>OX359245.1:20902646-21529206 GCA_947179485.1 Allacma fusca
TACCAGCTCCATAGGCGGACTAAGTTTTCTGAAACTGGTGCTGACAACAACGAATCACGATTTGATTCCACCGGAATCAACCTTGGTATTAATTGACAAAAAACTGGCTCTGACAGTGAGCAACTCAGTAAGCTACACGTAGTTGGTTTTAAAGAAACCAGGAATTTATACGGTATTAATACTAGTTGACATGTTCTGGATGAGTAAACAGACATTAAAATGTTGGAGGTGAATTAGAATTTGGGGAGAATTCTTCCCCGGGTCAAAATATTTCTGAGAGGCAAAATCACGAAGTAAGGGATTCTTTTTGAGAAGGTAAGATTCAGCAGGGAAATTCGGAAATGATTTTTCAGGGAGAATTACAAAAATCTGGTCCCTGGGTTCAACCTACTACAAATTCCACACCTTGTGCCTGGTATTTCTCCTTTTGAGTCGTGGAAATTTCATATAGATAATATACCAGAAACTCCAATGTAAAATTCCTATATACCAGATAAGACCATAATTTTCAGTTCAACCATAATTTGCTATAAAGCCCTATTTTCTAAATTTGATTCCGAACTTACGGCTAAAGTTGCAAAACCTGCTTGCAGATAACTACAGACTATCAGGATTGGATTAATAAAATAATTTGTACCCTGGCCTTAACCCTCAAAATAGATTTGTGGGCCTTTACATATACAATCTAAGGGCCTTGTTGTTTTTTTACCTTGACCCTAAATTTGTTACCATGGTCGGGTCAGGTTGAGCCAGCCCATCAATCCACCCCTACTGAAAATTTTTGATTCGGCAAAAATCTTACTGAAAATTATTATTGATGTTGTTAACTACACGTATTGTTTCTAATTTGTACTTCTTTTGGTGTGAATAAAAATGACCTTGTTTTTTGCTAGAGGTGTTCGCTGAAATCTGAAAATATTGAACTCAACGATACGCAAGGTTTTGAAAATAAGTAATGTTGCTAATCAAAACGAAGGAATTTTTATGAAAAATACAATGTGTCTAGGGGAATTGACTAGACTTGACTAGGGAACCAACTGCAGAATCAAGACTAGGACTAGACTTGACTATTGCTACTTAAACATACAGCTGACGACCAGACTTGACTAGTTGCGGTTCTAAATTTTAAAGACTATACTAGGTAGCCTGGCGGGCAGCAGTGGGATACAGTGGAAAAGATGAAAAAAGGTGGAAAAGTGAAAATGGCCGGGATTGTAAAATCTAGCCCAGAACAGGTGCCATTAGAATTAATTAGCATACCTATAATGTGCAATATTTCGGCCGCAACAAGTCTAACGTAGTCAGGCGAGACAAATTGTTGAGAAAATTTTGCCCCGTTTCAAATTCCCTATTATTTATTAGGATTAATGATTACTTTGGGGAAAATGGGATTGATGATTACGATTACAAAATACTTTCTGCTAAAATATCATTTACGATTACAATTACAAATTACTTTTCAGTAAAGTTGCAGTTACGATTACAATTACAAATTACTTTTCAGTAAAGTTGCAGTTACAATTACAAATTACTTTTCAGTAAAGTTGCAGTTACGATTATAATTACAAATTACTTTTCAGTAAAGTTGCAGTTACGATTATAATTACAAATTACTTTTTGATGAATTTTCATATACGGCTACAATAACAAATTACTTTTTGAAAAATTTTCATTTACGATTACAATAACAAATTACTTTTTGATAAATTTTCATTTACGATTGAAATTACAAATTACTTTTTGATAAACTTTCATTTTCGATTGAAATTACAAATTACTTTTTGGTAAACTTGCATTTTCAATTACAATTAACGATTAATGATTTATAATTTAATAATTGGCGATTAAAATTGATGATTGATTTTCGAAAACGGTTAATTGATGATTACAATTAATGATTCTTTCAAAAAATCCAAGCTTACTAAATTAACGATTGTTGATTAATAATTAGGAATCGTTAATCATTAATCGTGATTATTAATCGTTGACATCCCTGCTGAACTGAATGAATTGCAAATTAATGGACTCTCTATTCTACAGATAGAATACCCGGGAAGGATCCCACATTCTCACGAGAATTTAAAAAGAGTAACAACTTGCGCAATCACCACTGTGCATAGGCGTAGAAGCTGCATAGTAAAATCATGCTAATAATGGAATTGAAAGCCGGGAATCTTCTCCAATGCACAGTGTGCATGCTAACAATACTGTCTGTGCTATTGTCCGGATCGGACTCGGGCTCCCTGAAGTTCCTTACTTGGGGTGAAAAGTGCTCACCGGGGGAGAACCTCAAGCCGAGTGATGAGTGTGACCTGAGCAAGGGTTTGTTGTGTCAGCAGTACACTCAAGGGACTTACTGCGGCTGTAAGATCGGTAGTTCCTTGACGTGGGACAAGGAAAGTGGAGAGTGCCGGAGAAGAGTGGCAAATGAGTGCTTCTACGATGAGATGACATCAGAAGATTGGAAAGAGCTTCCTTTCAATCACAAGTGTCACGAGAGGGCTGAGTGTGTAAAGGTCAACTGGACAGCCATCACTGGACGGAAGAACAATGATGACAAACACATTTGTCAGTGCCAGGGTGGGTATGTGGCATCGAAGGATTTTTCCGAATGTGTGAACATTAACCGAACACCTTCTGTGGCTTCACAAATGGACATGGGTTTCCTAATCTGTGTGGTTTCCGTGGTTCTTTGGAGGATTTGTATTTAGTCGTTTCTTCAGAAGTATTATAATTAGTTAATGAAATCATACAATTATACATAATTATTGCGTGTACACCGGAAATGGTACGTGTAGCTGGAAAATTTCGACATATTTTTTAGTTGTACTTAAATTCCATTTTGACAATCCATTAATTATATGTGTAACAAATAATTATCAAATTATAATGTTTATTTCGACTAAATAGTCACTGGCTGAACTTATGTTTCGGAATTGTTTGATAAAGGATTGGGTTGATCCTTTTTAGTATTGTTATTTCAACAATTTTTGATATCTTTTGTAAGGGTCCTTTCTTATTTTTGTACCTGACTGACTCTCACAGCTCTGTTAATGAACTGTACGTTCCGTATTTGCATTTAAAGCTAGTAGGTATAGTAAGCAGTGCTAAAACAATAAGGCACTGTCATGCATTTATTAGTAATGTTTTTACTGTTTATGCAGTTATAAAAGTTATCTCCAGCAATAACAGTTATTAATTTTATAGTTTATGGAAAATTAGTATTTCAAACTAAAATAATGCTAAATAGCAATTTAGGTATAGTGATTCAACAACAAAACTTTATACCATAACGTATCAAAAATTATTAGTAGTATTAAGTCAGTGTCATAAACCATAAACATTACCAAACAATGTGTTGTTCGGGAAAGCAGCTCCTTTGACAAAGTCATTCTTTGAATTAACTACAGAACTATATAATGTTCATCCATGTGTATGTATGTAAGCAATAATTATTATGATATACATTTTACTTCCCGTTGTAACAATTATAACAATATTGCATTTGTAATTTATTATTATATCTTATACTTCTTCAATTCCCGGTCTCTGGAGAATAATGCAAAAACAGTGTTACTTAATATAATTCTGAAATTATTGGAAAAAGTTGGTTATGCATACTCTATGAAATTTAAGGAAAGTGATACACGTGCACAAATACTATTTAGGATACATTTTATAGAACGTTTTCTACTTTATATATTTTGATGACACATCGTATTTAGAAAGCGTATGATAGTTAATAATTATCCGACATCCTTGAGTTGTTTCAAGCGTACAGTCCTTTGAATGAATGTCCATCTCTATACTATAATTTGAAGAAGACGGTGACAGTGGAAGTGGAGACATTTTTTAAGCCTCGCTCTCTCTTAAACGCAACGTTTGCGAGTACGCATTGCCATAAAGAGCTTTTGTAGCATGTAACATGCTGTATGTAATTCAATGGGAGAGCACACGGCACGCAGCACGCTTTGGCTTCAGCTCGAATTGTCGCTCCGCGTCCTCTTCCATTTCATTACATACAACGCTTCCACTTCCACCGACGCAGGCGGTGGATATGCTGCTCGTGTGAAACATAAAATGTTGGTTTAGAATGGCATCGTTGATTGTCAAAATGGGAATATGGATCTTGATGATTCCATGTTTGTAACTGGCCATATAAGCATATTTAGTATATTAGATCTATATAAAATGTGTGTACGAGACGAGTATTATTGAGAATGTAAGTATGTGAAATGTGCTCTAGAATAAATCACAAGAGTTGTAGAATCATTATTGATTACACAATATATGTACATTTATTTACATACACGTAATACATATACATACATAATTATACAGTATGCAGATGTTATTAAGTAAATATTTGCGTATTCTTGTTTTGTAAGTAATTTATTTTTGTTCATCAATGGAATGTTCTTGTAGCTGTCATTCAGCGTACTAGATTGTGTTAAAAATGTACAAGTTATATCTTCGGTAAAAGGAGTAAAAGCGAAATTTTGTTTATTGTGATTACATCATTATACAGATGGTGACTTTTGCTTCATCGGCCAGGAAAAGTAAGACAATATTGAAGACTCAAGTGAACATCTGCAGTACTGATTATGTTATTACAAATTCTCACTTTGTCTTCTGAAGATTAGCCAGAACCAACGATATGTCATACTGTAAATAGCAAAAGTAAATTACAATTTTCAATTGTAAAGCTTTTGCATTCACTCAACATTGAAATTAGAACAGATTTGATTGTTTATGAATATAACGCTATACAAATAGATACTAGCTGAAGCTCGGATATCAAAGTTTTTGCATGATATAAAAAATATATGATAACTTACTTCTAAAATTTATGTTCCAACATTATTATTGGTTTATTCGCTTGTTTCGTTGTTTGCAAGTAATCTGTTTTACTGAACTTAAGTACAGTCATGTCTCTTACGGAACGATTTGGGATCGTTATTGTATTATGTACACCAGTACTAAATTCATTCGATAAAATGGACTTAATAGCGTGTTATGGCTGACAAAACAAACAAATTAAATGTGTAGGTACACGAAAGGAACGACTCACACTGAGGAGCATACATGGGCACCCTCACGAGTGAATGACGGATGCCTCGCCCTCGTCCTCACAAACTGCGAGGGTGATGGTGAGTACACGTTGTTTTTAGGCGCCCTCATGAACATGAGGGAGATGACCTATGAAGAGGATGTGAAAGAGGGGGAGGCAGAGTACACATGTAAGCCCTCATGACCTTCTCTTACCTTAATCGTTATGCGAAAATCATGCGTTCTGTAGCAAGCCCAACTTTATAACGTTCATGGTTTATGGCCCAGCACAAAAATCGCAGTTTTAGTCCTCTTGTTTAGGTTAACATTTCTCATATTAAACTCCAGAAAACAATTTAATTTTAGGATGTCGGGGAGACATGGTCATTTGTAAACAAGGGGGTTTGTTTTTTTCAAAGCGGACAGCGACGAAAGTCACTTTTTTAAAAAACATGTTCATATAAGTACTTAAATGCAGAGTGATTTGAAAAAAATTGTCCACCAATTTTTTTTCGTAAAAACAATTTTGAAGGTCAAAAAACCGAAAAAACCCGAAAACTAAAATATTTTTTTACAGCCATAATTTAATATTACAAGACAAACTGCCTATCTTATATTTTTTGTCGTAAAGGAATGTCACCTCATACATTTTTTCCCGATCAAGGCATTAATATTTCGGTTTTTTTAACAAAATTACAATGTAAATTTGTCTATATTCAAGATTTTTTTTCACTATTAGCCCACTCTAATGTGATCATTTTTAGAAGCTTAAGCGACAAGACTGAATTGGTACCACAATTTAAATTAAAAAAATGTGTCACATTAGAGTGGGCCCGTCTTCAAAATCGAGAAAAACCGAAACGGGTAATTCATATACATATACACATAAGGGGCCATGCAAGTGTATTTATACGTACACACGCAGGATTTTCTTGTGGAGGTGAGAGGCGCGCTGTCGTGCAGCGTAACGAGTATGCAGCCCTTACATGTACACAAACAACCTCATGACGCAGCTCCGCGTTCGTTCTTCCGTCACACAAAATAGTCCCACTTATTTCTTGTAATATTTTTTTATATGATTGGTCCTACACCAATCAAAATTGGTGTGAGGGTTGACCACGATATTCGAAATATATGTATGTACATTACATGTACTTTATATTAAAAAAATATTCAACCTTGCACTGTCCGCTTTGAAAAAAACAAACCCAAGGCTCTACTTGGTCTTTGTATTTGATTAATGCTGTTTTCAGACCCTACTAATATACGAATCCTAATATGTACCTATACTCAAATACCTGGGTAAAGCCTGTATTTTTGAATACTGTAGTTTAATTCAACGCCAATTTTTTCTAAATTAGCTTTAACGCTAGGTTGTAGGAAATTTTGTAAACTTTCCTTGTTACTTTTTTCTTGTAAGCTATCCAAAAGTTCTGTACGTTAAGAACTGGGGGTATGTCAACACATATTGAAGTTGTCATACTTTAACCAAGTGTCCGTGAAAAAGGTATTTGAAGGCAGAGGGATTGAAGGAAATTGTCGGGGGGTTTATTTACGCGTAATATAAAGTAACGAGGGCCCTCATGAGTGCGAGAGAGAGGGGTCTATTTTAAAAGTAGCACCTCACGAGGACGAGGACAACCCGTAGCGTGACGCTCGATTGATGACGAGGGAGAGTACGAGCAGTCCATATCCCATCTCTCGCACAAAGAGGCAGGGGGGAGAAAAATGCCCATCTATGCTGAGGAGGAGGATTGCATGAGTGCAAATTGGTTGTAAAGTAAATTAATAATGCAATATATTTTAGTTTAAGAAGCAAAATTTAGTGTGACTGGCGTACTGCCACCCACACAACTGCCACAAGCACAACTTCCACAATTATTTTTGCCCCCTCCATAAATACTTAGATGGTAATATCTGCCACAATGCCAACTGCCACCGGTCATCATAATAATGTGCTATGCTAAGTCCTATGGTAAACTCAAGTTCCAGGTCGAAGCTCGCGCTGTAAAGACTGACAGTAGTGCTAAGCATAATATTTTTCTGATAATTAGCATAGTATTTAGCTATGAGACTTGGCAAATTATTTAGCTATGAGACGTAACATAGTATTTAGCTATGAGACTTACAATTAGCACAGTATTTAGCTGTGACTTAGCATAGTATTTAGCTATGAGACTTAGCATAGTTTTTAGTAGGCATTGGCATACCGATATAGCTATACGATAATATCGTCCATATCGTACATTTTTCGAAACGATAATTGAACGATAATTCTCGTAAATTTTGAACGATATATCGGTCAGTTTCCATATCGTAAATACGTGATCCAATTCCCAAAATAATGATTCGCCCCAACATTTTAATGTATATTAACTAATTTGAAACATCATGTCCGTCAGCTCATAGTAATACCATGTAAATTCCTGGTTTCCTCAAAACATACTTACGTAAAAACATGCGTTAAAACAGGTGAAATTACGGGATTTGCTCATTGTCAGAACCAATTTTTCTGTAATTAATACCAAGTTTGTTTCTGCTGGAATCAAAACATACTTGGTGGAACCTGCGTGATTCCTTATTGTTCTCACCATTTTCAGACAAATTAATACCAATTATGCTGTCAGTGAGGTTAAAATATACTTGGTCTGCCTTACGTAAATACGAGTATATAATTAATCATCAATGCTTCGGCAGTGTCGGTCGGATATTTTTTAAAATATTATTAACCGATGCGTTTTAAATTGAAACAAATATCGTTATATCATCCTTCGATATCGTTATCGTCATTTTTAGGATGAACGATAACGATATTTAAAAAATGACCGATATGCCAATGCCTAGTATTTAGCTATGAGACTTAGCATAGTATTTAGCTATGAGACTTAGCATAGTATTTAGCTATGAGACTTAGCATAGTATTTAGCTATGAGACTTAGCATAGTATTTAGCTATGAGACTTAGCATAGTATTTAGCTATGAGACTTAGCATAGTATTTAGCTATGAGACTTAGCATAGTATTTAGCTATGAGACTTAGCATAGTACAGTAAAACCTGTATATAGTGGCCGTTCATATAGTGGATTCCTGTTTATAGTGGACACATTTTACATCCCGGTGCCACCTCCTATCCTTTAACATAGGAAACTCCCTCTATATAGTGGTTTTCTATATAGTGGAAACCTGCTCATAGTGGACTAATAATCATACCCCTTCAGTTAAAAATGCAGCTTGAAGTACCTGTATATAGTGGTCACCCAGTCAGAACGAAGGAATACAACTCGCGCGAACCCGAACCAATAACACGGCTGCTTGAATTTAACTCAATTACAGGCATTTGGACTACGTTTTTATTTTCAGAGGTTTCGTATTGTATGTACCTGTACTAAATCAAATGCTTATTTATTATATCGATTGTCCATATCTAAGTAATTTGTTTTTTATTAGTGCTTTGAAGTATTTTAAAGTAATTACTAGTTGTTTCTACTCATAATATAATTATTAGTTGCTTTGCAATAATTCAAATAATTTAGTCATGATTCGACCAAAATTACGCAAAGTACTTACACTCTCAAATCAAGTGGTCGAAAAATATTTAGACCAGATTTCCCTATGGATAATGTCTCAAGACACAGAGTGCTCTGAAAGTCACTGCAGTGTTCATCAATTACAAGATTTCCTAGCAAAGATGAAAATTCGAAGTCTGAAGCAGAAAAAAATTAGTGGTTATTTTAAAAAAGGGGAATAACTGATTTTCAATACCGTGTAAAAGTAAAACTTTGTTGGGTTCGTGCTGGTAGGAAGGTCCAAGCTGGCGTACAGCATACAGTCGTGGAGTCAATTTAGCATACAATTGTATGCTACAGCACACAGCATACAGGTATACATTTAATTCAAGCTAGCATTCAGCATACAACCAATGATTCAAGTTGGCATACAACATACAACAGTTGATTCAAGTTAGCATACATAAAAAACATCAACTTAGCATACGGCATACAGCAGTTTATACAAGATAGCATACAGCATATAATTAGGAAGGATCATTTCAATGGAATTGTTTTTACAAATAGGACGTTTTGTTACTGAAATTAACTTATGAACATATATACTGACCACAAGTAGCTTAGGTGATCGTGACTGTCAACAAATATCAGTTTTCCAATGCGAAGGGTGACGGGCACTGTAATACAGGACTTCACAGTGACCCTTAATTTTGTATCGAAGCAGAAATCCGTTAGGGAGTGTGCACATATTACGTTTCATTTTTGGGGAGGGAGGGGGTCTTGAAGCTGATAATTTTGTGTATACCAAGGGGGTGGGGGTAATCTTGCTGATGACGTTTCACCCATTATCACAAAAATGTAAGGAATAAACACGGATAATTGTTAGACTAGCGTTTTTAGTAACAAACTTTTATTTGTGAAAGACCACTGATACATTTTATAAACATACGCAAGCCGTACATTAGTCCAAATGTCTGACAACCATGAGCATTCTGAAAACTCAAGGCTCACGCAAGAATTTGCTGCAAAATCACATCCGTCAATTTTAGTTTTGCAAATAATTAGTTTTCATGATCTCAGATGCAACTTGGACAAAGTTTTAATACAGAAGTTTCTCCAGGTTCCGGTGCTCTGTAAGCAGGATTTTTCTGGAGTTGGTATTTGAAAACCCGGACGATTCATCTGCCTACTTTGACGGGGTTTGTTCATGCTAAATATCTGGAAATGATCCTCTGTCTACTATTGCCCCAGCATTCAAGACAACCTTGAAAGTCAAACCCACCATGCGTGCAATTACTATTTTGTTATCAACATTGCATATGAACCCCACAAAAGAGCTGCTCATAGAAATTTGTTAGAAAGCATCTCGAAAAATATTGAATCTGTTGTTCAAAGTAATCAAATGCAGTTTTCCACAGCATTTGAAGGAAACACCGATGGAAGTTATTGTAAATGTGGCTGACTCGATACAGAGCGAATTTGCCTATATTACTAACGTTAAATGTTAATTTTATAATAAAAGGCTCTTTGCAAAAACAGTAATAATTGCAACTTCGCTTTTGTCCGCGAAGAAGAAACCGAAATAAAATGGCCACGATCTCAAGTTTCCCAACCGGTATTTATTCGTTTGCCTTAATTATTTTTTTCTTCCTTCAAAATTTAGTTTATTTTGTTTAAGTACGAACACGTGGACCGATTTCAACAAATAACAAGCTCATCAATTTTGAACAAAATGGGTCGAGCATTTTTGGAGGAAAGTACAGATTATTTTTACGCAAGAACACGCTGACCTGTTCAATCAATAACAAACTCATACGAGTTTTCGGCCTATCCAATGATAACTAAAACTTTGAACGGTTTGGTCTAGTAGTTTCGGGGGGAAACTACATCGCGGACAACGCTCTCATATAAGGGGGCTGACGCCGCCCTGTAAATGCTGCGGATTAAACTTGTTTTTTCTTTGTTTTTGCTTTGATAACGTTTACAGGGGAGGGGTGTCATGGATTAATGATGTTAGGATTAGTGATGCCAATGGTCTGGTCCGGACCATTTATAATGGTCCGTTATTGGTCTGGTCCGATCTGGTCCAACACTTGGACCAGACCAGATGCAATTGGTCCAGTATCAGGACCAGACCATACCAGACCAAAGGACCATGGTCCTAATCTTTCGGAAAATGACAAATTTATGGATTCACGAAATCCCATGTAATGTTTAAAATTGTCACTTTTAGGGATAAAAACAAAATTTCACTTAATAAAACTTGATTATTTAATTACTATTAATGGTATTCTGGACCATGGTCTTTGGTCTGGTCTGGTCCGAAAAACTGGACCAGACCAATAGTCTGGTCTTACCTTTGGACCAGACCAGTTTCATAAATCATGGATCAGACCAGACCATTGGCATCACTAGTTAGGATGACAACAGGGGGGTAGGGTCCAAAAATTGTGGAAAAATGTAACGTAATATGTGCACACTCCCTTATGAGCTCAATGTGGACCAAAATTAGTAATACATGCATCCTTATTGTCATATAAAAATTCACAAAGTGGTCGCAGGATTAAAAGTTGATATATAGACATATTTTACTTAGACATTATTGAATTTCGTCTGTAAACATAGAAGCAATCAAATTTCATTTATATATTCAAGCTCAACATGAAACAATCCTTCAAGGTGTGACCATGCTTAGTAATTAATTAGTAATGCTACCAACGTTGTTTGACATTTTCAACAAGCAATTCCGATACAGCAACATACAGTTCTCATAAAACCCGTTATTCTTGAATTTACAGAAACCTTTACAAAGTACTTTCCTCACTTTCAGGACCCAATATTTTGTAGCGTAGACAGCAAATGTCAGACCACACCATTGATCTGGTCCAGTTAATCGAACCAGATCAAAGACCACGGTCCAGAAAACCATTGAGAGTAACTAAATAATCAGGTTTTATTAAGGGAAATTTTGATTTTATCCCTAAAAATGCCTATTTTAAACGTTACAAGAGATGTTGTAAATTCTTTAATTTTTAATTTTGTGCAAGGCTAGGACTATGGTCCTTAAGTCTGGTCTGATCCAACACTCGGGACAGACTGGGCCAGACCAACAACGGACCATTATAAATGGACCGGACCAGACCATTGACATCCATAGCGGACATTCTCGTTGCATTCTAAGTTTCTAAGGCGAATGATAATGAAATGCTGAAAATGTCATGCAATACATTTTTACATTTAGCGGGTGCTTTCATATTACGCCTTTTCCGTGGATTTACAAAATTCTGAATCGTTTGAATTGCAATTCAAAGAGTACGGTTCAGTTCAATTCATTATTGTAAGCTGAATCATTCAGTTCAATTCAGTATTGTAAACTGAATCATTCAGTTCAATTCCATCTTGACCTGAACTGAAAAAATTATGAACTGCACTGAATCAAACTGCCCTAAATCATAATTTTTAGATTTCGGACAGAATCGATCCGACCACTTATGTACGAATACCATCGTACATGTATCGATTTTTGTCGATGATAAACATGGCGTTAATTTTAAAAAAACATTTTAGAAGCTTATCGGTAAAATATTGGAGGTCAATACCTAATTGGTTTTTCCAGAACGCTTCTGTTCTCTCCTTGCAACCTTTGTTTTTGATAAGTGCAAGGTATACAACTTTGTCCGAGCCATATTTTTCTGCTTTAGCCCTATAACCCTTGTACTATTTGAAACCGCGTGTATTTATTTAATTCATGTTTTGCTGATCTGAAGTTGTTTAGTATTTATTCGTGCATTGACAATTACACATAAATACACTATGCCCAGCAACTGAATTAACATTCACCTATTTGTAAAAACAATTCCATTGAAATGATCCTTCCTAATTATATGTTGTATGCTATCTTGTATAAACTGCTGTATGCCGTATGCTAAGTTGATGTTTTTTATGTATGCTAACTTGAATCAACTGTTGTATGTTGTATGCCAACTTGAATCATTGGTTGTATGCTGAATGCTAGCTTGAATTAAATGTATACCTGTATGCTGTGTGCTGTAGCATACAATTGTATGCTAAATTGACGCCACGACTGTATGCTGTACGCCAACTTGCACCTTCCCGTGCTGGTATACGTATATGTGTATGTATTTATATAGTGACCCCTGACCACTATATACTTATATAGTGGTCCCTGTCTATAGTGGACAAATTTTAGCGTCCCTAGGAAAACCACTATATACAGGTTTTACTGTATTTAGCTATGAGACTTAGGCTAAGTTTTTTACTTGAATCATTCGGGTCAAGTTCAGGTACGTACCCGGCTTGACCATGACATTCTAAGACAAGTCAGGTTCAAGTGCAAGTAAGACAAATTTACTTGAACCCCAAGTCAAGTTCAGGGTCAAGTAATGGAAAGAAAAAACTTGAACATGAACCTGAGGTTTAATGGTCAAGTTCAAGTAATTTTAGATTGCGCATGCCATAAAGGACGGAAGAAATTTCAAAATCACAATCCAATTTCTTGTCATGTTCAGCATATTTTGTTTGCGTATGTTATAAATCAAAGAACAAAATTCAAAACCAGAGTTAGTTTTATGTAGGTTTTGTTTAACTGACGTTGTTAGTTGTTGCAGCAACCTCTCCATGAAATGAAAGAACTATCTTGATAATTCGTATTATTACTTCGAATTATTAGTTTCAACTTAGGTATTAATTTTCAATATAAAATGAGCTTGGATTGTCCATTACAAAAATCAATTAAAAAACAAGTAAATACTAGTTTACTTTATTAAATATTAAGTTAAGAATACTGGGAATGCTCAAATAGGTATATGTATACATACATATATGAACATTAAATAAAACTTGACACAATATAATACTCGTCATATATACAGTGAAGGTCCATTATAAGAGATCAGCTTATAAGGTGTTATGGGGGAATGGGGATGAGGGATGATTTGTGTGTGTGTGCGTATGACTTGTTATGTACGCTAATGTTTGGGGGGAAGGGGACTCAAACTTGGAGTGAGAGTGTACGTGACCAAATAATGTACTGTATGCGAGAGATTGTAATAATATAGAGAGGAAGAGAGTTTACTAATTGTGAGCCAAAACTGAACCCACTTACCTAATGTAACCTAAACCTAAAGACTAATGTTATGTCAAGTGTCCTCATACGAGTTCTCTCTCGTTTATATATGATTATAATAATGCAGAGTCAGCTTATTCTTACTTACATGATTACACAATATCAGATGTATCATACCAAATAATATTCGATTATCATGCACATTACAAAGAGTGACTTCATGTCAGTGTCTCAATAGTATTATGTCGTAACAAAGGAATGTATCGATATGCGGGATGAATTTGTATGACCTCAACTTTTATTTACACAGTTAGACGTTTCTTGTAAGGGAAATTGGACAAATTGTTCTATCCTTTATACCTAACTTTTACTGTATTCAGTATACGCTAAAGGATGTCCTCGAATGGGTTTAAATAAAAAATAGCATTAAAATTGTTTTCTGAATGCGTTTTGGTTTTCAGTCCGACGGAAATAATTTGCCGATGTATGCTAAAAAAATTTGTAGACATATTTTATTTCTTGTGATACTTAACTTGAATTATCAAGTTCAAGTCACGTTCAAGTCATGGTCAAGTCAAGTTCAAGTCAAGTTTGGAACTGTAACTACTTGATCAAGTTCGGGTCTTAGAAAATTTACTTGATTACTTGAACTTGACAAGTCAAGTAATTACAGGAACGCAAGTTATCAAGTTCAGGTTGTGTCTTGAAAATTACTTGAAGTTTCATGGTCAAGTCAAGTTCATGATCAAGTTTTTAAATTACTTGACCCGATCGCACCACTGGTATTTAGCTGAGACTTATTATAATAATTTTTTTCAGCGTTACTATTTACAATTTTGAAAATCGTACTATCTCAGATTTACTATCTAATACCCAACACGGACAGCAACTTCTGTGTTGACATAAATGTGGTGACATGCATATGCAAACATAAGTGCACAGCATTGACATATAAATAGTGCAGCCAATGAAATGAAGAAATATGTGGGAAAAAACAAATCGTTATTTTTAGCGGACCTGTAGTTTAAATGAAGGTTCCAGCACATTCCAAGGTTAATTTGATCCTTAAAAGTGGGGGGACAGCAGTATAGCCTGTCCCTCCCTGACATTTTTTGGGAGGGACAACTTCCCTCCTGTCCGGAGTACCTGACTACCACGCATGGATTGTATGCGTTTACATACAGCCAGCATGCAAGCATTGCCTGCTCGCTGTTGTAGTCGAGGAGAGGTGGTTCCTGCGAACGTAATACACGGGCAGCGCCTTCGCTGTAAACAGAAAGCCCTATCAGGCTCGATTCCTTGGGACCGTGCCGCAGCTCAACTATAGTCCCTAAATTATTTTTTAAATAATTTTGGGTTGGTTGACTGCAAACTAATTATATTTGGCTTCAATAATATCCACAGTATTTAAAATGTATGTATGTACGTTATATGTACATATCCCAAAAAATGTTTCACTATGGGAATGGCTGTTCTGAAAAAAACAGACTGGTACTTTCTAAGTAAGACGTAGTGTCATTAACATAGGCTAAATAGATGCTCATTAATTAGCAGATAATTTATAGCTTATTAGATCTATTTATTGAAAAAAATATCAGTCCGTCCCATAAAACATTGTATTGTTCGTAAGTGCATACAGAATAATTATACATATACAAATGCACACTTTCACCATGCGAAAAATTTCTTTAGAATTGCTGTTGTAATTGTTAGAGGAAAACAATAATTATTAGCTGAATAAATTCGGCAAAAAGAATTTAACGTACAGCTTTCTGGAAATTAGTACATAAATGTAATGATTTCACAACCTTACGTACACACAGAATGAGGGATTGGAAGGCACCGATCCACAAATTAATCGCAGAGAATTGCTTTCTTGTAAGTTTTCAGCACTGTGTGACTGTATACTAAAGTTTTCTAGACTTTCAACCGAAATAGCTTGTCCTTCTGGAGTAAGTATAATGGGCCCTGTTGGAATAATTTAAAATTTAAGGGTGTCGGGGGTGGCTGGAGACGAATCTTCTTGTTCAAGTCGAGCTCCTCGAGGAGGGGAGTCGGGCCAAACTTCCTCGTCATTTTGAATGCTGTCTGTTTGTTTGAGTTCAATCGAAGATGTCAAGGTGTCCCATGAACCTGGGCCTTTTGTTTCTACGGAAGCACCAGTGGTAACCGCATCGTTTATTCTCCACTTACCACCACTTCCTCCCCAGCCGCCCCCTCCTGTGCCTCTCCCACCTACTCCTCCTTGATTGCCGCCATTCCCACCTACTTCTCCACCTCCTCCTTGATTACTTCCACCCCACCCCCCACCACCGCCTCCTTTTCCTCCGCCGCCAGTGCCACCTCCTTGTCGTCCACTTCCCCCAACCTCCCTCTCCTTGACCTCCGCCGCCGCCAGATTTACCTCTTCCACCGCCACCAGAACTGCGCCAACCTCCACCTCCTCCTAGACCACCACCGCCCCATCCCCCTCCTCCCTGGCTGACCAACCCAGCCTCCAACACCACCACCTTGTCCACCGCCACCCCAACCACCTCCTCCTCCTCCTCCTCCCTGGCCTCCTCCCCCCAACCACCGCCACCCCAATCAGTCGGAGCACCCCAGCCCCATCCATCCCCGCCACCCTTAGCTTTCTTCTTTTCCGCTATTGCTTTAGCCTTGGCGATTCTCTTCGTAGCCTTTGCTTTAGCTTTAGATACTTTCTTACTTGGACAGCTCTTTCCTCCGCCACCACCGCCCCATCCTCCGCCACCACCACCCATTCCTCCGCCTCCCCAGCCTTGGCCTCCACCGCCTTGGCCGCCTCCACCCCAACCTCCACCACCTTGACCACCTCCTCCATATCCTCCACCGCCGCCGCCTACACCGCCTCCTGCACCACTCCAACCTCCACCACCTTGGCCTCCTCCACCACTCCAGCCTCCACCACCGCCTTGTCCACCTCCACCACCGCCTTGGCCACCCCTACCACTCCAGCCTCCACCACCTTGCCCACCGCCTCCATAGCTTCCACCACCGCCTTGCCCACCTGCAATTATACGGATTATTTCATAGCAATTTGTCTATTTCACAGTATCCAGCTAGCCAGAAGAACCTACACCTTAATTTCAATTGCCCCAAATTAATGTGAGAAAAATTGGTGAATAGATTTAATAAAGCCATTGTTTATAGTCATTACGAGAAAATATTACCATGGACCCCTACTATTGTAATAATTATGTGTAAACGAATTACAATAAAGCACTATAAATACCTGTATTCCTAGTAGCTATACCAGCAGTTAAAATGGCCTTTGGCATTACCATACCCATTGTAGGCGACGGAATTTTCGCAATCAGGATATTTTTCAACAGTTTTGCATGTCTTTTCCTACTTCGATCCAGGTCAGCGGTATCTCCAAGATAGGTAGACTCGGGAAGAGACTCAGCAGAACTCTTGGTGACATTTTCTGGCTGAGTTCTACTTTCCCGGCCACAAAATTACTTTCCACCTTCCACTCACCCATATATTAACACTGTAATACATAAGTAACTTCCACCAGACTTCCACCTCCCACCAAACTTCCACTTGTCCTTCCACTAGACTTTCCATCCAACCTTCCACTTGTCCTTCCACTAGACTTTCCATCCAACCTTCCACCTGACCTTCCACGTGTTCATTCATTTGAAAATAACAGTGTTGGATCAATTTCGGTGTGTTAACTTATGTTTCGCATTTTTTATTCGTAAAATTAACACGGAGGTGAAAGCACTTGAGTGTTTTAAGTTAAAACGAACTTGTATTACTAACTATAAAAATGCATGGTACCTGAATGGAGGAAACAAGTTACTGTTACAAAATCATTATGAGTACAAGCATTATGGTCAGATTTCGATGGCGTTGCGTAAAACTATGTCAAAGAACTGATAAAAATCAACCACTGGAAAACGACTTGGTTCGAAAGAACTCATGGTGAAAGAGCTTACCGGTGAACTGATTTTTAACAAAAATGTTAAAACGTTTTTAGGAAAATTCCGTAACAACTAACGATTAATGGTAAGACGCAAAATTTCTGGCGTTGCTACTTACTTTTCCCAATAAATGAAAACCTTGATTTACGGTTTGAATATTCGCATACAGGGGCCAACGCATTAACTATCTCCAGTTCGCACTTTCTGTTTCACCCATCAGAACACAGAGGGATATGTTAATCAACATAGGGAACCAGGTAGAAGGATCCTCCATCCTTCCAAATTTAAGTGAAAGATCTGGAAGGTGGAAAACCCGTAAAATTTTGGTGGAAGGTCAAATGGAAGGTCTAGTGGAAGGTGGAAATCCTGGTGGACGGTGGAAGGCAATTTTTTGCCGGGAAAGTAGAACTCAGCCCATTTTCTCTTTTACCAAACAACAACCGACGCTGGGGTTCTTCTTTGTTCGTTGAGGTTATTGCGATGGCTACAACCATCAAACCAACCTGTACGACACAAAAGCGGATTGCAATTTATGTGCACGCGAATACTCTGAAATCGGTCAAATATTTAAAATCGTTTAGGGAGAAAAAATGTAAAAATAAATATATCCTTTATAATCAAATCCAGGCCGCACTGATCGGCGCACTCAACTCGCACTCAGAACTCAAAATTTGAGTGCCGAGTGTGAGACCCGCGGTATTCTGACCAGAACTCAGTTTGTGAGGCCGAGTGCCATAAAAATAGATTACAGTCATTGAGCGAGAATGTGAGGGTAGTATTTGAAGCTCATGTATTCCATAACGGAATGCATGTTGTCCCATCTACACTTACAAATTTAGTACATTTTGCCTGCATTTATAGTTTTGATGATTTCGCTTCCGCTAAAAATGAGAGTAATCGTCAGTACAGGGGACGGGTTCAGCGTTATTCTTTGGCGGATTCCTTGAAATGGCGCTAATTTTAATTTGTTACTGAGAGTTCCTGAGTGCGAGTTTGAGTGCAAGATTTCAGCATGGTCACTCATGAGTGCGAGTGCGAGCTCTTGTTTGACTCAGAATTTGAGTTCCTGAGTGAGTTCTGAGTTCCGTTTAGAGACTCCTAGCACTCTTGAGTGCAAGATCGAGTTCAAAAATTTTGCCGATCAGTGCCAGGCACTGCTGCCCGCCAAGTTTTAATTCTATTCTATTCTATTCTGTTTACAACTAAGTCTTGTATATTCAAGTCCTATTATATTCTGCTAAAGGTTTGGCGAGGCTATTCAAGTCTAGTGTTTCTGTCGGTGCAAGTTTTGGGAATAACCGAACTTGCAATTACAATTACAATTGATAATGCAAGTACTGGTAATGCCGTAACTGGTACTTGCTAAAATGCGGCAATTAAATCATGCAAATAACCGAAGTTGAACTTGCAATTAGTTGCAAGTACAATTGCAAGTGCAATTGCAATTTGTAATTGCAAGTTAACTGATATACAGTATAAATCGTCAGCGAAGAGGCAAATTGATCTGTGCATTTTTGATTCGTGGCAAGATGATATTCATGTTTCGCTAAATTGAACAAAGTGTATTAAATAAAATGATCTAGATGCAATGCATAATGACAGAAAGGTGCACAAATGAAATAGCCTTTCTTTTAGCCTTCCAAGGCTAAAATATTGTAAAATTTCATCCTTTTAACATATATTTACAAGAAACACTTAAAATATTAGTATAACTATAATGTATACATATTTATATAGGCTATAATTTTGATGCTAATCAAAAATTCACTTAGATTTTGCCTCCTCACCAACGGAATTGTGCACTCACAATCAGTACAATAATTATTACACTCATTGAGACATTACTCGTGATTATTATGTACATTTGTTATCATAGCGGAATGACTTTTTGAGGCATTTTGTGGAATTTTGCGCTCAAATTCGAAACGGTTGCAAGCTGCAATTAAATTGATAAGTATTTTTTAAATTGCAACTTTTTGCAGTGCAAGCACTTGCAATTGCAATTGAATTTCTATCAATTTCAGTTAGGCATAACCGATAATTGCAAGTATTTAATGCTTGTGTAATTGCAATTTAAGTACACAGAAATTGCACTTGCATCGGCAATTGCAATTTCCTGGTGTAGAATAACCGTAATTGAACCGAACTTGCAAGTGCAATTAGTAATTGCGGTTAACTTGCAATTGACAAGAAACACTATTCAAGTCTATTCCTATTCCAACAAAATTAGATAATTCCTATTCTATTCCTATTCAAATTCTATTCATCAGCAATTAAAAACCGCGCGCTGAAAACTAGTGGATAAAGCGCGCTGTGTAAATATAACTACATTTTCTTTCACAATTCCAATTTCCAGGTCCTTGAATTATAACTTGCTATTGACAATGATAATAAAATAACTGATATTTACCAAATTTACGAGTCAGCAGAAGAGAATTAAACGGGCGTATAAATAATTATTTGTACTCAGGGGTGGATTAATAAAATAATTTTTACCCTGGCCCTAACGCTCAAAATAGATTTGTGGGCCTTTAGACACGATATCTGCAATTTGAGGGCCTTAGTCAACATTTTTTTTTACCCTGGCCCTAAATTTTTTACCCTGGCCGGCCAGGGTGGGCCACCCCGTAAATCCACCCCTGTTTGTACTCAATAATTGACAGTTAACAGGCCTGAATTAATAAAGTAATGCCTATCTTCAAAATATATTTCTAGTTTTTAGGGTGGCGCCAGCCCCTTAGTAAAAAAAACCTTGTCTGTACGTCCGTATGTGTGTCCTTCCGCACGATATCTCAAAAACCGCTGCACCGATTTCAATGAAATTTATATTATAATTTTTTGAAAAAAATTATGAAATTAAAAAAAACTCAAAATTCTTCCTACTTTGACGGCGGTAACTGACGCCACCCTACTCGAAGCCTCAAATTATCGCGTATCGATGATCTTTACTCATGCAACCAAAGGGTTTTAGTTAATTTTTGTTGTTGTTTATAACATTCTCAGAGGCTCAGATTTGAATAAGAATTTTGCTGTTTTTACTATTCAATTCTAATCTTGGCATCAGGTGCATATTCTATTCTATTCTAGTCTGGGAGTTTCAAAAATCGAGCTATTCAATTCTATTCAATTTATTTCTGTATAAATGACGGCAATTCTATTCAAATTCCTATTTTCCTATTCAAGTCGGAATAGAATAGGGCAGCAGTGGTGACAGGCCGTGGTGTCTTCGTTACACAATTCAAACTTCGCGACACAACCACCATAGAGCTAATAGTCTATGCTATGCTATGGAACACTCCGCATGCATGGTGCCAGGCGCCAGACAATGAGGATACCTTTCTATGGTTTCCTGCAGAGCTTCGCACCCACTTACATGTCCATATGTTTTGCACTGTTGGTATTATATTGATCAAGTGATAAGTTTAATTCTACGTGCAAAATCCTATTCAGTTTGCAATCGCGAAAAATTAAAAACATACTGACAATCCAAATCATCACATTTAATTAATCAACCGATTTCTTGCTAACTGAGCTACAAATTATAATGAAGTTATAATTTGTAGTATAATCATTTTTATCAGTAATACGTGTTAAGCCACGAAGGGACAGGTTATAACATGGTGCCAGCCAATTAGGATACCATTAGTAGTAGTATAGATTTATTGATTTGAGCTTGCGCTCCTTCAATATTGAGATACAAGTGTAATTAGGATACCATTATGTGGTTCTCACTAGATCTTTGGAAGTGGTGATGGCAGTTCTGCTTAATCGAGTAAGAGAGCGGGTTTGTATTAGCGAGAAAGACCATGCGAGAGAGCGAGATGTTATTGAGAGAGCGGGTTTGTATTGCGAGAAAAACGAGAGAGACTTAGATTTAATTTAGAGAGACCGTTCATTTAGAGAGACCTTGATTTCACTTAGAGACCGAGAATCCACTGAGAAACCGAGATCGGGTTTGTGTTGCGACAAAGGGCGAGATACAGAGAGAGCGCGCGCGAGATTTTTTTGAGAGAGCGGGGTTGTATTGCGAGAAATAGAAAGAGAGGAGACGGTGATTCCACTGATAGACGGGATTTTATTGTGACGAAAGATCCGGTCAAATTCACGCCGTGTTGTCTGTACGTAATTCAAACCACGCGGCACAGTCCATGCAACATAGAGTAAATGCGCTACTAATCTGTTGGGTTTTCAATGTACTTCCCACCTTTCCCAGTGCAACCTCCTCTATTAATTCCACAACGTCGTGCCTCTAAACCTCTATTGTATAAAGTAGCAGAAACTAAGTGATCTTCATTTGCTTAAGTTGACAACATAAAGGGCTTCTGATCGGGACGGGACAATTTCGGAACAAATATTGGCCCCATATTATTTCGGGGCGGAATCTGTACAAATATTTTTGACCCGAGTTATTTCAGGTTGGGATTCGGACATATATTGCATTCCAAGGAGTTCGGGAGGGGCGGAATCTTCTGCTGGAGAAGTAGAAATCAAAAAAACCAGTTATGCAAAACAGCAAATGTGGGGCTGTTCCGAATCAGTTCTATGATGACAATTAATAAAAGTCGGACAAACATTTGATCGACTTTGAATTTATTTGCCATCACCAGTTTTTACGCATGGTCAGTTGTATGTGGCATATTCTAAAGCTACGACGGGGAGAAAAGTAAAAGTCAAAATTAACTCAATATTGAGGGCAGTAACTCAATATTTACTACCGATGTTGTTTTTAAGGAGATTTACAATAGTCAAATGAATTTCATACGGGACTAACTCCCAGCCGCGATCTACGGTTCAAACTTTGGGCATGGACAGGGCCTTTGTAAGACGTTTGCCTAATCATGATGCACTGTAAACTATTTGAAACGGTTGTTTTACTGGAATGTAATCCACTTATACTAGATTATTATTATTAGCCTTGCGAAGCGGGCTACCTTTCTAGTTTACCAATAAGCAACGCTGCATTGCTAAAATTTCTTTGAACTGTACGATTTCAAAATCTCATTTTATTTTACAGAATGTATATAGTTTACTAGTATGCAAGCCATCCACCAAGGTATATGGGAAAACTGGTATAGCATAGGTTTGTAAAATATTAAAAATATTAAACTTAATATATAATTAGGCCATTTTTACATATAAGGCTGTTCTTCGTTTAAATAAATGCAACGTATCCTTTAAACCTCTAATCAGCTTCGATTGGGTAAATTTTACGACCGAAAACAACTTCGCATTAATGATTTTATACATAAATTGTTTTGCTTACGTTCCTTGCAAAGGTAAGTTAAATTTAATTTTTGTAAACCAACGTGAATTTGAGGGGGTCGACTCTGGTCCGGCCAGGGTACACAAAAATAACAGACCCTTCCATGCGCAAAGGCGTTTTTATTTATTTGACTATTTATATTATTCAAAGTCCCCCGTCACTGACCTCCATACATAAGCAATGACTTATTGTTAGTATGTATTTGTATTTGTATTTATTTATTTAAGGCCCTATAGGCTTTCGCCCATGGCCCGATATTAGTAATACAAAATTTTACAATAAGCGTACGATTCTCCGCATTTGTAATTACAATGTAGACATTTTATATTAAGGATTTTATAGATAGATTAGAGCATTTGTAATTTTCTGATGTACAGTCACTAAAGAATTCTCGTCAGGAATTTTTTGAATCCTTATAGCTTCTAACATTTCTGCTCTTAGTGCTAAAGAATAACATATGTATAGTCACAATAGGTACATATTAGTTTGGTCGCCTTTTGAACAATCGCATTTTGACGTTCCTATATTTAATATTAAATACATTGATTCCAAAGAAATATTCGTGCACTTGGTTGGGTCTTGCAGAGCTTTCAGTCTTCACAGTTTTCTTAATTGGGTCAAGTGCTAAGGAATGTTTATTACTATTTCTTCAACTCTCGGGTTTGACAATGCTGAGTTGGTATGCAGCTGCCCAGCTTCCAATCTGATTACTTAATCCGGTGTAAATTTGCAAATATTTTGAATTCATTTGAGAAAATAACTGATGAACGTCTCGTGTTTCCTTTGAGCATCCCAGGAACCAATTTGCGAGCTAATAGCAGTCCTGATGTATGTATGTAATGGGACCACCCTTTGTCTCTTTTAGGTATAACCAACGCATAAGAATTGCATCTATTTAAACTAGGGAACACTGAGTCTAATGTTTTCAAATTTTCCTATTTTTTCAACTTGGAATTTGTTGTGCTACGTTTCAATTGTTCACAAAAATAGATGTACCAATTAGAAATTTTCTTTCTATATTTGGGGAGATTTAATACACTGTTAAAACCCTTCATTTCTAAAAACTCACTACAGTCATTGCGTATTATGGTATTTTGAGTCACAAAGTTTCTCAAACTTCAATTACAGACCATTTCGGGTCCATGAAGTTCAATGTGTAGGTAGTTTCTGAACCATTGCCAAAAGTCACAAACATTTTTTCGTAACGGATTCTACAGGACACTTTGATGTCTTTAGTTTTGAGCTCTCTCATTTTTTCAGCTAGAATCTTCCGTATTTTTATTTCCCTAGGCGTTTTCTCGGAGCTGATGTATACGTTGGCAAGTTCTGGAATTCTGGAAGCTTGTTTGGCTGAAAATATTTCGTACTTGTCTTTTACCTTGAGTAACGATATGGCTATGGGTCTGCATTTTCCATCTATCTTCTTTCCGATTCTTCTTGCTGTGTCGAATTCCTTTCCGGGTAGTCCTAGCTTTTGAAACAGTTCATTGACTCCAGCATGTAGACTCTGAAAGTTTTCGTCCTTTCTCTCAAGTGATCCAAATATGACAATAGACTTCTCATTTAATTTTTGGTGAATAAACTCCAATTTGGTTTCAAGCTTTTCAATTCTTGTTTCATGGGTCTTCAGAATTTTTTCAATTACCGTATCTATTTTCTCGTGCAGGCCATTTATGAGATCCTTTAGTTCTTGTAACGTAGCAGCCATGACTTTTGATTTTTTGGAGGGTCTTGGAGTTTTAGTTTCACTGCTGGTTAATTTTTCTGGCGGTGTGATACTTAAATCCCGTTTGACTGCGTTTCTCGGCATTTACACGTAGCTATCACTAGCATGGGCTATACATAGCCTCGATACTAACTGCCACTCACGGAATGTCAAGAATTTGCGGATAGATATTTTTGCGACTGCACTCGTCGGCTGCCGAATAGAGAATCTCGACTTATTGTTAGTATTCAATGTCTAACCTACATTTCGTATGTAGGTTTTTGAAGTAATAAACTTCATTGTTGTACTGACTTCATCTGTAGTCACAATTAAACATCGCATGGAACTGACATAGTAGCTAGATATAAAAACTACTCTTAGAAAAACTGAAAGATTCCTATTTATGTTAGCAGCATTGTCAGACTTTGGTAAAAATAGGATTAGCTGATTTTTAAAAACTGAAGCCTCTCCTTTCATTACGTGAAGTCCTCAAAGAATAATTTTTAGAATTGTTCTCAAACTTGGCAAACGGTGACATAAATGTTTTTTGAAAATATTTAAATGCTGTTTAGTAAACAGGGGCTGTACAGGATACTTATAAAATTGTAATTAAATTATTTAAGCTGAGCAAATGTTTGCAATTTGAAATTGTCCTAAGAATTGACCACAAAGTATCAGCTATCAAAAACCCTAATTTTTGACCACGAAAGTGTAATTATTGTAGTAACCCAGAACACTCATGCATGATGGCTACAGCATTATAATTAATTTTATGTCTGACATGTGTTGGTGGACCCCAAAGTTATTCTTACACTCTACATACTCGTGGTAGTTAAAAGATGATGACTTATCAGATTACCCATCCTGTACTAAATATTCAAACGCGTACATATTAAGATAGTCCGGGTTTTCCCCACCTGTACTATCTGCAACATGACTAATGTTGAAGGTGTAGGGAAAAAGTGTATCAGCGTAAGTATAAATGCAATTTTATAATAGTAATTTGTATGTATGTATGTATTTATTGTGTTTTTGAAAAGGCTCATACACAATCAAAAGTTCACAAAATTTCTTAAATTCATAGTGTAGATCATTAATTTATAATACTAAGTCTTCACCTATATAGTTTTACACATTTCTTAAAAATATGCATATATTATGTATATCCAACGTATAATAGTAATTTGAGCTTAGCATAGTGCAATAAATTCGGGCGAGCATTTATAATGATATGAGTAATATTTAATTTAAAAAATAATTGATAATTGAAATATATTCCTCGAGATATGAAGTAATAACCATTTGCATAAAGACAAAATATCGAGATGCAGTTTAGATCCAAATAAAAAACGGTTTTCATAAAGACTATTCTGTCTTCATTGGTCTTTTGTTCTTTTTTTAGAATTTGAGATATAGAACATAACGTCTGTAGTGAAAGCTGTGTAAGGATTTGATTTATATGAAACAATAAACTCAATAATTTTGAATTATGAGAATTAAAAAAGTAAGAAAAATGTATGGAAATTTAAAAAATGATATAAACGTTTGAGCAGCATAAGTTCTTGTGGTATAGTTGTTCATCCGTTTGGTGACCTGTAATAAAATAAAATCGTAAATAGCAGGAGCAAGTAGTCGTGGATTCGAGATAGCCAAGGACCTTGTCCTTACGTTGATACAGATTCCTCGAACTGTCAACGACACTTTCCCTTCCACTTCCAGAGTTTCCCATTTGGAAGCTCCGCTGGAGTACGAATCAAAGGAAACTTTGCAGCAGCTTTTGTACAAAGTTATCTTTGATTCGGCTCCAAATAATGATGTCAACGCTTCTAAGATGGTGGTGGCATTATGCCAATACTGCTGAATAGTTCTAGCCGAGCAGTATAAGTAGTACATGCCGTCCGGGGGATCATATCCAATTGGAAACTAGAATTCAAAAATATGGTTGAATAATAAGAGTGTCTGAAAATTGTAATTTACTTTTGCTATTTACAGTATGACATATCGTTGGTTCTAGCTAATCTTCAGAAACCAAAGTGAGAATTTGTAATAGCATAATCAGTACTGCAGATGTTCACTTGAATCTTCAATATTGTCTTACTTTTCCTGGACGATGAAGCAAAAGCTACCATCTGTATAATGTGTTATAAATATGATAAATTTAAAAAAAAACAAAATCAAAAGTACATTACCTGTATTGATGCCAAATATATGCCCTCCCCCAACTATACACACTCTCTCACTCAGACTCTCACACCGACCATACTATGATTTTGCCGCGTGGGTGGAGCTACCTCTTCCCATCCTCTCCACTCACTCTCCCACCTTACACATAACCCTATACTAAATCTTGCCGTCCTAACTCACACGTCATCCCTTGCTATCATCTGCTTTCATAAGTGCCTGCTTCAGATTCCAACCTGACTATCTTCACCCTCGATACCCTTCCATTGGTAAGAACCCTTTCTTAATTTCTCTGCTAATATTTTATTAGCTAATGCCGTTTGGCAGGACATAGAGGATAGCACCTACCTATTTTATTTATTTGTATTTTCAGACACGGTACTTCCAACAGCCAGTCCTATATAGCTTACTCTCCTAGAGGTAAATTATATGGGTACATACTTGGGCATTCTATTCTACCTACCTTATTCCATCTTTCATATTATTGCCTTAAATATTAGCTTATGCTATATTTAAGATATATATGCATTTCCTTGTGTTTTGCTCTATCGTATATTAAATAAATAATTCTTTTCTATACGTATATGTCATTAATTTCTCGGTTGTGTGGCGTATAAGTCCAAGCCCACTTCCAAGACATATATTAGCCTATAACACCATCTTTCCCGTGTTATAGGGTAGGGTATAATAGCTCTGGAGAGGTTCTACGCTCTCGTTTAGAGGCGCAGAGCAGAGCTGTCCTGTAGGGATAATTAGGCTATAGGCCAGGACACTTCTTCCAGGGAAATTACTTCCAGGGGTAAAACAGACCATCGCCCCAAGTACCCCACAAACGTATATAATTATTTTATAAGGAATTATATGAGTCTGTAACTAACTGTAGCGCCGTATACACATGGTATAATCATAATCTTGTAGAGCTACCACGTAGTGTGATCTTGAATTGTTATAGATCTCGGTAATTAATATATTGGAGTATTATCCTCGTAATTAAAGCGACGTATGTAGTCTAGGGGAGACGTCAAATTGTATAGTATTTTGAGAACTGTATTTGCACCTCACGGTAAATTGTATCTGGAACTATAATTAATTCTATTCTGGGTTATATTGAATAAATACAAAGAGTTTATTCCAGTATTTTTGTATCTGAGCCTGCCTTTATTACTCAGCACAGGTAATAACCGGGGCGGTTCATTACAAATGATGTAATCACAATAAACAAAATTTCGCTTTTACTCCTTTTACCGAAGATATAAATTACACATTTTTAAGGCAATCTAGTACGCTGAATGACAGCTAAAGGACATTCCATTGATGAACAAAAATAAATTACTTACAAAACAAGTATATGCAAATATTTACGTTAATAACATCTGCATACTGTGTAATTATGTATGTACATTATGTATTACGTGTATGCAAATTAATGTATATTGTGTAATCAATAATGATTCTATAACTCTTGTGATTTATTCTAGAGCACATTCGTTCACATTTCACATACCTACATTCTCAATAATACTCGTCTCGTAAACATACATTTTATATATATCTAATATACTAAATATGTTTATATGGCCAGTTACAAACATGGAATCATCTAGATCCATATTCTCATTCTGACAATCAACGATGCCATTTTAAACCAACATTTTATGTTTCACATGGACATTCATTTAAAGGACTGTACGCTTGAAAAAACTCAAGGATGTCGGATAATTATAAACTCTCATACGCTTTCTAAATACAATGTGACAAATATATAAAGTAAAAAACGTTCTGTAAAATGTTTCCTAAATAGTATTTGTGCATGCGTATCACTTTCCTTAAATTTCGTTGAGTATACATTAACCAACTATTTCCAATAATTTCAGAATTATATTAAGTAACACTGTTTTTGCATTATTCTCCAGAGACCGGGAATTGAAGAAGTATAAGATATAATAATAAATTACAAATGCAATATTGTTATAATTGTTACAACGGGAAGTAAAATGTACATCATCAAAATTCATCATTTGAGAATATTTCGCTAAATTTTTCGCAAATTTAGCAAACATTTTCAGATCATTTCGCAACTTTCGCAGCCTTTAGTTTTTATTGTATGGCAGTCTAAAAGAAGTACCTTGAATATTATAAAAAAATCTGTTACACCGCATCGCTGAAATTGTAATAATTACTCAATCATTGTTGTCATCCGAATTGTCTGGGTTAACAGTTGAGTCGTGAATTACCACTCGCATATGAAAGTAAACATTTTCTTCGGTAAGTTTTAGACGCCGGGGAGCAAGAAGCTTTTTTAAATAAGAAAAGCTTGTCTCAACTGGAGCGCTACTACTGGGTACGGAAATTACTTTTAGTGCCAACTCCGACAAACACGGGATGTCTCGAGAAAATTTCAGCCAAAATTCCATAATATTTCAGCCGACTAAAATTCTCTATTTTACTCAGTGTACGGTATTGACCCAAATATTCTAATGGAATTGGCCTGCTCAAAACTTTTGAAAGCGACGTTAAATGCCCTTGCAAATATTTTCCGGGCAAAATAGAGGACCCAAAATTTGAGCGTCTTTCCTGGGTTTATTTGTTGGGAGTTTTTTGTTGAGATAAAGCGACAATTTAGCAGTCCACTTTCCGGAAACTGCTGTAAACTTTTGAAAGTTGTGAAATTGAATTTTTTAATGTGTTTGTATTTTCATTTCTCTTAATTACTTTTATTGCTCAACTATTTACTGCAAGCTGGCAGAAATTCACCACTTAAATTTGAAACGTTATTTCAAGAATTTACTGCATTAAAAGTTGGTTAAAAGTTTTTCGTTGAATAGACAGCACCGAATTTAATAATAAAAATTTCTAAATATTGCTGGTCTATGTAAAATACTTTACAAGATTCAGGATTTTGTAATGCGATTTAATATTTCGCAAGTAACCTCCCTATTTCGCATTTTTCGCAATTTATTTTTTCATTTTTGGATTCTACCGACATCTGGGGTTACATTTCACCCCCATGGGAGTACCGTAACTAATCGTCTTCAGAATTTGGCATTTTTCGCAAAATCCCAAGCCTAATAATAAATTGCTTACATATATACATACTCATGAATGAACATTATACAGTTCTGTTGCTAATTCAAAGAATGACTGTCAAAGGAGCTGCTTTCCCGAACAACACGCTGTTTGGTAATGTTTATGGTTTATGACACTGACTAAATACTACTAATAATTTTTGATACGTTATGGTATACAGTTTTGTTGTTGAATAACTACACCTAAATTGCTATTTAGAATTATTTTAGTTTGAAATACTAATTTTCCATAAACTATAAAATTATTAACTGTTATTGCTGGAGATAACTTTTATAACTTCATAAGCAGTAAAAACATTACTAATAAATGCATGACAGTGCCTTATTGTTTTAGCACTGCTTACTATAACCTACTTCCTTTAAATGCTACTAGGGAACGTTCAATTAATTATCAGAGCTGTGAGAGTCAGTCAGGTACAAATATAAGAAAGGGCCCTGACAAAAGAAATCAAACATTGTTGAAATAACAATAATAAAAAGGATCAATCCAACCCTTTATCAAACAATTCCGAAACTTAAGTTCAGCCATGACTAGTTAGTCGAAATAAACATTATAATTTGATAATTGTTAGTTGTTACACATATAATTAATGGATTGTCAAAATGGAATTTAAGTACAACTAAAAAATATGTCGAAATTTTTCAGCTACATGTAACATTTCCAGTGTACACGCAATAATTATGTATAATTGTATGATTTCATTAACTAATTATAAATAATTATAGCACTTCTGAAGAAGCAACTAAATACAAATCCTCCACAAAACCACGGAAACCACACAGATTAGGAAACCCATGTCCATTTGTGAAGCCACAGGTGTTCGGTTAATGTTCACACATTCTGAAAAATCCTTCGATGCCACATAACCACCCTGGCACTGACAAATGTGTTTGTCGTCATTGTTCTTCCGTCCCGTGATGGCTGTCCAGTTGACATTTACACACTCCGCCCTGTCACGACAATTGTGATTGAAAGGAAGCTCTTTCAAATCTTCCGAAGTTATCTTATCGTAGAAGCACTCATTTGCCACTCTTCTCCGACACTCTCCACTTTCCTGGTCCCACGTCAAGGAACTACCGATCTTACAGCCGCAGTAAGACCCTTGAGTGCACTGCCGACACAACAAACTCTTGCTCAGGTCACACTCATCACTCGGCTTGAGGTTCTCCCCCGGTGAGCACTTTTCACCCCAAGTAAGGAACTTCCGGGAGACCGAGTCCGATCCGGACAATAGCACAGACAGTATTGTCAGCATGCACACTGTGCATTGGCGAAGATTCCCGGCTTTCAATTCCATTATTAGCATGATTTTACTAGGTCTATGCACAGTGGTGATTGAGCAAGTTGTTGCTCTTTTTAAATTCTAGTGAGAATGCGGGATCCTTCCTGGGTATTCTATCTGTAGAATAAAGTCCGTTAATTTACAATTCATTCAATTCAGGCATACACAAACGGATCTCTGACCACAAATGCACCCCTTATCCAGTACAAAATATTGCAAACAACACTAATTGCTAATAATGCAACCTTTAAAATGTAAACAAATCCAACTGCAGAAACAACGCAGTAAATAGCCGAAATGTCATCTTTTGAGATGTGTTTCCCAGTTGACGTAATAGTATATTATTCTAATTTCATTAATATAATTCACGTACATTTATTGTTGTAAATTCAAATTGATGTTGTTTTAACACTTCAGCTAATGTAATTAATCAGAAATGTCTGTCAAACTCAATTGACGTCTTAACTCCCATTCTGAGTAAGCTTTAATGCGCACATACGAAGGGTTACTTGTAATTTAAAAAGGTATGCTAATTAATTCTAATAGCACCTGTTCTGTCTTTAATGTGACAGCTGACAGGCCACCACCCATTCATCCCATAAGTGGTTGCTAATTTCCATCACAGCACTCCATCCCACCATCACACCACTCCATCACAGCACACCATCACACCACTCCATCACACCATCACAACACACCACAACACGCCATCACAACACACCATCATAACACAACATTACAACATACCATCACAATACAGCATCACAGCAGTTCTTATTTCTCTAAATGTCCACTAGCCAAAGAATTTGAAAATAAACGTATTTCTCCCGGTTTAATTTCAAAGAATTCAATGCGCTGAACAGTCCAACACGAACCATTTTCTACAAGTGTTTTTCTTTTCTGTTATATCAAAGGAGCTCTGCAATAATATGGAAGTGATGGATTTGGAAGTTTGGAGTTTGTGATGTGCAGACTTAAAATATATTAACGATAAATAAATTCAAATATATTATTAATATATCTCTTGAAACTTGCTGCGAGGCAACCCGCCCCTCCTACAATGCAACGTAGAGAGCTCGTCCCACTTGAAGTGCTTTTGTTGTTACGTACAGGACCAATATCATCACCAAAACTGAAAACCAGGTTGTAGCATTAGTCTCCCATCAATCATTACAATATTTTGTCGGCATATAATTTAAGCACTTACTTATCCAGTTTTCTGTCTGCGTAGGACGTCAACCATACTCTGGATCATTGCTGTCACTGCTATTCTTCTGCGCAGTTAAGTCTTTTCAAAGAATTTCTAAATGGTTTTAAAATTTTAAAAATTTAATTAAATTAAATTTTGCTTCTATATTTTGAAGTGTTCCCAATGAATTATTTATATCTGAGATTGGTAGAAAGTTTGCGAAAGCTAGCAATGCTGCCATAAGCCATGGTTGCATGAATACAAGTGATACAAATTCCATTTTTACATATGCTTTTTTTCTTTTTACAGGAAAAGAAAACAGTCCATTCCGAAGGTGAGAAAATGTGGGACAACCTTATTCACAGAAACAAAGTCCCTTATATGCGTATTTGTCGTATCGATGCGGACAGCGAGAGTAACTCCTCCGCAGAGGAGCCCCGCTCTTCAGGATCTCGCACTGTAATTAAATTTCTTTTGCTCAATTTGTAATATTCCCACGGTGCTCACAGAATAAGATGCGTGAAATATTTTATGCCCATGTCTTGATTTAATACAGTTTAGGTTCCTTACAAGATTCCTAAACTTTCAAGTGAAGTTCCGGTACCATTACCAAAATCTTGTAACCATGAACCAGAGATTAGACAACTTAGCAACGAGTTGAATACCCGGAAAGGAAAGCATCTGCACGGCAAACTTCACTATGATGAGGGTTGTACCAAACTTAAGAAAATAGAAGACGAAGTACGCCAAAAGGACAAAATCATCCAGAGCCGGGACAGGACCATCCGGGAAAGGGACGCAGCTCTGCAAGCTATGGACTTGTCCCTGCAGAAGAATGATGCGCTCTTGCAGTTCTAGGATCAGCTGCTGCAGTCCAAGGAATCTGAACTGAGTCTGCTCCGTGCTCAACTGTCCAACGATCATACTCGCATCAGGAACTGTGATGCAAATATTAATTCATTTTCCGACTATCTAACCTTTCTCAAAACCAAACTTTACTTCCCGCATAATACTTTACATATTCTCTGGTTTTATTAGATTACATCACCGCACGTGGTCAACCAATACTTTTGATCTTCCAAACCACTTTGGTAAGCTTCGCCATCGCCTCATATCAAAGTAATTTTCTTTCTTTAAATGTTTTAGGTTTTTAAATCTTAGTATTTAGACATATTTTCGAATTCTAGTTTCCAATTAGATATGATCCCCCGACGTCATGTACTTCTTATACTGCTTGGCTAGACCTATTGAGCAGTATTGGTATAATGCCACCACCATCTTTGAAGCGTTGACTTCATTATTTGGAGTCGAATTAAGGACAACTTTGTACAAAAACTGTTGCAGTTTTCTTTGATTTGTACTCCAGCGGTGCTTCCAAATGAAAAACTCTGGAAGTAGAAGGAAAAGTTCTTTTGCTATCCCGAATCCACGCATATTTGCTGTTGCCATTAATGATTTTCGTTTATTACAGGTCACCAAACGGATGAACAACTACCACAACAAGAACTAATGCTGCTCAAATTTTTATACCATTCTTTAAATTTCCATACATTTCGGTCTCTCTTTCTAATCCTCATTATTCAAAATTATTGAGTTTCATACAAATCAAATCCTGACAATGTTCACAAACGACATTATGTTCTACATCTTAAATTCTCAAAAAAGAACAAAAGACCAATGTAGACAGAATAGTCTATGAAAACCGTTTTTATTTGAATCGAAACTGTATCTCGATATTTTGTCTTTATGCAAATGGTTATTACTTCATATCTCGAGGAATATATTTCAATTATCAATTATTTTTTAAATTAAATATTACTCATATCATTATAAATGCTCGCCCGAATTTATTGCACTATGCTAAGCTCAAATTACTATTATAAAATTGCATTTATACTTACGCTGATACACTTTTTCCCTACACCTTCAACATTAGTCATGTTGCAGATAGTACAGGTGGGGAAAACCCGGACTATCTTAATATGTACGCGTTTGAATATTTAGTACAGGTTGGGTAATCTGATAAGTCATCATCTTTTAACTACCACGAGTATGTAGAGTGTAAGAATAACTTTGGGGTCCACCAACACATGTCAGACATAAAATTAATTATAATGATGTAGCCATCATGCATGAGTGTTCTGGGTTACTACAATAATTACACTTTCGTGGTCAAAAATTAGGGTTTTTGATAGCTGATACTTTGTGGTCAATTCTTAGGACAATTTCAAATTGCAAACATTTGCTCAGCTTAAATAATTTAATTACAATTTTATAAGTATCCTGTACAGCCCCTGTTTACTAAACAGCATTTAAATATTTTCAAAAAACATTTATGTCACCGTTTGCCAAGTTTGAGAACAATTCTAAAAATTATTCTTTGAGGACTTCACGTAATGAAAGGAGAGGCTTCAGTTTTTTAAAATCAGCTAATCCTATTTTTACCAAAGTCTGACAATGCTGCTAACATAAATAGGAATCTTTCAGTTTTTCTAAGAGTAGTTTTTATATCTAGCTACTATGTCAGTTCCATGCGATGTTTAATTGTGACTACAGATGAAGTCAGTACAACAATGAAGTTTATTACTTCAAAAACCTACATACGAAATGTAGGTAAAACTGAATATTAAGCCATTGCTGATGGAGTTCAGTGACGAGGGATTTTGAATAACATATATATAGTCGAAAACGTATAAATAGAAACGCATTTCCGCATGGAATCTAAGGATCTTTTTAAACCCTGGCCGGAACAGAGTTGAACCCCCTTAAATTCACCTATAGGTTTTTAAAATTTAACTTACTTTTGCAAGGAAAGAAATGAAAAAAATGATGTATGAAGCAATAGTAAGCGACGAAGTCGGTTTATGTCACAGATCTTACTTAATCGAAACGGATTGGAGGTTTACAGGATCCGTTTCATTTATTTAAACGAAGAACAACCTAATACCATGTAAAAACGGCCTAATTATATAATGTTAAGTTTAATATTCTGTTATGGTTTACAAACCATTGCCATTCCCGTTTTCCCATCCACCTTGGTGGATGGGAAAATCATATCCTACACATATAAATCCTCCATATAAATCAAATCCTTACACAGTTTTCACTAAGGACGTTATGTTCTATATCTCAAATTCTCAAAAAAGAACAAAACACCAATGTAGACAAAATATTCTTTATGAAAACTGGTTTTGATTTGAATCGAAACTGTATCTTAATAATGTTTACGCAAATGGTTATTACTTCATCTCTCGCGGAATATATTTCATTTATCTAAGTAAATATTTTTCTGATCATTATAAATACTCGACCAAATTTATTGCCCTATTTTAAACATAAATTACTCTTGTAAAGTTGCATACATACGACGGTACTTCTTTTCCTATACTTTCAACATTACTCATGCTGAAGATAGGAACCGATGGAAAAATCCAGGTGGACGAACGGGGGTAAAAAACCAGGACCGTTGGACGGGGGGTTAAAAACCATAGTCATTATGGACTACTTACATTATTACCATTTCTGAATGGAAATTTCTGCAAAATATTTTCGCCAAAAAGGATTCAAAATCGCTAGTTCCTGTTATGAAAATAAACTACTGTATCTATAAGAGATTCCTTTGAGAGTATTGTCTCTGCAGTAGCAGAAAACAGTGTATAGTCTCAACATTAAAACTTGTTGGTCTTGGATCAAATTCAACTTCAAACCCAGTTGGCGATTTGTTGGAATGGCTGCTGGGCACTGTTGGACTAATGGCCATTTCCAACAAATGGCTAATGGCTGACTGGGAGGAGCATTTCCGTTTGCTACAATAAGTTTATATACATTACTGCATTCTTCCTTATAATAGCCAGCCTCTGCTTAAATGAGTCAAACTTCGTTAAATTTCGGGATGTTGTTAAAAACAAAGATAGTTTAACTATCTTCTCCAAGATTTTAATTTCGGCACAGTTCGTCCAAGTACTTACAATAATTATTAGTTCTTAATAATTGGAAACGCTTACTCTTTCCTGAATCGTTATAAACATACAGTCCGCACTGCACAGTAATACTACTACAATCTTACCGGGCAAGTTAAAGACTAAGATTTTGAGGGTTGTGACCCAAAAGGTTATTATTGTTATTTACATTCCCAATTACTTTTACTTTAAGAAAGTTTTCCAACACAACTTATCACAGCAAAACGGACTCACTTATTTCGCTACTTTTACTCCTCGTAAACCATCTCATCCCCCAAGTGTGGATTCTGTGTGGTGGTCGTTGAGTGACAGTGAGGGTTAGGTTAGTTTAGGCTGGAAAGGGGTGACGTGACTATGATGGCCCCGAAGGGGCCTTCAGAATCACATTGGCACCCCTATCCAGTTCTAAACTAACCTAAACGGAACGTCCGAAACGACGGGTTAAGTTTTCAATCTCGAAAGCTGCTATGCCCTCCTCATAACAAGCTTGGTTCACTTATTGAATTTAGAAAACTAGGACACTTATCTTAATTCGGAACCTGGGATACTTATCGTAAACCGGAAAGTTGCCATTCCTTCCCCTGAATCCTCACCCTTCCACCAAAGGGTCATCCTTTCCCGATTCCCTTATGTTTGTCCTTGATTTGTGGCAGTTATCGTAATTCGGGGACACTTAACGTAAACCGTAACATTCGACTTTTAGGACACTTATCGTAGTTGCCCCTTTTTAGCTGTAACATGTGAGCTGAGCTAAAAACAAATTAGAATTTTCAATTTTTGTTTAACAATGGTGTGATGGTGTGTTGTCAGGGTTGGCAAGCGGCAAGAAATGGCCTGGTCATTATTGGTTAAAATACGGTTCTAACCGGCTTGGACCTGTTGAATACGTTGGTATAAAATGGTCATAATCAATAATATCCAAATAAATCCACTACAATAAAAACTGGTTTGACCCAAAACGTACCACGGTCATGGCTAATATTACGCATGCACGAACAAAGGGTTGTCAAGTGGCAAGAAATGGCCTGGTCTTTATTGGTTAAAGACCGGTTCTAACCGGCCTGGACCTTTTGTATAGGTTGGTATGAAACGGCCATAATGAATACTATCCCAATAAGCCCACTGTCCAATTAAAACCTGTTTTTGCCATTTCGTGCCACTTCCTTGACCTTTATTGATAAAATCCAACTCTGTGTGTTGTGATGAAGTGCTGTTATGGTGTGTTGTGATGATGTGATGGAGTGTTGTGATGCTGTGATGCTGTGTTGTGATGGTGTGATGGAGTGCTGTGATGCTGTGTTGTGACTGTGTGATGGAGTGATGTGATGCTGTGTTGTGACTGTGTGATGGAGTGATGTGATGCTGTGTTGTGACTGTGTGATGGAGTGCTGTGATGCTGTGTTGTGATGGTGTGATGTGATGCAGTGCTGTAATGGTGTGATGTGATGCAGTGCTGTAATGCTGTGTTGTGATGCAGTGCTGTAATGCTGTGTTGTGATGCTAAGTTGTGATGGTGTGTTGTGATGGTGTGTTGCGATTGTGTGTTGCGATGGTGTGTTGTGATGGTGTGTTGCGATGGTGTGTTGTGATGGTGTGTTTTGATGGTGTGTTGTGACGGTGTGTTGTGATGGTGTGTGGCGATGGTGTGTTGTGACGGTGTGTTGCGATGGAGTGCTGTGATGATGTACTATGATGGTATGTTGTGATGGTGTGTTGGGATGGTTTGTTGTGATGCTGTATTGTGATGGAATATGTGATGGTATGTTGTAGAAGCCGGGAATCTTCTCCAATGCACAGTGTGCATGCTAACAATACTGTCTGTGCTATTGTCCGGATCGGACTCGGTCTCCCTGAAGTTCCTTACTTGGGGTGAAAAGTGCTCACCGGGGGAGAACCTCAAGCCGAGTGATGAGTGTGACCTGAGCAAGGGTTTGTTGTGTTGGCAGTGCACTCAAGGGTCTTACTGCGGCTGTAAGATCGGTAGTTCCTTGACGTGGGACCAGGAAAGTGGAGAGTGTCGGAGAAGAGTGGCAAATGAGTGCTTCTACGATAAGATAACTTCGGAAGATTGGAAAGAGCTTCCTTTCAATCACAAGTGTCGTGACAGGGCGGAGTGTGTAAATGTCAACTGGACAGCCATCACGGGACGGAAGAACAATGACGACAACACATTTGTCAGTGCCAGGGTGGTTATGTGGCATCGAAGGATTTTTCAGAATGCGTGAACATTAACCGAACACCTTCTGTGGCTTCACAAATGGACATGGGTTTCCTAATCTGTGTGGTTTCCGTGGTTTTGTGGAGGATTTGTATTTAGTTGCTTCTTCAGAAGTGCTATAATTATTTATAATTAGTTAATGAAATCATACAATTATACATAATTATTGCGTGTACACTGGAAATGTTACATGTAGCTGAAAAATTTCGACATATTTTTTAGTTGTACTTAAATTCCATTTTGACAATCCATTAATTATATGTGTAACAACTAACAATTATCAAATTATAATGTTTATTTCGACTAACTAGTCATGGCTGAACTTAAGTTTCGGAATTGTTTGATAAAGGGTTGGATTGATCCTTTTTATTATTGTTATTTCAACAATGTTTGATTTCTTTTGTCAGGGCCCTTTCTTATATTTGTACCTGACTGACTCTCACAGCTCTGATAATTAATTGAACGTTCCCTAGTAGCATTTAAAGGAAGTAGGTTATAGTAAGCAGTGCTAAAACAATAAGGCACTGTCATGCATTTATTAGTAATGTTTTTACTGCTTATGAAGTTATAAAAGTTATCTCCAGCAATAACAGTTATTAATTTTATAAAATTAAAACTACAAAAATTATTAGTAGTATTAAGTCAGTGTCATAAACCATAAACATTACCAAACAATGTGTTGTTCGGGAAAGCAGCTCCTTTGACAAAGTCATTCTTTGAATTAACAACAGAACTATATAATGTTCATCCATGTGTATGTATGTAAGCAATAATTATTATGATGTACATTTTACTTCCCGTTGTAACAATTATAACAATATTGCATTTGTAATTTATTATTATATCTTACTAGCGTAAACAGCCATCGGCTTCGCCAATGGAAACTACATATATATTTCATGCATAAGCCGTTTAGCAATTTTGTAGTGTGTACTTGCGAATCTATAAAGCGCGCTTAGAAGAGAGAGCGAAGATTTAAAAAACTCTCTTATGGCACGGCCAGATTATAGTATTTAGTGATACTTCTTCAATTCCCGGTATCTGGAGAATAATGCAAAAACAGTGTTACTTAATATAATTCTGAAATTATTGGAAAAAGTTGGTTAATGTATACTCAACGAAATTTAAGAGATACGCATGCACAAATACTATTTAGGTAACATTTTACAGAACGTTTTCTACTTTATATATTTTGATGTCACATTGTATTTAGAAAGCGTATGAGAGTTTATAATTATCCGACATCCTTGAGTTTTTTCAAGCGTACAGTCCTTTAAATGAATGTCCATGTGAAACATAAAATGTTGGTTTAGAATGGCATCGTTGATTGTCAAAATGGGAATATGGATCTTGATGATTCCATGTTTGTAACTGGCCATATAAACATATTTAGTATATTAGATATATATAAAATGTATGTGTACGAGACGAGTATTATTGCGAATGTAGGTATGTGTAGGGATGCCAATGGTCTGGTCCGGACCATTTATAATGGTCCGTTATTGGTCTGGTCCGGTCTGATCCAACACTTGGACCAGACCAGATACAATTGGTCCAGCTTCAGGACCAGACCACAAGGACCATGGTCCAAAAAGTATGCAAAATAAAAAATTATGAGTTAACGAAGTCCCATGGAACGAATTAAAAATGTCATTTCTGGTGATAAAACAAGAATTTCACTGAATAAAATGTGATTGCTTAATTGTACTCTATGGTTTTCTGGACCATGGTCCGGACCATGGTCTTTGGTCTGGTCTGGTCCGAAAAACTGGACCAGACCATTGGTCTGGTCTGAGCTTCGGACCAGACCAGTTTCATAAAATCTGGATCAGACCAGACCATTGGCATCACTAGGTATGTGAACGAATGTGCTCTAGAATAAATCACAAGAGTTATAGAATCATTATTGATTACACAATATACATTACAGTAAAATCTCTTTATAACGGCCGCTTTATAACGGAATTCTCTTTATACCGGACACATTTGTTCATCCCCACCAAAAGTAGTTGTGTAAGCATATAATGTCCGCTATACTCATATAACGGGATACTGTTTATACCGGACAAAAATCCAAGCTCCCTTGCGATTCCGTTATAAACAGATTTTACTGTGATTTGCATACACGTAATACATATACATACATAATTATACAGTATGCAGATGTTATTAAGTAAATATTTGCATATTCTTGTTTTGTAAGTAATTTATTTTCGTTCATCAATGGAATGTTCTTGTAGCAGTCATTCAGCGTACTAGATTGCCTTAAAAATGTACAATTTATACCTTCGGTAAAAGGAGTAAAAGCGAAATTTTGTTTATTGTGATTACATCATTATACAGATGGTGGCTTTTGCTTCATAGTCCAGGAAAAGTAAGACAATATTGAAGACTCAAGTGAACATCTGCAGTACTGATTATGTTATTACAAATTGTCATTTTGGCTTCTGAAGATTAGCCAGAACCAACGATATGTCATACTGTAAATAGCAAAAGTAAATTACAATTTTCAGACACTTCATCTGCGAACTGCATGCGCTCAAATTAATCCTGTCGAAGTTGTAAAGCTTTTAACATTCACTCAACATTGAAATTAGAACAGATTTGTTTGTTTATAGATATAACGCTATGCAAATAGATACTAGCTGAAGCTCGGAAATCTAAGTTTTTGCATGATATGAAAAAAGATATGATAACCTACTTCTAAATGTTCCAACATTATTATTGGTTTATTCGCTTGTTTCGTTGTTTGCAAGTCAACTGTTTTACTGAACTTAAGTATAGTCATGACTCTTACGGAACGATTTGGTTGGGATCGTTATTGTATTATGTACACTACAGTAGTACTAAATCCATTCGATAAAACCACGTGGTTGCGTGGACTTCAATTGAAATTGCGTGTTTTGCCTGATAAAACAAAAATATTAAATGTGTACGTACAGGAAAGGAACAATTCACACTGAGGAGGAGGATTACATGAGTGCAAATTGGTTGTAAATTAATAATGAAATATATTTTGGGTTAAGAAGCAAGATTTAGCATCTACAGAAGTAGCGAAAAGAAATAGTCGTGCAGGCACGAACGGCATACGAAGACACAAAGTAGCAAAACTGAACGATCCATGAATGTTTGGTGCTTCCTAAGTAAGACGTAGTGTCATTAACACAGGCTAAATATATGATCATTAATTAGCAGATAATTTATAGCTTATTAGATCTATTTATTGAAAAAAATATCAGTCCGTCCCATAAAACATTGTATTGTTCGTAAGTGCATACATAATCATTATATACAAAGGCATACTTTCACCATGTGAGAAATTTCTTTAAAATTGTTGTTGTAATTGTTGGAGGAAAAAAATAATTATTAGGTAAATAAATTCAAAAAGAATGTAACGTACAGCTTTCTGGAATTTAATACATAAATGTAACCATTTCACGACCTTACGTACACACAGAGTGAGGGATTGGAAGGCACTGATCCACAAATTAATCGCAGAGAAATGCTTTCTGGTAAGTTTTCAGCACTGTGAGACTGTATACTGAAGTTTTCTAGACTTTCAACAGAAATAGCTTGTCCTTCTGGAGTAAATATAATGGGCCCTGTTGGAATAATTTGAAATTTAGGGGTGTCGGAGGTTGCTGGAGACGAATCTTCTTGTTCAAGTCGAGCTCCTCGAGGAGGGGAGTCGGGCCAAACTTCCTCGTCATTTTCAATGCTGTCTGTTGGTTTGAGTTCAATCGAAGATGTCAAGGTGTCCCATGAACCTGGGCCTTTTGTTTCTACGGAAGCACCAGTGGTAACCGCATCATTTATTCTCCACTTACCACCACCTCCTCCACTTCCTCCCCAGCCGCCCCCTCCTGTGCCTCCTCCACCTCCTCCTCCTTGATTGCCGCCATTCCAACCTCCTCCTCCACCTCCTCCTTGATTACTTCCACCCCACCCTCCACCACCACCTCCTTTTCCTCCGCCGCCACTGCCACCTCCCTGACGTCCACTTCCCCCCCAACCTCCACCTCCTTGACCTCCGCCGCCGCCGCCGCCAGATTTACCTCCGCCGCCGCCACCAGAACTGCGCCAACCTCCACCTCCTCCTCCTTGGCCACCGCCCCCCCAACCTCCTCCACTTTGTCCACCACCACCTTGGCCTCCGCCGCTCCAACCTCCACCTCCTCCTGGACCACCACCACCCCATCCCCCTCCTCCCTGACCACCCCAGCCTCCACCACCACCACCTTGTCCACCGCCACCGCCACCCCAACCACCTCCCCCGCCTCCCTGGCCTCCTCCCCCCCAACCACCGCCACCCCAACCAGGCGGAGCGCCCCAGCCCCATCCATCCCCGCCAGCCTTAGCTTTCTTCTTTTCCGCTTTAGCTTTAGCCTTCGCGATTTTCTTCTTAGCCTTTGCTTTAGCTTTAGATACTTTCTTACTTGGACAGCCGCCCCAACCACCTCCACCTCCTCCCCATCCTCCGCCACCTCCACCCATGCCTCCGCCTCCCCAGCCTTGGCCTCCACCGCCTTGGCCGCCTCCACCCCAACCTCCACCACCTTGACCACCTCCTCCATATCCTCCACCGCCGCCGCCTACACCGCCTCCTGCACCACTCCAACCTCCACCACCTTGGCCTCCTCCACCACTCCAGCCTCCACCACCGCCTTGTCCACCTCCACCACCGCCTTGGCCACCTCCACCACTCCAGCCTCCACCACCTTGCCCACCTCCTCCATATCCTCCACCACCGCCTTGCCCACCTGAAATTATACGGATTATTTCATAGAAAATTTTTCTGTTTTACAGTATGCAGTTAGCCAGAAGAACCTACACCTTAATTTCCCTTGCCCCATATTAATGTAAGAAATATTGGTGAAAAGATTTAATAAAGCCATTATTATGTTTATAATCATTAAAAGAAAATATTACCATGGACCCCTACTATTGTAATAATTATGTGTAAACGAATTACAATAAAGCACTATAAATACCTGTATTCCTAGTAGCTATACCAGCAGTTAAAATGGCCTTTGGCATTACCATACCCATTGTAGGCGACGGAATTTTCGCAATCAGGATATTTTTCAACAGTTTTGCATGTCTTTTCCTACTTCGATCCAGGTCAGCGGTATCTCCAAGATAGGTAGACTCGGGAAGAGACTCAGCAGAACTCTTGGTGACATTTTCTCTTTTACCAGACAACAACCGACGCTGGGGTTCTTCTTTGTTCGTTGAGGCTATTGCGATGGCTACAACCATCAAACCAACCTGCACGACACAAAAGCGGATTGCAATTTATGTGCACACGAATACTCTAAAATCGGTCAAATATTTAAAATCGTTTAGGGAGAAAAATGTAAAAAAATATATTTACCAATAAGCAAAGCTGCATTGCTAAAATTTCTTTGAACTGTACGATTTCAAAATCTCATGTTATTTCACAGAATGTATATAATTTATTGCAACTTATCACAGACGCTTCGAGTTCTCAACTGACTTATTTCGTTTGTCCTTCCTCCTTTTATATAAAAGTATTTCTGCAGCGGCAGAAATAACAGCACTTTTGAGTGCTGCTGATTTCTGCATGAAATCCTTTCCGGAAAACACCTGCTCAGTTTAAACAAGGCAAAAAATAGTGGAAAATTAGCTTATAAAAGTCCAAAATTCCATACGTAGAATCATCAATAATATTTTCTGGGATTTATAATACGTTGAGCGTTTCAGTGTGTAAAATGTCACTATGCAGTAAATGTCATTATAATCGTTTGAGGTTCATGAGCAACATATGAAATTTGCGGAGGAATGTCTCATTTGTTAGATAAGATGTTTGAAGCAAAAAAAGCAACACCTTTAAACATTCACGCACATGTTTTAACTCGTGAACTATTATTATGATGAAGACGCCAGAGCTTGGCATAAGAATAAGTTCGTTTGGAGTTTCAATGAAGACGTTGATAGAGTCCGAACGTCTCAAGCTTGTTAAATTTCAAAAAACTTCATTTTATTAAAATAAATCAAATTTTATTAAACTAGTATGACAATTATAACAAAAGCGTTCGAGTATGAGTCCTTCGAAAGATATGTGAACGTCTTTAATAATTCTTAAATGATTTACTACATTACTAATTACTAACATTACTGAATGGAAATTTCCGCATAACATTTTGGCCAAAAAGGATTCAAAATCGCTAGTTGCTGTTATGAGAACAAACTACTACATCTATAAGATATTCCTTTGAGAGTATTGTCTCTGCAGTAGCAGAAAACAGTGTATAGTCGCAAGTCTCAATCAACAATTACGTTGGGCCAACATTAAAAATTTTTTGTCTTGGATCAACTTGAACTTCAAACCCAGTTGGCGATTTGTTGGAATGGCTGCTGGGGCACTGTTGGACCAATGACTATTTCCAACAAATGATCAATGGCTGGTTAACGACGTTCAAACAAATAACAGGCAGGAAAATGTTAAGTTTTCGCTCTAATATGCATTAATATGCAACTCAGAACGGGTGGCAGTTGCAGTTCATAATGTCAGGGGCATTTCATATTTATTGTGATGACGTAATTAATACGGGAGGGGGGGGTTTGAAATGAGGAAAAATCTGCTGACGTAAGAAAAGAATGAAGCCTTACTGCATTCTTCCTTATAATAGCCAGCCTCTGCTTCAATGAGTCAAATTTTGTTAAATTCGGGAATGTTGTTAAAAACATAAAGATAGTTTAACTATCTTCTCCAAGGTTTTAATTTGTGCATAGTTTGTCTTAGTACTTACAATAATTATTAGTTCTTAATAATTGGAAACGCTTACTCTTTACTGAATTGTTACAAACATACAGTCCGCACTGCACAGTAATAATACCATCTTACCGAGCAAGTTAAAGACTAAGATTTTGAGTTCCATAAGCACAATGACTAGGCCGTCAGGAGCTGTAACATGTGAGCTGAGCTTACAAAACAAATCAGAATTTTCAGTTTTTGCCTAACCGAGAGTTATTAATGTCAGCATATTAATCAACACTGAACATCTCTTGTACTAAACGTTACACATGTAAACCTTAGCACACCTCATGCAATAGTATGCATCATTCCTTCTGTAATACCTATGCATGATATGTTCATCTCTGCTATACGCCCTATATCTTGTGAATCAACTCATGACTGGAAATTAATGTAAAAATGTATGCGCTTAAACAGCATCTTCTTATGCGGGAACCCATGAGTACAGCATCACAACTGTGGATTACAGAAACGTGCAAAACGGAATGACAAATCAGTTTTTTGCCGTTTTTCTCCCGAAATTGGTCTCTCTCGCAATTTTTATTATCACTGTTTCAGTTATGTTTCTCAGATTAAGTGTTCACGAGTGGGATTGACGTCGAAGGAATTGTTGTTATCTTCTTCCTCAATATTCTTCGCTTGCTTAACATGCTAGCAGACCTGAGAAGGTAAAGGTGTTCCTTCCAGTCCGGCCAGAATATTACGAACAGTCATGGTTGCCATTAGAGTCCGAGACTGAACCGTTGCTGAGCCCATATGTGGAATTATAACTATAAGTAACAATCATATCTTATCCAAACCATGTAATAGTATGGAAATAATTATTTTCTTACAGTATAAATAAGATTATTAATAGAAAAACGGTAAAATGTATTCACATGTTAAAACACCAATTATTGGTTCAATAAATTGTTATTAATTTCTTGAGAAAGGTACTAAATTAAGACTCACCGCAATTTTTAAGTTTGGTTAACTCATGGTCCGTTGGTAACGGTTCGGGAGTCATGACGTCCAAACCTGCGGCCAAGATCGTGTTGGATTTTAATGCCGCAATTAAATCATCTTGTTGAACAACTCCTGAAAAATTACGAAATATATATAAATATACATCATGCGAGAATTTTGCGTACAAATTAGTTCTGATTGCAAGTTTTTGTCTTTGAAAATTTAAGTACGTGTGGAATCTGTGATGTATACCTCCTCGACTAGAATTGACAAAAATTGCCGTAGGCTTCATAAGGTTAAAAGCATTGGCATTGAACATCTCTTTAGTTTCCGCATTCAGAGCACAAGTTACAATAACAAAGTCCGACTCTCGCAGGAGGGTAGCCAAGTCAACGAACTCAGCACTAACTGTGGTGACAAATGACAAAACTATATAAGTTATGATAATTTATATGCACATGATTTTCTATCAAAAGCTCAGCCCAGTAGGAATTATTTGATATATTTTTACGTACTAAAGACAAAAACAAATTATTACAAAAAAATTAATGGGATGTCACTCTTCAAAAAACGTGACTTGACTACATACCGTTATCCTTCTTTGAACGGCCACTGTACAGGAACTTCGCTGGCCGGAAAGGTACCAGTCTTTCCATCACTGCTTGACCAATCCTTCCCAAACCGTAAATCCCGACTGTTGAACCTGCCAGTCCTTGGCCACAAAGAAAGCCCGGACCCCAAGCAGACTTGGCCCAACCACCGCTACGTTTTAATTGGATTGATTCAATTACTTTCCGATCAATAAAGAATTGTAAGGATATTTACAATATTTTAGTAAATTGTTTTTCTAAATGAACTTGCAATATACTACTAATTACTAATATAAGCTAAATTTAAAATAAATTACATGGTACATTGGTAAATTTTGTAATATTTTTGATTCTAAAATTACTTCAAAAGTTCCTCTCGACCCTCAAAAAGTCTCCTAGAAGTAGCTAAAAGGAGAGCTACCGTTAGCTCAGCCGTTGCATCAGTCAGGACACCCGGAGTGTTCCCTAACTTGACTCCTGCAGATTTCATTGCTTCAATGTCCACATGATCGTACCCAACTGACATGGTACCAATGACCTTTAAATTGGGGCCAGCAGCTTCCAACAGCTCTGCATCTATGTTGTCTGTGATCATGCAGCATATTCCGTCGACTCCTTTAACCTTCTCCAGAAGGAAACTTCTTGGCGCTGGAGATTCATTTGGCCAGATTATTAAATCACATCTAGAAAAATCCACCAACAGGTATTAGCACAAGAATCGTAACTTACATTTATTGCATTTAACGAACCTATATTTTAATGTTTGCAAAATATTATCATACAAAAGCGTTTGTAGAGTATTGACTAGTTCTACTTACTTATTCCCCAACATTTCCAATGCCGCTTGACCAATGTCCGGTCGTGACACATAAACCTTCGGTCGACTCATGTTTGAGTAGCCGGTAGAAAGATTTCTAATGTTTATGAGTTTTCGGAAATTCTTGGAATCAAAACCTTTGGATAAATAATATTTGTTTTGAGAAAGAGCATGAACTGACAAAGTGCTAAAAATCGCAGTACGAATGTTGGATGGTAACATGATACACGAGATTACTTTATGTAAGTAATACAGAATATTCTAATTATCTAATTTATTCAAGATCAGTATTTACAGATAGACCCATTTCAATTTCAAGCATAGTATATCGTGGCTGAAGAGAAAAGAGGTCTAAGTGCTGTACAAAAGCAAGCGAGCGTAGACCGTTTTGTCTCTTCAGCCACGATATGCACTCCAGACTGTATATTAGATTTGGGCACAAGTCAAGAGTCAAGCGTGCATTTACACACACATTGCTGTATATAGTCTTTGGAATCGGTCATTTATTACATGTACATACAATGCACACAGTAGTACATACAATTAATGTCCATACACAACAAAACAACCTTGATAAGAGCTTCTCCCAAAAACAAAAACAGTAACTTAAGCAACTGGAGAAGAGGATATTATAATCTAACGAATGAATAAAATTTATTCAATTAAATAAAATCAAATTCCTACTCAAGGTTTAGTCTTGGTGAACATAATTTTGAATGTATTCGCAAATGAAAAAAACATCCTGCACTTCTAAACATCCTTCACCGAGCAAAAGTAATTTTATGGGTTTGAGTAATTATTACATTAAGTACCTCCTTATTTTGCACTTACTAAAGCGCAGTGCTCGGACTCGGTACGGGTAATACTCGGGTAAATGGGTACGGGTAAGGGTATGGGTATTGCCCGGGTACAGAATTTGCGTACTCCCAAGTACGCGGGTACTACCCGGGTACTCTGGATTTTAGATAATAAAGTGGGTAAAGGTACGGGTATGGGTATGGGTATTCACTCAATGACAATCGGGTAGTACCCAATAGATACGGCTATCACTACGTAAAATACCTCCGTACGTGCTGTACTCGAGTATTTGTGGGTACTTCAAGGATTCCTGCTGGGATGGATAACTATAGCTAACAACAAGACCTGCCAACCAGAGATGTGCAAAATACATCAGTTTTATTTTTAAAATAAAAAATATATTTTAATTTTTTCGTAAAATAAAATACTAAATAAGATACCAGCAACTAGTTTTTCTAAAATACCTAAGTAAAATACTAATCAAAAACTGCTTCAAAAATACTTCAGTAGAAAATACTATCTGAAATACTTCAAATTGAGGAAATACACGAAATTATTGTTTTGCAAATCGAGTACATCCTTTATACTAATTTGAAAGTGATTGTCATGATGGTGGCAGTCGTCACTTATCCTTCTTACTAAAAGCTTCATCGTAGTAGTAGTAGTAGTAGTAGTGATGGTTGTCGTCCTTATGTACATGCAATGTTGAAGCATAGCGGTTCATTTTTTTCTTTCATTTTATGGAAAAAAAATACTTTAAAATAAAAATAAAATCATTTTTTTATTTTTAACATTTAGGTAAAGTGACCAAGTTTTCAGCTTAATTCTGTCCAAGCCAAAAAAATAACCATTTCAGAATACAAAAAAAATGTGAAAATAGTAAAAAAGAGAGAACAGAAATACCGCAATGCTAACAAGCCACCAGCATGTTTAAGTATATCTTATATCTTGGAATTTGTATGGTTAATTAGAATTAACTACCACTTACTTATTATGTGCGCCTTTGAATATTTAGTACAGCGTGGCATATATGATCAGTCATCATCTTTTAACCAACACTATTAAATTCGCCACTCGATTTTAAAAATAATTCGTCACCAGTGCTCGATTTTAGCGATAGTGTTGCTGTCACGAGTATATTGAAGTTACACTGCAATACTGAAAATAGTTACAGCCTTTTTTGCAACAATATTAGCGACATAATGTTGAAACGCGTTTTTCCTAGAAACAAAGCGGTCATTCAAAAATTCTGTGACCAGGTCTAACAAGTTTAGTAAAGCTGTCTAGCATGATGCATATTAACTAATATAATTTCAAAACAAGGTTGACTGAACTGAGCAACATTTGGTTTACTTAAATAGTTTCAGTTTCCGTTTTAAAAGCTCGATATCGTTGGCTAAATTCTAAAAAGTACCATTTTCATAGGAGAGAGTGCTCGGACTGGGTGCGGGTAATACTGTACTCGGGTAAATGGGTACGGATACGGGTATGGGTACTACCCGGGTACAGAAGTTTGCGCACTCGCAAGTACGCGGGTACTACCCGCGTGATCTGGATTTTAGACAATAAAGTGTGTACGGGTATGGGTATGGGTACTCACTCATTGACAATCGGGTAGTACCCAATAGGTATGGGTATCACTATGTAAAATATCTACACGTGGGTGCTGTACCCGAGTATTTTTGGGTACTTCAAGGATTCCTGCTCGGATGGATTACTATGGCTATGGCTAACAATAAGACCTCCCAACCGTGGAGTTGCTTATTTCTTTGTGTACAGATACTTGCGTTAGTGACAGAGCCAAGTGGCTTCGCCTCATTTATGATTACGTGGTAGTTGCAATCTAACGCTTTTAATAATTCTTCCCAGGAATCTAATAAAGAAATTGAGCGTAGTCAGTAAAATCGCCTGTTTATCGACTTAAACAGTGAAGCTCATCAAAGAAGAATTTCAAGGGGCAGGTTCTTGAGATTCAATTTACATAATTAGCTTCAATGGGAGCGTAACATTACAATTATTTAAAGACGTATTACGAGATAAGTTCAGAATAAATAAACATTCATTAGCAGATCCGCTTCTTAATGCTACAAGTACCCAGGGTTGCCCATTTAAAAACGCCAAGGTATTTTGTGCAGGTAATTTGAACATTTTCAATCCTGGGCATTTATGACACATTGAGTATTTATTGCAGTGAATATTTATAAAAGTTTAGATTGAAAAATATCAATCCTTGCAGACAATATTTATATTTCAGTCCCTTTGATTATTGTTGATAATTTTGATGTTAAAAGAGATCTGAACTTGGCTTTCAAAACTTTCATAGGGCGGCATTTGAGTCTTATTTCGCCTGCATTGGTCGAAAATTTGGGTCTCGGGTTCCATAAATGTGAGAGACAGTTTACGAATGTTCGTTTTATAAAGCTGCAATAGAAGATGAATATTCAATCTTGCCTTCCACATTTATTTCCTGAAAGCGCAATATTTGACTTGAAAAAATTATGATCAACTCTTTTTCCGTATAACATTTTCTATAGTGTTCAAATACATTGTTTTGTGAATACGTTATATCGTTGTTGGAAAACTGGAATGATCAGGAAATTCTACTTTTCTCCTATACTTTACTAGCCTTGCGTTCTATTTGTACGGTAATGCCAACAGTTCTTAACAGTGATGCGCCCGTTACGTTACTTTTACCCGACAATAACGGAATAACGCCGTTTTTTAACGTAACGGCCTATATTTGGAGCAGGCAATAACGTAAACGTAACGGTAACGGAATTATGGTGTACTAAACATTTATCAGAATAACTATAACGCTTAAGCGTGTGTAATAGAAAACGATATTGTAACGTAACGTAACGCTATCAAATAAATATATGCATGTACATTATTATATATTATTATATATATTGTTGGCTTTGCTTGGAGTAACTGTGCGTGCAAATAAACGGGGGAAATATTAACAACTTGACTTAGTTGTGGATACCCTGATCCCAGAGCATCATTATGTACGTTACTGAAAACATGGCAAATTTTAATAGGAAGTTTTTGACCCTTTATTTTGCTCAATCCACACGCTTTTGCTTACAAAAAAACCATGTGTGATCGGCTTACGAATTCAGTTTTATTTCTAACGAAGTTTTTAGTAGATAAGAACTAACCATGGAGAATACTGCTGCTAGGAAAAGGAAAAAAATGAATTTGAAAAAAGGACAAATGTTAAAATTATCACACCGGGTAGTCGGGATGTGGATCACATTGCAGGTGAATCAAGAACTACACAGAAACTGTAAATTGTCTTTTGCTACATTTTCTGCATACCAGGTACGTCTGGCAACACTAGTTGTTTGACGTTTTAGTTTATAACGAGCGGACAATAATAGTAACGATAACGAAAAGTAACGGCTATTTTATATTTTGTAATGGTAACGAAAATTAACGCTGGAGTATTACCGTTGTCTTGTAGTAACGGAACGGTAACGCTGAATTTTTCATACGATATTTAGTAATGTAACGATAATTAACGACAATTTTAAAACCCATCATAATAGTGTAACGTAACGTAACGAAACTGTGGATGCGCATCTCTGGTTCTTAACGTCGGACCAAGTGTGAAAGAATTCGTCCCAATTGTTTATCCTTACACCATAGAAGAATTGCTCAATAACAAATTCGCGAGAACACATGATTTCATTCAACAAGTTATTATTTTGACGTAGTAGCAATTGAATTTCGTCAGTGATTATTAAAAATAAATTACAAAAGGCCTTAAATGATTTAAAAAAAAATTAAATATACCCTTAACACCTAGGGAAAATTCTCAAAATTTAAATGGAGGTCAAAAAATTGACAAATTAAAAATGTTCAGCTGGGCAGGCAAATGCCGTCGGGGATTTTAAATCGGCCAAACTTCCAGTACCCGCGTAATACCCAGGTACAAACAATAGGTATTTGGGTACGGGTATCGATTTTTGGTACATTACGGGTACGGGTAAATTGTGGGTACATGTACTGCATTGTAGTTTCAGGTACGGGTACGGGTACTGAAATAATTTACCCGGGTACTCGGGTATGGGTACGGGTATAGGTACAGCATTTTGTCGTACCCTATATCTGGGTACGGGTACGGGTACTGAAATAATTTACCCGGGTACTCGGGTATGGGTACGGGTATAGGTACAGCATTTTGTCGTACCCTATATCTGGGTACGGGTATGGGTACGGGTACTGAAATAATTTACCCGGGTACTCGGGTATCGGTACGGGTATAGGTACAGCATTTTGAAGTACCCTATATCTGGGTACGGGTATGGGTAAGGGTACATGGTTTCTGTACCCAGTCCGAGTACTGATTGGAGATCCCATTTAAAAAGCATTCATTAAAGCATTTAATTATTTTAAATACGTTTATATCCCACAACGTCAGATAAAAACAATTCTGAAATTTATTTTTTGTCAACCGAGCTACAGGCATCCTAGCCTAATTTAAAAAACAGCTGATCCGATATTGATCCACAATTGTGCTATATGCTAACATAAATTGGATGAGCCTATTTTTGTTGATGTGTTATAAAACTCCATGTCAGTTTCCATACGATTTTTGTTTATTGTCACAACAGATAAACCACTCCAGCAATGAAGTTACTACAAATAGATATTTACGAAGTGTTGTAACAGTTATTATTTCATATTAGAAAATTTCTGAATTAGGCGACGGAAGGGGCAAATTGGATAGTTAAACCATTCATGTTAAGATTATCTAGCTGTTTTGATATTTTATATAATAAGTCTGTGCAATTACTGCAAAAATAGAACTTCTAGGATATTTGTATAAAATATTATCGTTGCATTCGAATTAATATTACAATTAAAATTCATTGCTGCCAGACATCCCATCCGCCTCGGCGGATGGCTTGATTCCTACTGTACATGACATGTTGAAGCATAGCGGTTCATTTTTTTCATTCTTTAAAAAAATGCATTGAATTTTATTTTAAAGAAATTGCTTTTTTGGTCGAGTGAAAGAAAATTAATGAACAGCTATTCTTTTTTAACATTTATTTTTTGTTTACTTGGACAGACTTAAGTTATAGTAACCAAGTGTTACTGCAACTTAATCCGGTTCAGGTCAACACAAAAGAATACCATTTTAGATTACCATAGCAGAAAAAATTAAAAAAGAGAAAAGAAGTAAAAATAATAATATCTTGCATATTGGAATATGTATGGTTAACTCGAAACAAGTACCACTTGCTATATGTGTGGACCTTTGAATATTAGTACAGTTTGGCTAATATTGTTAGTCATCATCATTTAACCACCACGATTAAATTCTAACTTTAGGTAGGAGAGCACATAAGTAGAGTATAAGAGTAATTTTGAGGTCCACCAACACATGTCAGACATACAATTAATTAAAATGATGCATTGACAGGGTCTGGATTATTAAAAAACCCTTTCCTGGTCAAAAATCGAATAACTAATCAATTTTTGTAAGCCAAGATTGAATGTTTCACATCCACGTGAAGAAAATCTCCAAAACGTAGCCTACAATCACGCGCATTTACTTGACTGACTCATTTAACCATACTAATAATAATTACCCCGCTCAATTATCCAATGTGTACACCTTTGAATATTTAGTAAAACGTGGCTAATATGATCAGTCATCATCTTTTATCCACCACAATTTAATTTTAACATTCGGTAAATCGCCTATCAACACACGTCAGACATACAATTAATAAAAAAAGTAATGTTGAAACGTGTCCTGGAATCAAAGCTTTCATTGCAATATTTTGTAATCAATTCTAATAATTTTAGTAAAGTTGTCTAGCATAATCCATTTTAAAAAGGACTGGCTGACCAACATTTTATAAGCTTAAATAGTTTAATTATTACCGTTTTAAACGTACCCTTTATACCCTTTATTTATCACATTTAATTATTTAAAAAACATTTATACCCCGCAACATCAGATTAATTCAAAAAGAATTATGTTTTTTTTGTCAACCGACTTACAGGAATACTAACGTAATTTAAAAACAGCTATTGATCAAAATTTGTGCTAATGATGCTAACATAAATTTGATGAGTTTAGTTTTGTTACTGATGGGTTATAAACCCCCACGCCAGATTGTAACAATAGATAAAGGGACTGCAGCAATGAAATTACTGAAAATACCTATGAATATACGAAATGTTGTAAAAAGAGCAATTATTGAATAAAATATAATTTCTTAAATAGGTCAGGGACGGCCCTCTTTTATGTAAGATTATTTAGCGGTTGTGGTATTTTATGTAATAATTATCTGCGTAATTACTGCAAAAAAATAAAACCTCTAGGGTATTTGTATATAAAACATTGGTGTATTCAAATTATTATTAAAATTCAAATTCACGGCTGCCAGACATCCCATCCGACTTGGCGGATGGCTTGATTGCTAGTGTCAGCTAAAATCCATACAACTCCCGTCAATGTCGGCGGATTCTGGCCGATAATTTCGGATGTCGGCCACTATCTCGAAATTTCACGTCGGCTAGAAACTTTTCCACGTCAGATGTCGGCCAAAATCGCCCTACATTGTCGGCCAAAATCCCATTTTGCCCGACAATTGTCGGCTAAAATCTCCCGAGACATGTCGGTTAAAATTTTACTTCCTGCCTATGGCACCTAATGAAATACACGTTGCCGTTTAAACGATATCTTCTTTTGCGTTTTGCTTTCTGCTGTAAGATTATTTGACTACAAACAGGGTCCCTGTCAATAATTAAATAACAAGTTAAGAAGTTAATTTCGTGCCCAGGTTTATAGCACCATCCTTCATTAAAACCTAGTTCAATCTCCACTTATACCTGGTACATATATGTACTTTACCAATTTGACTTGAATTGATTCAAATTATATTCCTGGTACACCTTACTCAATTTCTCAGTGACAGCATCAGTTTGAATTGAATTGATACGAATCATATACTTGATACCTGCCCAAAACCACTTACCCTAAAAAATTAATCTTTCAGTTCAATCTAGATTTTCTGCAACAATAGTGTAATCTTCAGTGGACACAACAAAACAATTGTATTTTATTGTTATCAACCAGTGATTCAATTCATTTTGTGGGGAATCTCGCAAATTATCTACGATCAGTACGAATCAAAATACATATTTTTTAAATATATGGCATTACCTTGTATCCTATGTTTCATTTGGGAATATACATACTAACCGCAGCCTGTTTTATATTAGCCAATATTACGTTTCATTTTCTAGAACTACATCTGGAAGGAAAAAGAAAATATAATGGATGCTGAGCATCGGGGAAAAATATTCTTGATGGAACGGTACAATGATTGATATACTAAGTGTTTCAATCGATCTTTTTCTTGCGAATGCAGGACTAACTCCTAGTTGCGATCTACGGAGCTAACACGGGGTTTGGGCACGGCATTGGTGGGATGTTTTCAAACTTTAAGATTATGTCAAGCTAATATTTAAAATGCTTTGCATATGTATCAAAATGATGGTTTTTAGCATCCACGTGATCACTGGTGCCCTAGTCTAGTCCGACTTGACTAGGAAAATAGGGAATAGACTAGACTAGTCGTTAATAGGAAGCGAAATGAATAGACTCGAGTAGACTAGCGATATGCGAAGTTTAGAAGGACTTGACTAGAATAGACTAGTCAAGTAATGAAAACACATAGAATAGAATAGACTTGACTAGGAAAATATACCTATTCCTGCTCACAGATTTCGCTCAAATTAGGCTGCATAGTGCGAGCTCTAGCACTCGTTTTCAGAAAAAATGCTCCGTATTCTTTTGTCATAAATATGTACACGACCTTTACGCATGGAAACGAAAGGGTATCCTTGCTTCTTGCACTCCAGCAGCAGCTAGCAAGTAGTATTTCGTCGTTCATATAAGCTTAGGGGGCATGCATAAATAACGTTTCATTTTTACGCAAGTTTTGGACCCTACCCCCCCTGTTGTCATCACACCGTCACTATGTCAGTACCCCCCCTCCCCTATATACGTCATCATGATTAAGTACCCGTAAAAACTAAGTTTTTTTAAATTCACGCACCTTTTATTCATTTTTTATTGCAAAAATGCATACTAATCATCATCTTTATCTGTAATCTCACTCTGAATCCAGCAATGTCGTCTATAACTTGAATCGGTGTGTCCGGCAAATCCTCCGGGACAGAAACCGTAGAAAATCGAATTTGATAGCTTTGAACAACAGACAAATGCAGTGGAGAAGTTAATGGATTAAATGCTGGTCAGATAATTTCGAAATATGAGAAGAAATTCCGGTCTAAACTAACCTGGGGTGAACTGCAGGTTGTATTTAGCTTTCTGCTTTTCGACTCAGTTTGCTGAAGCTGTGCCAGTCCTTTCCACGAAAAACAGGATTGCCCAAACGTACCGGCTCCGGGAATTAAAAAAATGTGCCGATTGATGCATTTGGAAAATCATCCAATGAGTGACGATGAAGCTGAAAAGCGTTACCAGCGGAAGATGAAATATTCTCAAGTTGAAAAAGAAGTGGACAAGAAAGGAGAGTTGTAGAACGTTTTTGTAGAAACATGTTCTTGAATTTGCTCACGTGTAGTAAATAATTGTTATAACGAACTTATTGTTATATTTTTAGGGTGGCGTCAGCCCCCTAGTAAAATAGCCTTGTCCGTACGTCCGTATGTCCGTGTGTCCCTCCGCACGATTACGCTAAAACTACTTAACCGATTTCAATGAACGTTTTTATGGACACTACTTGTATCAAAAGTAAGGCTGAGTTCGTATTTGGTTGAAATCGGCCAAATAGTTTTTCCGAAAACAATTCATGAAATTTTGGACTTTATGTCAAATGACTGTTATCTCTAAAACTACTAAATCGATTTCAACGAAACTTTTTGTGAATATAGCTTATGTAAGTAGTAAATACTACTGTATATTTCGTTGAAATCAGTTTTTTCTAAAAAAAATTCTTGAAATTTCGAAAAAAATCGACAATTTATCCTACTTTGACGGCGGTGGCTGACGCCACCCTACGCGAAGCCTCAAATTATCGCGTAGCGATGATTTTTGTTATTGGTCCCCGTGTGGATTTTTGTATTTGATTCTCTGTATCTACAATCATTTAATTAAAACCTGTTACATTTAAAGCTATTTATTGCTTCATGTGTCCTAAATTCAGTGCAACGTCATCAATGAAATTACCCCCACCCCCCTGCAGTATGCAAAAATCATCAACCCTAAAACCCCCTCCCCCCCGGGAATATGAAACGTTATTTATGCACGTCCCCTTACTGGTATACCAAAGCACAATACAGTAGCAAGGGCGAGGATATTGTCACGGGCTACATGTATAACAATATAAGCAGTGACTACCCATTTATATTAAATAAGAGGACAGTTTCATATTAGAGTATTATTTGCAAAGACAGTTAATAAATGTGAGGGACAAAGTTTTTTATAAAATTGGTATTTATTTTCACATGGACAACGTATGTTGTTTTTTCGAGGGGTAAGTCTAAAGAAAATATCAAGATCGTTGTAACTGATACTGCCGAACAAGGTGAAATAATGGCAAAGGTGTATGTACATACACATGTAATTGTGTTTTAGAAGATGTTTTGTAATTTGTTGGATTTTTAATTACTATAATATATTGGAGTAATTAAAAAGGCTTTAGTAAGGCTATTGGCTTATCTCTCCTAAATGCGCTCTCTAGGTTCGCGAGTAGATTGCAAATTGTGTATTTAAAGAAGTACTGTTATAGATTATAACATACGAATTTGTATTTCAGCAACGGTCAATATTTTAAAAAATATTCCATTTGAGAAAAAATATTCGGCAATAGAATTTTAATACTGGCGGATCAATCCACTAGACTGCGTCGGTGCTGTTATTGGGAAATTGGGGTTATCCACCGACGCAGGCGGTGGCTTGATCCGTTATCTGATAACATAATTTGACGATGATGAAAAGTAAATCTTTGCTCTCCCTCTTAAAGGGTGGAAACTCCTATTGGTTTGCGATTGAGAGTACTAATTACCCTAAATGCTAAATACCCGGTTTATTTGCGGTATGTAATATGCATGTATTCACAATTGGCATGTATTTTCCATTAGCGAAGCCGAAGTTTGTTTATGTATCTCAGTATCCACATCATTCTGTCTAGAATATTTTAATACGAGCCGATTCAGCCATTAGCCCTTTCGCTGTGTCGTACGTTAATGTTTATACAGATCTACTAGCGCTGCACAGTTAGCTATTTCTGTGCCATGTGCTATGCCGCTGAACGAACTAACTATGAAGCCTTTCGAAGCCAGCAATAGCTGGCTGTGCAGTGCCATAGGTCGGCATTATTTTGGCACTCAAACTCTGAACTCATGAGTTCTATAAACTTTTTCATACCCTCGAACTCACAGCAATAATTTTATAAGCTCTAATCCTTGCACTCGAACTCAGCCTCGGAGTTCGAATAATTTAATTTTTGGAACTCGCACTCATGGCACTCAGGGACTCAAACAGACGATAGAACCCTTATTAACAATAAAATCTACAACTCAACCCCGTACTTTCAATTTATTAAACAGCAATCACAATAAAGTTAAAGTTTACTCTCTTACGAGTTTAAAAAGAAGTGTGGATGATTGGAAGTATGACAGGTTGACGTTTTATTGACCTGCTTTGATAATTTCGTTTGTACGTTCATGGAATGGTCAATTGACCTGACCTGCAATGACTGTTTTCGACTTGTTTTCACTTTCTTCTAGTTTTTGTAAGTAATGCTACAGTTTTTTTGGTTTTGGATAACCTCAACATTCTAGAAATAATACCACTATGTCAAAATCACGTGCTCTTATGTCAACACAGGCTTACGTATGTCATAAAGTTCATGTGACACGTACATACATATATATAATAACGCATGGTGACCAGCCATGGATGCCGCCTACGCATTGTTATAAGATGAGATTATGTTGAGTCTAGGGTATGTCGATTGAAAATAACCCGCAGTATTTGCCCGCCCAGCTGAAAATGCCCAAAATGCCTGCCCACATGCCCAAAAACTGGGCATGTGGGCAGCTTTTGAAAATGTCCTGATTTTGGGCATTTTGGGCATTTTCACGGCACCAAAATTGGATTACTAGCATATCGTCGGTGAAGAGGCAAAATGATCTAGGTGCATGATCGATTAGAATCAAAACGATCTGCTTGCAGTTTCACTAAAGGCAAAATGATCTACTTGCATTGAATTTTAAAAGCAAAATGATCTAGATGCAGCTTTTCCTAAAAGAAAACTGATCTAGATACAAAGTATAATAAAAACAATATAAGTAAACACATTCTAATGCCGGTGTACAAAAATGCGAGGTATTCAAAATCTTTTATATATGCATTTAATTCCCCAATGCCTCCATTTCTTTCTTTCAATAACATTGAAAAACAATTTTTGTCAATTATGATTTAACATTTGAAAATGATTCCGAATGTTATGATAATGGTGATGATCGTAGAATACGATTTGTAAAAACTCCACGTTGAGAATTATTAAAGGGAAAACCAATTTAAAATAAATGTATGTTGCAGTTTTCGTAACTAAAAATGTATTAGATGCAATAAGTGAAATTAACTTTAGTTGCCGGAATGATCCTTAGTAAAAGCAAACCCTTCAGAGAATATTAACCCCCAACCCTAGGTCAATTACAGTCATGGTTAGCCCTTAAAAGCCACGTGTCCTCCTTACAGATGCTAGTTTTCTCACAAAAAAAATTAAACCAGCACTTAGATCATTTTGCTTTTAAGGAAAATTGTATGTAGATCAGTTTGATTTTAAAGAGGCTTGCACCCAGTTCATTTTGCCTTTAGGGAAAAAGTTATGTAGATCATTTTGATTCTAATCGATTATGCACCTAGATCATTTTGCCTCTTCACCGACGATATATTCAGAATATCCATCCAAATGCATGACAGAGCAACCAAGGAAAAGTTATAAATGTGAATGCCTGGTTATTCGCTTCTTCGCGTATATTGTAATGGCAAAAACAGTCAAATCAGTTTAATTTCATTGACATGAGGTGATATCATTTATCACTCCTATGAAAATAAATTTCTATGTAAATAATAATATGAAATAAATTTACATATGCGTCACTGATGGGCGGGCAGAAGTACTATTTTCTTTTGAAGTACGAACTTCTAAAGTAAAAATCTGATGGTAAAGGGTCAGTCAAAATTTAAATGGCTGATGTAGCTGAATTTTATACTCATTTTTTTCTACATCACTATTGTCTGCAGTTTGCAACGATCAGCCAAAAATGGCTCGAATAGAAACCAATATACATCCTCTAGGGATGCCAATGGTCTGGTCCGGACCTTTTATAATGGTCCGTTATTGGTCTGGTCCCAGATTTGTATGGTCTGGTCCGGTATGAACCAACACTTGGACCAGAACATATACAATTGGTCCATCTTCAGGACCAGACCAGACCAGACCACAGGACCATGGCCTCAAAAGTAAGCAAAATAAAAACTTGTGGGTTAACGAAATCCCATGGAACAAATTAAAAATGTGATTTCTGGGATAAAAGAAGAATTTGACTGGATAAAACGTGATTATTTAATTGGTCTCAATGGTATTCTGGACCATGGTCCGGACCATGGTCTTTGGTCTGGTCTGGACCGAAAAACTGGACCAGACCAATGGTCTGGTCTGAGCCTTGGACCAGACCAGTTTCATAAAATCTGGATAAGACCAGACCATTGGCATCACTAACATCCACTATACGGGTCCCCCAAATATTGTTGTTTGTAGTTTTATGGTGTAATACAATTACTGTATGTGTTCAAATTTTTACTGAAAAGACATTTCTGATCACAGTAATATACATACATGCATATGGTTACGTGAATATTCCCAGGATGGTGAAAGTTCATTTTACATCGTCTGTAGTTTGGAAAAATAGTTCCTAGAATATTTTAATTTATAGCCTTATCGTGTACTGCACAGGTGTTTCACAAATTGTAATGTTCAATATGGCATATGGTATCCAAACGTATTTCATTACCGGTTGAATTAACTTCGTCAAAATAATGACATACAGAATAAAATTTTCAAGATAATTTCGAACGCTTTTTCTCCAAAATTACAAAGAAATTGTTCCACGATTATATTATATATATATTATATTCCACGATTCTGGCCAAAATGCCCAATTTGTCCTCGATGAAAATGCCCAAAATGCCCTTGCCCAATATGCCCTATTATGCCGCCCTCGCCCTGAAATGAAAATGCCCAAAATGCCCTGGCATTTAGGGCGGGCGAGTTGCCCAAAATGCCGGGCATTTTCAAATCAACATACCCTAGTTGAGTCCTTGATGTACGATGGCGTTTAAGTCAAAGAAAAGCACATGGAAGAATAATAACACCTTACATGAGCATAACATTTCAATTGTGGATTGAGTGCTTGAGTTCGAGTTATAGAACTCGACCTCACATACATGAGTGCACCTGCGATTCCTGTGACCTCGAACTCAAGAATTGAGTGCAATCCTGGCTTTGACGGAACTCGGATTTGGCACTCGCACTCATTGAGCTGAGTTCGAGGTGAGTTCGAGTGCTGCTCTCAAAACTCACGAGTTCGCCGACCTATGTGCAGTGCTAGTGAATTGTTAAAATGTTAAAAACGTTAAAAAAGGCAAGCACGTGAATTCGTATTTGAATTTGTTGCCAAAGCAAAAGGTTATATCCCATTGGCTGTTACCCTTCCTATTTGAACAGGTGTACGTGGGTCACTTGGAGCTTCCCATTCAAAATAAATCGTCGTCATTGAACTTTTCAATATTTCGTGTGCTTCACAAAGTAAATGCATAAGTGAGAAGTTTTGTTTGTGTTTGGTTTTGGTAATATTCATCAGTTCAGTTGTTATTGAGTTGTTGAGTAAGTACTTACCTGTAACCAAGAGGCACAGGAACTTAAGAGTAGAACATTTGGAATTCGAGCAGAACATTGTATTGTAAGAGGGTCATGAGTCATGAGAACTGACCCAGAATATTTCCGTTTCAAGTTTTAAATGAAGGTTGGTATTGTAAAATTGTAAACAGAGTTCACAGATTTAAATATTAGCGTCTGATTATGCCGATGGCTGGCGTAAGTAAATTATTCACGTTTATGTATAACATTTACGTACATAATAAACTGCGTATTTAAATAGAAATTTACGGGAGTCGGAGAAAAAGAAATTGATTTACTAATTTTTTGTTTTCAAATATTCAGTCCAATACGACGTCTCAAGCAGTGAATAGCAGCAATGCTGGAACTGGACCTGTGACAAATAACAGTGGTCAGGTGGGTTCCAGCAAGACATGGGAACTTTCGGACTACGAGCTCCACCGGACTCCTCAGGAGGCTTTGACGGACGGGTCGGAGATCGCCGTGTCACCAAGGGCCCTTCACTCCGAACTCATGTGTCCGATTTGCCTTGATATGCTCCATCAAACTATGACGACAAAAGGTTCTAAATGTTGTTTGTTGTTGTTTTTATAGATTTGTTGCGTGAATTAGTTTTGGAATGCATCATTTATCTACCTGTTCCATGTATATGATATATTGTTTGAAAGTGTCCCCAATGAAATGTAATGATTTAATATTTCGATGCTTGTTTTTAGAATGTCTCCATCGTTTCTGTGCCGACTGTATTATCACTGCTTTGAGGTCAGGTAATAAGGAATGCCCTACTTGCCGGAAGAAACTAGTGTCAAAGAGGTCGTTGAGGCCTGATCCGAACTTTGACATGCTCATCTCTAAGATCTACCCATCTCGGTAAAAGGATTTATTTATAAAGTTTTTTGTAGAATTAATTTTGTTCCTAATTGCATATTTTAAATTCCTATTTTTCTTTTAATTTTGTGTTCGAAAATCCAGTTTGGGCTATCAGATGGTAATCACTAATTAGGGTTTTCAGGGTGGCCCCAGCCCCCTAATAAAATAGTGTTGTCCGTGGGTCTGTTTGTCCCTCGGTTTTCCTCCAAAACTACTCGACCAATTTCGTTCAAAATTTTTGAACGAAAATTTTCTAGGCTACTTCCTCGGATGAGTTCGTTATTGGTTGAAATCGGTCCACGTATTCGTACGTAAAAAAATAAAAACGAACAAAATCTCTGTTCTCTTCGAACTGTTGCACCGATTTCAATGAAATGTTTTTACACGTACCAGTCAGTATCACTAACACTATTTTTTTTAAATGTTTCATTTAGTTTTTATTTTTTCAAAATTTAATTTTTCTAAAATTTGTAGCGGTGATTTTATAAATGAGCCCGACACACTACATTAATTAAGTAAGGAGAGATGGCCGTAGCTGGCGTCGCCCTACGCGACAGCCTTCAATAATCGCGGAGCGATGATTTTTTATATTCAGTTTGGATTTATATTCAAATATTCCGTCTGATACTTTAAATAAATTAAAATTTCAAACTTAATATATATTTAACGATCACAAGATACACTAAGGAATGGGCATAATTGAAATTGTGATTGAGTTAGCTTTGGTCTTTTGTTTGCATCAGATTGTATTTCGAGAATGATTATGACAGAAGTTTTGAAGTTTCTCTTCAAACTATTTATGGCTTTAATTTTTTTCTCAACAAATAATGACAATTTCAATTTTGGCTTTGATATTTTGTCATCCTTTTTATTGTTGTTTGGAATATATACTATGCAAAAGTGTCTGCAGTTCAATTTAGAACTTGTGATTGATTTTTTTTTCGTGTTTGTATTTAATTTTGGATATTTTTCTGCTTATATAAAAACATTGAAAACAAATTACTAACTTGTGATTGTGAATAATATTTTATAATTTTAATGATGCAGTATATATGTGTAATAATATTTTTTTAGACTAATACTTACTGACGCCAAAAATTGATTGTGAATTTACAATTCAGAATCCCCAGTTGATTTTTCGGCAAGTCAGTAAGTATTCACAGGTTATTTAAACAATTTGTTCATAATTGTATCTCAAATGTTTAGTGACGAGTACGAAGCTCAGCAGCAGAAAGCCATGGCTCGGCTCTCAAAAACTCACAACCTCGTCAGTCTCACCTCTTCAATTGAGGAAGGGATGAAGGCCCAGTCGCAGCAGCGGAAAGCACTGAAACCCACGGGGAAAACAGTTGCGAATTCCAGTATTAACGAGGCACCAGAAGGGGTTGCGGCGACTGCCGATGGAAATGCCTCGGCACCTGTTGGAGGGATTATTCACCCTCCTACAGCCGGGGGTAACTTGAATCCTCCTCATTCTCCTCTCGTCAACGGCCAAGCTCCATGCAATCCTCACCCCTCAGCGTCCACTCTTTTGGCTCCTACTGCCGGTGTACCGAGCAGTAGTAACCCCAGTCATTTGGGTCCTAGCCCGGCTAAGGTGAGCCGAACGGACTCTGCTGGCGGGGATTCCTCAAATACCTCTGGGTTTTCGGAGGAGGTCACGGAAGTGGAACTGGTCTTCAAACCTCATCCGGACATGTTGGGCAGCAGTCCTCAAGGGAATCAATACCAGACAAGATTTATCAAGACCACTGCAAATGCTTCTGTAATTATTATATTTGTTTTCTCATCGCTATCAAATCATATAGGTACGTTTAATTCTTTAATGATACATTTCTACGTGTGGTTTTTAAGGTTGAACATCTAGCAAAGTACCTTGGAATGCGTCTGGCATTGGACTCTCAAGAATCAGGAGGAAGTTCTAGCACTCTTCACAACTGCACAATTTATGTGAATAACACTGGAAGTAGTTATGTGACCATTCCACAGAACCAAACACTGTCTCAAGTTTGTGAGAAGTACTGGCGCTTCAATAAGCCCCTGGAAATGTTCTATTCTTGGAAAAAGATGTAGACAGATTCTACATATAAAAGATCACTATTTAGTTAATTGTAATTGTTAATTGTAGGTTAATTTTCATGTACGTGTTTCCAGTAGTCAGCTACACCGTTGTAATCATTAGCAGCGCCATCTCTTGGTACTTTTTTATGCTTTGACTGAATGTTTCTGATATCGATTCCTTTTATTCCTTTTAGCAGAGTTCACTTTCAACCGTGTTACATGAGCATGTTTCTCTAATTATAACTTCTTACAGTTCAGAAGCTATTTTTTCTACATATTCGTCCCATTGTAATCTGAGAACAGTTTAAGAACTGACACCTGTATGTTTATGTTATTTTTACTTATAGTTAGTTGATTAGGCTATAGTATTAACTTCTATTATTATTATACCCATTAGAATTGTAGCCTTGTACTGATATGGTGTAGTGTATTAGTAAAATATAGTAATGGTATGAATTTAAGCAAATACAAATGTACTGTATGTAATTTTTTCAAAGGTATTAATTAAACACATGAATGGTAAAATCAATATTATTGTATTTTATTCAAAATCATCGAAACCGGAAACAGAATGGTAAACATTACGGAAGAACATAAAAAAGGGGATTTAATAAACTACTTATTTATGTGTATTACTCAAAAGACAATAATTTTTACATTTAGACACATTCCTTCACAACAGCCCCTGCCGTTTCAGGTCATCAAAAGTTTTCTTATTCACTACGTTACCCATAGAGTCCTCAAACTCTTCTTCCTGGTCGGCCGTCCAGCGTTCCGCTGTTTTCTCGCCTTTTAGCTTTTCCCATACTGAAATTACATAAGTGCCATAAGTTTTATATCACTGGCGAATATGTTCCCCTAATTTCAAAAACAAGCACTACACAGCATAAAGATCTATCTTACACTGTAATGCGTCTTCAATTTGGGTAACATTCGCAAAATGAGCCGTATTAGGGATTCCCAAACAGCGCATTCCGTGTGCGTGGCGCCACTCCTGAAATAACAAAATTATTAAGTAAAATAAAAATGCTATGTAATATGCATTAACCTGTAAGTGACTCACAGCAAAATGCCGCTGGAAAGCCTTCGGTCCTTTGTATGTGAAGTTACCGCAAATCTCACAATTATAACTGATATTCAGACCGTGAAGCTTGTACAGCCAATAAGGAATAGGCTGGAAAACAATAAATTAGTGATAAAAATTAAATATTTAATGAAAAATTATGATTTCAAAAATTATACACAACAGTTAAAGAAAATTATAGACCAAGTACCTTCCCATCCCATCCTAAAGGCAAGTTCTTGGGGTTGTACGGAATGTCATCATCATCGTCATCTTCAGATTCACTCTGTTGATCTTCCTCGTCCGACTCTTCGTTCTCACCTGCTGTTCGAGCTTGTTTTCTTGTAACGTTTTCCTTCGTGGCTGCCCTTTGCTCAGAAAGGAGCTCTGCAAAACTGTGAGAAAGCAAAAATTTCATTTCAAGCCCTTCACGAATTATGCATTAAATACAATAAAACATTGCTATTTATGAATTTCACCGATATATTTGAGCCTCTAGCATGGCCAAATCTCGTGACTTTTCATCATCCCGACCCTTCGACCCGCCACCCGATTTTCCTGGCTTTGACTTGGCAAACAATGACGGATCTAGTTCGTCCAGAGCTTTCCCTTTGGTAGAGAACAGCCGCTGAGCACGGTCTTCTAAAGTACTAAAAGTACATCAAAATAAAAGGTATTTGCATTTATTCTATCTGTAAGTTCTACCACCAAAAATTACGTTTGGACACATTACAATAGATTAATTCCGAGTTTAAATACAATAAAATTAAATAAAACCAAGTTTCCAGAACGCAAAATGAAATATGCACATAAACAATGTAGAAATGATACATACGCACACACAAAATTGAATGAATAAATAGAGCTTCTGATGGGGACAATTTATTTTTGTCCAGCTGACAATTCCGTCCTGTCCCGAAATCCTCGGGACAAAAATGTGCGTCCCCATTCCGTCCCGAAATAACATGAGGACAAAAATGTTGTCCCGAAACTTACCCCGTACTTTAATAAAACCATTTAAACCTCACCCTCCACATTTCAAGCCTAATGCAATGAGTGCAGACTTCAGCCGATCCAGTCCTAAAGAGGATAATTCCTGCCATGAATTGAAAGCTGAGAGATCCAAATGAGCGCCTGTATGCGCAAGAGCGCCTGCATGTGTTTCTTTCTATTAAAAATTATAACGAAATAGGTAACTAAACATATATTTGTAACCATCTTTGACAAACTTAATTTCGATAATTCGTTACTATCCAACGAAACGAAAAATTTCTGATAATACTACATTCAAACACAATACGAATCGTTACCGGCCAACCCGGGAACTGCCCAGTCTCCCAAAGTAACAGGAACTCCTTCTGTACATCCATCAAAATAGCATCGAAATCCGTTAGCGGCTTAATCCTGGTCAAGAATTCGTACAAATATTCTAAAAGGTAGTCCAAATATTGCCTGTAAGTTGCTCCTTTTTTCTCCTTTGGTATCTCAAACAGGCGATCAAATAACCCTAAATAAGTGATGTAGTCAACTTTTTCAATCCCCTTCAAGTTTAAGTATCGTTCATGATGCTGATGCAGGTCCAAGTACTTCCCGTATCCCTCCTCATCCTTGAATTCGACCAAGTTCAAGTACTCCTCCGTGTTGGTTTCTCTCATTCTGGTGTATTCTTCAAACTCCACTGACATGGGGATGGACACTTCAGACGGATGCTTCCTGTAAAATTCCTTCACCCCTTTGAGCCTGTTGTAGAACTCTACAAATTCATTCGGCCCTGATAAAGACTGGATCTCTTCCTTTCTCTGACCATCCCCATCCTCATACAACTCCTTTAAACTCTCTGTGCATTCTTGGTAACGCTATCAAATTTTCAAAATCCAAGCAAAACAATAAATTAAAATAAGATTTTTCAAATTACAGTTAATTTTTATTCCTGTTTACTTAAATATACCGCATTAAGAAATGTACTGAAATAATAGTTATATTATTAATCTCACATCAAGCAGCATCTTGGTCCTATGCTCCGAATTGATGTTGTCTCGATGCTATGAAATTCGTTCATACACAAAGTTTAAATTAATTACTGCACATTGAATTTAAAACTAACTTCAACAGTAGTATTCCTTAAACCAAAATAAACCTTGTAAGTAATTATACAATTTTACCGAAACTTTTTTCGCCACAAACTCCTTAACCATTGCGTCCACACATCTTTCCCGTTCCTCGTGCAAACGTCTCTGCTGCTCTAAAAGTGTCTCCATTATTCAAGCGTAACCAAGTTCTTCTAACAGACTGCTAATAAATATCAAATTAAAAGTATTCAGTAACTGAAGGGCTCACTGTCAATAATATTATAACAACAAGAACGTATTCACCAACTACTTCCCTGCCATGCTGTAGATACTGTAGAACTGTTCACGTCTCCCTCCTTCGCGTCACACGGTCTTCTTCTCATTAAAGTATCTACTAACAAGGAGACTTTCACACATGTTATAAATATATTCTTCTGAAAATTGTCTCACAATCAGTTACCTATTTCCTATAGCCAATAGACTGGGAATCATTTTATTGATTCTTTGTGGTAATGTGGTACCAGAGATTCTGTTGGGGACAAAATTCCTGTCCCGTCCCGATATTTTTTCAAAACCTTTGTCCCCAGTCCCGTCCCGACAATCGGGACACGGTGACAAAATCCATGTCCCCGTCCCGTCCCCAAAAACTTCAAAAATCGTTGTCCCCTGTCCCGTCCCGAAAGTCGGGACATGGGGACAAAAACCATGTCCCCGTCCCGTCCCCAAAAGTTTTAAAAAACGTTGCCCCGGTCCGGGGCATGTGAACAAAATTCTTGTTCCGTCCCGAAAATTACTAAAAACAGTTGTAGACATTCTTTTACCAAAAATCGGAACATGAGGAAAACTTCTTTCAAAAAATATTTGTCCAAAAACATAAAAAAACACAATTTTTGTTGTCCCCGTCCCATCTCGAATACAATGGGGACAATTTGTTTTGTCCCCGTCCCGTCCCGAATACAATGGGGACAATTTGTTTTGTCCCCGTCTCGTCCCGATTATAATGGGGACAATTTTTTTGTCCCCGTCCCGTCCCGAATACGACATGGGGACAATTATTTTGTCCCCGGGGACGTCCCGTCCCGGTCCGTCCAGTGTCCGGACGGGACGTCCCTGTCCCCGCAGAAGCTCTGTGTGGTACCCACTGCCGAAGTTGAGCTACGCTTATTTTGCTTCCACATACATGTATATTAAAACATCCGTGGAATGCACCGATTTGAGCAAACTTCGTTTGCGGGTGCAGGAAAGTGAAACTTGCGCACTTGTAACAATTTTAAGTTAATAGTTAACGTGGGGAAAAGAATTTGGAATGTATTTACGGTAAATGATTAGATAAAAAATAAAAACAAACTAGTAAAGCTACCAGAAAAACTTCACGATGCAAAACTCGTAACGTCATTTCTACATCACGCATTGGTGGAGCTTGTACGTTATTTATGGACAACCCTATGGTGATACCTGCTTTGACTAATACTTCAAGGTGCATTATGCCAAACGATTACGTACTTTATAATTCGTCCGCTAGGTGGCGATTGCATGTCCTTGGATTAACGATTTTATAGATTTTAAATAATTGCAATTAATCTAGCCGCAACTTGTGCCCGAAAGTTTAAAAAGGCACATTAACATCGAATAGCCTATTTTTTGGTACTTGTATCATTTCGTTAAGTTGTCCTGTTACTAAGATATCGTTACAAACCTTGGGTGGGAGGATCGCATAAATGTATACAAACGTTTCACTTTCTAAAAATAGGCGTTAAAATTTGTGAAATTCGTGAATCATTTCATCGAGTTCGCGTACTTTCCCCACGATTTGCATGGAAATCTTCTGCAGCGTTTTCTTTGTAAGCCCTGACACAGACCATAAAAGGAATGGCAGTCAGAAGCTTGGTACATGCGATAGTGTCGTATTACATTAATACCAAAGTAAAAATATTTATCCGTAGAAAAAATTAATTACTTAGAAGTAAAACTAAATTATTACACCTACTTTCGAAATGGTGGGAGAAACAATTTGCAAAGTATTATGCCTTAAAGCGTGGCTCAAAATTTAAAAAAGAATGCATGAAACAGTGGGCAGAATGTGTCGCGAAAAAAATGCTTGGTGAATTGGATTCGTAAAGTAATTTTTGGGCTTGTTCTGCTGATTCTTTTTTGTTTGTATATTTTAATTTGCGGATAATAAAATCATAAATTGTCGATTTAATGTGACATATATGATACATATTATTCCTTAATTTTTAAAATTCATGAAGATTCATGTTCAGGATCATGGTCAAGTCAAGTTCATGTTCGGGTTAGAAAAATGTACTGAACGCGCGTACTACACCAAGTTCAAATTCTGGCAGAAAGTACTTGTGGCCATGAACTTGGTCCTGCAGGTATTTAATTGATCATAAAATGCCAAGTTCGGGTTTGATTATTATTGCTACTTGCATATTCATGTCCAAGTCATGTTCATGGCCGGATCCAGTAAAATACATGATCCAAAATCAACTCTGCTACGGCCGAAGTACACCACCCATAATTCCACAAAGAAATGATATCAAAACCCTAATTGTCAAAATGAACAGAGAAGAGGGAAAAAAGACTACTAAGTTGAAAGAGTGGGCCGTCTTCGTCTTCGTCTTGGTGTAATACGGATTTGAGATTCAAATTTACGCGCGCTTTATTATTTTTTGAATGAATATTAAAAATTCTTAATAAAAAATATTTTTTTAAAAATCATATTATTTCATTATATTATTATCTATAAAAACTTCATTCAAATAGAAAAAGAAGGATGCTAAAAATAATACGAAATTATTAAAAATCTTTTTACATTATGGATTTGATTTTCAAATTTACGCGCGATTTTTTATTTGCCGAGCCAGAAATAGCTTAATAGCTTGTTAAGTAAATTATTGCAATAATTATTATTGTTTTAAAATTTAAAAAAAGCATTACACCATAGCAAGGGTGGCGATATTGCACGGGCAGGTCCACCACCAAGACGACCCACTCTTTCAAATTAGGAGAGAATTATTTTTAAAAAATCGTAATGCAAAATTAAATTAAAAAATCATGTTACCGTACGTTAGTCTACACTTTTACTAGGGTTGTGCAGCTAGCTAATGCGTACAACTATGAAACGCGTCTTTCCCTAGAATCAAAGCGGCCACTCAAAAAATGTGTGGCCATAGTTCTAATAATTTTAGTAAAGCTGTCAAGCACTACATTGCATACGCGGATGATTTAGTTATATTTTTATATGATACATGTTTGTCAAACCTTTATTTAAACATGCAAAGTTGGCTTGATAAATTACAGCAATGGATGCAGAATTACTCCCTTATAATAAACGCGTCAAAGACTACGTATGTCCTCTTTAACAAGTCTACTCAACCTATCGAGTCCGATTTCAATTTATAAATATGGAACGTGTATGGAAGTTTAAGTTCCTAGGCATAATTATGGATAAGCTTACGTTTAGGAACCATTTTGATTTTGTGCTAAAATAGGTATCCAAATCCACGAGTACTCTTTTGAAAGTTAAACGCTATCTAAATCTAAATACACAGCGTTTGTTATAAATTCGTTTGTTTTTTCATACATCGACTTTGTCTTCTTTCCTGGAGTGGTGTATGCAAGTCCAGATTATACCTTTTACAATATAAACTGGATAATTTTCTTGTGGTTCTACATACCCCGCAATAGAAATATGAGAAGGCCACCTCTAAATGTGCTGTATGAACTTTATAATGTATTTACAATATCTGAACGAATAGTTTTCTACAGTAACAAATTCATGTTCTCACTTATACATTATGGACACAAGATTAATTATTTGAATGGAGTCCTACAGCTTAAATACTCCTGCCAGACTTAGCTCCAGTTTGTCGATCTCCCTTTTTCATCCAATGACTAAGTTAGCTATTAGTAAAAGTCAGGGTGGCTTGATTTAAATCACGTTGATTTAAATCGTGATTTAAATCAAGATTTAAATCACTTGATTTTTTTCAAATAAATCACTGATTTAAATCAATATTGACTATTCGACTTTTGCGGTTAGGTAAAATGTAATTGTACGCCTCGAAACGTTGTAAAACGTGCATTTTTGTGTTTTTACGAATTTTGGTCATGAGACCATTTTGGATTTTGATAATTTTCAGGATAATTTGCGTACGCAACCATATTGATTATCTGTCATGCTGTCACAGTGCCATAAAATTTAGATGTGAGTGAGTTTTGAAATATTGTATATTAATAGAGCCTCTGCTGGGGACAATTGTTATGTCTCAAAAGATTCCGTCTCGTTTCAAAATCCAGGGACAAAAATAAGTATCCCGATCTCGTCCCAGAATAACACGGGACAATATTTATGTCCCAAAATTGTCTCGTCCCTAACAGAAACTCAGTATCTACAAAAGCGTCCCAACATCCAATCTTTCTAAAAGAGTACCATTTCAAGTGACAAGATTTGACTATGAATTTTGCATTTTTTAAATGTTATACTCTATACTTTATAAATTTTATACATAATTTAAATGTTGTACGGAGAGATATTCACATTTTAAATGGAATATTCCCAATTTACAAATAATTTTTCTGCCCAACATACTCTACCATCCCTTCCCGAAACACAACTGAGATGCACATTTTATGAAATGTGTATATAGTGTATATATCAATAAAAATCCAAATGAGAGCTGGTATTTGTCCTATACAGCGTTTGGCTTCAAATACAAAACTGAATTCGAAATTGGTACAATTTACAAACAATTCTGTTGATATTTGGAACTGGCCTTTAACCAGCTTTTTATTTCATTAGGTAGTTAACTTACTTTTGTAATTTTCTCTCAATATATTTTCTGAATTGTTCAAGTATTATTAGTACCAACAGTGTACAATATTATTAGGAAAATTAAAATCCAAAAATTTGTACGGTAATTCTATTGTACAATAAAATTTTGAATTTAAATCAGAAAATATTGATTTAAATCAAAAAAATCCGATTTAAATCAAAAAAATCCGATTATTTTGATTTTTTTCAAAAAAATCAAAAAAATCAGCAACCCTGGTAAAAGTCGTGGCTAACAGACCGTGGCTTCTGCCGGGGACTGGGACGTCCCGTCGGGACACTGGACGGACCGGGACGGGACGTCCCCGGGGACAAAATAATTGTCCCCATGTCGTATTCGGGACGGGGACAAAAAAAAATATTCCCATTGTATTCGGCACGGGACGGGGACAACAAAAATTGTGTTTTTTTACGTTTTTGGACAAATATTTTTTGAAAGAAGTTTTCCTCATGTTCCGATTTTTGGTAAAAGAATGTCTACAACTGTTTTTAGTAATTTTCGGGACGGAACAAGAATTTTGTTCACATACCCCGAACCGGGGCAACGTTTTTTAAAACTTTTGGGGACGGGACGGGGACATGGTTTTTGTCCCCATGTCCCGACTTTCGGGACGGGACAGGGGACAACGATTTTTGAAGTTTTTGGGGACGGGACGGGGACATGGATTTTGTCACCGTATCCCGATTGTCGGGACGGGACTGGGGACAAAGGTTTTGAAAAAAATATCGGGACGGGGACGGGACAGGAATTTTGTCCCCAACAGAAGCTGTGGTGGCTAATACCTATAATCAGCCTATATTTATATTAAACAATTTTTTTCAATTCATATTACGATATTCCCTTACAACAATGACATATTTAACGCCATTTTATTGTATGTATAGGTAGGTACTAGGGATGTGCCAATTGATATAACGAGACGATATTAGGGTGTACACACATAAACCTCGTTCCTTCCGTTACCGTAAATATTTTTGTCGGCATCACGGAAGGAACTAAACCGAATCAACATTCCAACCGCTGACGAACAGACATCTCGCATTCAAACTTCCGCAAATAATTACATACGGTCGGAACCTATGTGAGAGGTCTCTCCGTAACGGAGAAAAATTTTGCGTGTACGGACAAAACATGCTTTATGTGAGTACACCCTTATCGTCCATATCGTGCATTTTGGAGCAAAAATATTGTACGATATTTCTCGCAATTTTTAAACGATATATCGTATGGTTAAGAATACCATTTTTGCAGTTTTTTATTCCGGAAATGTCATACTGCAGACCTCTAACATTTTTTGTTGAAAATAATTAGCTGCAAATGACGGAAATTTTGTCCCCAAATGAAAAGTCCTCAAAACCAAGCCTCATGCGTGTGTTCAATTTCAACTTGCAAACAAGCCAACATTTAAAATAGTGGTGTTTCCGAATTGCACATATCGTTATATCGCTTTTGTGTATATCGTTATCGTGTATTTTAAAGTCAAATATCAGTAATATCGGTATCGCTCAAAAATGAACGATACGGACATCCCTAATAGGTACAGATACATTCAATATTTCAATATTATGTAGAAGTTAAGGGTACCCTGTATGCTGTGTAACACTTGAGCATCCTTGAGGGCATGACAATTTTAGCTCGCAATGAACGTAGGGATATGCGGGAGAAAAAGCCATGCTCCAAACCATTGTGGTGATTTTGTAAAAATATTCAAAATATAGAAAATTCAACGTGGTAATTAGGTGAAAATTGGTGGATTCCTAATTGATATCCTATAATTAGTCAACACTTTCCTTGATAATTATTAGTATTTGTTTGAATTAAGAATTGAGTAGTTATGACGGGACTATTAGTTGTGGAAAGACATCCTTGAGGGCGGCGTCAATCCATCTTATAGACTTCCTTGCTGCCTTTGGAATGGTTTGTTGGAAAAATTGCGCCACAGCTGAAAAAGGTGAAATCCCAAAATCAGCAGATAAGAGTTTACTAGAATTGAAACGAGTGGAGGAGACAACAGGAGGAAGGACGAGTTAATTTAGAGGAGACATTGTTGTGGACAAAAATCCGGAAAAATTTTAATATTTTTTATTTCGATTTTAGCAATTTTTTCATTTTTCAACCTGAAGAGGAAACGGAACTCGGACGACACAATGGTAATGTCCAACATGAAAATCCAATTTGAGTTGCCCTTTCTTGGTGCTAACGTACATATATATGTACGAGCGAATAGATATATATTATCCCATACAGATATACATGATACTATGCGTATTGTTGCTATGGAGAAGTTACCATGGGAATATTGTTGTAGAGGAGGTTGAATTAATATTAATTATTAGGGTTAGAAGTTATGTGAACATGTGAACATTTGTAATGTTAATTGCAGCATAAACTGAAGTCCAATCAAAGGGACAAGGTGAAGCAATTTGTGTCGTTCACACAGACCAGTGAGCAAACAGCAATTTTCTGTTTGTCTCAACACGACTGGAAATTAGAACTAGCTTCAGACGCTTATTTCCAGAATCCCAATGTGTATTGGAGGGAGACGGCAGTCATGGCAAAATCCGTACCTTCAGCTGATCGCAAGAAAATCGATCAATTATTCAACAAATATAGGGGTGAGCTTTTCCCCCGTTTAAATATGCTTGTTTTTACAGTATTTGTTTTTACGCTGATGTTGGTATGCTCAAAGACATTTCGAAAAATCATTCTGACAGATGTTTTGTTATTTGTACATCTTGAGCTTGGGGTTTAATTTTGTTTCGGGGTTATTTCAGATCCTAATGATACTGACAAGATGTTGGCGGAAGGAATTGTAAAATTTCTTGGGGATTTGAACCTTGCGGCGGACTCCCGCCTGGTTCTAATTTTAGTTTGGAAAATGCGAGCCTCCACTCAGTGTGAATTCACTAGGGAAGAATTTCAAGCAGGACTCAGAGAATTAGGGTAATTATTTTTTAAAAGGATAAAATACATTTGGAAAAATAATTAGATTTTTTTCTAGGAATGAATTTTACATATATTTAGTTATTTATCTTTGATTTTTGTGCTCGTTTGTATGACAGGATTCATTGGTTGGAATATAAATACTAATGTTTGGTGATAGTGTACCTCATCAGGGCAAAATGTAGTGCTTGTTTTTCAAATTTTTCTACTGGTACTATTGATTAGATTACGGTCCGTATTTTTTAATTTGAATGTGATTCTTTATTGAAAGCGGACTGTGTCTGGTTTCGGACACCGTTATTATTGCTTCTTATTTATGAGTTTGCTTCTTTGTGTGTGCTTTATTTTCTTAAATTATTTAATTAGTGAGTGTACTTTAGTATATGGTAATTCAGTTTTTGGTATTGTGCGTGAAGGGAGTGATTCGTTAGTTTTTGCACGTATTGCTGATTTTCGTGTTTTATTATGAACGTTACTGCGCGAGTGTGTTATTTGGCCAGGATTGAATATAATCGGACTGATGTGATGTTTAATTTTATGTTAACAGTATTGTCTTGTATAGTAATGAAAGTAAAATTAATTGCCCGCTTTTTCAGTTCCGACACATTGGACAAGATCAGAACACGATTGTTTCAAGTGGAGCAGGAAACGTTACGGGAACCAGCAAAGTTCCGGGACCTATACATTTTCTCTTTTTCCTACGCCAAGAATCCGAATCAGAAGGGGATAGAGTTAGAAATGGCTGTTCCTTATTGGAATATACTGTTGCAGGGTCGCTTTCAACTTCTTCCTCTATGGACTCAGTTTGTCACTGTAAGAATGTTGCTTCTAAATAATGACAATATTAAAAATTAAGTAAAGTTCACTTCAACTTATGCAATTTTTTAGCATTGTTAATGTCGAAAATTGTTCAAATGTTGTTTAATCTGAAACAATGTAGCAACAATTTTTTTATTGCGATACTTGTGGCTTGATTTCTGAAATGCCGTTATTTTAAAATAGGACCAACACAAGCGTCCGATCCCCCGTGATACATGGATTCTTCTACTAGACTTCAGTCTTAGTATTTCCCCTGACCTTACCAACTACGACGAAGAAGGAGCCTGGCCAGTTCTCATTGACGACTTTGTGGAATGGGCCAGACCGCGACTCACTCAACAACCCGCCACGTCTTCTTAAGTAAAATGTCTTACAATCTACAACCGTCACCACCACAAAATAACTACAACAACAGCAACTGCGTGAAAAAATAACGCTTCTACAGAATTGATTTCGAAATTATATCGAAGCTCCTCTGCAGTTCTCTATTTACTTGCTATTTTCTTCGCCCACAGTGTAACAGTTTACCTTCTTGTTTTTCCGTGATTGGTCTTTGAAAGTCCGACCTCAACCGTTTACCTTGTTAGCGATTTTTGTACGCCACACAAAGATTTATAAAACAAAAATATATTTACCAATGCTCGTATCGTTTTTCAAATCCATAATAGCTTCCACGGTTTAATAGTACATTATCTTAATTCGGTTTCAATTATTTAAAACTCTAGTTTAGTTCATCGGATGAAACTACCCTCGAGCTAGCATTAGCCTTAAGTGTTACAATTAATTTAATGCAGGCGTGAGCAATAGCAAGTTTCAATTCACGCAAAAAACATTTTAAATACGTACTTTCTGCTACAGAAGGACTACTACAAGCAATTTCAATTTGTTTATTTTCGGATTGTTTTCACTTTCGTAGCAACCATGTAATTACCTTGATTGTTTTGTTAATGCTCAATTAACATGGTGAACATAAACTTCGTATACTGTGACATATGCCCACGAACAAACATTATTCTTGTGAAAACTTGAAGAGTGGACAATTTAGTTTAATATCAATAACTATGGTACCCTCATCTTAAGGAAGTTCAGGTGTGAGCATCGTGCTAATATGTAACAAAGTACCAGTTTTTGAAGTTACAGTTTTATAAGCAAGTGAATTGTAAGTTAAATAATTCTGCCAACAAATTATTACTGTAATTATGTTTTTTTCAGATCAACCCTTGACAAGGTTGTTTTGCTGTAAAAAAGGAAAGTAAATGGAGAATCATCAGTTTCGTGTATATTAATAAAGTAGGATAATAATAAAATCAGAATGTCTTTTCTCGTAATACGTTACAATTTAGCATATTTTATGTAAGTAGCGCTCGTTGTGAGTCTGGGTCGAATATATTTAATCCTATCTTGACGAGATTTAAGTTTTCAAATCGAAGTTCCCAACTTGGGGTCAGGTCAGGGGTGTTGCAAAATATTTTAATACCTTCAGTCGGGATTATGAAGTCAATTATTCAAGGCAACCTGTTACTGGTCCTATGCCAATACTGACCCAAATTTGAAATTTCAATCTGACTTTACTTTCCTTTCTAAGGATACATGAGAATAACTGACTGGAACCACTTAAGCAACAAATTGGGCCAGTATTATTTTGATCAGAGCTTGAGAATTTAAGGGAATAAAACGTCAAGGATCAATCCGACATTGTTAATTGTGACATGGATACACGTCATTGATGCACTTTGGGGATGTGATAGTAACATTATCTCCATTGTAATTTATTCCATTTTCCACTTGTTTTCTCTCGGTAACATATGTTCTACAATAAAACAAATCACATAAACCAGTGGGTTCAATTGTATCGGTAGGATAAAGTTAATCTAGCACCCGACCGATAAGTTATCTCTGGAATAGTATAATACACTTCCCTTGAAGCCAGTGGAAAAATTCTCACCTTTAAAGAAGGTTATAATCGGATAATTCTCTGCAGGTTTTATGTTTTGTTGCTACACTTTTCTTTATTGCAAAAGTCTTTTTTCAGTATTAATAGTAACACAATTATTTGGCCATGTCCTCTAAATTGCTGCTTCTTAACTGGGCAGTTCTGCTACTTTTCATTTGCACAACTCTATCAGATGTACAAAATATCAAGGTAACAAAAACAGTGACATGCAGTGATGGTCCAATTATTGGAAGCCCTCTCACCTCACGAGAGGGTAGGGAATACTGGGGCTTCAAAGGAATTAGGTACGCGAACGTCCCTGGAAGATTTAAGGTACAATGCAAGAATAGTGTAACATCACTGTTAAACTGTTCTTTGCCTGGTTACTTGCTCAATTGTATTTTTCCCAGTCTTCAGTGCTCGTGGAGCCCTGGAAAGAACCTCTAGAAGCGACCGAGTTTGGCCCCAAATGCCCGCAGATTGGTTTGATGGACGGTGCCATTGACCTCGGAGATGAAGATTGCTTGTTTCTAAACATTTATGTTCCAAAAGTAAGGAATAAATTCTCTTAAAAAGATTTAAATGCTTGGTGCAAACAATATTTTACTTAGTTTAACTACATATTATTTTAGGGTCAAGATAAAATGTTAATAAGAATAATAAATTTATAAAATTTGATCCGTTTATTTCTTCAATCAGTTACTTTCAACTCAACTACTTATAAATATGTATCCCGTCTTATCAATTTTTACAAAATATAACCTAGATTTTGTAGTACTGGTATTTACATAGTTATACAGTGCCACTCTCTCAGTGAAAATTTGACATTGCGATAAATACGGCTGTGCGTAAATATTCTTGCCCTCTTAGGGAAATTGCTCTAATACGGATGTCCCTTTATTGTCTGTAGTAATAGTACCTACATATGTACACTGCAGTATAAAATGTGCTTGTTAAGTTAGGGAAGCTGCCTTGGTAATAACAGATGTCTATTGCAGATAGAATCACCGGACCTAATGCCAGTGATGCTATGGATACATGGAGGAGGGTTCATGGATGGTGCGGGGTCGAATCAAAGCCCTGATTACTTCATGGATGAGGATATTATTCTTATTACTATAAATTACCGATTGGGGGTTTTCGGGTTCCTCAGCACTGGGGATGACATTGTTCAAGGGAACAATGGTTTACGGGATATGGTTAATTCTTTGAAATGGGCCCAGAAAAATATCAAAGCCTTTGGCGGTGACCCTGAAAAAGTTACTATTTTCGGAGAGTCAGCTGGCGGGGTTGCGGTGCATCTCCTGATGTTATCACCTGCTGCGAAAGGTTTGAACAAAGCATTAAAATTGTCAATATATAAAAAATAGCCGTATAGGAGATATTATGTTTTTTGACCATAAATTAATAATGTTTGAAATAATAAAACTTAAAGGTTTATTCCGCGGAGTGATTTCCCAAAGTGGCAATGCCTTATGCCCTTGGGCAGTAAATACTTCACCTGTCAAATACGCTCGTGCACTGGGATCAGCTACCAACTGTTCAAATACTAGTCCTCAAGAGTTGGTAGATTGTCTTTTGGAGAGACCTGTAAAAGCTATCTTGGAAGGAACACAACGACTCTTGGTAAATAGTTGTTATAGCCTGTTATAGGGTTAGGGAGAGACCAATTCAAAATGACAAAAATTGAAATAATCGTCAAAATTTGTATAGCTAACCTCTCAAGGCTCTACGGGACTAGCTTTCAGCCCTACGATTGAATTTATGCCTTCTAGTAAACCCGAAGATTTTCCGATTTTAACTGACATCCCGTACAATTTACTGACAAAGAAGGGTAGAACCGAAAATAGTAGGGATGTTCCTCTTGTAATTGGTATCAATGAGATGGAAGGGATTTCTTTATTCGCTGCTCGTGAGTTTTTACATAACTATTATATAGTTTCAATTTACGCTAGAACTTAGCTAATTGACTTTAATTGTGAATTTTTAAAGAATTTATCATGAGTGAGGAACAATTAGAAAAACTGGATGGAAACTGGGTTCAAATGACCTCATTACCCTTTTTTTATGAGTTCTACGTCCCTAAAGAGAAAAAACATCAGTTTGGGGAAGCAATTCGTCATTATTACTTTGTGGATGAACCGCTCTCTTCAGAAAACATTCATAATCTCATTAATCTTCACACAGAATTTTTTTTCTTCCGGGGAACGAAACTTGCAACGGAACTTCATTCCAGCATTGGGGCACAAGTGTATCCTTATGTATTCAACTACAGGGGTCAGTTTAGTTTAGCGCAGCTCATGGGCCTCTCAGGAGAAGGTATTTTATACAGATTCAAAAGATGTGGCGTGACATTAATTTTTGATTTTGTACTACATGCCAGTGCTCGGCACGGGTACGAAAAATCGGTACCGGTACCCGTATCCGTACCCGAAGTGCGGGTATTTCAATAACTGGTATCTATACCCGTACCCATACCCGAATATCCGGGTACAAATTTTTCGTACCCGTACCCGCAATGTTATCTCAATCCATGTACCTGTACCCGCATTGTACCCGTACCCGAAAATACTCGAAAATTGTACCCATACTCGGGTATCTCAGTGTCGTACCCGTACTCGTACCCGGGTACCTTATCCAGATTTGTTTTAATGTAATACATAGTACGTTATACGTAATAATGTATGACACCTGAGTGGGTAATTTTGACTAGCTAGAGAGGTATTTGACATTATATATTTTATTGAAGAGTAGAGCGTTTTTGATTAGAAGTAAAATTATCCCCATTTGATTGTTTATGGGCTGATGGGCGAAGTATTTTATAGCACCCAGTCCATATGTACATGCATTTTTGGCTTGGGACTTGGCGACATGATTTTTCACTTCTTGATTTATTCGGCCTTTTACATTAATTTTCTCATCTCAGTAGCTCTGTGTACATGTAACTTATTAATATCTTGTTACAAATATCCGCCTTTTCCTAATCAACTACTAATTTTAAAAAATATCTTGCCATCCAACTCATATGAACTCTAATTTTTAAATTGTGGCTAATGAAGTATCATGTGCATACGTGTCAATCAGACTATTTATGCAATTAGTAACAAATTACTACATTATGAAGACGTTTTGTATAAAATTTCGTTGAAACCTATTCTCTACTTCTATTTTGATATTATTCCTCGTCTGTTTATTAATTATTCTTCCTAAAACCTGTTTCCATAAAAATATATATTATAGATATAAATATATATTTTAGCAACACAGTCTGAAATACAGTTACTGCATGTTGTAAGGTTAAAAGGGTATTAACAATAAGCTATATGTATTCAGAATTACTAAAAATACCGACAGAATTTTCCAACGGAAGTTCCATTATTTTCATAAAATTCATCAAAATGTCTCAAATCTCAACATATCCAAATACTCGGGTACAATGGTCGCGGGTACGGGTAAATGACACCATTATACCCGTACCCGGTGGGTATATACCCATTTTGAAATCCTTGTACCCGTACCCATACCCGTATCCGTACCCGAAATTTTGAGCCGACCAAATTGTACCCGGGTAGTACCCGGAATTGTTCGGGTACACAAAATCCGTACCCGGGTAGTACCCATACCCGTACCCATACCCGTTTACCCGAGTATTACCCATACCCGTGCCGAGCACTGCTACATGCACACATTCTATTGATTTGCAGGACCTACTCATGCCGACGAGTTACAATATTTATTTCGATCCTTAAAAGAACCTTCAAACTGGCCGAACTTAAAAAATAGTTCACCTGACGAGGATTTCTCCAAGAAAATGGTCAAACTTTGGTCATCCTTTGCTATCAATGGGTATTATTCAAACGATATTATTCGCCATAATCGGTTATCCGTGTGGTACTGGTGTTGTAGCTTTTAGTTTTAATGTTGAAACTATGAGAATATTTCAAGCATTTTATTTATATTTGTGGGTATTTCAGCAAATATGTTAATTTTTGCAGGAAACCAACAGAGTCTTGGGGAGATACTTGGTCCGCCGCTGCAAACTCCGCTCCTGGAGTCGAGGAGAACGCTTGGTTGGTATTAAACCAAGAGCCAAAAATGGTAAAGAACGCAGATATTGTGGAAAGAATTAATAAACTGGATGCTCATTACGCACAGTATGAACTCCCTCAAGTCACCTGGCGGGCCGAAAAGTTACTGAGAAAGGATGAGTTGTAAACGTTGTTTTTACCTTTAGGACGTTATTAGTCTTAGACTAAATTCTCTTATCCCAAAATAAATAATACATCAAAACCATAAATCAAGAAGAATTGTTAAACAGTAAACATGATTAAATCTTTCTAAAATTATGTAAGTACACAATCAATAGTTTTGCACTCGATATGAAAGACCGTGCATTTACTAATTGTTAATATCATAACAACACGTATTGCATATCCTTATAAATTAATGACCACTTCATGGAGTTTGTAGCTATTAAAATTGCACGATCAACATCTTCACTTACTTTCCACAAGCACCAATAGATTCCGACAGTTGTGTACCCAAGGGGGGGGTCAAAGGGGGCAATTCCCCCCCCCCCATTCGAAACAAAAAACAATTTTTTTTATTTGTAAACAATAAAATCACTGCAAAACTCAAAACATGCCCCCCCCCCATGTAACCAACCTAACCCATGTAAATATCTGTAGATAAACAGCATATCGTTGGCTAAATTCTAAAAAGTACCATTTTCATTTCAGAACCTATGCTTTTTAAACGAGTTGCGAAATGAAAATGGTAGTTTTCAGAATTTAACCGACGATATATTTTTATTGCGTTCATCCTTGCTTAGCTGGTGATTTGAATGCATTGCGAAATGAAACGATTTCACTTTTCCTCATCGATTCGACTTCAACCTTCAACTGCAACAAAAGTAAGGTAACCGCGGCTTTAAATGTTTTCGTAATGAGAGCTTTTGGCTTCTGTAACTTACATGCCTCGCTTCAAGGGAATTTTTAAGTTGGATAAAATTATTAAATTAGTGAACTGTATTTAATTCTACATTATGAAAAGGCCAAACAAACCTGATATCCGCAGTTTCTTTTCGAAGCAGAAACGTGTATTGCAGGAACAGGAGGTGGCACCAGCTGAAACGATAGAAGCGGACCCTGGTCCGTCAATTCCAAATTCTCCGAAATCGGATCAAACCCAATTGTTAATGCCCCATTAACATTATCATAGTTGTGACCTATTCATGTGTATAATGCTCTCTTATTTACTGTATTCAATGCTCCAGCACTTGACCTTATTCTAGGATACCTGCCTGATTCTATTTATAAATAATCTTAAACATGATAAGAACCAAGCCTCAACTTCCACCTTTTTCCTAACAAAAAACCAAGACTTCTTCTCTAGCTGTAAAGCAGTACACAGCTCCTTTTCCCATCTTTTGACAAACATTAAAGTTGAGTTATATTAATCACAATTCCGTTCTCAATCTGTTACATTCTGCATCACATCACCCCATCATACTTTGGCAATTCACATTTAGTTACACACAATTGTTCATCTACTCGCTCATAACACCGAGCTAACACCCAATTGCAAGTAGAAAATTCGGCGGATCATCGTTTAATCATACATATTTTTAAACTATTTCCAATTTATGGTTAATCTGCAGTTCCTTTATGTTAAGCCTCTCAAGAGCTTTGTGAGAAGTGCGTGGAAACATTTTAACCCTGGAAGCGCCAACATTCCCAAACCAAGAAACACCGCCATTCCGTAACACGTCAAAACATGGTAAAAAATTTGTAGCACTAGTAGCGTGTAAAATATTGCGGTTAATTGACGTGAATTTAGTAAAAAATATTTTCCGAAAAAATGACGTTTCATAATTCACGTCAATTATACGTTCAACATTAACACAGAAGTTGCGCTCTTTATTTACTGAACGAGAACATGCGCAATTCGATTGTAAACTGGCGGTATTTATTGTTTCATTCAAAATGCACCAACCATTGTCTCCTATGTCTGAACGTACAGCATGCAATTTGTTCACAATTCCATCAACTCAACTCATCATTACTACAATAATTGAAGTTCATCTAAACCAGGATATGTTCCAACATTGAATTTGCAGGTAAATTAATTAAGCTTTTACCAAGCTAATATAAAAATATTTCTAATATTCCGTGATCTGAAATTCCCATGCCAAAATACTGCAAGCGCCATTTGAGGCGAATTGCTGTAATATATTCATTAGATTTTAAACAATCTGTGCAATCGACACGTGAATCTAAAAATAGTGAAGTGACAATTAATCAAAACTTAACTTCAAGTTCTGAAACAATAAATTATTTTGATGGTGATTTTGCGACTACCGAAAAACAGGATCCAATTTCAAACGTTAAAAACTGTAATCATCAGCAGAGCCACGAAGCTAAAGCCCAAAGACACCAAGAGCAAGTATTTGTTGAGAAGTTACGAATATGGTCAATTGAAGAAAACATTACTCATTCGTCTCTCAGAAAACTTTTGAAAAATTTGACAAACAATCTACAACATATCTAACCTAATTATACTTTATGGTAATATGCCAGCCTACTTCAAGACAGCCACAATCACTCCTATCTATAAAGGGAAAGGAAGCAAAGTTTGTGCTGACTCCTTTCGCTTAATCCACTCCCTGCCGTTTCTTAACAAATTGTTTGAAAGGATAATGCTAAACCGACTTACTTTTGAGTGTAGTAGCTCTCTGGATGAGCACCAACATGGTTTTAGACGTGGACGTTCATGCTTTACAGCTGTATTTGTATTTATCCATAAGGTATGCTCCTATCTATCAGTCCCACTTGTCAAGGCATTAGCTGTCTTTATTGACTTAAAAAAGCTTTTAATTCCGTTTCTAGACTAATCTTACTACATAATATACCAAATAATTTTAAATGTAATGGTTCTACCCTAAGAGTGTTGTGTGACTATCTATATATGAGGAAATTCAAAATATTTGTTAATAATACTACCTCTGGTACATATCCTGACCTAAACGGTGTTCCACATGGTTCCATCTTGGGACCTTTCCTGTTTATCATGTTTTTTCAGATATTAATAATTTACTGACAATTGACTATGTGACCTATGCAAATGATTTTGTGATAATTTTGTACGACAAATGTGTTTCTACCTTATTTTCTAATATGCAATTATGGCTTGGCAACTTACATAGATGGATGACTGAGAATGCCCTAACCATAAGTACCGAAAAAACTATGTATGTAATTTAACATAAATTGTAAGCTTTTTATCAATAATGTAGAAATCAATAGAGTATGGTCTTTTAAATATCTGGGTGTCATTGTTGATGATAAACTAAATTTTAGGGAACATTGTGATTATGTGACGGGAAAGGTAACCAAAGCTATGGGTTCTATTACTCGTTCCCGAAGGTATCTAAATGAGAGCTCCATAAGACTCGTGATCAACGCATTTATCTTGTCTCATATTGAACTGCATTTTAATATGGTACTCTGTTTGTAAATCGAAGCTTGATATGCTCCAGCATAAATAGGATACGTTCTTACAGTTACTGCACACAAGTTCTAGGAAAACTAAATACTCGTGTCCACTTGCTTCTGAATATGAGAAATTTTAGTACTGAATGTGCCTGAACGTATGTCTATATAGTTTACATTTCTTCTTGCTCATTACGGTCACTGCGTTGACTATATCAATGGTGTGTTTATAGCTCAGCGATGTCTTTCGAGTCTTCGCTCTACCTCATGTATAACGCTCTACCACCCAGTTGCAAAATGTAGTATAATCCAAAAGAATGTCATGTTTGCTTGTGTAAAACTGTGGAACTCTGGTATGGAATATGCGTTTACATAAGTGCTTTTATAATGTTTTTCAGGGATTACTCATTAAGCATATTTTAATGGAGCGCAAGGACGAGATTTAACTAACTGAATATGTTGTGACGACCCGGTCCGTGCTCAGGATTATATTTAAAATTGAGTTGATACTATTTCGTGTCTGGGATGAAAACCAATATTGTATATTGATTCTTTTTGACACTTGCAATAAATACAAAGTAATAAATAATAATAATAATAATACAATTGAAATCTTCCAATGTGACCTTCAGAATTAAATGAAAATCGGTGGAATTGTAGGCACTACTAAGTGTTCACACAAACCACAAACTTGTTGCCATCTCCTCTGGTTTCGGGCAGTAGGAAATCTGAAAGTTTGATTTTTTTGAAAGGTTGACAGGGGGACCCTTCCTCGCTTTGTTTTTTCATGTTAAATCCCATAAGAAAAATCCATATTCGCAACTCGAACAAAATCCAAACCAATGTTCACACATACTCGAAACATGTTCATACATAAAAACACTCTAGTCCCGTCTTCAAGGGTACACCATTTGAGCAGAAATAATTCAATTCACATTATTATAGGAATTGGTTTATTCAATTCGTCCATAATGTTTTTCACATAAATATTATTGTTTTCACTATTACAACCGAAAAATAATGTAAAGGTATCAACACAAACATACGTAAACCTTTTCTCAATTAATGAAATACAAGTGCAATTTTACAAAAAAGAGGTATAAGTCATTAGTTTCATTTCTGTTACAAACCCTACAGATATCCGAGTTAAATGATAATTTATATTTATTAAAATATATAGTATGGTGGTTATTCCTTAATTGAGGAAGTAATAGTTTGGTACTTATATTTACATTGGATCTTAAATAATTTGATGTGTAAGTATCAGTTTTAAATGATTTGTTTTCACGTGAATAGCATGAAGCTAGTATTCTTTGAACGTCCGCCTCCTCACTTCTAGCTTTAAAGGCTTCTAGAATGGCATCCAGGTTTTCTTCGAGTACTTATGATGATTGAGTTTTCCAGACCGAAATAAACCCATTGTCTTGCAATAATTTTTGTATTTGGGCTACCCAGTTATTTGTTTATCTGCTTTTTTGAAGTTTGAAAGCTCAAGTAGTCTGTCAGCATTTCCTAACATTTCTATCTTCATCCAGTTTTAGTATACGTATCGGGTATTGGAGAGTAATTAACTATGTGGATTTTACAGCGTAGCTTTCCCGTTTCAGCCCTAACCTAGTACCTTGGGGTTGATTTCGGAAGCCATAGTAGTCTTTTGAGAAAGTATTGTTGAATCTTTTCCACTTCTTCTAGGAAGTTTAAGCTCCAAATGGGTGAGGCATATTCGTAGACTGGAAGAACAATTGAAGCTAACAGTCTACCTATACTGTCCCAAGATTCCTTTGGGGCTGAGTTTATTGAGCTAGTAAGAGCGCTTGAAATAGATACTAGATGTTGATTTTTTTCTAACACACGCTAGGTGCTTCTTAAAGGATCCAGAAGGTTGGAAAATGACTCCTGAATAAGTGAACTCTTTGACGATTTTAATTTCTTTTCCATTTAGAAACCCCTTCAAGCTTTTAGGAATCCTCCCCTAGGGGAAAGTGTAATAATATTAGTTTTCTGAAGATTGATTTCCAGGTCGTTTTCTACACAGTATCTGTTTAAAATATCGCTCTTGTTCATTTTGGTCTCAGCTGGGATGTAAGTGTCGTCAGCAAATAAAAGAAGATCAATTTTTCGGTTTCCCCCACATATTCACAGGTTTTGCTTTGTTTCGTTCCATAAACTCGTCAGTCACTGATATAAATTGAGAAAATTAGTAGAATTTTTAATATGATATTATTGTGTAGTGATTACAAATTTCATTGCTGGTTTACTGCTCTGTAAATATAACTCCATAACTAGCTTCCAGAATGGTGAACTCCGAGGCTGATATTACAACTGATGGAGATGGACTTCGCAAGAGGCGTCCACCAGCCAATGAGAAGGAGTTTCAAGTCAAACGGAACAGTATTGTTACGACAAAGCATTTTGCTGCCAAAACAAGTTCAATTCGGTATCCACCTCCACTGCAAATAATTTTAAATTAAGGCAACAGTCGCAGCTGCAATTTACAGCCGCATGCTCTACCCACAGAAAATGTTGCTGCAAACGTTCAAGAACGACAACCACTCCGTAAAGTACAGAAGATGACGCCAATGAAAGCGTTTTAGGTGGTTTTGGTTAGACTTCAGCAATTATACATTTTGTTTCTTTTTGCTGTTTCTGTGGATTTTCAGAAAGTGGTGCTGTCATCACTTTCCGCCATTAAATTAAGGTTACATCATGGTGAAGAAATTTAAGAAGTCATTCTTGATGTAGTTAGAAAACCCAGTCAGTAAATCCATTTTCTCATTGTCTATTTTCGTTCAGAACTATTCGTATCCATGTTTTTTTACTGCTTGCAGGCAAATCGTCTTGATTGGATTGGTGGGACTGATGTTAAGAAGTGTACTTACAAAACATTGAGAAAGTTGATGACTAATGAGGTAGCATCAGAGTTTAACTGGGCTGGGCATAATGGCAACCTTTCGAAACTACGAACTCTGCACAATTATAACAAGTAATAATCTTTGCAATTGTTATAAGTATCTATTTATGAATGACTTACTGAATGACTTGAATGATTACCTTGAGAGCGAGGACGGATTTCGCGACAGAAATACCTCTCTAGACTCTGACAATTAATGGATTTCATATTACTATGATGATTCGTCACTTCCATTTTGATCAATTTATTCATTGTTCGATTACATGTTTTAGATTATTACTACCTATGCACAACATTACCAGTTTTTGGCTATCTATTTATCTTCATGTTATTGAAATAAAATTTCCTATTAAATTGAAGTATGCATACTTTTTGTATTTCGAATTGCCCTATTTTATCACTATAATTTACGTAATTCTTAGATAGAACAATACGGTTATAGAATATTATTGAGCAAAATATACTTAATATTGACGTTAAATAATCGGCAAGTTTTATACGTCCAATTTGCCTGCTTCGTGTAACTTTATGCTGCCCGGACATTATCACCATTTTATGGTATTATATTTACCAAAAATCCACTATTTAAAAGTGTCTAAGTAGCACATGTACGTGTACAGTTTCTATGTTAATTCAATGTAAATTAATTCTAAGTAAAATCAACGTGGCTGTGTTTATTGGGTTAAGTCTTTTGGAAAACCAACACATTACCAGTGTCCAATGGCAATTTCCTCGGTTGGGTTTCTCCGCATATTACCAAATGTTGTTTTAGCTTAGGACATATAACTTCAGAACATAAAGGAATGGTGGGTTTACTATATGGAACGGACAAATTACTTACTTGCCGTCAGGTTCTGCTCAGTTTCATAAAATATCCGAGAGTTTTTTAAGTAACTTAGACAAGTTTGTTACAGATGAAAATAGAAATCAAAGAATTTTAAAATAAATATGACATAATATATATTTCGCATGACCCCGTATGGTTTTCAAGTTGTATATATATATCATATAAGAAGGAAGAATATTAAAATAGGAAAGTAAATTAGCACCTTATATTTTAAATTCAAATTAAGGGGTAACATTTTTTTAGTTTCTTCCGGGTTCGGGCCTGAAGTCAAGCCCGAACCTGAAGTTAAGCTAAAACTTGGTACTAGAATTAGGTCAAAGGGGTTTTTACTGATATGAAGGAGGGCAGGTGGGGAGGGTTAATTATTTATACAGCGTGTGTAATAAGTAGTTCAATTGTTTTTAATTTTCTTGATCTGACCTAAGTACGAACGTGGGACTCAGTTGGTTGCATTATGTTAGTGCTCCCAATGTTTTCTTTAAAGCCATATACTTAACATTATAAATGGCGGGTTTTGCTGAAGTTTATTATTTTTGTAATTTATTTCTTGGAATCTAGCTAACTTGGTATTTCCAATTTTGGCACCCGAGTGAAGAACATGATAGGGAACAAGTACTAATTTTGGGCATTTGATTGTTTAAATTGTTCTGTAATAATAAAAAAGAGAAATAATTATTTTCAATTTTGGACAGCGTGGTAATAGGTTGGCTTCTCCAAGGGTTGTGTCGGATTTACGAGACCATTCTAAACTTTCTTACCCCAGTTTTCCTTGACTAAAGCAACGGAATTTCTTTGACTGAAAGACCGCCCAACTTACATTGAAAACTCTGTTCATAATAAAAATCAGCGACAATTGCTACTAACCGGATGAGTCCCCATTAGTCAATTTTGTTTCTGCTGAAAATAATCGACCTTTACGTGGTTACCGTGAGGAATCTTTGCAAGTATCTGAAAATAGCAAAATAAACCACTGGCTTTCTGGTCATCAAGGAGGTTTTAGAGCTGTGTTGACAATGCACATTAATTCAGGAGGATCTTGAACGTCATTTAATGGAATCTCAGCTTAATAATATTTGCATTAGCGGTCAGATTCAAAACGAAATTATAGAAAGAATTGGGAGGGTTTTTAAAGATGCTATTGCAAGAGTTAAGAAATCAGAATATTTTATTTTATTCTTTGCGATGAAACGACGGATTTAGCACACGCGAACAAGTTGTGTTCTGTCATCGTTATGTCGATGCAGACGTTAACACGATCAGAGAAGAGGCAGTCATTGAAACAACAGGATCATTTCTAAAACTACAATCATCCGCGTCTTAAATATTTTTGGAGTGAATTTTTCAGTGAACAAATGTCGGGGTGAGGGGTACGATGGAGGCCAAACATGAGCGGGAAGTTTAAAAGAGTACAAGCGCTAATTTCTACAGTTATCCCGGAAAAGCGCAAGACAAAGTTGAAATCGTACAATCCAACACGCTGGATAGAACGCCACGACTCCTGATACCGTTTAAGGATCTCTATTCGTACATTTTACTTGCCCTCGAGGATATTCAAGAAATCGAAGTAGGGATGTATAAATCTCAATTTTTTAAGGCAGAGCCGCAAAGAGCCTATACTCCATCCGAATCAGTCAGTCAGTCAGTCAGTTAGTCAGTCGGTCAGCAAAGCTAATCCAAGCAGTCACGTTCAGTCTCAGTCGCAATTCTTTAAGTCAAAATCAGTCCGAGACGTACATGCATGTATGCGACATCTACAGATATCGCAAACACCGTTTGTTAAACCATTGTGTTTTGACGAGGTCATCCTGGAACCTTCATATGAAACAAATATGTTACACTTCTCCTCGGGCATTGTTTCTATCAGTAACAAATAATAGGGCTCGACTCGACTCGAAAAAAATACCCTGATCAAATTTTATTTTTTGTCCCGCACTCGAACTCGGGACATTCAACATTCAAGTGGGGGACCTAAGTCCGAGGAATACACAAAAATAAATGTTTATGGGCACAATGCACTAACGCTAATCAACTATTATTTGGGTACTCTGGAATTGTTCAAAAATTATTTAAGTCTCAATAATGTATGATTTATTACCCACACCTGCTTTCGTCAAAAATGGATACCCCCATACGCGCGAAAATCATATCGTAATGTTTTTGCATTGCGACAGAAAAGGATTTATAGATCAATATATATCTATCGCAATGGAAAAACATTGCGATATGATTTTCGCGCGTACGGGATATTTGGACTGCAAGGATACCGGGTAAAGTCATTTTGAGTTTTTTATGTTCAGTCACAGTCAGTCACAGTCAGTCACAGTCAGTCACATCTCTTAATTCTTCAGTCATATTCAGTCCAGTGGAATCAGTCTGACTGAATCACATCTCTCCTTCCAAAGACTGCCAGTCAAAATACTACAACCCTAAAGCGAAGCAGGTGACGTATCTAGTAAGGCAATGACTCTGGAAAGCGCTTTGAGACGAAGTGAATTTATTGTCACTATACAAATTGTTTGCAGCTGCCTTGTCTACATAATGGTATCGAGCCAACCTCTTCAAGAAAAATCCATTGACCTTTCAAAACCAATGGTACATGTAGATAATATGAAATCTACGTGTATGCAAATGCTGCAACAAGAAAATCACGTTTAAACCATTTTATGGATGCGCAGACACGCTGCTTTCGCACAAACTACAATTTCATTACGAAGGTGTACACCAAAACAATCGCACAGAAGAAACTTTCCTGCAAATACGGCAGAGATTATTATTATTACAGATATTCACTGTATGAGCCCTTTTTATTTCACAATATCAGAGCTAGAAGAACGGTTCGGCGAACGTCTGGCAAAAGTGTTTCCTTTGGAAGGTTTAATACCAAGTCAACTAAACTCATACAAGTACATATGTTGCACTGAGATTTTAATATTGTAGGAACTGCCTTGTGATTCCTTGGAGGCGTTGGCACATTGTGACGAATTCACAGTAAACGTTAGGATCGTCGTCTATTTTCAACCTTGCTTGTTTCAAAAGCCTCACTCAAACGCTGTTAGTCTGTCGCGTCTTCTAAAAACATATTTATGGTCAACCATGAAAGAAATAAGAATGGTCTTAACGGTCTTGCTCTAGCGTATGTCTACAAGTAAGGGTTGTCATCAAAAATCATTTAGGATTTTGCAAGGAGCAAAACCAGACTCATGAAGTTGACCGACTGGTGAAAAGCAACCGAAGCATCCAAATCTGATGGAATCTCAAAACGTAAACAGTGCAAAAATCTGAAATTCAGTTGAAATTGATGCGTTTTACATTCGTTAATTAAATTTCCCTTTGAATATGTAATATCATGCTTTAGTTTCCGTTACTATTAAAAAATATAAAATAGTCATTACTTTTTGTTATTATTATTATTTTCCGCTCTTTATAAACCAGAATATCAAACATCTAGTGACACCAGCCGTTCCTAGTAAGCCAGAATTTTGACGAAAAGGCAATTACAGTTTCTCTGTAGTTCTTGGTTCACCTAGAATGTGATCCGCTTCCTGGCTAGCAAATGGGGTAATCTCGTCGTGACCTATTTTGAAACTCATTTGTCTAATTTCAACAATTTGCTGTCAAATTTTGTGTTTTCAATAATGGACATAAATGATGATTATTGTGATCACATCCAATTGAAGTTTTTAACATATCCCCGTTTATTTGGATGCGTGTTTACCCCAAACCAATCCAACAATAGCTGCCAATGCATAATGCAAAAATATACATGAGCGTGCATATATTGATTTGATAGTGTTGTGCTACGTTTCAATATCGTTTTCTGTTTACACACGCTTAAACGTTATAGTTATTCCGATAAATACTTATCACACCCTAGTTTACCCTTTTTATTGACAATGTTTCATACTCGATTGTAATATGTGCCAAATAATGTTTGACTTCATTGCCCGGGAACATAATCCTCCCATGGAAAGTCTTAAAACAAGGCTTTCAACTTTCGCACTGATTTTCGTAGCTAAGGTGATAAGCTCTGACTTGACATTTTACGGACATTTTAAAGCCAGATAAATCCACTTTAATTTGTTATTGGCCGTTATTAGCACACATCATCAGTGACTACGCTAAATTATATCTGAAAGTGTGTAAATCAACTGTGCGCACACTGTGCAATTGAAAACACCAGGGCACTTCGGAAACTTTATGCGTATTCAGCCTAGGGCAATCATCTTGGGCATTTTCCTCCGGTTTTTCGATATGAGCTTTAGCTAACTATTAATTCTGCATAGAAAATAACAGTAGTTTAAATGGGCAATTTTATGAATCAGATCATTATTTGTTTTGTTATTGGAAGAGCCCGTTTGCATGCATGATGTCGTGTAACTATCAAGACTTCGATAAAAAACAGTATTGTAAAAACCAAACACAAAACTATTTACAACACACAATAAATCCATTGTTTCAGTTTCAAAGCTCGTCAGCAGCAAACATTTTGGCTAGCAATTTTTGGAACTAAAATAAATTAGTGTTTTACTTACACTTAAAATTTACTATAAAAGCTACAATAAACGTTTTGAAATATTTTATAACCACAAGATCTTGAGAAATGAAGTTATAGAATCCAAAATTTATGACTAATGAAACCTTATTTTTAAAGTACTGTTACAAAATTTAGTATACTGTTCAAATCGTTCGGAGTTACGAGAAAACTCCGCCGGGGATTATTACGCCCTGGTGGAGATTATTACGCGGAGATTCTTACGCGGGGGAAATTCCGCCGGAGATTTTCACGCCACTTGAGAGAAATTTACTTGGAAAAAATTCCTTCGGAGATTATTAATATTTTCAGTTGAATATTGTGAGACACTACCAGTACGAATTGCACCTGTGAATTCTTAAAATTCATAATGCCAAAAATAATGATTGGGTACCACTTTAAATAAATGTCATGAAGATGAGATGATCAAAGAAGAGATGACTTCAACAAATTAAATTTCAGCCCAGGGCTACATTTATCAACTCGTTACTTTCTATACATATTGTCATTGATTAACGCAAATCAGTTATAAGGCGGTACAACGCTGATGTTTTGCCTGGATGTTATGGCTTGTGGTGTAATGCCAATGAAGTGCAATAAATGAGAGAAAATGCTGGGGGAACACGAGAGGATTGTGAAGCAAAAAGAAAACTTAAGTTTATTTGTAGTATGTGTGCAAAGCTACTAGTGTTCAGGCTGGACGCAAAGAGAAGAGTGATATTTTTTACAGGGTTTTGGTTTTAACTTTTGAAAACAGGAAAATGCTTCTTGACGTCAGTAATAATGCTGTGTTTAAAAATAACTTAAAATACAGATAAGACACGACCTAGATTATTTGTCACAAGTACTCCTCGTAGATAAGTAGTATTGGATAGGGAGCAGTGACACTAATTTAAATGAGAAAAATCAGTCAAATTATGGTAATAATTATAATACAAAGGTAAATGCTAAGGTAGGCATTGACAACACCGCCCACCAAAATATATAGTAATATATATTTTTAATTTGCTACATCACATTGTGAGATGGTTCCAACTGGAGGGTTCTCTTCATGATCTGGATTTGTAGGAAGGAGTACTAATTTCGTGATTGGCCTCTTGATTAACCCGTTGCTGGTCCTCACGGTTACAGTGCGCACGAGCTGCTGGTCATCTTGCGGGTTTACATGGATGTCCTCAATCCTTGCCAACTTCCACAGTTGTGGTGGTGAATGGTCATCTCTGATGGCAACTAAATCTCCTTTGTGCAGGTTGGGTTGAATGGTCTTCCACTTGGACCTTCGTTGCAGTTGACTAAGGTACTCATCGTGCCACCTTCGCCAAAACTGCTGCTTTAATTGCTGAGTCCTCTGCCATCTCGACAATCTATTAGATTTTACCTCCATCCAGTCAGGTTCGGGGTGTGCTAACAGAGGAGCTCCTACCAGGAAGTGGCCTGGAGTCAAAGCCTCCAGACTTTCTGGGTCAGAACTTACAGGGCAGATTGGTCTGGAGTTCAGACACGCTTCCACCTCCTTCAGTAAGGTTGCATATTCTTCAAAGTTTAATGGAGTTAACCCGATGATCCTCTGGATGTGAAACTTGGCAGACTTCACGGCTGCTTCCCAAAGGCCACCCATGTGTGGTGCTGCGGGAGGAATCAGGGACCACTGGACATTGCTATCTGATAGTACGCTGGAAATTGTTTGCTGGTTTTCCTCCTTCAGATGGAAGGCAAATATCTCCTGGAGTTCTCGCTTGGCACCAACAAAGTTGGTGCCGTTGTCGCTGTATACGCATGCTGGTAGACCCCGGACACTGGAGAACCGTCGGAACGACGCCAAGAACGCTTCTGTCGAGAGGCTGCTCACAAGTTCCAAGGTGACTGCCTTTGTACTGAAGCAGACGTACACACAGATGTAGGCTTTGTGGGTCTTGCTGCTTCGGGAGTATGAATCTCTCAGAACAACAGGACCAGCATAGTCCACTCCCACATGAGTAAATGGACGGGAAGGGGTGACTCTGGGTGCGGGAAGATCCGCCATGAGTTGCTGTGGTTGCTGAGCCCGGTGTAACACACACGTCTTGCAGCGGTGTATGACTTGTCTGACAACGCTTCTCCCCCTGATTATCCAGTATGACCGTTGTATCATGGATAGGGTGAGTTGGATGCCAGCGTGCTTCATTCGGATGTGGTGGTGGCGAATGATCAGAGTTGTCACTGGGTGCTTTGGGAGTAGAATCGGGTGGCGTCTATTGTAGCTTAGTCTTGCTTGGTGCAATCTACCGCCCACCCTGATCAGTCCACTCTGGTCTATAAATGGATTAAGAGAAAGAAGGGGTGATCTTGGATGAAGATTGTTACCTTTCCGTAGTAAGTGTAACTCTTGCGGAAATTGCTGCTGCTGAATGTATCGGATTATAGAGGTTTCAGCTCGCTGTAAATCGCTACATGAGATAGACCGTGGCGAGTAGTCAAACGCTTTGAACCAATTCCATAGCTTACTCCAGTATGCCACATGTCTTCTTAGCCGGAACCAATCTGAGTAGTCTCGAAGTACCGCATCAAGTTTGTCATCTTTGGGCTGCTCCATGGTTAGCAGGTGAGTTGTTGAGTAAGGTGTGGGGAAAGCGCCGGTGGAGGGAGTGAAAGCGTCTCCCTTGGGAATCCCGTTAAGAGACGCCACCGGCTTTGGATGGGAATGATGCACATGAAGAAACTGTGGACCTTCAAACCAGAGCTTATTCTCAATTAATTCTTGGGCTGTAATTCCACGGGATGGCAGGTCAGCAGGATTTTGTTCTCCAGGAACATGGTTCCAGTTGTCCTGTGGAATTTTATCCTGAATTTGGACCACTCGGTTTCGTTCAAAGGTTTTCCACCTTTGTGGGTCGCCTCGAATCCAGGATAGAACAATCGTTGAATCACTCCAGCCGCAAATCTCAGGGGTCGGGGACGGTAGGGCGGTTGCAATTGTTGCTGCTAGGTTCGATGCCATGTGGGCTCCGCAGAGTTCCAGCCTGGGAAGTGATAGAGGTTTGAGGGGAGCAACTCGGTTTTTGGAAGCAACCAGTCTAACTTGAACTTGGGATGCTGTGACTACACGTAGATAAACTGCCGCCGCATATGCTTTCTCCGACGCGTCAGAGAAAGCATGAATTTGAACAATTTTTGCAGCTGGGGCAAGAATACATCTGGGGATGTGAATGTGTTTGACGGCTGTAATTTCCTCTTGGTATTTTCTCCACTGTTCTACTATCGGTTTTGGAGGAACGGAATCCCAACCGATTTCACTCTTCCAAATCTGCTGCATAATCTGCTTGGCTCTAATAGTCACAGGAGATAGAAACCCCAAAGGATCGAACACCCGAGCTATCTCTGCTAAGATGGCACGTTTGGTAGTGAGGGATGTGTGAGGAGGCTGGACTTCAAATGAGAAGTCATCTAACGCGGAGTTCCATCGAAGTCCCAGGGCCTTGATAGTTTCGTCTTCTTGGAGAGTCTTGGGATCTGACGTGTTGAGTAGACACTGGGGAAGAGTGTCAAGTAGTTCGGGGTTGGAGGAAGTCCATTTTCTGAGGATGAAATTTCCTTTCTCCATTATCGCAAGAAGCTGTTGCTGTAGTTGCTTTGCTTCTTCCATTGAATTTGCTCCCGTCAAGCAATCGTCGACGTAAAAATCCCGGGTGAGGACATGAGCTGCTATTGGATGTTCTGCGGCATGGTCCTCAGCCAGTTGTTGCAAAGATCGTACTGCTTGGTATGGTGCACAGGCGGTACCAAAGGTCACCTTTCTTAACCTGTAGCACTTGATGTCTTCGTGAGGATTATTTCGCCAAAAAATTCTCAAAAAGTTTCTGTCCTCAGGGTGAATGTGTATGTAGAGGTACATTTGCTTAATATCTGCGGATAAAGCATACAACCACCACCTCCACCTTGTAAGAATAGAGAACAGATCTTGCTGTAGGACTGGGCCGACCATTAAGTTGTCGTTGAGGGATGGACCGGAAGTTGTTTTGGCGCTTCCATCATAGACGACTCGCATTTTAGTCGTAGAGCTGGCCTCCTTCAGGACTGCGTGATGGGGAAGAAAGTAGCATTGTGAGTCTTCGATATTCATTTCTGAAATTGGAACTAGTTCCATGTGCTGCGATTTGATGAGGTCATCCATCGCTGCTGTGTACTGGACTTTTAGAGTGGGATTGCGAAGCAGTTTAGTTTCTAGGTTTCTAAACCTTTTCAAGGCCATGAATTTGGAATTTCCAAGCGGAGTGGAATTTTGTTTAAAAGGTAATCGAACCTGGAATGAACCGTCGCCTAACCTTGTTGTGTTAGCGGAATAGTGCTGTTGACAGGATATCTCTTCTTTCGTCATGAGCTTGTCTGTGATGTGGTAGTCCTCAATGACCCAGAACTTTTCCAGTTCCGAGTTCAGATTGCATGAGATGAGATTGCAGCGGGTGAAAGATTGTTGAGCTTCGGACCTTCCTCCTCCTATTAGCCAGCCCAATGAGGAGAACTGTGCTGTTGGGTGTTCTTTCCTGCCCTTCAGAAGACCTTGTCTGATTACGTCATGGTAAATATCCGTTGCTAGTAGCATAGAAACTTCCTGGGCTTGATAGTATTTTGGATCTGCAAGGCCTTCAACTGGTATGTGTGTCCATTCTTTGTGGTTCAACGGGGTGTGGGGATAACGTCCTCCAATGGACTTGACAACTAGAGCCTCAATTTGAAAGGATTCTTCAGGACAGGTTCTTGAAGTTATGGTTACGTGAGCAACTTCTGTCGCTGTTGCTACTCCGACACCTTGTAGGGCTTTGACTTGATGGGGAGAAGAAAGTCGAGTGCGTTTGAGTCCAAGTCTTGTAACGAGGGCTGATGAGACGAACGATTCGTCTGAACAGTTGTCCAAAAGTACTCGGCAATCAATGGGTTGACCGTTGCTGGCGACAACTTTGACTAACGCTGTTGGCTTGAGTTTGTTCTTTTGTCGGTTAGTTTCGGTGAGGGCTGTAGTACTTGGTCTGTCAGGTTTTGGCTTTTTGGTAATTGCAGCATGTAGAGACGTGTGATGCTTTTGCTGACACTCTCTGCACGTTGAGGAGGAGGGGCAATTTTTCCAAAAGTGCCCAACTCTCAAACAGTTAGTGCATGCCTTGTTGTTGTCAATAAAGGTCTTTTTCTCTGCCGGAGAGAGGTCCCGCAATTTAGGGCATCTGTAATTAAAATGATCTCCCTTGCAGAAATGACATGTTGACTTGAAGGGATTGGGTTTGTTGGCGTTTTGGTTGAGTTGTGGCTTCACTGGATTAGGTTTGGTGGCAGAAAAATCTGCGGGGTTCGGCTCTGCTGACGCCAGGTCTGTGATTTCCTTACGGAGGAATGTAGTGAGTTGAGACCACTTCGGCATGGTCGTGTCTGGTAGGGTTTGGTGAAACCTCAGTCTGGTTTTTTGGTCCAATTTTCTGGTAACTACAGTTACAATCAAGGAATCCCATTCAGTGACACTTTCATTTAAGGATTCAAGTGAACTAAGGGAATTTGTTGTAGTTGACAGTAGGTTCTGAAGGGACGTGGATGAAGGTGTCGCCACCTGTGGCTGGTCTAGGATGGAGCCAATATGTCTATATACAAGCTCTCGCTTATGTTCATATTGCTCCTTCAAATTTCTCCAGGCTGGAGCATAGCTGGCATTGTTGATGGGCAGTGATTTGATGGCTTCTGCAGCTTGACCGTCAAGAGAGGAGATCAAGTACTGGAGTTTTTCAGCGTCGGATAGATCAGAGCGGGAATCGACAGATTGGGAAAACCTGTCGCGGAACGGAAGCCATTCCTCAAAGGACCCAGAAAAGCGCGGAAGGGCAAGGGTTGGTAACTTCGGCTTCTGTGTAACCGTAGCGATGGAGGGCGTGGGCACTGGATTTGCTGCTGTTATCTTGGCTTGGGCTTCAAACTTCTTCAATTCGGCCATTGCCAATGCTTGTGACTCTTTCTCCTTGATTTTGTCGTCCCAAATAGCTAGTGTGTTCTCAAGGTGAATAATTTCTTCCAGGGTTGGATTGACGTCAGCTTCGACTTTATCCACATCCGCCTGGGTCGCACATTGAGCCAGTATTTGATCATATACATCGCCAATTCTGATTTTGAGGGACTCAATGTTTTTCTGGTATGTATCATGGTTAGATCTGGTAACAATGTTGATATCAAAATCGTCTATAGCTTTTTTGTACCTGGTGAGGGAACCTTTATGTCCTCTGAGAATGTTCTTCGGGTCCCCCATGGAACTGGAATTTCTGGCTTGACCTTTTCTTCACACTAATAACACTTAACGGCGCTGATTCAGACCACTTATACTCGAAGGACCAATGTTTTGCCTGGATGTTATGGCTTGTGGTGTAATGCCAATGAAGTGCAATAAATGAGAGAAAATGCTGGGGGAACACGAGAGGATTGTGAAGCAAAAAGAAAACTTAAGTTTATTTGTAGTATGTGTGCAAAGCTACTAGTGTTCAGGCTGGACGCAAAGAGAAGAGTGATATTTTTTACAGGGTTTTGGTTTTAACTTTTGAAAACAGGAAAATGCTTCTTGACGTCAGTAATAATGCTGTGTTTAAAAATAACTTAAAATACAGATAAGACACGACCTAGATTATTTGTCACAAGTACTCCTCGTAGATAAGTAGTATTGGATAGGGAGCAGTGACACTAATTTAAATGAGAAAAATCAGTCAAATTATGGTAATAATTATAATACAAAGGTAAATGCTAAGGTAGGCATTGACAACAGCTGACAAATGCATGAAACCCGCATAGCATATTCTTAATAAATAAAATTCTTTGCCACTCTTCCAAGCAGCATAATTCACAATGTCTTCCTCTAGAGCTTTATGGATGCTGTCATCATGAATTAATGTTGCTTATTTATTAAGTGCATTTTATGACTACTGTTTTGAAAAAAACACTTCTAGAAGATAAAATGTGTGTAACATGTGTTACAGATAATAATTACTCCGCATTAAACTCTCCTGCGTAATTTTCTCTCACTTGGCATTTCAGAATTCGCTAGCATAATTTGTACTAGCAGTGTCTCACAATATTGTACTGAAAATATTACCATTGGCAGTTAAATTGTTGTTTCCGGATGTAGTTTAAAATGCAACATAATAATCTCCGAAGGGGTTTTCTCCGCGTAAATTTCTCTCACGTGGCGTAAAAATCTCCGGCGGAATTTTCTCCGCGTAAGAATCTCCGCATAATAATCTCCACCCGGGCGTAATAATCTCCCGCGGAGTTTTCGTGGCATACAAATATCGGCGTAAAAATCCCCAGCGTAGTTTTCTCCGAACACGAATCGTTCTTTTAAGACCCCCTCTTTATTAGATTTGAGAGTTTGCAACTTTTAAAAGCAAATGAATGCTGCTGACCATAAATAATGGATAATTAATTTTTTTAGAAAATCGACATTAATACTTTCTTCAGACTGGATGAGCTTGAATAAGTCATTAAAAACACCCATGTTTACACTAGAAGTTCCAAGATTTTCATAGTGTATATGTTTCTGCCAAACCACTGAATATAACAAATGTGCCTGTCCAAAATTCCCAATATCCCGGGAATTTTCACGGTATTTTCAGGTGGTCAGGCAGAAAACAAAGGTTTGGATCCCATGAAGTCCCATTGAAATTATCGACCAGAGACCACTTGTATAGACTTGTAATGCAATTTTTGGCGAATGTGTACACATTTGGCAACTCAATCTCCTTAATCTTTCAGGTGGATGATACTGTGACCAACGTGTCAATTTGCCAGAATAAGACAGACTGAAGCTTAGGGTTTCAAATGTCATTCGTAAATCACATTCATAACGTGTGCATTTCTCAAACATTTTTACATCATTGTCACTCTGGGTATTATTAACCGCTGGAAGTAATACAGTGCACTCTCTTTATAATGGATAACCTTATAAGAGATCAAATGGATCAAACATGGGGTATTTGCACGGCCTGGATGGGAAGTTCCCAAGTGCTATCAGCCATGATATTTTGGAGGCATTGTTTTGTGTTGCGTAAATAAAATTCATCAAACAGCACGCATAATTAAAAGAGGACATAAATGTCAAATACCAAATAGATAAAAAATTGCAGAACCATAGCAACGTCAAATGCCAAATTCAAAGTAAAATACAGAAACACAATTGCGCAAGGCCAAAATGCAATACAGAATGCTGTAACACCATACAGCGAGTTTTGTATCTATCTCCTCTTGGATAAAATTCCCTTTACATGGTCAGTATACATATATTGGCAAGCATTTTGCCATCTGTTGGGAACCACTACATAGGAATTTTCCTATAACCTAACCTAACAAAATAAAATTCTGAAACACAATAATGCAAAATTCTAAATAAAACACTAAAATACTAAATGCATACAAATATCCGAAACTGTTGAAATTCAATTAGCTACTCGTTTGAAAAATAATAAATTCTAAATAATTACAGCGTTTCAAATCAGACATGCCAAACGTTATCAAATAACCTCATTGAAGATAAACAAGCTGTCACCAATATTGGCCAATCTAAATCCATTTGTGACCACTACGGGACAACCTGAAGCCAAAAATCGTGTAATTAATATTGAGCTAATCTGATTGTGAGGCCACAAAACCAGTAGTGACCCAAAAAGATTATTACTTGAGCACAGGAACCACTTATGAAAAATGTATACCAAAAATGTGTACTTTAGCATAAATTATCACCATCCAATCCATTAGCATAGATTTACAGCTTTCAAAAAGGGAAATATGGAATTTAACTTTTAAGCGCATTGTACAACTTGTCCAGGTATTTCGTTCAGAACCCTGGTGGGCATGGGACGAATTTTACTTGTTAGTGTAGGTCTTCAACATATCCAGATCTAGTTTCCCCAATTCTTGCAACACTTCTGCCTTGTTCGGAACTAGAAATGTCGTTCAACTAGTAGAACTAAATCCGAATTTCTACCTTAAGACGTTTAACTGGTTCTCTGCCTTTTCGAAACTTATTAATAGCTGTCCAGAATTGGGAGGAATATTTGTTTTTTCTTAACGTATTCTCCATGTTCTTCTTCTGCTTGACTAGTTTGAGGTGAAACTTATATTCAAAGTAGTTGTTGATATCATTTCTGGGTAAAAATGTTTTACATTTATCCATAACTCTTTGAGATAGTTTTGATGGTATTTGCAATCGGCGTCGAACCACAGTTTAGTTTCATACTGTCGTTTTTTGGGATTTCTAAGGAATTTGATTTTGTATTTTAAGCTGCTTTGTGGATACTTCTTCTGATGCAATCGTACTGCTCGTTAATGCCTTTTCCGACCAGCTGGGTAATCTGACGGGAGTAATTGTAGAAGTGTGCTGCTTCATCTTGATACCGCTTCAGTTGTTCTCTCATCACTGCTGTTGGGTTTGTTTTGATAGTTCAATTTAAATGCAGTAAACCAACTGAATACAAAGAAAATGCAAGGTTTCCAACTTTAAAGCCTAATGCATTTTGATGCAATTGTGATTTACTCAAACTAGATCTATGACTCTTCCCCTGAGATGCAACAAAAGCGCATTTAGCTAGTGTTGCTGATTAGACCGTCCATTCAAGAGAATTAATTCAGCATATTCGCAGATTTCGGTGAAACGATTACGATACACAAAGCGAAAATGTTATTTAGATAAATCAGAATGTCGTCGGAATCTATGCGCTTATTATTCAGAATCATTTCGTGGCGGAAGGCTCACAAAAACTACAATTAACTTTGGGGTCACTTTTTCTTTGAATTAGACAAAATACATTAAAACCTAGCTCATTATGAATTGTTTCCGATGTTTCAGGTATGCTGTTTTGGACTCCTTCACTTGCTCACCCAATGGACCCTAAGGATTTTCAAGTTGGGGTTTTGCATTACATCCACGTTTTATTTACACATATTGTATTTGAGTTAATTTCTTCAAGTTCCTTAGGAAATAAGATGCTCAGTGTTATAATTCCGGCGCAGTTCCAGAAGCAATTGCCTTGTGTTAGGGGCGAGGTGAGTTTTCAGATTGATTTTAGTTTTTGTACGGGGTTGGAGTTTACTTTGGTAACTCCAGTCCCGTCTGATTCGAAGGATGTCACTCACCATTTTATTGTTCTTGTGATTAGGCATATTTTAGCATAAATGTGTCTTTTCCTTCATGCATATGGGCATACTCTTTGCTCTTTTCAGTAATGTTTAGAATACCTGTGATTGGTAAGGGTTTAGGTCTTCGTTGATCCAGATTGTAGAGTTGATTAATTCCTTCCCTTTTCACTTATCTGGTTAGTTATTTACATTCATCAATCTGCTCTTGACTATTGGAGCCTTCTTCGATGCCTTGGTTTGCTTCCCTATAGGAATTATAATGTCGCACTTGAAAAACAATTTTTTACTTACTTTCAGTTTGCTCTTGATAAATAGTCCTACTAGTGTCCTCGCTTTTTCGGGGGTGGAATAAGCTTTTTCGTCGTTTGGTTTTAAAAAAAACACCAACCCTGCCTGATGAAATTACAAAGACCGTCACAAACAAAAATTATTCCTGAATTTGTTCCTTTTCTCGGCATAATTTACGGAGAAAATATTTCCAACGATCTTGCCTTCCCCACATGGTTGTTTATTAGCACTGTCAGCAACAAAGTTTCTTTGTTGGTCAAAACTTGAAGACACTATGCCATATATTTGGTACTATTAGCTGCCACTCTGGAGACCAGCTGGGAAATTTAGCAATACCGGAATTCACAATCTTATTATTGGGCATTGTTTTCGATTTGTGAGTTCTGTGCGCATAATTAATTCTTATTAACATACAAAAATAATAACAGCGCGCTGTTTAATCGTCTGAGCGCACAAAAGTCCGAATCCATATAGGGTTTCCCATAGAGTAGGAGATAATTGGGAAGGAGGGGAGGTTTTGGGTTTTTGAAATAGACGGAACGAACGCTCATTATACTAGAACTAATGAAAGCCCCGAACTTCACAGGGACAATTACTTGAAGAGGTGGTAACGTAACTGTATAAATTGGAAGCCAAACGGCTTACAAATCAAGCCCTATCGTAGAGACTTGTTGTATGCCTAAACCGTGCGCGCTTATATTAAGAGAAGCGCTATAAATAAACGGAACAGTAGTACTCGGTAATTATAAGGAGTGCTTGGCATGCCACCTTTTGGGAGTTGTGTGAGGCCATTGAACTATGAACGCGTGGAACTTTAAATAAAAGGACAGAAAGTGCTCTTTTATAATAAAGGATGTCTGGCGAGTCATGCAGATGGGGACGTTCTCCTAGTTCCTCTCTTCCTAAAGGATGTACACAGTACAGGATGCAAGTTCCAATTGTGCATCCAGGCCAAGGTTCCAGTCATCCGATTGCATATTCTTTGTCATCACCTCACCCAAAGCTATAGTTGAAGACAGAAAGAATTGTCGCTCGATGCAGATATCGAGTTTACAAACCTTGGGCTGGAGGATAACATAAATGTATAAGAAAGTTTCACTTTCTAAAAACAGAATTAACATGTCTTTCTAAACGTTAGTTTTATGTATGGCAAAGGATTGAAGTTGGGCGTCGAGTGTCAGGAGAAATTAATGTACATAATTTGCATTTATCCAAATTATGTTTAACAAGTTGTGGCTTGTAGCTTTCACTAGAACAGTACATAGTACAGTAGCATGCTGTACTGCTCTGTACGGCTGTAGCACTTACTTGCTTGTGGGGAATCCCCACTTTTCAGGAGATACTGACGAGTGTAGTTTCCAATTGCGTGCACTTATGTATATTCGCTTTGACTTCGTGGTCAATGCAGGCATTGACAGGAATCGTGCATAACAAGTGCAAACGTATACTCACGTGAATAGATGAGCACGTGTAAATGAAATGGACTTACTGTATCATGAATAAACTTCCGTAAGTTGTGCTTGGAAATAAATAAAATAATAAAATAAGTTGAGATGTATTTAATACAAGTGACTCACATAGTATTTTTGATTAGTATACGGTGACTGCAAAACTAAGTCCTAGAATCAAGTTACAAATTGTTTGCAGTGTAACTTCATTGTCTAAAAATATAAATTTTAATGGAACGTAATATGAGACCTTGCAAAAAAATCGGGACGCTGGAAGCGAGCTGCCCGACTCCGGAATCTTTTGAGCCCTTTTAAGTGTAATTATTTACATTTTGTAAATGTGGTACACATGTGTACATATGATTGACAGTGATTGGAAATATTAACCCCATTTTGATTTCGAAAAATTAGTAGATGCAATATATTTTCTTGTCAGTTCCGACATCATCTCGTAATCGGATACATGTCACACCTGCTGTCGGTGCTACACACGCACAAATTATTAATGACAGTTGTCAACCTGGACCTTCAACTTTGCAGTGGTCACAGCAAACACCATTTCAAAACCAAACCCCTGAAACAAATGAGACGTGTGATGAGGATTACTACCGTAAGTATTTTGACAAATGAAAGTTGTGTGTTACATATTAAATTAATTTGGTTGGCGCTGTGTTTATTGTAATTTATGTATTACCAGTGGAGCGGGAATACCCTATGGCAGTTGAATCACATCCAATCGTTGCACCTATTGAAGAAAGCCTGGATCCGTAATTGAGAAGCCTTGTACAGTGAATGTATCCTGACATAGATCGTCAGAACCACACAAGATACACAAATCCAAATTTTTCCAGCATTGGTTTCAGATGAAACGGTCACAATAAGGCACGCTGCATGAATCAACTTCAACGTGCATATTATGACCTTTATCTCTAGGTTTCTTCTTGGACCAGATACATTTGGTCCTTTCGTAACCAGCAGGGTTGGGATTTTTTTTCAAAAAAACCAAACAACCAAGGTTTTTTTGTTTAAACCAGGTTTTTTTGGTTTAAACCAGGTTTTTTTGGTTTAAACCAGGTTTTTCTGGTTTAAACAAATTTTCAATCCAAAACATTCGTTAATATGCAAAAACATGTGAATTTGAACAACTTTACTTATTTCCCAAACTCAGTAAGTATCACAAAGCATTAAATATTTAATAATTTAGATATAATTTTAACGATAAATGTGCAACATAAACACAAGTTTGGCATTTTTCATTGTACAAACGATACCGAATTTCCAAATGTACAAGACTAAAAGCTAATAGTATTATTTACTTCACTAAAGTTTAACTACACAATATCACAGTAACTGCACAAGTTTTGCGCACGACGAAATATAAGCATTTTGGGTTGAAAATATTAAACGTTTAGGTGTTTGGTTTAAACCATTGGTTTTTATTTTAAAAAAAACCGTTTGGTTTAAACCGTGGTTTAAACCATGGTTTAAATCATTTGGTTTAAACCAAACCAACCCTGGTAACCAGGGAACAGACCGGAACAGAGTATGGAACAGACCAGAATGGACCAAAATTTCTGGTCCGCTTTGGTAGGGCCAACTGCAGCATCACTCACAGTGTTGCCATGCCAAACGTACCGATTAATATGCTTCCCCACAGGGATAATCGTTGACGTTTTCAAAATCCCAACTGCTGGCACCTTGTCATACTGGATACAACATTTCCTGTTTGCGACATTATAAAGTAAATCATTAACCTTAGTATGATCTATACACTAATGACACTAATAAAATTGTTGTCCTTATAAAACCAAGCGATTAATAAAGTCGCCATCAAATAATTTTAGCGACTTACACTGTGACAATAAGGAAACGCCTTCAGATGCAGCTGATGTGGTAGTCTTAGGTGACAGAATGCTCCTGTGTCCACGAAACGAGCATCGTGAGATACGCAGAAAAATCATGTTGTCTATATACTTTTTTCTTTGTTTAAGCAATTACACTAGTGATTTACTGTATCGACGAGCCTTACAAATGTCACTATGAGTTAATGCGATAATATTTTCTGCCTTTGCATGAGTCTGAGGACTTTTCAAAGTGAGCTGACACAGAGCTTGAAATTCAAGCAATGTCTGCGGCTGGACGTTGTAACCTACAGACGTGAGACGACGAAAATCGAAAAGTATGTCCAGCTTCTTGTAGTTCACAGGTATTACAAGTTTCTGCTTTTCTTCTTCTTTCTGCGCACTGGACACTGCAAAGTATGATTCCCAAGCACAGCATAACGATTCGTAGCATCGATAAACTCTCGCTGGTTCCTGCAAGGCCTACGGCAGTGGGAGTACTCCAAAATTAAACAGATCGAAGTGCACATTCTGCCAAAATAATTAGTGAAATATAATAACATTAATGTCAGTAAAGTTTTAAAAATCACTAATTATTATCAATTAATTCATATATTCGTATTAGTCAAAATACATACATCCTGTTTCAGCTTGTTCCACAGCAGCTTAATTAGTCTAATTTCATCTTGAGCGTACTCAATCATATCGGTGTTATAAGGCCATTTCCCCAGTCAGCTGGTCGTTCAACGGCTTCCATTTTGCGCGGTTTCATGTGCCGTTTAACGCAAAATTGAATTGTCACATTCGGAGCCTGGACCAACATAGGCATTTGATATAACCTTCCCATGCCTGATCGAACCAGAAAAGTTCCAGCGCGAAACATAGAACAAGGGAACGAATGTAGTTGAGACTTCAAACCGTTCAGAAAGCGATCCGCATCGTAACCTATCAACAGAACGCTCTCCCTCTGCAGTATTGGAACAAGTTTCAATTTAATAAACATGTACAAAAACGGCACAAAAACGATGTAGTCACGGAGTCCTGGTGCTGTTTTTGACAAGCTGGCAATGTGTGCTGAAGTAAAATACATGCACTTCCTTTAAAATTTCAACTACCTAAGGCAACAAATTAAAGCAGTATTGCATGCGCTCCACTTAGGAATTTACCTCATATAATTCATATTTCATTTTGAAATAATAATGCTATATTACACACAATAACACTTACATATACTTAGTTACTTCACCACGTATATTTCTGCGTGTTTTTTATTTCTGACTAACACAAATAAAAACTTACCTTAAGAAGTCCGAATATCCTCCTGCACATTAATTATAACTTCCTTGCATGCCTCTATATCTTCTAACATGTTGTTGAAACATTCCACATCCCTCACAACTACTGCAGCCAACCTGGGTGTCATCAAAAGGCCCCGCCTATGATTTCATACGAAAGTTTCTAATTCCTTCAATATTTGCCTGACACTCCTGTGTAGTGTTTCTGTTCGGTATCGGGAATTCCCGAGGCTCCGGTTCGGTTTCGGTTCCGGTACGGTTTCGGGTCAACGGTTTAAAGAACCGTTCAAATTCGGTCCGGTTTCGGGTCAACGATTTAAAGAGCCGTTAAATTTGGGCCCGATTTCGGGTACAAAAATCAAAACCGAAAGTTTCGAGAAGAGTCATTTAAAGCTGTCATTTTTGATGAAAAAGCGAAACATGCATTTGGGAATCCTTTGTCAACTATAATTTGAAAAGCGAAACAATTTTTACTTCCATAAAAATGAATCCTGTACATTTTCTGCCCGTTCAGAAAGGAATCGGAATCGGTTCGGGAACCGGTTTAATTTTCCGGATCGGTTCCGGGAAGGCAAAATTTTCCCGGACTCGAACAAATCGGTTCCGGTTTTGGGAACAGAAATGGGATTATTTTCGGTTCGGGAAAACGAGTCGGGTCGAGTCCATGTTTTGGTACCGTTCAGAAACACTACTCCTGTGGCACTGCATACAGCAGCTCCCGTCTGCACTCCAAACATTCCTTACACGTGAAATCCATAATCGATGTAAATCCAAAAATGAATCGTTCCAGAGGGTCCCAACAACTTATTAAACGACACCTGAAATTCAATAATTTTTAAATTATTCTTCATCATGCACTCACACGTAAGTACACAAAAACACACCCTCGGATCACCTACATTATTTAAAATATCTCTTATGAAATTATTTGTGATATTGTTAGTTATATATCCAGATGTATTAAATTAAGACACGCATGACAGCTATTACTCTGATTTATTTTAAGGAAAAAACTCTGATTGTAACTCAAGGATGATATGGGTGCTGCCGATAAGATTCCTAATCAATTCAATTCAAATTTAAATTATTTCAAATAAATAATAAACTTAACCAAACAAAACATAGTTTACGGCCTCATCATAATGAATATTCAGTTATAATAAGCTTACCCCTTACTTCACAGACCTTCAGATGTTGTCACTGTAATGCCAAACAGGACGCTCCAATTAAGTCATTAAACAAATATTTTTGGAAGAAATTAGTGTCCCCAATTCTCACTGCACATATTTATTCCAAATGAGTGCTCCAATTACTGTCGGTAAAATGTTCGCTGATTCCTGTTCACCATTCAGTGGGGCAGAGGAACGCACTTCGGCAGCCAATACATTTGATAAACTTCATTTAACGTTATTGTTGGAAATGAAGGCAACAATGATTGTGAAAACAGAAGCCACAAAATAGTACAGTCACTGTGTGTCCCGTCACTGTACACCGCTGAGCTGCACTTGCTCCCTCTTCACTGTAATTCCGTCCTCACTGGTGGCTGACGTTGCTATCACGTGCGCCAGCGCCATTGGTGCCCCACTCAGTGCGGCAACAGTCCATACCATACCAAAGGCATGGGATACATCTGTTTATATTACACGAGCACTGCACAGCCAGCATTTGCTGGCTCAGAAAGGCAAATGTAAATAGCGAAGGCAGTAAATAGTTGTATGCAATAGCTAGCTGCACAGCGCTATGGTCGTCGATACTCGATACATCTAGCGCGCGCGAAAATTTGATTCTTACCATCACGGTCACTATCCACTCTTTCAACTTAGAAGAGAGGATTTAACTTTCCGCATCACGGCACAACGGCATTTCTCATGCAATTACAATGTACTCTCAACTTTCTCTATCAACTTTCGTCATACCGAGTAGTCTAATCCTTCATAAGAGCATTTTTCTGTATAGTGGGAACAAAAATATTTAGTAGCAGGTGATATTTTCCTTTCTTTACGGTTGTGACCAATTGTATCCTTTATACATTAATTAAAAATAATTATTAATTACTATGGGTGCTCTTATAAAGAGTCCAAGTATCTGTTGGCAACTTCCATCTCGTCAAAAACCACTGGTAACTGAATCCGCAGGAATTAAAATACCTCTTTGAATGCCCTAGGAGACAAGTTATCCCTTTCTTGAAAATGCATGAGTCCAACTATTCTTCTCGTTCGAGAAGGTGTTTGTATCTAAAATCTATCTACAATAATAATTGTATAAATAGAGCAAACGTTTAAGTTAAGTTACGGCACAAGTCTGTATATACATATACTGTATATACAAGAAAAAAATATATAAATAGATATACATATTAACTTTATTATATCTAGATATCTTATCTATACATAGTAGATAGTCTATTTGGTCGATTTGCCCTTAGCACTTACAACCTGTACTTTTAAACTACAAAGCAAAGTCCAAAATATACATAAAAATGATATATCTATATTATACACAATATGCAGTTGTCGGACATTGACAACGGTAGTAATTTGGTCACATACCCGAGTATGTACACCGCTGGAAATCAACTGCAGGCCTCATATGGTTTCCTTTCCTACTACATTGAGTGCAGTATCAGTATAATTTTAAGTGCCTAAATCTTGAATCTCATTAAAAAGTAATTGCTACAAATATTTACACAATTAACCACAAACTTTTATCAAACTCCTTCTCACTTTGGTCCAGATGAAAACCATGCAACTTGAGCTAATTTAATCAGTTATAAGTAGTCTGACTCAACATTTCCATACGAATTTAGGACCATAAAGAGCATATGCTTGAAAATAAAGTAACTTGCCTTGATATTGGAGGTGAGAAATAAGTACCCAAATATTTTCGCTCCATTATTTCGGCTTTATTTTAAAATGAATTTAATCTTATCATCATTGAAATATGAAATTTATATTTTGCAAACTTTCTCCAGGTCACAAGTCTCAACAACTGACTGTACATTTCTATGAAACTGACTAAACGGACAGATCCACTGACCCTCGCAAGCATTCACAGGGGTAGGTTTCTCTTGTACAAATGACCCAATCTGAAATTTGTCAGCTTCAGCGGGGCAATGGAACAAGACGAAGACCAAATTAGAGGCAAATTTACCTATTTTACTGTTCAGCCACTGACGATTTGATTTGGAGTTCTCATAACCGTCGCTGGTCAGATTAGCCGGATCTCGGAACAATCCCAAGCGGGCGAATACTTTTAGAACAGTACCACTATGCGCAAAGTATGCCGTGGTTAACAATGAAGATTCTGAATTGTCGATTCGGGCGCTGTGTAAAACACCATACAATAACACCGTGGTAATATCAAGGCAAAGCAACAGAAATCTATGGCTGTAACGTTACCTAAATCTTTCCACCAGATCAACTAAGGGCATACAAGCTTGCTCATAAGTTATAGGATAAGCATATCCATCCTGCCAATAGTCCTCTAGATCTTCTTGGTATTCCAAAGTCCGGAGATCTTCCTCATCAAAGACAGCACACCATGGAGACAGAGTAGGAGTTTCCCAGGCTGTCTCAAGGGCACAAGTCTTATACATTAGAATAGCTTCATCAATCGTTACAGGGCTATTCTTCAGATTTAAACGTTGCGTGATTCTGTTGAGCATATTTTCGAACCAAGGCGATTCTTTAAACTTATTCGCTTCAACCATTGCCGCGGGATTCTCGTTCACTTCCTTAATCCACTTGGGACATACTTTGTAGAACTAATTAGATGAGAAACCAAAGCAATTAAATAAATCTTTATAACGGAACCTGTACACAAAAGTAGAGTAAGGACAAATTCTGGCAGTTTCATATTAAACAGAACTGCAAAAAATTGAGACAATTTAACTGTGGTGGAATTGTGCGAATGGGAAACCTACGTGCAATAATTGGTCTCCCTTCATAGGTTCCTGGAAGTAAACGCTAGGTAGTGCCTCGGTTCCGAAAATTGCCCCAGCAAATGATTTTCCACTCTCAATTGCTCTTTGTTCCACCGTTGTTCGAAACTATGAAGAAGAGAAGCAAAAACGACAACTAGTACATCTTACTGATCTATAAATTATACGCGTGATGAAATATCAGTTTAGATTTATCTTTACACATGAGTTAAGAATATTTCGTACAATGTTAGCTAAATTATTACATAAAAGGACGCGTTGCTAAATTCTTTTGGGAAGAGTTCTGGGAACCGATTTTGGAATCTGTGAGATATTTCGGCAAGTTCTAAGTAGCCTTGTTTGACTAGGTAATTTGCTTCTGAAACGTTAAGTGTCGTTTCCCATGACTTGATTCGCTCTAGTTCTGCTTCGCAAAGCTTCCCTGAAAGAAAGTAAATTTGTCAATTAGTCACAATTACAACACTATCAACAACCTAAGGTGGCTAAGTATGGGTAGCTGTTGTTTTAAAAAAATGAATTACAATAATGAATTCCAGGTCCGTTGAACCTACATATAAGTATATATGTACATATGTAACTCAAGCCGAAGCGTCTAATGAAACGGCAACGCTTATCACCTGTTGCCGTGTTGCTACAAATGGGGTGCGCATAACTAGTAGGTCAAGTGTTATGAACGAAACGCGAATAAGTTGAAAGTGAACAGATGTTAGTAATTATTTGTGAAAGAGAAAATTCCCATGGTCGTAGGAATATAGGGCGTATTGTAACCCAATTGAACATCGAACATGACATTCCACATGTGCAGCGTTTTTTTGTATTTTTTTGTCTTTATAATTATTGCAAACACCGGTTTATTTACCTTCGGAGGATTGTTTTACAATCAAATCCCTGAGTTTCGGCAAGATAGTTTGCATTGCAATAATATCCTCATCTCCAGGATTTCTAGTACCATGACGGTTGAGTATCCAAATTTGCCTGGCAGAGCATCCTTGGAAAAAAATGAGCAGTTTCAAAATTATCCCCAATTGAAATTAATTAGCCAAAACAAATTATTACTTACCCGTTGGCGTCACAAATTCATCCGTGTTATCAGGGCTGTAAGGAGTTTTTGTAGCGAGAAACTGACCCGCATTTATAGGTACTGTATGACAGTCTTCATCTGGAATACAATAGCAATAGAAGCAACTCTAACACTAAAATTGAATTTTTCTAGCTTTGCTTGGAGTATGTACCTGCGACCTGCAAAAGTGTCTTTGACTCGATGACACAGACCAGAGCGATTCCAAGTAGGAAAATTAATTTTAACATTGTTAAAGGTGTTGAGCTGGAATGGGACTGCCATCTCAAATGCAAAATTTGTGTTTATTAATGCGGTTTCATATGGGAAAAAAAGAAGGCTACAGATATGTTGTTGGAGCTTAAATATTCTGATACCATACTCTATAGAAAGTCGTAGACATGTACATATAAATACATTCATAATTACCTATGCATAAGTGTCAATACAAGTGGACAAGTGGATACCCATTGGACATTTTCGCATGGGATGTAGTCCTTTAAAATCCTTACGGAAAAATGAACGTCAAACTTGCTCCCCTCAGCTTGGGATCTGCACTTTCAATGTATTCACTGAAACATTCCCCAGAGAATTAGCAACGAGTCATAGAAAGGTGAAATAAAAAAAATTGTACGTATATAATTCAACGCTTAATATAACACTTCTTTATCATAGCAAACATATTGACATAAAATTGACCACAGTAATTTGCCCATTCGGAGGAAATCCCATCATTTTGGGTCAGCTAAGGTCCAACAGCGAAGTCCTTTGTCCATACTCTAAAAACATATTTAAATGCCTACAAAACTTGGACGCATGAGTATCTTATCTATTTTTTATAAGTTATCGTACTGCAGATACTCTGTCACCTGAGTGTAAAACAGAGTGCAAAGAGATATTGTTTATTTTGAAAGGTTTCCTAAATGTTCATTTTTGTCTCTTAGCAGATCGTATGAGGAAAACACAATGGATTTCGTAACTCGTTCCTTTTTAATGAGAGCAATAGCCATGATGGGAGCTGACAGCATACAGAAGCTATGTATAACAATTTATCATAGGGTACAGGAAGCATCTACGTACTTATATATTGTCAAGTAACACTTTTTAATTGTACGTATCTAGTTTACAAAGTCATAAGCAATACATATGAGAATCCGCATTCGACCGATTTGACATATTATTTACACACTAGATTTTACTCAATTGTTACAAGTCATGTCTTGTTCACTTCAATAATAGTACTTGTACTTGTAATAACTATTTTTTGGAACTTTGATGCCCTTTTGATACTATTAGTCATTCATCATTCATTCCGCAAATATACTTTGTTATATGCGTACATAGTACATGTATACATAATGTATATTGTTTTCATAGTAAGAACCTATGCATGAAAACCTCAGGATATGATTCAGTAATCCTGAATCATTTTATTTACGGAACCTTTCTTGACGCGTCATGTTGAGGTGGCCAAATTACAATAGCAAAATTAACACTCCATTTGTTCAGAAATAAGTATTAGAGATTCCAATGAATTGGGGGTCGAAAGTTTGTATTGTTACTTGCGTTCAAATAGATTTTATTGAATTGATTGATTCTCGACGAGGCCAGTTCTTTTATATTTCTGATTGTTTGAAGTTTACAAAGCTTTTCCTGTTGTATCATGGATTGATAATTTAGAGTCAGTTTAAAAATGGTAGCTGCTTCAGGTATTTGCATGCAATTTTCGACTGAAGTTAAAGTTAAATTAAATACATTTTCTAGTTGTTGTCGGCTGGAGAGCTAATAAATAAGCCATGGTGCGTTTCAGGATATATTTGGTACTGAATATTTTGCAGCTATGTATTTGCATTGCACCCAAAAATAGTGTATATACATAGCTGTATGCACCGCCTAATCCAAGCCTTATGGTTAATTGAGCAACCATGCAAATAAGTAGTATCACATAGTTCAGTGTTTTTACTCACAGCTACTTGTTAATTAGCGACCTTGTGGTCACATTCAAGTTCATTTAATAAATAAGAATTAGGGACTTTATTATGCATCTTTCATCTTTGGACCTTCATTTTAATGTTGTAGGCAAGTATTACAAATAACGTTGAAATTAGAAACTAATAGATATGTACATTTCATGCACAACAGCATAACATAACATACAATGTTATTAATACTAAGTTTCTAGTGCTTACAACAATGCTATAATTTATTACTGGTGATTAGATTAAAGGGTAGTACAATACGATTGCCAAATACTGTAATTACTCCTTGCCTACATAAGTGATAAGGGTGTAACTCATAACATATTTTTCATCAATTTAATCAATTCTTGTCCAGATTTTCTGAAATCTGTTCCATTGACCTATGTAGGTTAATTTTTGCGGTAATAAAATCCAGGAGCGTGAAGCAAAACCTGAATTTTTTAATCGAATTTTGAATTTAATAATTATTATTATTATTGCTTCCAGTTTTTTATTAAGAATATGTTTTTATGCTCGTTTGTAAGAAATTGTATGGGCTTTCCAGGGAGCTAAGTAAAAATGACCTAAGTCTCAAATTTAAGTAGCTAGGTTGGAAAAATTCTGTCTCCTAATTCATAAGCGAAACTAAGAAAGACCCGAAGTATGAAGAATAGTCGTAATAACTGTGATGGGGATACATTTGAGTTTGTTGTGATTATGATCATTCCAAATCAATTTGCAACTTCAGGGCCCAAAAATGCGACACAAGGAATAAATAAATTATTAGTTCAGATGAAAACTTGTTCACAAAAGCAGCAAATTTTGTATTCGTAGAGATAGCTAGGATAACACTATATGAGCATTTTGTCCTAGAATATTTATCGCTTTTAAAGCCGTCGGTTATTTTATTTGCAATTTTTGTTGCATTTCAGAATACGATTTTAACATTTTTAACTCAAAATAATTTATATTGTCTCAGATCCTCCTCAATCTTTCAAAACACCGGTCCAGTTCTGCATGCAAACCCAACTGATCCCATTCGTTGCACAGTTGTTTCACATCCGGGCATGCAGCTTTACAGCTAAAAAAATAACTCTTGTTTTATAATTCAGTATTTTACCTGCAGTTACAAAATGAGCTTCTTGTAATTCATGTTAAAATTATTATGCATGTCTTTTCTCACTCTGTAAAATCGTAAGCTTTAAACCTCAGCTGATCAAGTGTTGTTGCATCTGTACAGTCGGATTCAGCTTGTTGCAAGTCAGAAAGTTCCTTTTGGAATTTTTCCGTTAATTCCTGTAACTTTCAAGGCGTGTAAAATAATTAGTCACGGCAATTGTAACAAGTATAAAAAATTATCTAAAGTCGAGATCAGACAACCCCGAAGTTCAATCTTAAAATATTCTTTTCAACCGTGTTTGGTCGTCTAAAATTACTTTAATTCATATAGCTTTTATATTTTACCTTTAATTTAGAGTGAGTATCTTGTGCTTTCTTTTCATGAGCAAACAAAATATTATTTATTTGTAGAACTTTCTCATTGACAGCTTCAAGAGCTTCAGCGCGATCCAAGGCCACGTCCAGATTTTCATCCACCTTTTCTTGCCATAATACGTAAAATTCAGAAAATCGACCAGAAAGGAAAGCTTGCTACAGGATTAAAAGTAGAGTTCAATGTTTTTAGTTTATCTAACGCAGCTTTAATCATTTATTATTTATTGCAATATAATTTATGCAACCGAAATACATATTTAATTTTTACTGACGATTCGTACAAAGTATGGAAGTATATTTATGTACCTTCAAAATAAGAGTGCTGCAAATTTGAAACTGTTCTGCCAAGGATTTCCAAAAGGATTGATATTCAGTGGATAACCTCTCAATCTCAATTAAAATTCCTGACTTTTTCGCCTTAAAATTTCCCTCCAAAGGTTCTTTTTTTAATGGTTTGTCCATGCTTCGGTAAAATTATAGAAAATCAGCTTCCAATTTACCGGAAAATAGCTACAAAAAAGTGTAAAGAATTAAATGTTGTTGTGACTCCATAACGAACCGTTCAAATCAACTTCTGAAAAGCTTGTCTCGCTTTATCCAAGTTTTTAAACACAAGTTACAGAAAGATTACAGAAGGGTCCTTTTAAAGTTTTTCTTATTTTTAAATGTACTACTATTTTCACTCTCATAATCCTACATCATCCCTTCGGTTTTTATATGACGACTGTGCAAAGGCATGTAGCTTATTTTTATCATCAATAAATAGTATCACAAATAGTCTACAACCTACTTTTTAAGATCTAAAGTTCATAAAAAGCATAAAAACCATTAGGCCTTCGTTTAAACCAACCATATTAAAAATTGAGTGCAGAGCAGTGTAAAGGGAGAAAACCAACAATAATAACAACTCAAAAATTTAACATACGTTCCAGTACAAGAGAAACAAAAATTGTATCTGTTTTTCATCCAGTTAACATTCAAGGAAATAAAAACCCCTTCTAAAAGGGACCACCTATACATATGACATGTATTTTTGTAGGTGCAGTAAACCCCGCTGTGAAACGGCCAGTTTACTAGGGCACCATGCATTGACCTGGTATGGAGTCACTGTAATATCACTGTGGGGTATTTATGTTAACACAATGCTCACCACCGTCAGGGTTCTTGCCCCGTCGCGTTTTGATCCAGTGTCAGGTATATATACATTTTTGGAAGCTGTAAAACGCAAACACATGGCATTTGGTTGACATGGCGTTTTAATTCGAGGGACTAGGGGGGGATTAGTGCTTTATATACATACATACGTAGTGACGATAATAGTAATGGTCTCAAGTAAACCTCGGATAAAAGTAGCCCTTATAGGAATGAAATACATATAAAGTTAAAAACTATCAGGGTCGGAAAATGGTCATCTATCTTTAAAAAGATTGATCTAAAATTTTATCCAGGAGACTGGATAAAATAATATTTCAATACAATCTAGCAAAACACGTATTTTCAAAATCAAAGTCAATTTGATTAATTCTAAAATTAATTCTAAAATTCTAAAATTCCAGAAATGGAGTAATCCGGGATGTTTGTTTTTCCAACTTTTGTTTACAACATTCAATTTTCTGATTTTGTCCAGCTGTTCAGAGATTTTTTCTGGACAAAATTATGTGTTGGAGAATTTTTCGGTTATCATAAGATATGTTAATTCTAATAAATTTGGATGATATTAAATAATTGTGGTCCTCGAAATATCCTTGACAAATTTTCTTGGACAAAACTGAAGAAATGTTCCAGACAATATTGCCATCTCATCTATTACATCCCATCAGCTTCGAATGCAATCAAGCACACCTTGTGTTATCCGGCGTTAATATTGTCAATGATACTCAAGTCTCTTGCGTTAATACCAGTTTTACAGTGTTAGCATTCACATCATTTTTGTGACGGATGGCAGGACCGATTAATTAATTTTTTTTAAACAAGGAATGTTTCATATCCCGTTTTCAATAATGTTAGTTTTTCTACTTATGCGTAACAACAGGCTAAATGATTCTTTTCGAGGTTCTGTTTAAAAGACTTCCAGTATAATGTAATATGAAAGCTTTATTGCCAAGTTTACACAATGCAGGCACTTTCTAGTACCAGAAAATTTTATAACATAATCACCATTTTTACAGTTCGCTTATTAATATGCTATTTACAAATACATACGTAATTCATACTGAGTCTCTGGAGTTACGTTTAGAGTGAGTTACAACAGTACATCGTTCCACGGTTTTGTACATCTGTACAGGTACGATTTGTGATAGAAGGTGAACAGAAGGTACATAAGAAGTGCAATTTCTCAGGTTGGTTATTAAGATGGATTTTTGTCTTAGAAGCAGTGATATATCAAAATTACGCTACTTTTTATGTTTAACTAATGATGACCGTAACGGTTTGAGGTAATTAAAACAGTAACGTTTGTGTCAAACATTTCAAGAAATTATGTCTTGATGCTTTTAAAGCAATAAGCTGGAAACGGATCCCCATACAGGGACTGTAATAAATGTGAGAAAAACTAATGACGTAAACACTAAACGTAACGCTTATGCTTAACACGTAGAGAATATTTAAAGGCAATTTTCTTATTTACAGTAGTAGTAATTCAAAGTTTAGAATACTGTCAATAAGAATTTGTTCATCAGAATGACTTTGTAATTATTAAAGGAGATAAAAGAATCATTTATAATATTTAAAGTACCTTCAAGAGAAACCTTTAAAGCGGCAGGATTATCCGCAGTACATAAATCATCTTCAAACATTTTCGTGCCTGTAACATGTTCTACTTTCCGGATATGAAATTTCAATTAATTAGCTTCATGGAATTGTTTTATTTACAGCATTCATCTGTACATGCATTTGTTGAATAATAAAAGGCATATTGTGACATTGTGCTAATATGAATGCAAACACTAATAATATCATTGAAAGGAATAAGGTATCATAATTTTGTACAATATAAGAAGAGGTAATTTAATATTGTATAGCCTAAAAATCCCAGAACAAGATATCAGCATTAAAAAAATTAAATGAAGTATAGATTTTGCTAAAGTATGACATCCTGGCAGCCATTTACAACTCTGTTGCTGTTAACAACTGTTTTCACACTAGTGCCAATAAAGATAATTTGTGGAAACGATGCCACCGATTTTTCGAGCTTGATAGCGAAAGAAGTAGAGAAGATTCCCATCACGGAGTTTAACACTGACCCAATTCTTATTCAATCTGTGGACCGCATAAATAAAATCTCAAGTTACAGAGATCCAGTCGCGGAAACAAAATCACCCGCTTTGTACGTTCACAATGATAACGATGCAAACAAACCCGTTATTGTTTTCCCTGCGGGTAAAAATGCCTCGGATTCTACGAAGCTTCGGTACCTGTACTTGAGACAGGCCCCAACAAAAAAAGAATACTTTGCGGGCTTTGCTTACATTAGGTTAGAATTCTCTTAAAATGACTAAAGTATTTAAGTAAATATTTTATTATTACATTTTTGATTCAATGTTTCTCCAAAGGCCAGCAGAACCTGAAGATAGCCCTTCATTTCCTGGAGCATCAGGAACTGACATAGCGATAGAGTACGAACCTCTTGATTACCGAGATGATGAACTGGATATTTCAAGCACTTTAGGATGGACTGATTGCCGTGGAACAATTTACATTCCTTGTAAGTCTCTGGAGTCCGAGAAACTTAAAGCCCTGGCACACTACCAACCAACAGTCTCAGCTGATACATTACGTGCTTCGACAACGTCAAATGCAACAATAACACCTAGTGCCCCCAATTATAAAATCAAGATTCTGCCAGTAGTGGAAACAGATGATGAAATTATAAGCCATTTGTTCTTTGCTGACCTCGAAGATGATGCCATGGCGGCAAGAACTGTGGGCCAGAATGTCAAAATTATAGTAAAAGGTTCTGTAACGTCAACAACCATAAAAGGCTATGCGGAAGTTATCAAACATTTAAAATCCGGAGATGTAAGTTTGCATCAATTGGAGCCAGAAGTAATTTCAGCGTTAATTACAAGCTATGGGAATGAGACTATCGCAGGTGGAATGTCTATTGAAAACTTTGCTAAAAATATCAGTTTTGAGAGGATTGGATCTGGGGATGAGATGTTCATGTCTAATGAATACGAAGTAACAATTGACGATGTGGATGATGGCGATGACACCGACTTGCTTTTTGAGGTTCAAGCAAAGGCTCCTCCTCCGCCTGCTAAAGACTCGGGATCAGGCTCCGGCTCATCAGGACCCACCACCACTGAAAATCCAAATGTTTTCCATGGACAAAGTGGAAATACTTTTATTATTAATGTAAACAACAACTTTATAGGTAGTTCTGGAGGAACTGGCGGCGCAGGTGGTGCCGGAGGTACTGGTGGAGGTGGGGGTGGTGGAGGATCAGGAGGCGCCGGTGGTTCTGGAGGTGGAGGTGGCGGGGGTGGGGGTGGCGGTGGCGGTGGCGGTGGCGGTGGTGGGGGTGGGGGTGGGGGTGGGGGTGGGAACTCTGGAGGAACTGGGGGCCCAGGAGGTGCTGGTGGTGAAGGAGATAGCGGTGGTAATAAGAAACCATGGTGGAAGACAACAAATGTACAAACATCCGTCAAGGTTAATACAACAGCCTGGTGGGACATGATCAAAGAACAAGCCGCTAAAAAATGTCCGCCTGGAAAGAAATGCAAAGTAAAAGTTAAGAAACCTATTTCGATAAATCCTGGTTCGGGACGATTTGGAGATTCTGTAACATCCAATAGTGGTGCTGGTGCTTCGCCTGGGAAGAACGGTGCTGGAAAAGAAGGTGGAGCTCCAGGAAAAACTGGTGGAGGTAACGGGCAACCTGCGGGTGGCAAGGGCCAACCTGGGGCTGGTAGTGGACAACCTGGGGCTAGTAAGGGGCAACCTGGTGGTGGCAGTGGACAACCTGGAGGTGGTAATGGTCAATATGGAGGTGGTAATGGACAATATGGGGGTGGTAATGGACAATATGGGGGTGGTAATGGCCAATACGTGAGTGGTGCTTCGGGTGGAGGTCAATTCATAGGTGGCGCTGGTGGTGGTGCATATGGCGGAGTTGGTGGGGTTGGTTGGGGTGCTGGCGTTGTGGCTCCAAAACCTATTGGTGGAGTGGTAGTTGGAGGATACCCACAGGCAAGTGGTGGTTACTACAACAGTGCTGGTTACTACGTCCAAAGCGGGTCTTACTATGTCCAAGGCAGCTATTATAATCCATCTTACGCTGCAGTGGCTTGCTCAGTGACCGTAGTGGGGAGCGTGTGTACTACCGGAAGGGTGACAACAGGAACTGGATGGGGACGTAGTATTGAAAGTGGTGAGTGATGCTTCTAAACTTTTCTCTTGGGAAGTTTACCTCCAAAGTTTGCAAGACTAAATACATTATTCATCCCAATCATTGTCAATATTCAAAAATATTTGAATTTGAATTTACGTTTATGTGTGTAATATTTGTCTTTTTAATTGGAAAAAATAGGCAAGGACAGTTTAAACATCGTTGACTACATAACACATCCTGGTTGGAAACCCATTTTTGACAATGTCACCACCGAAATAACCCTACAAACTGAAGATGTTCCTTATGTTGGTTTCGGCTTTTGCAAATACCAACACCAGTCTATTAAGGATTTGGAAAGTGCTTCATCAGGGTCTGAAGCCACAAAATTTTTCCTCAATGCATTACGAATCGGTTGCTTGAGGCAGGAAATCTCATCTCTATCATCTCTTTACGATCAAGAATGCCTAAGTTTACGGGATGACAATAGTTTGGAAGTTCACCCTGGATGCAAATTTTTGTAAGTGACACCATTAATTTATTCAATATTCAAGGAATTTCGCGAAATTTTCCTATAAAACTAGAAACATTAGGATACAAGCCCATTTATCATAATGCTAATTTATCTGTTCTTAAGAACTTGCCACAATTAGTCAAATTCATCTATTTTTAGTCGTGGAATACATATAGTACAGAGTCTACCACACTGTAAACCTAACAAGTTTTAATTATTAGCAAGAAGAGAAAGTTAATTATTACTTTAAATAGCAGTAAAACAATTGCTATGCTTAGCATGCAACCGAGCATTCTAAAGTTTATTTTGATGTTTTCTGTTTTTCAGGAAGAAGGAGAAGCTGACACTTTTTGAAAACTATGAATTCTCCCGAGCCTTTGAATTGGCCGCGTTTTCCCAAGAATATGTGGCGGAGTTGAAAAATCCTACAAAATCTGTTGTTACTCCTGATGGGGAGCAAATTTCCAGAGCGACATATCTTTTGGGTAAAATTGCTTTCCATGTAATTTCAGAATCCCGACTCCGTGCCAGACACCATATTGTCAAATTGACTCGGAACCTAATCAAGTCTCTGAAGACAGCGTTTACAAAAAGCATTCATGACTTGAATGAGATTAATAACCGTTGTGGGAAGAAGTGCAAGTTGGACTTGGAGGTGAATGAGCATGATCGGTTATACTTGCTAACGCTCATTGAATTTGTCATCCGTGGAGTGGGGACCAAAACCAGTCAGGAAGATGCGGAAGAGCTTTTTAAAGCATTTTATGGGAAAAACAAGGATTTAATTAAGGGTCGCCTGAATGACTATTTTCAGTAACAATGTCATACAATGTTTTAAATCATTTAAATTCTAACTTTCGCTTCGAAATTCGGAGTCAGAAGTAAGCCCATAATTAGCATACATAAAAAGTATTAGATTATGATGCAACTCATTACTTCATCGTGTATGTATTACAATATTTTAAAACAAAGCCAAAATGTTGACGTTGCGTTTAGGTTTACAGTATATTGTTGGAAAAATGTTTTATTCATAATGAAGGACAATAGTAGAAGTATTTCATTCAACCCTTTTATAAAACAATTTCTCTCCAAAACTTAATTCGTTGATACATGTTTTCCGTCCAATGTTTTCAGTCACTGTAGTCGAAAACCTTGAAGCAAAGTCGGGATTTTTAAATAATTTCAAGAGTAAAATCTTTCATGATGGGATTTTTCAAGCAAAAATAGGTTCGGAGGAACTTAACTTAAGAGTGGAAGTGATAAACATGTAGCACTGGAAAAGAGACAAAACGGAATAAAAATACTGGAGGTGTGTAAATTATCTATACATTTAATCAACAGTTAGTCCAATGATATGTGAATATTTACATGAACATAATACAAGGCTATGCAAAAGATAGGAGTTTAATAATAAGAAGGGAATATAATGAATTCACAAATAAACTGCTGAAAAGAGAATGAGATTTGAAACTGGTAGATTAACGATCTGGAGAGATTGTTGTTTTATATAGAGAATTGTTTGATAAATAATTCTATTAATTACAAGGGTCACCAAGTTGTTATTTCTAACATTATCTATCTCTGCTAATAATTATTATTCCTATAATATACAATTCAATTTATTCATGTCATTTGAGTCTCGCCCACAACGTCTAATTAGTGTTTTGTAATGTTGAACATTCCTTTATGAAATTTACTGAGCCGTACAGGTGTTCTGTATCCTGAACCTTGAACATATACAAATTATCTGCCCTTATATTGGCTATATAATTTGTCAGGAATTTATGCATAAGGGGATTTAGATGTGTACACTTACGTTGTACGTTATTTTCTTCTTTTAGACTACAAAATTTACAATTCTCATGGTCAAAATGAATTTCGTATATATTGTGTGGTGGTTCACTTTTAGTTGTCCAATTAGTTCTTATACACTTAGATGGATATTAACCCGTAGACAGTTCCACTATGTGTTCCTTCTGTTAAAATCCCTTAAATATGATGAGCTCAATATTCTTTGGATGTCTTTTTCGAAGTTCATTGAAGAATTGTATTCGTCTAACTTTTCTAACAATATATCCGCGGACTGCTTTTGTTCAGATTGAAATTACAAAACAGCGTTTTTGTTTGGAGGTCCAAATTGTGCTTAGTTCAAATAGCCTATCATAACACTGACTTACATAGCTACGTGCGTCCATACTTGGTATTTTTCCTAGTAGCAACACTAGTTTTACAATTTTTACAATAACATATGTTTTACCCGTCTCCTCTATGATCCAGTATCTTGATGAAGATGTGGGAGCCACAGGAGTTGCTTTAGGAACGTTTACTATGTGCTCGCCACCTTCTCCAGTAAGTTAAGACTCAATATTGGTGATACATACTGGTAAATGGAAAGGGTGGTGTCCCTCAGAACTTTGCCGTTAGTATAATAAATGAATAATTGTCTTTATTGATGAATAAAATCGAATGCTTCGTCTGATATTTATGCATGAAAGTCACGGGTTTTATGAAGAATAAAACTTTACATTGTTTCAGACATATATTGAAATAAAGTCCAAGTATGAAAGGAAGTTTCATCAGTCAAAACAATGTTAAAAATCGTATAGTCCTTATTCTATAGACTTGAGTTGATCTTGAATCCCAAATTTTATTGCCGTCATAAAACTGTCAATTGCTGTGTCATCGAAGTCCAATGGGTTGCATCCTCGCGGTCAAGTTTCTTCTTCAAGAAATTCCTTCTAGATATGTTCTTGTCCATTCAGCGTTTTCAGTTCCTCTGTCGGTAAACATTTACAGATCTCAATGCTTCAAAAATGACGCAAGTACATTTGGTCAATCACACATTTAGTCAATGTTTGTATTTCATAAAAGCTTTAAGTCAATAATTAACAGCCATATAATCCCATAAGTATAAGATCTACATTCAAAACTGATATTGGGGCATTTGAGGCTACGTTTGCTTTTGATTTGATGTGATGGAAGTGTTTCTAGATGGTTCCAGATGATTTATAAATGTCCCAAAGTTATTTGTACTCTTAACCTTATGCATTTCGTTTTTTCCAAGATACAATTTGATATTTTTGAAATAATTCCCCTGGGAGAGAAAACAACTACATTCGTTTTCAATAGGTTTATTTCGAGACTTATTTCTTGGCAGCATTTGCATAATGTGCATTTTCCTTAATAAGTCGAATTATGGTGTATGCCTGTAAACATGTGTCGTTGCAAAGAGAAGTTGGTTAATTTTGTGGTTTTCCACATGTTTACAGGACACTCCGTTTTCCTCTATATAGTTTTCAAGGTCCCTGATGTAATAGAAAAAAGAAGTGGGCTTAAGAGTTTCCCATAAAGTACTTTTTTGTAGGAAGCGTAGGGTATCCTTCACTCTGATTTTTTGCGGATGCAACGGGTTCGTGATAAGATTACGAAATTACTTTCGACAACAGAACATTAGAATAATTTAATTGTTTTAAATTAGCCATATGTATTCCGGTTCCTCTGACAGCAACCTTATCTGTGCTCTAAACAGCTTGGTAATATAAGATAATTATTTGTGATTCCTTGCATACGTGATTATTGTACAGCAAACTTATACTTTAATCTCCAATAATAAAATGCAAATTCGAGGATATTTGTTTCAGTATTTCTGGTGAACTTAATTCATTTTCATTACATATATGCACGCATAAGGTCAATAGTACATATGCGCGCAAGCCATTTCAGCTCTTGGAATTGTCTTATGCGCATCTTGGTTACGTTTCTTACAAGATTCCTGGAAGATTGACTTGCGCGGCCATTCTAGACTCTTCGCGATATCTCCAAGATCCCTTGGCTTTATTTTTGTGCTATCTTAACGATATCTGGTGTTCGTGAGGAAGGCATCCTAAAGTTGCCTTACGGAAGACTTTGTGCTAACTGGGATATGAACACACAGACGTCATACGCGTTTATTATATATAATAATAATAATTTATTCTTGGTCGATTCAAAATGGCCTCAGCCTTTACAACCATTCAAAACGTTTATTATACGTATGTATGCATAGTACAGAATAGCAAATTACTATAAACAAGAAGACACTTCTTCATCGCGGATTCGATTCAAATTTTGCAAACAGTAGCAAATATAGTTGAAAGTGTTCAAACTTGAGTAGCTTAGACACGTGAAAATAAAGTTGTTTCTATGCCTTTAACAGTTCTTGGACTGCATTGTATTGTAGGACTGCCAGCTTTCAATACTCATATTGGAGGACACGAGTTGAATAATTTTCCATGTTCCACTGTTTATAATTCTGTCGTCTTAATGATTCATGCTTTTATTGTTTCAAAGGTAAATCCTTTCAGGACTACACATTTAGATATGTAATTTATTAACTTGTCAAGTCCATACGAATAATACTATATGCAAGACCATTGCTTTAGTTCCTTTGCAAGTATGTAATTATCTAATTATATCTAACAAGTGCTATACTAACATAGCATTCTACTTACACTGAGGCAGTCTCTGCTGCAATACTATTGACATGAAAATTAATATAATCAGTTATATCTTCGGTTTACACAGAATTCGATTAACAATGCGTTGGTTTTTAACCTAATCTGTAATGTGTATGTAATCCAGAATTTTATTTTGAACAGACGTTTATCTTTCAAAGGTAGACGCAAAAAAGTGCAAGTTGTGAGTAGTAATTTACTATGTACATAAGCACGGCGATCTTGAAAATGATAGCTATTTTGGAAGATATGGAATCCCATTTATTTATCATTGGTCAGATTTGACGAATATTTTTACATTTCTTTCATAATGGATTGGGTTTATTTTGACTCCTGAACCCACGACCTATCATTTTGGTAAATGCTCCAAACTGAATGATACCAGGAGACAGAATTTGATTAAAAGTAAAACTAGTAAAAAACAAAATCTTTTTCCACAACTTAAGGAATGAGCAATGCCACATAAGCAAAGAACAACCACTTGAAGAAATAGAAAACAAGGTCATAAAGTACGTGAACTCTGTAGACTCTTAAAAATTCTGCTAAAGATTCCCCTTCCACACTGAACAAAGACACAGCCCAACGGATGAATGCATTCTCGTGGTGAGGCTTCTCCTCATTTGCTCCTTCCGCCGACCGCTTCTTATAGAATGCGCCTCCATAGGAAGACTTTCCCATTGAATGTAAAGGGTTAAACAAATCACGAAAGTCCATACTCAATGCTTGTTCCAAAACGTATTTCCCGTATCTTAAAGCGGAATTCCGTAACTCTCCGACATTAAAAGTCTCCTCCGAATCTACAGTAATTATGTACAGATGATATAGATTGAAACAGTGTACCAACGCTATAAGCACATTCAGGAGGGCACATTTCCCGTTTTATGATTGTTTGCACTTATAAGGAGAAAAACTAATGTAATGGTAAACGGGATTTCGTTTAAATCCTGTAAAAAATGCTAAAGAAAACAAGAGGCTTTTATTTACAAAATGTCCTTATGAGTTGGCCCCTTATAGTTTACAAGGGCGGTTCGCAAAGTAGCAAAATTTGACTTTAAATGAAGTGCTCATGTAAGGTGCAGGATTAACATTGCGGAAAATAATTTGGATCCAGCTGATTGTGAGAAGACTCTCGTGGTTGTATCTTATGGCGAGAGTACACTGTAATGGACTTATGTAAATAAAATATTTATAAATTGTGACGTAAGCGAAAACTGCAACATACCGAAACCCCGGGTCTTTGACTGGGTCTCACTCTGCCCCATTTTCGCTGTATGTGTTGATGACGGCCTTAGCACTGTTGAAGATTCGTCCGCCTTCCATTTCACTCCCGCTAACTCCAATTTCTCGTTCAATGAATCAACTGACAATGAGTCTTTGTCTTTCTGTGACTTGCCTTCAGTTCCTTCGGAGTTTACTTGAAGGGAAGGCAGGAGATTTAAAATAAGCATTGCATGTAGAGTGTTCCCACAAAACGCTTCCCTCTCCTTAACTCATAATCAGTTAAAAAGTTTCAATCCCTTATTTTTTTATCAAATTTTCTGAAATTTGTTTTATTCACTTAAGTGAATATTTCGCCACATATAATTATAGCCACTGATGGGGCTAGGAATATAATATATAGTTTTGTATAGTTAGATAAAAAGTTTTGAGGACAAATTTGATCAAACAGAATCACATAATATAACTTCGAGTAAATCACAAGTTTTTAATTATTTTCTATAAGTAATAAGTTAATAATTTCCAAAAGTGACTTTGTGTGACTACTATTTTTAGTATTATTACGTTATTTTAATTTACTTCGTACAATGGGATAAACTTTGTGTAATAAAAATTATTAAATAAAATAATATTAAACTATAGGTAAATGACAAAGAAATCGAAAACTAAGGTTTTCAAAGAGTTTACGATTTCAGCGGCATAATAACAAAATTACTTCCATCATAAAATGTTGGATATACATACTTAGGACTTACCTTCATGAAGAACTATTATGGCAAATGAGATGAGGAAGACCAACGTAGAAGTTCTCTGGAAATGCATCTCAAATCCACTGTAATTAAGTTTCAAACTTTTATGTAGCTAGAAAATTTCATCCGCAAAGTGACCTTCGAGATGTTCGTCAATTTCTTATTCAATTTTTAGTATTAATGGGAACGAAACTCTTGCAGAAAAGATTCACTTCAAGCTGGTCGACGAACAAAAACTTTGAGTATTCAATGTGGAATTTAATTTGTTAATATCAAATTTTTCTTATGACTTTATAAATGGCTAAACGGCAACTGCTTACCTATACAAAACTGATGGACTAATAAGTCCAAAATCCTTTCCTGCGGCATTATTTAAGGCCTGGACAAGATGATTGAGTTGCGATTGTTGTGGTGGTTCAAATCGTAGGTCTGTAAGACATCTCGGGTTAAAATATATCTCTGTTGTTGTCAAAGCAATTATTACAATCCTCCGCTCATCACACATTCAGCAAGCATGATTAGTTTCCATAAATCACTATTTATCAGTCAGGTCACATTTATTGCTTGTCTTGCATAATCAAGACAATGCTATCAATTTGGAATCAGCAGAATAAATCCCGAATTAGAGGTACATTTCCACTCACAATGAGACAGGTCTACCCATTTAATAACCACTTGGAACCACTCAGTTCGATGCAGTAGCGGAAGAAGTATGGATCCGTAATTATGCAGCTAGGATCATATAACTACATATGCATACATATGTAGTTATGTATACGTAGGTATTTAGGTTATTTATAGGCGAATAATTAATTCTTAATATTTAAGGCACTTTGTCGGGCACTCTTGTAAGGTACTCTTCTTCAGGTTCTGTTACGACATGCAGTACTCCAGACCTATTCCATAAAATAAATTATAATTTTATTGAAATTGTACAAATATAACATTTTGCTTGCATATTCAGCTAGCAATTATTAGTGTTTGTCCAGTGAAACCTCAAAAGTTGATACGTTTGCTCTTGTAAGGTCAGAAATTATTATAGCTGGAAATAAGAATGTACCCAAAAATGTTTTACAGAATAAGGTAGGTGAATATGCTAAACGTGATTTTCTATTTATTTTGGATTAAAATTAAATTGGTTTATATGAAGTATTGATTAAACGAAAATTGGACATACTGCGAACCTCCTTAACAGCAAAACGTGTACATATACAAAGCCGCTAAGGCCCTCAGTACTCACAATATACTAGCCTGAATAAAACTAATCTTGCTAACCTTAAAAAACGTGCACAGTAGGCAGTTGTTACTAACAAGGTAAGATTTTTGGATGGTACACGTGAAAAACAAAACATATCTCATGTTTTAGTACTCCCCTAATATGTTTTAAAACTCATGTAACTCGAATGCATTTTACCCCTTTCTCTTAGGATACGCCATCAAAGTTTCAAAATTTAAAACGATACCACATGTACATACCTGTCTTTAAAAAAATCAATATTAAATCCCATAAGGATTTTCAATTTTTAAAAGTCGATGAAATTTCGAATTTTGCAATTTAAAGAAAATTCAAGTTTTAACGTGCAAATTATATACCCACACCTACGAAATTCCCCAAAACGTATCACGTCATCATGGCGCATCGGTATGTACATTAGGGTTGGTCATATCGTTACCTTTCGAAATATCGTTAATATCGTTATCGTTCACAAAAATAATCCCGATAACGATACGGTAGAACGATAAAAACGATATACAACATAAATTGAAATAATAATGAAATTAAGCAGTAAATGAATTCAATAAGTATTTAATTTATTAAAAGTTACAAAAGCAATATAAATAAGCCGAAACAATGCTTCAATTTCACTTATTCATTTTCCCAAATGTCTGTTTAACTATTCCGTCTAGTGGTCGGACCAATCCAATTCTGAATTGGAAATTTTCGGTTCAGTTCAACTCAATTCACTAATTTTCCGATTTAATTCAAGATGAAACTGAATCGATTGATTCAGTTCACAACATTGAATTAAATTGAATCGTTTTCCTTGAATTAAAGTTCAAACGATTCATTCTGCCCCAAAAATTTCAGCAACAGATTTACCGTTTACAAGCTCTCCAGATCGTAAAAGTAGCAATCTGCACCATTAGTTGAACTTCCTTCTGTTGTGCGCTTGGAAAATACTGCTTTCGTGTCTAGAAGGCGTATTCTTTAAGTTTATATGCGGAAACCGTTGTTTTCGATTCAGTTCAATTCAAAAATTTGAACTGAACTGAAATGAATTAATTTTTACTGAACTGAACGGTTTTGACCACTCCTTCCGGTTCCGATGACTCTTTCCAGGGCATGAAATACGTCAGATGGCCACAGTATGCAATTTTTGACTATTCTACCTTCTTAGAACGTTATTAAGGCAGCCCGATATATCGTGTGAAATATACGAGAATTATCGTACCATATCGTTCCTCCAAATTGGACGATATTAACGATAATATCGTATCGTTATATCGGTATGACCAACCCTAAATGTACATATGTAGACGATATGTAATATTTACTCCATATTTAATGACTCGGACATGTGTATAGACTAGACTATCGAGTTTTCCCCTCTGATGTACATATATACAACATCAATAATTAGTCCCCCACACAAATATCAAATTTTCATGAATGGTAATCCCTCCAACTTGTACATTAATATTTTCCTCCCCAATGAATCAATCCAGCATAGCGAGTTTATCTCACTGATATACGCATGTACTACGTCCATAGTTAGCCCCCACACGCAAATATCATCAAATTTTATCGAAAGGTAAGCCCTCCAACATGTATATTAGTTTTCCTTCACAATGGATCCTTTATGGGATTATGTTTTGTGAAAATTTGATATTTGTTTGGGTAGCAAATTATGCGGGTTGTACATATGTAGGTTATGTATGTACATCAGAGGGCAAAACTGGCTATGCTGAAAGGATTAATTTGGTAGGAAAGCATTAATATACATGCAGGAGTGGTAAAATCTTTGGTAAAAATTTGATTATATTTGTATGGGGGGGAGGTAATTATGGGTGTTGTACACAGGGTTGCGCAATTGAAAATGCCTTGAAATTTTCGGGCATTTTCATTTCATAGCATTTTGGACATATTCAGCACAGGGCAGACATTTTAGACACATTCACTCCAATTTTTTCAATATTGTAATGATTGTTATGGGAACAATCATTTCCCTCGTGACCCAACTAACAAGTTTGGTCGCGCGGCCAGCGCTGATTGGCGCTGGTGAGGAAGATCACGAGAGTGTATGGAGAGTGGAAGGATAGAGAATGGGAACTCAGCATTCGTGGATCAAACTTCAAGTTGGAAAGACCCTGGTTCATCGCCTCCTTTCTTCGAAGTTTTCTCTCTTACGGCCTGTGGCCTTAATAATTATTGTATTTTATTTATTTATTAAATTGATTCTCTCCTTCACTTATTTTAAATAAATAAGCCTTGTTGGCTAAAACTACACCACCTCCCAGCCTACCTTCAAATTCAAAGGCCTTGCTAAGGAGAACTTTCCAACAATATATAGCTTTAGCTATGGACCTACTAATTTTCCATACTAAATCACAAAGCAGAATATTGCAAGTTGAAATAGGCAATTTTATAGAAAATATAATATTTACTTTGGTGTAAGAATTCATTTGCATACAATGCCTATAATCCCGTAGACTTTGAGTGCAAACATATTCTTGCAAAAATGTAACAAAAAGATTAAATAAGTTTAGAAAAAGCTAAGAACATTAATTTATGAGCTTCAAAACTGACCATCATCTATATAAATGCAATTTTTTGCATTGCCACATATTTTTACTCGTAGGTTTACATTAGTTGACTTGAGATGATAAAATTCAATTTTCAGTCGATCAAAAATTTGCTGCACAAGCTCCAAGTTTTGACATTTTTGATAGCCGCTGCACCTTTTGTAATTAAATGGCAAAATCTGAAATTCATCTAGCGAAATTACATTTTTGGTAGAAATATTTTACTCGGAAAATTCGGAACTTACACAAGCACTGCTCTTGTTTTGCCGGGTGTTATGGCTATGGGTGTATGTATGTACAATATGATACTGAGCTTAGGAAGTAAAATGCAAAATGTGGGGAAAGTGAGACGACTTTTGCCGACTTAAAAAACTCAGATTTATTTTAACTTTAAAAGAGAACAAGTGTTGATGTGAATTGCTGTTTTGTTAGATTACTTGGAAGTAAATTGGTTGGCATTATTTTAGTATTCATTTAGTCACAAAGGAATTATACATAAAACGGAGAGAGTGGAACATTTCACAATAGACAAAACTAAAAATAAACTTGGCCTGACTGAGAGTCAAGCCACTGGTCCCGCACTGATTTAGTGTTCAGTACAACTGTCCAACATAACGTCATTTACATAATGCAAGGTTTTGATAATGCTAAATAGGCAAGAATGTGTTGACGGAGAGCAGCGAGCGTAAGCAGCTCAAATTGCTCTTTCAAAACCCGACTTTTATAATATATGACGTTCAATGTTAGTAACTTCGTTGGAGTTGTAAAAATGTTTTAATGATTTTTAAAACTTTTATTTTAAACCACTCTCCATATGTGATGAATTAACCTTTAGCTTAGTTTACATGGTTGCGATTCTACATGCGTTTCCGCTGCTTCGAGTGGTCTGAACTTGTGTTAAATGTAAACTGAAATGCGTTTGTATAGTCGCCTTTTGAACGTACGTTGCTGAAGACGCGTTCGAAGGCGCGTTTTCCGAGTTGAATTAATTCAACTTCGTTCATGCGCTCGGTTTCCTTTGTAATGAAAATCGAAGGTAAGAAAGTGACTAAAAATTCGAATAAAAAAGAGTTGTCAAAAAAATAACATTGCGTTACATAGGGCATTTTCCACTCTCTCACATCTAGAAATTTCTTATGCAACGAAATATTTTTTCGTGCCTATATCTAAATTGCATCAAGTTGCGATTGGAAATAATAATCGCGCCAATAAATATATCTTTGTTCGCATCGCAAGTTCTCATTGCATGGTGTATTGCATCGCAAACACATGCCATGTAAACTAATTGTAAGCTTTACCACTAAAATTTTCTAAACTGTATGGGTTTGATTATGTCAAAATGTTTTGGACAAAACGCTGAACGAACAATAATAGTATGTATATACGTTTATAGCAAAATGACCAAAATACCGAAAATTCCTGCAAAAAATGCCGAGCATTTTCAGGTCATTTTCAGGTGGGCAGGCATAAAACCCAGGACATTTTCATTAGAGTAAACCTGGTTTCACATGTGTACATCAGAGGGAAAAACTCAATAGTCTAGTCTATACACATGTCCGAATAATTAAATATGGAGTGAATATATCACATCGTCTACATATGTACGTACAGATGCGCCATGATGACGTGATTACGTTTTGGGTTTCGTAGGAGGGTATATAATTTGCACGTTAAAACTTAAATTTTCTTTAAATTGCAAAATTCGAAATTTCATCGACTTTTAAAAATTGAAAATCCTTATGGGATTTAATATTGGTTTTTTTAAAGACAGGTATGTACATGTGGTATCGTTTTAAATTTTGAAACTTTGATGGCGTGTCCTAAGAGAAAGGGGTAAAATGCACTCGAGTTACATGAGTTTTAAAACAGATTATTATTTTAGGGGAGTACTAAAACATGAGATATGTTTTGTTTTCCACGTGTACAATCCGAAAATCGTACCTTGTTAGGAAAGTGTTTTTTTTCACGAAAAGCAAAGCTGCCTAATTACATATTATATACAAGATATTACTGGAGTCATCAATTGCTTTCAATTTGAATGCATGCCCATTTGTAGTCAGTAAAACTGCACTTACATTATTCTGGTTTAAATGAAAGTTTAACCCGCACATTTTTGCCTCCTCAGCGGCGATATGCTTTTATGACAGAGTCAAGAGTTCCCGAGTTTTAGTGAGGGTTTCCTGCATTAATTTAAAAAATATTTTTACATTAATTATGAATTTTATTATAAGTACATGCATAATATATCCAATAAATTCAGAGATGAATACTGAATAGATAATACTGTAATGCAACCCCAGCCACGGTCCATGTAAGTTTACAATTCGCTTACTTACATAAGTGCCTTTGTATTCATTCAGGCTTCGCATTCACCCGTGCTGCTTTCACGATTGCTGTAAAAGCCAATTTTGCGTTGCCTCTGACGCAGGTACATACGTAATTCGCAATGTACATATATTCTTTGGAAGGAAAAAAACGAACGAACTACTACGAGAACTCAACTGTAAAATAAGATTCCAAAGTAACGACAAATTTATTTTAGCCTGTTTGCAATCATGACTATGCTATAATTTTCTGCTTATAACGTTAGTGGATAATTATTTACAGCATGCCTACATGTTTGTATTAGTGCCTTATGTATGTAATGTAAATTCCGTATAAACTCATCAAATGAGACCTGCACAAAGTTCTTCCTGTGCATAGTTATAGTTTTAGGGATTTGCAGGGAATAGAAGCGGAGAAAGAATATGGAAAAGCATGCGCCTTCTTGGCCTACTGCCCTACACCATTTTTCGGGTTTGCCCTCTCCTGGCTAGAATTCTGCATGTACAGTGTACTCTTCCTGTAAAAGACCTCCTTATAAGGCATGTTTTCCATAGGGGCAAAAGGTTTCCACACATTCCTGTTTAACGCAGCGCATTTTCTTCAAGGCATAAATTCGTCATTGTAACATCACTATCAATCCTTCAGGTTTTTAGAATAGCTCTTATAAATAGAGTGTACTGTCGATAGCTTGTGCATGCAAGGCCGTGCTTATAGTATAGAAGCCAAGAGTGTAACATATAGAATTATGTATTTACTCTGGTCTTGTAAATATATCTTTTAGTCAGAACCAATTCTATCAACGGCCTTCAGTTTGCTTTTGCACCGACACAAAGTCGGAGATTTACCTTCAACTTGCTTCTCCGTATTGTCAGTTATATGAATAGGCTTTGCTCACCTGGAATATATAGGCTCTTGTAATCCCATCATCCCAGCTTCTCTGCCAACAGTTAATCAAGTTCCAAAATAATACTTCCTAAACATGAATTAAGCCTCATACCGGTAAGTACGTTTGCTTAGAAAAATTTAAGGTATGGTTTTCGTGTTGCACAAATTTATAAATAAAAATTACTATCCTTTCTCTCTACGAAATATGAAGTACGTTGTTTACAATAATGTTCACGCGTGCTATTAGAGACTCCCTTGTAAGGCATTTAGTCTCTTGTGGTTAAATTATTAAAAACGTTCCCGCTTACTGCGATCTAAAATTTTTTCAGTTTAACATCATGCAATTATTAGTTTCGATTTTACATTTTTTTAGGGGTGCATTTATTATTACTGTATTGTTTAAATTACTGTTACTACTCCAGATGATCAGAATAAAATCAGGACTATTTCTCTCAAATCAATGCCTTCATCAATTAAAATTTGTTGTACGGATCAGATTGTGATGGATTTCCCAGAAAGGATGTTTTCTCTCAGCGAATGCTTATGAAGCTGTTAAAAGGGGTTCTTTATAAGCGACAAATACCTCCGGTGCTGTAGTAATGTCTTCTAACGAAATTTTACTGTATTTAAGGAAGTAGTTAATAAAGCATTTGAGAATAGAAAATGTAAAGTAAAACCAATGCGCCTGAACTTTGGCATTCGAAGTGCAATTCGAAATAATAAATAAGATCTACTACGTGGAAGCTACACCGAGAGTTCTTTCATGTACAGATCGTCTTCCCAATCTTCTACTCTTTCCCTTGCAAGTACATGCATATCCACATTGTCCACTATAATCTAAATGCTTATACACGTTTTTTACTATACTTTCCAGACAGTTTTCCTACATATGCACTTTTTGTGTATGTACAAAAAAACTCATTAGGAATTCCATCCGAGATGCTATTGTCAACCCGTTGATGTATGTTATCTTACTGAAGCAAAGTGCATGGTAGGGACTAAGATCGATCTCTAGATTTTGGAGCTCTACACTAGAGTAGTTTTACTTTCTTTACTAACTACATTTTATGCACTAAATCTCGAATAATTGAAGGTTTTGAAGTATCTATATTTATCCTTCCTTCGTGTATGGACAGCATGCCTTTATTGTTCAGAAGCGAGTCGTCTAGTCTAGCGTAGCAAACATACATTGCAAAACTGTGAAGCACTTAAATGAATCCAAGCAGTACACAATTTTCGGCGTAATAAATGAGCTATTCAATGTCAACCATATTGTAATAATTGGAATACGTGACTAATGCTTAGGCATCACTTTATATTATTGCCATTCATTTATAATATAAAATTTAATATGTATGTTAATACGTATGTTTACCTAAATTTTAATTATGCTCTGTAAGCACATCCTTCTGAATGTGCCTTTGAATTTGTATTCTTTCAAACAGGATCCAATCAATTTTCCTTTTCACGACACCCTAACAACTTGAATTTTAGTAATAATATAAGAGGTATAGTGTAATAAGTATCCAAGTAAAAAACATCGGTGCAGAGACAAGATGATCTAGATGCATTTTCTATTGAATGTAAAAACTCGTTTTTAACTATATGTGTAATTACGTACTTCATTTTAATTTTAGGAAAAGCTAATATAATTATTTATATAATTAATATGTAAACTAATAGGTAATTATTATGTTACCCAGGAACTTGTGTGCAGAATAGTCGGGGATATTGTCATCATGAGCATTTAAAAATAAGTTTTTTTTATTTCTTAGGTTAGAAATGCTGAAGTTTTGATTGGAGATGTTGGTGGAAGAGAGGGGAGAGCGGCGGAAGCGCGTGGCGACCCCTCCCGACGGTGGTTGGGGGTGGATAGTGGTCTTTGCCTCCTTTATGATCCATGTTATTGGTAGGTTTTTAAAAAAATTGAATTAACAATTCCATCAAAATTAGTAAACGGAAAATGTACTTTATGGAGCTTGGATTCATTTTGAGGCCTAGAATAATATTTTGACTTTCAGCTGACGGCGTAGCATACTCCTTTGGCCTGTTCTTCGTAGAGATTTCGAAGGAATTCAAGGGTAGCAAGAGTGCGGCAAGTTGGATAGGATCCATTCTGTTTGGGGTAACCTTTGGGGCTGGTATGTTTAAAAAATTAATAATTTCAAAAATTGCCATTATTATTAAAAAATTGATAGGAACCATTAAAATGTTGAATATGAAATAGTTATAAAAAGATCAAAAATACATAATTATTAAATACATCAACAAAAAATATATTTTCTTCCAGGTCCTATAGCCAGTGCTTTTGTGAATCGGTTCGGTTGTCGAGCCGTGTCCATTGCTGGAAGTGTTATAGCTTGCTTTGGTTTTGGCATCAGCTACTGGGCAACAAGCTTTGCCTTTCTTTACGTATCTGTGGGATTAATTGGAGGTATATACTAAAAACTGAATTTAATGTCTGCACTCATACAATTACTAAACCATTGAGAAAAGCTCTTTGGTACGTTTGAAATAGTTCCTAATGCATGTCAATTTTCAATGCAATACTTTGAAACTGGGAAGGACTGGGATTAGGACTGATTTACTTGCCGGCCATTGTATGTGTCTCTTGTTACTTCGAGAAGAAGCGGGCTTTTGTAACCGGAATTGCCGTGTGTGGGTCGGGTTTCGGGAATTTTCTCCTTGCCCTGGTTCTAGACCCTCTGGTAAATACAAAAACTTTTGCAATACTCTATTACTATTCAAGGCACATTTTACTCTTTTAATGGCATGCTTTTCAAACCTGAAACTTGATATTACGTAAAACAGGAATGCTTGTCCAAAGATGTTTAGCTCCGTAAAAACTATTCTTCTTATTCTGACGTTCTTGTTACTGCGACTCCTTATTGTGTGATGATATTATACACGTGAAAGGATCACATTTTATAATATAATAAATGCACGGTATCTCTAGTTGCGAAAATATACATAGTTCTATTGCTGTGTTGAAATAAATCCTATTCTGATTAGTTGTAATTTCACCTGCAGATTCAGCAATTGGGCTGGCGAGCTGCCCTCATCGTCGTGGCTTTAATGCTTTTAAGTTGTATCATTTTTGCATCAATGTTCAAACCACTGGAGGAGCCTCTGGAGGACTTTCCAAATCCAAATTATGAAATGGAAAATGATAAACGTTATGATTCCTCGGGGAACAATGACAGTTACTTCATGTCGTCCACTGGAGACCTGAGAAGTATGTGTTTAAAATAATCATGTTCCTTCAAATGACATTCAAATGTAAAACAATGTATTGAGAGATAAGAAGCTAAAGTGAATGATAACATTGTGAGCTAACAGAAGCGAAAACCAAAATCTAAAAATCACGAAGATCTTTTTAAGAAGCAAAAATGAAAGGGTAAAAGTTGTTAATCAAATCTTTCTGCAATTTGTAGGTACACCAAGAGACTCATTGTCTTTATCTTTTAACATGTTACGTTTTCTTTTAAAAATCGCTGTAAGTATAGACACCAATTTACAAATGAAATTTTTACTAATAGTAGGCACTTCACTGATATTATCCAAAGGCGCTCAGTGTCTAAAATATAATATAGTCTCAATTTATATTCTATTCTGCTTCTCCATCGGCTTTATCAAACTTGCCAGGGAATAGTATGTAGCTTCAATGAAAATGACTGTTCTCGTGTTGCACTTTACAATTTGTGAAGGGATGCTTGATTGCAACGCATGAATTGTGTATGTTTTATTATAATTTAGGACACCCACGTAAATCCCTTCCAGCCAGTCCTGCTCATAATGATGGCGTGAACCCGAAAGGAAGCATTGAAATGGTAATAAATATGATATAAAGACATTCGTATGGAAGCGTATATTTACAGTAAATTTTATCCTGTCGCAATTAAGACTTTTCTCTGTCCAGGGATTAGGGATACAAATACTTCCCATTTTCCATAACATTTCACCTTACAAGAGTGCGCCATATAAGAGTGGATTTTTGTCCATTTTATGTCTGCTCTTATACTGTAGAGGGAGCGTTTATAAATGGATTTTTCAGAAACTGAAAGGTCAAGACTATTGTAATACTGGTGCCTCTCAGAGAGACAATGAAATTTGAATTAATAATATGGTGTACAGAGGAAAAACATAAAATTTTTATTTAAGGAATTCAATGTAAGTAAATAAATACAGTGCACCATATAAATGATATGAGCACCTGTAAAACCGAACAACTCCAAAATTTGGTTTCTATAACTCCGTGCTCTTATCTGAACAAGGAGAAAAGCTAACTTTGAAGGTTTTTTACCACGTATACTCATATCAACTATGGGGAGAGAAAACCTCGTTGCACTGTATGTACATACATCCATATATGAGGATGCATATCTGTAGATGTACACTGCGAAATGAAGTATCTAACAAAATCAAATGTAATTAGTATTTTAAATCTACAGCGCAATCTCTCTTTATAATTACTGGCCTTATAATGACACTACGTCATTGTAGAAAACAAGACCTTTCGTCGGCGAAGAGGCGAAATTGAATTTCGCATTTTTAGTTAAAAGCAAAATGGTTGACAATAATGTTTGGCAAAAGGGCAAATGATCTATGTATTCTAAATTGTGTTCATTAAAATATATGATGCGTGAAGAGCATTATGCCCCATCGCCAACAAATTATATTGAATGTTTCAAGAGTAGTACTTATTTTGCATAATTATTTAATGGAACCCGCGTAGCAGTAATTCTCCGAATAAAAAATAAAATAGTTTTAATATAGTTTTAACGATAATAGACGGTATGCAATATTTAAAGTTGATGTTTTGACGATATACAATTATTAATGATCTTTATAGTTGCCGATAAAGTATCTACGCGATGATCAGGACGAGAGCATCAGTTCACTACGCAGAGTGGATTCGTTGGAGGAAATAGCTTTAAAAACGGACTCGATCATTAGTGAAAACAACCATGAATATGAGTTGGCGACTCCTCAGCGAGGAGTGATTACTTCTAGGAAGGACGTATTCTTCTCAGGATCAGTCTCGCACATTCCGGATTTGATTCCTGACGAACGTGGCATGAATGCGGAAGAGTACTCCCGGCCTGCCTCTAGCATTGCCAACTATGACCAACAACGCCTCAGCTCCAGACGATGCTCTGGAACTCTAAAACCTAATTGCTGCTCCCGTTTCTTCTCTCCGGAATTCAGGGCAGGCTTCCACACAATGATGGACTTCTCGCTATTGGTTGATCCTGTATTCCTTTTCTTTGCAACCTCCAACTTTCTGACAAATGTGGGCTTTAACGTACCTTACATCTACCTTGCGGTGGGTTTTTCTAACAGTAGTGCAGAGAATCTAAAGTTGCCTGAGAATAATTATCCATTTGGTTTTGGGTTTGATGAAATCCTTTGAAGGTCGGATTTTAGTTGTGGATTATGGTTTGTTTTTATTTTCAGGATTTGTCCAAGGACCATTTGCAGATCCATGATGACAAAGATCCATCCTTGGGATATATTGTTAGCTCCATTGGTATTGCTAACACTGTCAGCAGATTGGTTTTGGGCTACTTTAGTGACAAGAAATGCGTCAATAGACTTTATTTGTATAGCTCTTCTCTGACAATTTGTGGGGTTGGTAAGTTAAATGCTTCAAAAAATGCTTAAATGCTTTCACTTGCCATAATTTCGGAAGACTTGTTCTATATTATTCTTAATTTAGAAAATGCATTGCAAAGCCGAAATTCCTTTGGAAAATTTAATGATATTGTAAAACTAATTTTTCATTTATCATGTTTAAAATTTTGAATAGATTTTGAAAAGCAAATTAAATTTTAGTACAGATTTGCAAAACATTTTGGCCAAAGATGTATTAAATTTTTTTTTGAATTTTTTAGTTAAAATTATTATAAATTCTCATATTTCCGAGCGCTTTCACGTCCTTTTGATATCTGCTAAACTCTGATAAGAACAAATCAAAATCTACAAACAGTTTATTAACAATAAGAAGCCATTGAAAATCTAAGTCTTAAAATTCGTTTACTTTGGTTAACAAATGAATTATGAAAGCACCGTAACTTAATATTTATTTTTAATTCAAATGTGTTTTGGTTTGATCCAACAGCCACAGGGTTAGCCGTACATGGGTTCTCTTTAGGTACGCTCGCCTTTTGTGCAGCGCTATTTGGGGCCACTGGGGGCGTATATGTGGGTTTGACTTCCGTCATCCTTGTAGACCTCTTTGGTCTGGATAAATTGAGTAACGCCTTTGGAATTGTCCTGATGTTTCAAGGAATCGGCACAATATTTGGTCCACCAGTTGTGGGTAGGTGTTTATGCGCCTATTTTAAGTAAACTACAGAGTGATTTCTTACCGGATGACGGAAATCTATAAAATTGATCTTTCCTCCAGGTGTGCTATTCGACCACTTCAATAACTACGTGTATGGATTTTGGCTTGCGGGCATCACGATTACGATTAGTGGGAGTATGCTCTTCCTTATTCCTTGTATTAGAAAACATCGCTCGAATAAAAACCATCGGAGCCACGTGGGTTATGGAAATTCACCGTATGCAATTACAAGTGACAACAACCGCGACGCGCTCATTACCTAAATACATAATTACTTCATAAAGATTCAAGCCTGACCCTTTTTATTCGCGTACAAAAAACATATATACCTCTTTAAAAGTATTTGACCATGATTCCGCTGTACAAATGATATTTTCAGTCGTGATTGTTCTTGCCATGTTCACGTATTCTTGTCAAGAGAGGGTAAGGTGTTTGTCGGAATCTGAAAGATGTGATAGAAATATTGACCTGATTATGTGCTAGCTAATTTCTGTGTATACATTTATTCATGTACCTTCCTATGTATAGTCTATTTGATAGAATCTATGTTGTCTTGACCATCTTTTCTGTTTTCCTTAATTTTTCACGCTTCCTTTGAAATTTAAATTTGTTCATGCAAATTCATTTGATGTTTGTGCACATGGAAACTTTATTTATTGTGGTATTGTGTGCTGTTTAAAGATTACAGGTGTTGTGTGAAATAAAAGAACATGAGATTTCGTTTGCGTAAAACAATTAAAAGTTTCTTGTGCATATCTGATTCAGAGCTTTAAAAAATGCATATTTTTTAATTCCCACCCAGACGGTTAGGCAAAGTTAATAACTAGTTCAAAAGTTCTGAACATTTTGAAAAGATGCATATCTGTGAATCATGTTGTGGCAAATAGTTCAGTTTTGCGTAAGTGAATTCAAGAATAAACTTTATTTTCATAAGCATATAAAGATTTCGGAATGTTTCCAATCGTTGTATATAATTTTCACAATAAAAATTTGTGTCAACAAATAGAATCACTTTTGGTAACTATTAAACATGATGGTAATGTAATGATATAAATTCCTGGTGAAAACCTAAAGTTTCAAAGCTGAACCAAGATTATATTTTATCTTTTTAAAATTAGTTCGTTGCTAGATTTTTTTATTTTTAGTACACAGGTGAGTTGGATATATAATAATTATTAATGATTAAGTCTAAATCCCAAGAGCCTTAAACCTTTAGAATGATTTTGGCATTGTACATACAATAATTATTGTGAATTCTAACTAGTGCTCGGACCAAATCAATTCTGAATTAAAATTTGTGGGTTGAATTCAATTCAGTTCCTTTTCTACTCAATTCAAGGTCAAAGTAAACCAAAATATTCAGTTTATTCATTCTGACCCGAGCATCTGAATTCAAAACCGACCGTTAACAAACTCTTTCAAGTAACGATTTATTCCATTTGGCTTCCTTCTGTGGCGTACTTCGAAAACATTTTCGTTTCCAGAAAATGTATATTTTAAGTAATTATGCCCTCAGATACCCTTGGTTTTTGTTTTAGTTCGATTCAATTCAATTCAAAATATTGAATTGAATCGAATTGATTTTTACTGAACTGAATCAAAAATGTATTTTCAAACAAATTCAGCATATGAATTGAATCGAATTAGAAAAATCGAATTGACTTGAATCGTTCCGACCACTAATTCTAAGAAACTCATGGTGTACATAATATCACTAAAATTATGACGAAAATTATTTTGATGCGCTTAGTAGCTTTGTTGTCTTACCACTTACAAACTTGTGTCTACAAAAGTTAAAAACGAAATCATCGTTGGAGTTTATACATACGAACCACAATTTTTACACGTAATTTAAAGTTTTGTTGAATCCATGCATTTCGTTCCAGCAAAAATCCCTTGAATTGCAACTCTCATGTGTATAAGGTTATTAATCGTCAATTATTAATCGTTCACTATAATATATAATCAGTAATTTCTATATCGTTTAACGCAATATTTTTATCAAACAAGCTTTTTTACAATTCCCAACCCTATTATTTGTAATCGTATATTAGTTTCATTGTGGAAGTATTTTCGTGTTTTAGGTATTTTTTTGAATCTTTTCCGTAAGAATTGGTAGTACTTATTTAAGATGTAATAAACTTGATAATCTCGAAAAATCAAGTGTGCATCCCGTATGATTATATTTGAATTGTAAACTCTGTATTGATTTATATGTTTTTTTAAACAAATAAGTTCTAAACTTGTCGAAAGTTTTGAAGGTTGAAGGTACGTGAAGTGAGAGTGTGTGATTAAGGAGTAACGTGGTTTTTAAAAATTCTGGATATTTTTCTTATATATTAACCATAATGTGGCTCAATTATTCGACAGTGTTTCATCACAAGCTGATTATGCTTCTTTGCATTGGCTCTACATAATTGGTTGAAGTATATTTGCTTTCATAATAAAAGTGTAAATTAAATATATACAGTTTAAAGAAAATGGTTTTACCATTTGTTAAAACAGTGGTTGAAAAATTGGAGAGAGCTTTAGGGAATGCTTTTTATTTCAATAATTATTATAAATTATTGGCAGGATCTAAATTCCAAAACATTTCCCGTCATTTTGTTTTCGTCGGGGAAGACAAAAAGCCAAAACGTTGAGGGTTAGACAAGCGTATTGTAATATGTACGTATGTATTTATAGCCGGGTAGGACTTCGAGAGGAGCTGACTTTAATCTTTAGAGGTTCTGTATATAGTAAGTTTATTTAAGCAGTGCTTTCGTTTTAGGTTATTCCGGTGTCTATTTAGTTTTCAAATGAAGGTTCTCTTCGGGAGGGGGTCAGGGGTTATCGCGGTACATGGGGTGTATAAAATCGGTATCAATGGTCTTGATCTCCTTTTGGAGCTCCAGACAGATCCATAAGGAATATAGGCGATAGAGGTAGTAGAGGAGAACGACGGAACCAGAGAACATGCGGTCTTCGAAGAAAGTTATCACTGTGTAGATGTCCAGTGCCAGCGCTGGAAGGCTCTTCACAATTGATAAGGTAAACCAACGTTTCAAATTTGCCACGTTTTTCTGCGAAATTACAAAAACAAATTAAACAGTCAGCTATAACCACACAGATATTTATAAAAGCCCCAGTGGTCAAAATAGCTCGACGAGTATTTGGGTTCAAGTTTAGGTCTTAGAAATACGTGATTTTTCGCTTTAACAGTAACTTCATGATCATTGATATAGATTAAACCGTCAGGTCACTGTGGTCAAACGAGTGAGAGTCAGGATTTCCTGGCAACTATCACAGAATATTCCGATTTTTCATTTCCAAAATCAAATACAACATAAATGAATATACACGGTACCCATTTGTAGCAAAAACATTATTGGGTTCACCATGTATTGCCGTAACGGCCGCTTTTATATCAGAAAAGTTGGACAGGAATCGGATTTGAAATTTAGCCGGTGATCAAACCACTTGTTTTTGAATTCCTTTCTGCAAACTTAAAACGTAATTGCAAGAAGCTATTTTGCAAAAATGTCTAGAAAAATATATTCAGTTTTTTCATCCAAAACGGTGTTTGCAAGTTAAACCTTATATTTACTGGAATACATATATGTAGATCGCGAATGGAAGACAAAATTGATTATAGATGTGATATGATGTTATAATGATGAATGGAGATATTCTTACCGCTTTAGAAGCAATCAGCAGCAGGATAGCAAGAAGAAGAGATAAAACTCCGCATACAAGCTCCAGTAAAATTACTACCATTTTATGTGTATCTGAAATATAAACATTCACTCTTATTAAAATTGTCCCGTGAGATCTTAAAAAATTACAGTTCAAATTTGCAGTTTCATTTTACAGTTGTATATTCAAAAATATAAGTAATCAAAGCGCTCTAAATTTCAAAACCACGGAAAAACATACCACTGAGTTCCATGAAAGCAGCTAAAATTCGCTGTTTGTCTCCCTTGACTTCCTTATTAGCCGCCTCTGCCTCCTTCGCAGCCTTCTCTGCAAGTGCTTTTTCGAGCTCCACATAGTTTCGGAAATAGTCCGGAATCAAAATGTAAACCACGGAGAAGATCAGGAAAAAGATTATCAGGTAAATTGCTCCACCCTGGAAAAATCAACCAATGTTTATTAAAGTAAGTCCAACAAAGGTTTGCATTCAAATTATCATGTCAAAATTTTCAAAATTTTCCCTATCCACTAAAATACTAATTATATTTCCGTACAATGTCTTTCTCAACCTTTATAGAAACAAAAATGCGCACTCGTACTCGTAGGAAAGTACATACAGCTACGCTGGCAGGATACGTTTGTTGTTTATGAGATCAAGGTCAAAGAATTTATTGCTACTGCATCAACCTGTCACTACTCTCATTGGATTGAATATTTGCCAGCCAATTTCCAATTACACTGACAGTAAGTTCAGAGGAGCAAAAATTCTCATTAACGCAATCAAAATGCCCTTACCAAGTCCAGGCGGGATATATTTATTGCTTCTCTCTGTGGACAATTTCCACAGCAGTACTTCTTCTCGACCTGCTCCTCCGTCACCGAGGAATCATCTCCCTCCTCACCCATGGCTGTGGACGGCCAAAGCCGTTGGCCTTTTCCCACTGATCAATAATTGTAGAGTAAAATTCAACTTCGCATAGCTTCAAATGTCACATCTTCATTGAACGTTGACTTGATTATTGTCTCCTCCGAATCCTGCAATTTTATCAAACGAAATTTCTGGCAGTGTAATAATCAGTAACAGTAATACTAATTATTTCTTAGCTTCTAAGAAAGTAACCTCAACAAATATTAAAAACAAACACTACTGCTTATCTGGCGTTGATGGTATTATTTTATAAATTGAATCTCGAGAGATATGCCAATGCACTGAGATGGACAAGAAAATACACTTACTTTGTACAGTTGGGTCTGGGGTGGTGGATGAAAATGCGTTAGGCTACTAAAATTTCGGGAGGCTTTGGTGAAAAAGGAAAAAAACTAATAAATTATAAACTGTTGTACTGCGGCAAAGGGTACAAAGGAGTTGATGAGAAGGAGGAAAACTGGGAGACAGAGCCGGTTGCAGGTAAAGAGAGACAGACTTGCCATAGTTGGAGAGCTGGAATTGGAACTGCAAAATTTCCATAAGCATGTCCTCTGACTTACTTTCTACTAAACAAGATATGACTATAAGTAAGTAGAACATGCATATAGGGAGAAGCTTCCGCCCGTTTCGCAAAAAGCATTCCAAGACTTGGCTCTAATCCACGCCCTTTCCTCCAAGACTATAAGTACGTAGTAGTGAGTGTGTATATGTGAGAGACAGGACTGCTATATAGTGGAACAAGTCTCTGTCAGGGTAGTGTTGGATCGATAATTCTCTCTCTCTCTTTTCTTTCCTCCTTTCTCTACCCGTAATTTTCTTCGCTTTACACATTCCCATTCATGCCTTTCACTCCTGCCCTCCTCCCTTGCAGTTTGTGTAGTTCCATCGATCTCCTCTTCAAATCCACACACATAAAGAAAAGACACGAGGAATGTGTATGTAGCTAGACTTGACTGGACTACTTCCACACAGAACCTACATTCCGTGGCCTTGTCAATGTTGGGTGGGGAGGGAAATGTATTGAGGGCTCTGTCATAATTACTATTATGATATTATTCTCGTGTCGCATGCAATTTTCTCTTTTCTTGCTATTTCACTCCCTGTGCACAATTATGACTTCAAACATCTACTTCCCTACCTGCAGTTGTAAAAAACTTAAGCCTAAACCTTACCTGTTCTATTGTATTTTATGTACCTAAGCCAGACATTTACACATGGCCATTATTCCAGACGTGTGCTTGCATTGTGGTAACCGATACATTACCGTGAATAAAAATAGCATTGTAAAACACATGTAATGTGCTTTGCAATATGCAAAAATATCGCTTGGTTTTTAAGAGGTAGTACAAAAAGTACCCATGTAAATTTTTTGGGAGTGACATTTATAAGAAGTTAAAGTTCTTTCAGATGACTAATGCATATTGAGTGGAGGTCACGGGCCACCCGTAATTTGAAACGGCTCATTTAAATGACAGTATTATTTGTCTGAAAATGCTCTTCTTTTATCAACACGTCTCCATTGGATGTTAACACTTTTAGCGGAAATACCACTACAGCTCCCGCTTCTTTACTAAACACTGAACATGTAGTTTTTAGCACTTATAACATTTTTATTTTGTCGCTTCAAACCTAACAGCATCTCACATTTAGACTTATATTCTAACAATGATCACACAAATGTCCTGCTAATAGCTATGTGTACGTATGTTCCCAACATTGAATATAATTCCAGCTTCACGAACGTACATATTTGTATCGTATAGCAAGAAATGTACATATATAATTATATATATATATTGTTAGTGTACACATAGAAGCGTGCGGTTCTTGCCGTGGTTAAAAGATTGTTATGTAGAATGGTTGTGCTGGAATTTTTTGAAGACTTGTGCGAAAGGTACCAAAAATGATGATTTAGCGTGTGTATATCTACATTGTAGTTTGATTAAAAAACTTATGCAAACTGTATAGCTAAATTGATAGTCTGATATAGACAGTAAAAAATTACATAGTGCAGAGGAATATATGGACAGCTGACATACAAATAATTAGAACAGTTATTAAATATTTTAACTCTAATTCTGCATCACGATTAGTACACGGAGGACTTTATACATTATATGAGGCTTGAAGTTTTCTTTGTAAACGCACTTTTGTAGAACTTATCAAGATGAAGCAGTGTTTTCAGAAAGAATATTATCATTGAATCTACAGGTAGAGTGGCACACTTAGAATTAGCAAATTAAATAATGAAAGCATTTTGTGTTGCTGACATGGATAAGTAGGATGGAACTCGCATATAGCTTCATATGGCTAAGGAACAATATTTCGTATTCACAGATATTTATTAAAGGAAGACTAAAATGAAAATATTTGATAAATTAATGAAGTTGTTAATTACTGTAGATATTAGATGAATTTGTTCACACATTTTTTATAAATTATTTAATTATGTTACGATATAAATTACCTAAACTTTTCTAATTAATGTAAATGTAAATTTTGCCCCTTAGCCATTGATATGCCAAAATTGGTAACATAAAGGTAAGGATTCGACGATCTGGGAATAATTAAAGTAGCTTATTTACACCCATAAATTGTAGTAAGGGCTGAATTTGACTGCGCTCACACGGTATTTTATATAAATACATATGTAAATAATAGCGTTAATAATTTGTCTTTCCTTAAAATGTAAAAGCACAACATGAACGGTACACGGTTGACATTGAAATACACATGATTTGTATGTAGCTCCGGAGTAGTTATCTTTGGCCATATAAATTTGTTTTTGGTTTCTTACCAGTTACATAAAATTACATTTATAATTATAGCATTGAAGTTAATATGCCTAGCTCCATTATAGCTACGGTTATATAGAGATACACATATAGAGTTACACGTTACACAGTTGTATATAGCAAGTCTTGATTGAATGGGAGTTGATTCCTTCGGAATATAAAATTAGCATTTTATTCATATATACGAATATAAATATTTTCCGATTTGAATTTATTACATTTTTATATATTTACGTCAACAATTATTATTATTCGGTATTTTTTATTACCGACAACATTAACTGGTTTATTTCCATAGAAAATTCCGTTGCATCTTAATACTGTCCCTCCCGTTTTCCCCACTACGTTCTTAAATAGAGTATTGATTTTCAAAAACCTCTGGTTTCCATATTTTCCGTATGTATTCTGTACTTGTGATAGTTCCTTTTATAGGAAACACGTTGATCACACATATTGACGTCACCTTTTGTAAATTGCTCACTTCCTAAGTGTATACATAGTAATTACATTTGTCAATCAGAAGCAATTTAATACTTTCAGTTTTAAAGCCAAAGACAGACTTACTATAAGCGTTTTCATTTCACAGATTTTCATGTTTTAATAATTTACAGGAAAATCTATTTATAACGGAATCACATCGAAGGGACCGTGAATGTTTACTTTGTTATCATTTTGCGGGCCATTGCTAAAGCTTGACAGTTATACGAATAAATTCCTTTATAAAGGATTCCGTTGTAATAAGATTTTTCTGTACTATTACAGTAATAAGTAATTACATTTATCTAGAGGATTTCAACTACAACAACGGCAAAAACAAAGGTTCCGAACAAGAATTTCTGGCAGACTTGAACCAACATATGGTACATATATTTAGTATTGATTGGAGTATTCCAGTGGTTCTAGACGTTAGGTACTATGACAACGATTAGCGGTTAAATATGAAAAGTAATTCGATTAAGTAATTACTCAACATGGGGAATCAAGTACAGGAGCTGCTGACGAGGGACATTTAATAAGTATCTGCTTTTAGTTAAATATAACTGCTTACAACTTATCCTCCTGAAGTTGCTGTTGCGGTTGGAGTTGGATCTCTTGGAACTCATCGTCCGATGGGTTCTCGTAACCTGCTTCGATTAGCCGGATCCGACGCATTAGTACCCAAGCGATCCAGAGAGTATACCATTTGTACAGGAAAAATACAATGGGGTAAACGATGTGGAATACCAGGGCTCTGGACACCGTCGCCAGATACACTTGCAGTCCCACCTGGGCCAGGGTGTTCAGGAGCATCAGGACAAACCATAGACGAATTAGGCCGTAGCGACGCTGCAAACAGTCATTCTTAGAATAAAATTGTCATATTGTACAAACAAATCTCCATACAGTGCACTCTCCCTGTAAGATCATCACTACCAATAAACTTCGCCTTTTCAAAGGGATGCACAGTAACATTTTGGTAAAGGGAAACTTTCCAAATATTTTAGCTATTATAGAAACATGCTGGTATTAGGAAGTCTATTTTTATCCCCGTATAAAAAGTATCGATTAGATGTACTATATTTAAGGGCTGAGCAGATGGAGCCTGGTGAAACACTCTTTGTAGACAAATTATCTGCTACGTGTTATTGCGAAATTTGGTTGTACTCAATTCGGTTCTCATTAAGTAGTCTCAATGACAATATGTATAAGCATGTGTGCACTCGTTCTGTATAAGAATACCCATGAAAACAGTAACTTCTGACTAACACAAAAATTGCGTCATCTTATACGTGTGGCAAAATATTTTTATCTTTTGTTCGTACAAGGGAGTCTGTTATATCTAGTACAGCGAACTGTGTCAAAAAGTGCATTCCCCAAATATAGCCGAATTTCCTTGTAATGACAATCTGAAATTCCGTTTTCAGCAAAAATTCAAAATTTTACAACTATTGGGACACTTCCCTTATAAAGGCTCGAAATGGTATGCTGATAAATTGTCATTTAAAGTTAGAGATGTACACTGCAGTAAGCTTAATGCATCCCATTAGTTTTTGGTAGAATACTTAAGATACATTGTGGGCTAGATTTTACAATCCCGGCCGTTTCCACTTTTCCACCTTTTTTCCCACTTTTTCCACTTTTTCCACCCTTTTCCACTTTTTCCACTTTTTCCACTTTTTTCCACTTTTTCCACCTTTTTCCACCCTAAATTTCAAAATTCCCGCCGCACATTCGCCGTATATTTCGGCCAAATTAATGGCCAAAGGTCACAACTTACTTGATACTACGGATAGGTAAATAACTAAATTGTAAATAATTAGGATACTGATGGTGGATTGACATCCCTTCGAAATCTTATTACTTTCAATTTGTACTAGGTTAGGTTAAGAATGGAAAAGATTGATCACATCCAGGTTAAAATTTTGATTGATAACACCACTCGCCATTTTTATACTTTTACACAGGTGGAAAAGTGGAAACGGCCGGGATTGTAAAATCTAGCCTACATTGTGAGTGCATTTGCATTCCTTAAAATGAGAACATTGAATATTGGAGTAAATGGAACGTGATTAAAAGCTATCATACTTTTGAAAATGCTCTCAAAAAAGGTAGACTCTTACAAAGAGAATTGCTGCAAGTAATTAAATGATTGCCATTAATTACAGAATGAAATTTTGTTTGCATTTTACGATCTCTAAAGTAGTGCCCCTCATGGGTACAGGTACTACCCGGGTACTTGGGTACAGGTACAGGTAAAGGTAAATACTGGGTAATATTTTTTTTACCCAAACAGAATGGGTAAATTCTGGGTACAAGCGAATTTTACCTAAATATTTGGTACGTTTACGGGTAAACGTACAGGTACAAAGAAAATATGAAACGGTTTTTACCTGACAGGAACAGGTACAGCTCCAAAAGTACCTGTACCCGTTCAGAAAATACCTGATTCATACAAGGTACTTTTTTATTATCTGCTTGCGTCCTCTATTAAATAAAACTGAATTAAAGTGGTTCTTTCCATGACATTCTCGTGCCACTCCATTCAACAGTCTTCCACTGCATGCTCGTTTCCGTGTCATGAAATGAGATTCCTTATAAACGTGTTCTAGCATTCGACCGACTGACAATTCCATAGGAGATACCATTAGAAAATGCTTCTGTCTAAAAGCATGGACGAAGATCAAGTATGCAGAGTTCGGAAGTACTAAAATGACCGCGATTGCAAGATTGATGGCTGGAAGCTCAAGTAGTTATTAATTTTAGCATTATTCAATTTTTTGAAAAACATGATGTAATAGATTATAGGGGAATAAATTGGAGCACATTACTAGACTAATTTTTTTAACTGAATTGGTATCATAATAAAAAGTACCCGGGTAGGTAAAACAAAGTACCTAGGTAAAGGTAAAAATTCGGGTACTTTTTGGGTACAGGTAATTTTCAGGAACAGGTAAAAGTTAAAAAAAAAGGTTTGGGTACAGGTACCTTCATTCAAGTATTAGGAACTTCAAAGAAGGTACAGGTAATTGTACAGCATTCTGAAGTACCCATATTTGGGTACAGGTACAGGTACCACGTTTTAGTACCCATGAGGTGCACTACTCTAAAGATAAATATAAATACCGAAGAAATTACTAGATCTTTTGGAAATGATGGAAATAAATTTAAGGGCGCGAAGATGAAATCAGAACAAAACAATTAATTATATACGCAGTTACTGTCAAATGTCGGGCTACTAACAGAATTGTAAATCATTTATGTATTATTGATCATGGGAAAAAGGAAGAAATAATTTACATGAAATGAATTTATTACAAACCTCGTCTAATTGAAATTAGACGAGGTTTGCTCTTATGACTAATTTGTGCATAATGTCTGAAAAATTATCAAAATACCTGTTGAGATCCACAAGCAAGTAGAATGGCAAGACAGATTTCGGCAATGAGTAGCAAATTCCACCCGACGAGTATTCCCCATTGAATCAAAGCTGTTACGGGAAAAGTCACAATTAGGGTTTGTTTCTCATGTACATATCCATGTAATTAGGAAAGTATTTACCTTTTAGGTACACGTGTATGTGTGTGTACTTAATGAATCATAAAAATACAGTGGACTCTTAAAATATGACTCCGCCGTGTCTAAATGTACGAGAATTTTGTCTAAACACATTTTCAAACTCCCGGTAGTCAAAATGTTAATCTGTCTCCTTATAAAATAATGTTGTCTTAAGATTTAAACTTTGCTGGTTTTTGTGGTCTTATCAAGGGAATGCACTGTATATAGCAAATGCATACCTTCTAGTTTCAGGAAGTCTTCAAAATCCGACAAAGCCCGATAGTTGGAAAAGCGCTGTGCATTTTTTGTCAGAATGCTGGGAATCCCCGCGCGGATAATGGAGAAGCTCAAGACACACAGGAATTCAAGTACGGCCAAACCCTGGAAATACAGAAGTTACCAGTAAGTCCTTCCATACAGATTAAAGAAGTAAATATCATTACTTGTAAAATCGAGGTGATGTGTTATAGTTAGCATATTTTCCTAAGCTGACTTACAAGGTCCAGTCTGGAGATGTAGGTGGCTTCCCTCTGAGAAGAGTTCCCACAACAGTAGAGTTTCTCCACCACTGGGATCTCATCATCATCGTCAGCTTGGCTCATGTTTGCTTCGTTGCTGTTTCGTGGTTTTGGAACCTCAAGTCAGCATTTTCAAAGCATTTTTTGCTTACGGCTGCATTAATTAGCATTACGTATGATAAATCTAATTAATTATATGCAGATATGTAATTATTTTTTGCCCTTGAATTTTATCAAGAAGAATTTTAACAGTACCTCAAATGTGCGCTTGCTGCTGAGCCGTAAAATGGGTGAAGGAAGATATTACAGCTTTTTAAGATGATGAAAGACAGAACAGGTGAGACAACTGTTGATTGCACCCTTTCCAATTTCACACTTTCAACTTGCAGGCTTGCCCTGAATCTAAGAAGCACTCTCACTCTCAAAGGCCCCTCCCGTTGTGAAACAGGTCAAAGAAATTACTAACCTGGGAACCGTAGTTTTTGCTACTAGCATGGAGAAAAGCTATTCTAGATAAACCGATGTATATGTGGAAATTACATGAACGAAATTGGGTCTACGGCGGTTAAGCGATTAGTTAAATGTTAGCTTTATATGATGTCTCTGGAGGGCATGGAACATGAAGGGAAACGCCAAAAAGGTAACCTGGCTACTACTTACTAGCTACTTCCTCTACACTGTACTGTTGTCAGAGTAGGAAGGAGCTCACGAATGCATAATTTTGTCCGGAGAACGAACTCTCGGGCGGAGACGGAGTCGCCCGGCTGTCGTCCGCGATTGCGTTCCTAACATACATTACGTATATTCAAAGATTCTTTTCTACGTGGAAGGTTAAAGGTACAGGAAAAATATTTACTTCCCCATTTGGGATTAGCACATGCATGAATGTTTCCTTTCGATGTTGGAATTGTTTATACCTCACTGGGTCACATGAGAATCAATAGTAAATTTGAGACTAGTCAATAAATATCATGTGTAAGCAATAACGAAAAAACAATCCTCTAAGAATCCAAAGAATTGATCTTTAAAAACTGTAGTAATATCATAAGTCACAGGTTTTTTAAATTTGTAAAAATGAGCAGGAAATTATTTCCTAAAATTATTTAGCATGTCATTAGATTTTTGAACTTTTAGATGGTACAAATTTGCAGTGGTCGGATTTTTGTGAGAAGACGGGAAGATTATTGGCAGGGAAAAATTATTTCTGGCAGGGAAAATCTCAAAGGGAAGGGATTGTATTTTGCTAACAGGGATTAGCAAGTTTAAGGGAAATTTGATATGAGAAACAGGGATTTTTAGATTGGTTGACTGATTTGGCAGGGGTTTGACGTCTTGTAGGGAAATTATTTTTGCCAACAGAGATTTTAAAAATCGTTGGCCTTTTTATCAGCAGGGATTTTTGAAATCGTCGGGGTCTTTCCTGCAGGAACATTTCATTCAGGAGGGAAATGATTTCCAGGGAGATTTTCCAAAATCCGACCCCTGCAAATTTTTCTTGTTAATTGGGAGAATGCATATTTGGTTTTGTAAATTACTTCAACCCTCTGGCCCGTACAAGCGGACGTGTGAATTTTATTTGATTCCCCCAATGTGTTAAAGTTTTTTGAAAAATGTGCATAAACTTTAGACATTTTTTGGGTTTCGTTATTAACAATTTTAACTCCTGTACATGTTTTTGATGACACGTGACGTAAATAGAGTAAAATAATCGAATTTATTATAATTGCATCATAGTTTTGACTCCTGTGTTCTCAAATTTTGACATGGGTTGGTGATATAAGATGAAAATGACTTCCCATGAAAGTTGCTACAAGCGTAGTGTTTTCAACAATTTTTACCGAGCAAGAACTTGCATGAAAAATATTCAAAACAAAAATTATCCATTCTCCACAATTCCAGAGGCTGAATCTTGTCAACTTTGCCCACTGATTTTGTGTCCTGTGAAGGTACCCTTTAGATAGCGTTTTGAAAAGATGGTAAGATTAAATACAAACAAAAATCTCAAAATAAAATTTAAATGAATGGTGGAGGAATTACAAATTTACAAATAATGACACCAAAAATCCACTCAAGTGACGGGTACCTCAGTGACCTTCGTCACTGTTTAAATTTTTGAAAATTTGTTGAAAAGAAGAAATCCCAACAAAATCTGAGATCAAACCCTGTACTAAAATATACACACAAGTCCATTTTTCTCATAAATTAAAAATATTTTGAGTATCTCCATTAATCTTTATGTCAATTTCTGGAAATAGCAATATGATCCGAAATGATTTTTGCTTACTTAATAATCAAATATTTGCGATGACATATTACTATACAATCATGTAATTACCCCTTCATGGGCTATTTAAGCTTTTATTAGTACTTTGATTAAGGTCCGAAATTAACAACGTGTAATTTGATGAAGTATTTATTGTTTTTGCGGAAAATTCTTAAAATAAAAATATACAATGTGGATGATCCATATGCAAACACATTGATTGAAAGGGTACATAGAAACGCCATCTATGGTACAGTGTCTGTCTATCACATTGAGCTTTAATACAGTATACGGGTATCAGCTGGTTATGTCATTCACTAGATTCGTTAAAGAACAGCAAAAAAACATCCTGTAATTATTATAATGGTAAGGCATCTACAATTTAATATATTATTTACAGCTTATTGCAACTTTGGTTACAAATCAAAATAAGAAATTAAAAGGTTTCTCAAAAATTAATGTAGAGTATTTCCACATTATTTGGGTTATACAATGAATTGGATAATAATTGTGATGTGTTCGTATTAAATTTTATCTGGCTGTTTTATTGTTGAGTTATTGATGGACTTAAGGTCGGGGTCGGTGGTTTTCAAAATCGTATAAAAGTACAGCCCTAATTCCAGCCCAAGTTTCCTCAGCCGTAGGTTTAATTTGGTTTGCCGGCAGCACAAAACCATAACGTCCAGTGTCCCGGAGTTCCAAAGTATTGGCATATTTGATTCCAGCAACGGCCTTCGCCCAGTCATCTGAGCACCCAGCAGTGGTTCCCAATATCTCTGTTGTGGCATCAACAATATAGCGCGTTCCATGCACAGCCGTCAAAGCATCAGCCCCATGGTTGCCAAAGCGCATCAGGTCATCGTAGTCGTCGGGCAAAGTGTAAGTCCAGCTCCAGGGAGTCAGCCACCATTGTCCGTAGCTATGTAGAGTCAAATAGCTCTGGAAGTTAATACTTTTATTGGTTAAAACATCCTTCAAAGCTGCAGTTTCGGGCTCAGAGTAGGGCTCTGGTCCACAGTAAATATCAGAACACTTGTTCGAACTCGTTCCGGATCCACCGAAATGAAAGTCGAAGTTTCTGTTCGGGTCAACCCCAACACAGCCCAAGCTGGATTTGTGGTCTCTTCTAGTTTTCCTCCAATTCCTGTTAGTGGTGTGGGTATATTCGTAGCCATCGGCATTGATAACGGGGATGATGTACAAATCGATAGCATCCAAAATCTCTGCATTAGCTGAATTATTTAGCATCTCGTTTAAAACGTAAGTTACCACTGCTGGGGATATCCATTCTCTAGCATGGAAACCTCCATCGATCAAAACTGCGGTTTTATTAGCAGGGCTGTTAGGCTTGGAGATTTTCACCATCCTCAAGGGTCTACCTTCCGTTGTATTACCAATTGTGGTGACACTGGCAATATCAGGGTGCTCAGCTACGATGTCATCAACCCATTGCAGAATGACGTCATAACGGTGATACTGTTCCCAGTTAACGGCTCTAGTTCCTTTCTGTTCTTGCATTTCTCTCCTTTGGGCTTCAAAGACCTCTTCAACATTTTCGACCATGACTCTAAAGGGGAGCTTGTGAGCTGTCAAGAAGGTTTTTACGGTAGAGATGTCCTCAGGCGTGATCATAATATCCGCTTCATAAATTGGTCTAATGCGATGACCTCGCGGGTCGTTTATCCTTCCAGGTTCTTTCCAGAAGTCGATAGTTACTTCATTTTTCAAATCTTCCAGCAGTGAGATCTCCTTTTTGGAGAAAAAGGTCACGGTCAGCACTTGGTACCCCTCGTAAGAGACGTGGGACTCTTCTGCAAAGGCTGGTGTAAGAAGCACTCCGAAGAATGCTCCAAGGAGCAAAGAAATCCGCATTTTGCTAGTAACGAAGGGTTTTGTTTAATAAATATCGGAGTGAGTATTGGATCTGTTACTATCAAAGTGAACTTACTTGCCAAGTAAATGTAATTGAGGAAATTAAACTGCTTTTATTGAGCTTTGGTTGTACTAGGCAAGTGACAGTGGGGTCGGTTGATAAAATATTGACAGACAATAGTAGATTGTTTATTTCAAGTGCGAGTTCGTTTCATCAAAGTACTTCATTTATTCAGGGATTTTTCTTATCACATAATTAATCCTAATTAAACTGAAGACCGTCGAGTAATTTCTATAATCTCTAAATGCTATTGCTGAAACCTGCGATAACTAGGAAAATACATAACAGCATTCATTTGACTAAATCCATGCATAATTACGTACTGTTAACTTACAGTTAATAAAATATGATTTGCAAACAGAATTGATCGAAAACCAACAAAGAGAAAGTATGAAGGGTCTTGGAAGATATAAACGTTCAAAAATGGATACCGTATTATCCTGGTTATCCTGAACGATTTTACTTTCATGTAGAATGAAAGTGCTTACATTACATTTCATAAATAAAAACTCGCTCTGGATGAGACTCCCATTGTAAAATAAGTTATATACCTATAAAACGCACAAATGTTTGGATAGCTTCCCCACCGTGCGAATTTATCTCCTGATAGAAGTATCAGAATATGATTACTTGTGTGTATTAGAAAATATGCTACTTTGCTGCTGCATAATGTTTAACTTTACTTGAAGTATAGCCCATTTGAAAAGAATCGTGTATACTATTTAGTGGAAGCTTTATGAAGCATCCAATTAACAAATGCAATGTAATACTCTACGATTTTCCGGGCTTCCCCAAGTGCATCATATTGATTGATCTGACACTATTTGGAAAGATATTTAGAGAGCATAACCCTAGGTATTCAGCATGTAAATAGCTATGAACATCTAAATAGCAATGTAAAAGGAGCTACGTATCATACAGATGATCTGTATAATGAAAGAATTAGTTGTACAGCAATTACCTGCGACTGCTCAATCTGTTATCATTTATATGATCATTGATTGACCTTGTACAATCAAATCTCAATATGACAAATGTTCAAGGGATGGCAAATTTGTATAGTTACATTATTATAACTTTTTTACGTTATATGCATACTCCTTAAGCATTAGATACGTATGCGGGACTATAGCTCCTCACGAGTACGAGTAGATACTCGAGTTTCGAGTTCGAGTACGAGTACGGATCGAGTACGGTATCAACTTAAATTGGTACTTGTACTCGTCGGTCGAGTATCCGTTTTAGTACTCGAACTTGAGAATATTTCTAACGAGTATCCGAGCGAGTACGAGTACGTTCAAAGTACTTAAACCAAAGCACGAGTACGAGTTCGGGACATAAAATCAAAAGTACTTGAACCCGTACTTGGATTTACATTTGATACTCGAGTAATTTCCTCCAGCACAAAGTCCACATCCATATTTCCTTGATTACAAAAAAGTTACTGTTATTCAGAAGCAAAAAAGGAAAAGTGATTAAATTCAAAATTACTACGAATAGCATGAAACGTTACACCTACAGCGTAAGTTATTGTTACAGCACCGAATTGAGTAGTACTGTAGTTACTAATTGTAAGTATTTACCTATCGCCGTAAAATATAATGGAACAGGAGAATAGGACAGAATTAGTGGAGGTTAGAATGAGACTGACATGACTGAAGAGAATCCAGTCGATATGACTGGCAGAATCAAATCTTGATCTATTGTTCACCGGCATTTTAATCTCGTTGAAGAAAATTTTCATTGCAAACACTGTTCGTAAGTTGCAGTTACAAATTCTTGTTAGTTAAATCTACTGTTAGCTTTCTATGTCAATCTCTCTTTAACAAAAAATAACGTCTAAACAATTTTTTTTCGGGGTACTTGATACTCGAGTACGGTTCGAGTACGAGTTCAAGTACAGGTCGGTCGGTATAAACGTTTTATACTCGTAAGTACGGTCCAAGTTCGGTACAAAATTAAGAAATATAATACCGTCCTCCAAGTACAAGATTTTTTACTCGTACTTGAAGACACAAGTCCGGGTCAAGGGGAAATTTGGGCCGACAATTCGAGTACGGTTCCAAGTACGAGTACGGTATGGATAACTACTCGACCCGTGAGGAGCTATATGCGGGACTTGGGACAGCCAAAACTGTACATACGTTATATGCATATTTCCGTTATATAGCCATCCGTTATAGCGAGATTTGACTGTACATTACAGTTTAGTAATCATCAGAAAAGGATTTTATTCGATCGAGCATCCTGGTAGCCAGATCACATGAATTCCCCACTTGGGAGTCAATGCATGATTAAAGATAACTCATGAACTTCTTTCATTTAAAACACGACTAATCTCTTTCAAATAGCATTTCAAGTAGTGCTTGCAACAGTAGCATAAGTTAGTGATTGACAGTCCGAAGTCTTTAAGAGCGTGATAATCCTTCATGAATCTTCTCTTTTATAATAGAAACTATTATGATTTGCCTTGTCAGTTTTCCAGATTGATGTTAGTGAACAAATGCTTATTGCAAAATTGATTATTAGTATGTACACATTATTATTTTGGTCCTTACTGAAGTAAGCAGAAAATTTGTCATTATTATATCAATTTTGTAATCATACATCAAACTCGTGCGACATGCAATCATCATTGAACATAATTTAAAATCACCTGACACCCTAGGCTGTGGAAAGTATAATTAATAATAAAACGCCAAAAATTTTTTAACTGTCATTTCAGCCAGCAGTTATTTATAATAATTATGTGCAATAAAATGCAGTACTTCCAATTTGTCAAAATAAGCTTCATAATTAATCACAATGGAATTTCCTGCTCCTACAATACAATTTGAAGTCCAGTTTTTGTAAAACGTGCATGTAGCTTTTCTGGATTAGTTTCCGTTTGTCTGTCTACATTTACAGGTGAATTTTTTTCCAGTGGTATCCCAACAACCAAAACCAATCTCAGTTGTAATGACTCGGATAATCTCCTTGGAATATGCTTTCCTATTATGTGTGTTTACACTACAGTCTGTTATAAGTTCCACGGTGTCTGATAATGCTGTAATAAAAATACAAGCAGGATCTATCAAAGGTGCTAAGGAACTCTCTCGTAATGGTAGACATTTCCATCAATTTTTGGGCATACCATATGGGCATGTTTCACACCGATTTATGGTACCCAAATATATGCTTCAGTTACTCCAATCTTCTCACAAGGAATCTACTTTATTTAACTATGTTTGAAAAATAATAATGGGCTTCAAAATATTAAATTTTGTCTCAAGGAGTCAGAGCCGTCCAAACCCTGGGAAGGTATTAAGGACGCTACAGAATTCGGATCAGCTTGTCTCCAAGTTGGTCAAGGAGAAGAAGATTGTCTTTTCGTAAATGTTTACACCCCGTACCTGGTAACAATCTAAAATGAATCTTTTATAGTCATCAATGCATATAGCGTGCCCTGAAAACGTTTTCTGTCCAAAGTTCATATAAGGATCAAAAATATTACAGTTTCCCATTTTGAAACAAATTTTCTTCCAGGTTGAGCTTAACAAAAAATCATAGACGAAGGTAAATTCTTGCAGTCGTAGTGATAGAAATATAAAGTAGATAATTTTATTGGTCGATTTGGCCTTGGCCAATATATAGTAAAGGCAGGATGCTGTTCAATGACATTTGACCCATGTTTACAGGCTATACTCATGGTAAGAAATTTTTGGAGTACTTTTTGGGTGCAGGTAAAACAAGTTGGCCGTTTTTTGGCTGTAAGAATACCATATTTCGAGTCTCATAGTGACATCTTTTCGAATGTTTAAGAAATTTCTTGGCAATTTAGTGATGGTAAAAGAGAAAATATATTTTAACAGATTGTTTTTTATCAATTATTCTAATCTCAATCAAGCTCGGATATCTGTATTGGAAATTATTTGAGCGTTTAGCAGTTATTTGGTCGTCTTGCTGTCAATCGTACCAATAGCATTTACTGAAAAACGTTTGACTCCCGTATAATAAAATAGTTATTAAATAAATAAACTTTATAAATACTATAGACAGATTGCTGGAGAAAACGAGATTTTTTAAATTATACAATTAGCTTGACGCTTTCAACCATTATGCGCCCGCAAATATAGACCCACCTGAATAAATTTTATAGAATCTAGAAGAATTGGAAAAAAATGTTGTAGTTTAATTTTTATCTTCATATGCCACGGGATGGTGACCAAAAATTATTTTGTGTCACTGTGTATAAATTACAACTTTATTTTAATAAATGTTTTCAAACAAGCCTGGAGATGGTAAAGAAAAACTTCCAGTCCTGTTCTTCATTCATGGAGGGGCTTTCATTATCGGAAGCGCTAACCTTTATGGAGCAACTTATTTCATGGACGAGGACGTTGTTTTAGTGACGATGAATTACAGGCTAGGACCTTTTGGATTTTTGAATTTGGGAATAGACCAAGCGCCAGGAAATCAAGGGTTGAAGGATCAATTACTGGCGTTAAAATGGGTTCATGAAAACATTCACCTGTTCAATGGGGACAAATCCAGAGTGACTATCTTTGGAGAGTCTGCGGGCGCCGCAAGTGTTTCCTTCTTGATGCTGACGCCTTTGAGCAAGGGAATGTTTCACAGAGCGATATCTCAAAGTGGCACAGCGCTCTGCTCATGGGCAACTAATCCTAAAGGAGAGAACCATGCGCTAATGCTAGGGAACAAACTGAAATGTAGAGGAAGCAAACAGGAAATTCTTGCATGTTTACAGAAAGCTGAGGGTATGGACATCCTGGCTGCAATTCCGGCAGGGATGGTTCCGAAGGTAGAAACTTCGAATATTACAACTGTTACATGAAGTATTTATTTTAAATAGAAACAACAGTATTCTCAAAATCCTCCCCTCCTAATAATATACAAATCACGAAAATCATTCACACAGAATTTAGGAGAGGAAGGTAGCGATTTTAAAGCAATGAGTTTTATTCCAACCGTGGAAAAGCGAACTCCTTCTGATAAGTCTACCATTTACTTGCCGAAATACCCACATGAATTAATGGCTGAAGGTGCCTTCCAGAATATGCCTTGGATTATTGGAGTTAATGCAGCAGAAGGACTTTTGTTTACTAAATCAAGTAAGAACTTAAATAACTTAATTTTAGTATTTTTTTTTGTAGAAATTTATTAAAATCCCTGGTTTTGAAAATATATTAAGAATACTTACACGCAATTTGTTCGTATATATATATTGCTTGTAGTAAAATTGGATCAAGCTCATACAGTAGAAGAGATCAGAGCCATGTGGAAGAAAATTGGCCCGGATTCATTAAATTACGCCAGTCAGCCAGACAAAGATGAGATTACGAGGAAAATTCATGATTTTTATTTCGGGGACAGAATAGATGTGAAAGAAAATATTACGGATGTATGCTCGGATCGAATGTTTAACTACTGCTCGGAAATTGCCGCCACGCTGTACGCTAAAACCAACCCAGTTTACTTGTACCACTTGGATAAATCAGGAGGGTTCAGTTTGATGTCGTTCTTTTTAAATGGCGGGGCAACTCCACGTGGTTAGGTTTAAAATGGACTAAATGAAAAACAATATTGTATTTGTCTCGCAACAAACCACAGTAATCATTTGATGTATTTATTTGCTTCCAGTTCCTACCCACGCAGATGACCTTACGTACCAGTGGAACTTTTTATCTCCTTTTATTCCTGAGGATGACGCAACAATAGGCCAGAAACATCCCTTCTACAAATTCTCTCGTGACTTTGTCAAAATGTGGGTTCATTTTGCCGAGACGGGGTAAAATAAATAAATTGCCAATTTTTCCACTAGCAATGCGTATATCATTAAGTATTTATTTAAATGGTTACATTGTAATATTTTTAGAAAACCCATGAACCAATGGAATGCAAAACGCATTCAATGGGATTCAGTGGATTCCAAAAACCCAGGTGATCATAAATGGCTTCATTTGGATGACGACGTAACAATGATGGAAGAAAACCCAGCAATGAAAAATCGGATGAAGTTTTGGGCAGATTTGAACATTGATTAAACAATTTAGCTACTACTTGCTATGTTAAAAACCTTTGACTAAAATTAACTATGAAAGTGAAGTATAAACCGCTTCAAGATCAACATATATATTATTTACAACCCAAATTAACGGTTTTAAAATACATGTAACCTCATACAATTAGTTGTGGACGGCTCGCGGAATTTGTTTAACTGGACGTGCAGTCACTTCTTTCTTCCATGATATATTTACTAAATTCAGGCAAATGATACATACATATGTACTAGCTCGAGCTCGAGGTTGTTCCACCTAAGAAGTACATTCAATAAAGTCAAGCGTACATACACAAGGACTATATTGTCACTGCCACAAATTGTGTACCATTTTTGTTGACCACACCAGTAATTCCCTTTTATGTTGGAGACCATTCTGAAAATCCAATACAATTTATTACCAATAAAAGTCCAATCAATTCATAAAAAACTAGGAAAAATGGATTCCTTAAAATTCTCGATTTTGTTTCACAGATTTGCCTCCTAATTATAAGACTTTAAATGTTGGAATTTGAATATTGAATTAATTATCCAAGCTCTGTCTTTAAATAAAATACGGCATCTTTCAATAAAATAATACTAAACTTATTTATGCTTAGTCGAGACGTCCATGGGTTTGAATACACTGCCGAATTATAACTATGATATGTAATTAACAATTTTTGTTGTTTTATAATTAAATTGCATGAGCATTTAAGCGAGAGAGACTTCAGAGATGACAAATAAAAAACTCGATATTCACACTAAATTTTCGACGATAGAAAAAGCCTGTCCGTCGTTTCGGATTTTCTGGTTATGGTTAGTTCAGAATGGAAAAGAGTGCCAACGTCACTAGCGGTGCATGTTGTTGTCACCGTGTGGCCTCAAAGATGCCCCCTATTGGATTAAGCACTCCGGCCCAGATAGCACAAGAAACATCCAAGCCATCGGGATGATTTCGTCAATGTCGCGGGTATTTCTTGTCATTGTTAAGTTACCCATGACTAATCCTGTAGAACATTTATTGTGCTTCGAAATTCCTATGAGCGAAGGACGATTTGTGCATTAAAAGAAATATTCTCTTCTGCACTACCCCTGCACCAACGCCACCGTTAATATGGTAATTTGTGTAACTAAAGACGGCGTGACATCGAAAGCAAGTGCTGGAATTACTCTGGAGTAATAATAATAATAATTGTTATTATTATTAAGGATTCACACCAATGTTACGCGGATACTGAACTCCTACAACTGATTCAATTAAATACTTTCCTCCAATACCTGCTTCTCCTACATCACTGCAATTGCATTGTTCCACAAAGTCACGTGTAAATGAACCAATTGCTAGCATATCCGCGTTTCGCACTTCTGAACTTATCCCAGCACGAAAATATGCCCCGTCAAGGTCTTGAGCAATCTTATCGTCACTATCAACTGGAGGTCTCTTATTCAACTTATTACCGGGACCAAGATACTTATGACCGGGCCGGTTCATGCTTATCAAAATCAAATAACCACATACAACAACGTTCTGTCAAGGAATAACGTTTATTCAACAATTTGGTTCCACCCCAGAATAACAGCAATAGGACGTACACCAATGAAGTTGGGTTTTTTCTATAAATCTTTAAACGCGGTCACACCTTTCAATAATATTCCTTAACTCTATCCTTGAATGCACGTTCCATCTGCAAAGGGATAGTTCTATTAGTAGATAGATAGATAGATATTTATTGGTCAATTCGGCCTTAGCCCTTACAACCTGCACATTGCAAATACGAGTTAAAAATTGAAAATAATTAAAGTAAAATAGCAAATATATATGTTGTTGGTGTTGTTTTGATAAATTGTAAAAATAATATTATGTAGTGTAGTTGGTTTGGTGTAGGTAAAAAAGGTTCCCAGTCATAACAAGGGCCGTTAAAAACCTACACATCTTTCCAAATATGATCAGTCACAATGTTCTAAAACTTGTTTCTCTTACATCATGTATCGTATCTATTGTGCGTCCAGGTCGATGTGTTCGACGTTTTCGCTATTCAGCCCCTCAACAGCCCCCTTTCTTAAATTTTTCCTAGCATCCCACCCATAAGGTTGGTACATTTGCCAAGGCTATCAATGGGCTGAACAGTGTACACGACCTTTCAGCTAACATGTTTTGTACCAACGATATGGATGGGTACAGCCCATCGTGTTACTTGTTCCTAATTTTAATGGCTTCGCACCAGAAGGCGTATGCATTCTTAATATTCGCCATCAGTATTTCCGGTTCCATGATTTTTCTTACAAAATTGTCAATGTTGATATCGGTTCCGTCTCGGTTTGTTAGTTCCTTCATATGATGGGTTCTTAATTCCCTGTAGGATTCGCATTCAAACATGATGTGAAAGATCGTTTCAGTTTTTGAGTTGCAGATTTCGCAGTGTGTTCGTTTTTCGCCTTTATGTCTCCATTTGTTCCAGATATCGTTCAGGTTTGTGCATCTATTACTCGTCCATACCCTAGGTTTGTTGAGTCTTAGGTTCTGTGCGAATTTGATAAGTGGCCAACTCAGGCCTAGTTTGTAGATATCTTCCTGGAGTGCGTGTGTCTTTAGGAGTAGGTAGCTTGGATTCTCTGTTTTTTGCATGTCACTGACGTCTTGGTTGATTGAGCTAACTTCAATGTCTTCCCAGATTTTCTTCCAGTTAATTTTCACGTGGTCTTTAGATAGAAGCTCGAATTCAGTTCCTAAATATGCTTGTTTGTACAATTCTTTCCATTGGTTATACATACTAGTGTTGTCGGTATTTCCATTTTGTGTTTGGTTTTTGAAGCATTCTTTGGCCATCGAGGTTGAATTATTCGAGAGGATAGTGTTGTGGATATGTATGGCTACATTCTTTAGTCCAATTGTTTTGAGGGACTGTCCGCCTGTCTCAAGTCGTAAAACGTGTCCTGGTGTTAGTGTGCTTGTTCCTAGAATACGGCGCAGAAATGCAGTTTGTATCTTCTCGATTTCGTTTATGTAGTCTGCCCCCATATTGCAAATCCATACATTAGGACTGTGCTGACGAGTGCATAGAAAAGTCTAAGTATTATGCTGATGTTGTTGATTTTCGTCGATCTCAGGGTTTGGATAAGGGTTTCTGCTGCCGCGTTTGCCTTCTTCTTTGTTTCATTCCAGTGAATCTTGAATCCCCCATTGCGGTGAAATGTGATACCTAGGTATGTGTATCTGTCCATTATTTCTATTTCATCGCCGTCATAGTACCATTTGTGCTTTTTTGATGCTCTTCCTTTACCAAATATGACGACTTTGGTTTTGTCTAAGTTTACTAAGAGGTCGTTCTTTTTAAAGAAATTGCATACAAGATTTATCTGAGTCTGAAGGTCTTCTGGTGTGTTAGCTGTTAAAACAATGTCATCTGCGTAGATTAGAATTGTGATTTGGATTGATAGAATTCTAGCTCCATTTACTTTGGATTTGTTCAGTATGTCAACTATCTCGTCAATGTATAGGGTAAAAAGTGTAGGGCTGAGTGTTTCGCCTTGTAGAACTCCTTTCAGGATTTGTATAAATGGAGTGTGCCCGCTTGATGTCCGTATTTTTGCTTTTGCTTTCTGATATATTTCCTTGATTCTTTCTGTTAGGTACCTTGGCACCCCAAGTGTTGCTAGTCTATTCCATAACTTCTGTCGGCTTATTGAGTCAAACGCTTTTGAGAGGTCCACAAAGAGACAAAAGAGTTTCTTGTTTTTGTTCAGAGCTTCTTGGATCAATGCGTTTAAGACATATAAGTGGTCGTTACAACTTCTGTTCTGTCGGTATGCCGCCTGAGTTTCGGATAGTTTGGAATTAGTTTTGATCCATTCGTTTAGTTTCTTTGCTAGTAGACTTGTGTAGAGTTTCACGATGGTGTTGACTAGAGATATAGGCCTATAATTTCCAGCATCATTTTTATTTCCTTTTTTTGTAGATTGGGGCAATGATTATTTCTCCCCAGTGGTCGGGAATGCCGTTCTTAATACAGTTATTAAGGCAATCTAGTAAACAAATGTGAAGTTGGTCTGGTAGGTATTTCCATACTTCATTCGGGATTCCGTCATTGCCAGGGCTTTTGTTGTTGCTGAGTTTTTTCAGGGCATATTGAAGTTCAGCTAATGTAAATAAGTTTGGGCTTTCCGAGATGCTTATGGGCGAACAGACTTCGTTTGTGTGAAAAATTTGGGTGTAGTGAGATGTCTTCTATTAGTAACTATCATGATAGGAGTCTTACCTACAACCATATCTTGTTTACATTTAACACGTACATCTAATCAATCACCACCCAACAACATTTTTAGCATTTCCTCCTCTTCTGAACATTACCTAGTTGGCATCAATTCCAATAAAAATTGAATACAAAATTTAAAACAAAATTGCTGTAGTGGGTGGCGACTGTATTAAAATTGTATTACATTTCGGAATATTACGTTCATAAACATTATACACTAAACTCAAAAATGATTTGATGCCACGTATAGTATCAAATTGTTGTATAAAACTTGCTAATATGGCATATAGTCCATCTTACAACTTTAGCCTTCCACGAATCCAAGCATGGCCACATGAGCCCATTATCTTCTCTCATTAATCTTAACACCGAATTATCCAACCACGTTACTGTACTTACAATTGATGGCATAGGAGACGTAATACAAGTTGACATCACTCGTTCAATTCGCGTTGTTGAGAGCTCAGCAACGGTTCACGCCAATGGCCTTCGTCACTAGAGCCAGAAGCCTTTCCAGCAGCTCGTAACAAATTATCTCAATGATTCATAATCCCAGCAACGAATTTACGTATCACCATGGAATAGTTATGTTAACCTTGTACTGCCCAAACGTCATGTTGCAATATGGCAAATTCTGTATTTTTCGAAAGACAAACCGGCAAGGCGCTTTAAACCCCTTCCGCCGGCATCGACAGTTGCGATTGGAATACGCGCAATCGTGAATGACGTGGACGTGTTGGCCGTGTCGTACAATCCAGAAGATTCCCCTGGGTAAGTACATGCTGTGCTTAGCAAAGCCTGGCATATTGTCTCCACATCGCAAGTTCGTTCTGGGACAACGATGTCGGTAATGTATTTGCGGTTACCTCAACCACTATATCGAAAAATTCGTTCCCAGATATCGAACCATCGATGTCTTTGAAGAATGGCTTCCACTCTGGCAAACGTGCCCTCAACAGCTTCCTCGCCTGATCCAACAGCTTCACATTCTCCAAAATCTTGCACTTCGCAAATAACGCTTCCCCTGGGTTTCTATTCACCAACCATTCCCAAATCGCCAGAAAATATACACTAGACCCTTCACCCAACAAATTTGCAGTGTCAACAACAATGTCATAAGTAGATAATTTCTTCATGATCGAACGATTACTTGCCAGAAAATAATTTCCGTGCTTTTTAGAACCGAATGAATTCCTTCAGAAGCAACACACGTAACCCCTTCTGGTAGTTGATAGAAATGCGAACTCATAGCACCTGTAGCATATGTTAAGCTTATTTACTAAGTATTAGGTTAGGAAGTATGTGGTTAGGAAATCGTTAGGTTAGGGAAGCGTTTGGTTAGGGAAGCATTATGTTAGGGAAGCATTAGATTATGGAAGTGTAAGCGAGGAGAGAGATATGAGGGAGGGGAGAAAAAGGAGAGAAGGGGGATAAAGGAGGGAGAGAGAGGAGGGAGAGATTATGTGGAAGAAGAGAGAGGCGTAAAGAAAAGATGAAAAAAGGAGAAATATTAGGTTAGGTTAGGTTAGGAAAAGGAAACACCGAATCGAAGGATTCTGAAATCTATATGGTTTCCGTAAGCGGAAATCTACAACTCGTGCCCTGATTGATATTGTACATAAAGTATTGTTCTATATTGTACTGCAACTGCATATAGAACCTGGAGAGTTTGAGACGATATTGTATTTTAGAAATTCGTGAAAAATGTCTAAACATTTTCAAGATTCGTTTTCCCGCATGTATCAATTTTTCTGATGGCGCATGTTTTTAGAAAATGAAACTTTCTTATACAACAATGCGATCCGTTCGGACGTCACCCAAAACTTTGTAAGCTCGATGGCTTTAATAACATGGAATGTGCAAACTTTGTGTTAGTTCCATATTCATATTTGCAGCCCAACTGAATTTGTTGCACTACCGAAATCAATTAAAAATTTTAATAATTGCTTTGTACTGCATGTACGAAACATGTACACTTCACTCGAGCACTTAAATGACTAAATTAAATAATGTACGAAATACGAAACGTAAAATTAGATGGCACTTTAATTGCTTGAAACGACTCATATGTATTGTAGCAATCATAATCCAGCTCGGATATTATGCAAAAGAGATACCTGTCAGAATGTAACTATATTTATTATTTTCCTTGTTGATTTCTCAGTAGAGAGCTCAAAATGCTGCAGATGAAATCCTGTGATGATTTTGCGGAATAAATGATAGGTGGATAATTGAATTTAAAAATCATTTAATAATAATAGCACGAAAATTAATACAGATTATAAGATAATTACAGGTGTAAGATCTTGAAAGCCGAGTAGGAGACTAAGGAAAATATGCATGGATTTTGTTCACATGATATTTTAGACAAAAAGGCTTACGCATTCATCGGAGGGAAAAACCAGAGATGTGTAAAATACCTCATTTTAGTTTCAAAAATACCAAATACTTTTAATTTTTTTCGTAACACAAAATACTAAATACTAAATAAGATACCAGCAACTAGGTTTTCTAAAATACTTAAGTAAAATACATATCAAAGCCCGCTCCAAAGATACTTAAGTACAAAATACTATCTTAAATACTTTAACTTTAAGAAATACATATAATTATTGTTTTGGAAATCGAGTACAGAACTTCAAAAATACAAGCTTTTTGGTAGTTATTCTACAAAACTAATTAGATACAAGCGCTTGATTAAAATCTATGCAAAATATATCTTAATTAATTAAAATATTTAGTTTAATTTAATTTAACAAACTAATTCGATATGATCCCAAGATAAATACTGTTTGCTTACCAAGTTCTTTAAAAAATTTGACGTTGATGACAAAGCTCCTTTTATTATCCCTTTAGTTTTACTAGCCCTCGCCGTTTTGGTTCCGACTCCAAGATTCTTTCACAAATAATGCACTGGGAGACCAAACTTCCATTGTCTTGCTCAATTACACGAAAATAATTACCGTCCAGAATTGCGGGTAAAGGTCGCACCGAGGATGACATTTTGAAATGCCTTATGCTTTCCGAACTACCGATTTCTTATAATTTATAATTAAAGCATGCTAACGAGAAGGACCATGCTCTCTAATGCTACTTTGCAGTGGATAGTCGGAGTGAATTGATCCCGTTTATTATTTCCCGTACGTACGACGTATGTAAATCGCTAAAAAACGTTGTTCCTATACTTAATGCTAACGATAGTAAATCGTTTGACAATAAGCACGATTGTGGAAATTTCAAAATATTGAGTACTTAAGTATTTTGATAAAGTATCTTATTTTAAATACTTATACATACTATTAATGGCTTTAAATAAAATACTAAATACTTACCAGCATCGTAGTTTGTAAATACTAAGATACAAAATACCCGGTCGACCCCAGTAGATTTGAAATACAAGATACAAGATACGTATTTTGTATTTTAGATAGTATTTTGTATTTAAGTATTTCAAGTACTACACATCTCTGGGAAAAACCTCCAGATAAACTAAAAATAACATTGACCTGGATGGCAATGAGTCAAAGGACGGTCAAGTATAATCATGTACATACATAGGTAGCTACAATTCCAGGTGCCACAAGAGCTACCTTACAATTAATCTACATAATCTTGATAGTAGATAAGCTAGCCGTCGAAAGGTATGAAATGTAAAGCAGTGTTGGATTGAGAGACGAAGGCAAACACTTGCCTATTCTTTTCTGTGGACTCAAGAATTAATATCTAATACAATTATCATACGAAGCCCTTTAACAAACCACATTATTTATTCGCAACAATTAATTACAAAATCTACTAATTTCGAAAGGTTCACTTTCCTGCACCACGCAGTCAACCGTTCACCGTTGCGCAAAACTGCGCAAACGCAGTTTTGCGTAAATTCGTGCATCGTACGGATTTTTACTACATCAAGAACGTTCAGAATCAGGTTATCACAGAGTTGTCCAAATGAAATGGCCCTCCTTCAAGCCTACAAAGAACAATTTAAAAAATTGTACTAGTAAAAGCCCTGTGCTTCGCACATGGGAAATTACTTGAGAATTGTGAGAGTATTCACAAAACCTTAAATGGCTATAGATCCTGTATCAAGGCCTGTCGAGAAGGCTTAATATTAATGTCCCGCTTCGCCGGGTAAAGTAATCTTATATAAGACATGTGAACTATTAACTGTTAGACTAACAATTCGTTTCATATACATGGATAGTTGGTATTTCATCAAATAATTATGGGACAACAGCTTCCGACCCACTAAAGATCACTGTCACACTTAATTTAATCAAAATTTGATGATTTATGTCTAATGTTTATAATAATTACGATTAGCGCTTTTAAGTGATAATCTAAAATTGTGTAATATTGCGAGCTTCCAGTAGGCTGCAAGGAGTTGGTATATAGCTGAGAAGCAGAGCGAGCTGAAAAAGCTCTCGTCTGCGACAGAGTTTCAGCCCGCTGTGCTTCTCGACTTGCTGTATACCACCGGCTTGCTTGGCTATATAGTGAAATAATATAGTACATAGTGGCTTGCTATATATTGAAATGAGCACGCCCAACTTTAAATTAACACAACAGCAGAAAAGTGTAGAGGCTAAACGGCTTTCGAATTAAGCCCAGTCTTGGGCTTACTGTATGCCTAAACCTTGCGCGCTGATATTAAGAGTAGAGCGCGAAAGTTTAATAGCCACAAACTCCATCCCTAGGTCATTAATTTATAAGGATTCCTTCTTTCTATCAATGAATTATTAATATTATAATATATTATATATATATTATAATTATAAAATTATTTGCTTACCTTCAGTCTTCCTTTACCCCAAAATTTTAGTAATGGTTTCAAAACCTGCATGAATTTTGAAAACGAAATAGATTTGATAAACAGTATCGTCAGAGTATCTATACGTAGCAGTATGCATCTACAGACATTGCAAATACTTCATTACTCCAAAGATGGTGATCATGTAGCGTGTTTTTCTCAATAGCTGTTATCAATTTTCCCATTAATGCTCGTCAGTACAGAGTGGCGTAAAATATATCACAGCTAAGAAGTTAGAAAAATCTTATCTTTAGTATGTACTTCTAAATATATGCTCACGCTCTGATGAAAATGCAAAATGTCAATCTATGTATGTATGTGTGCATGTATATGTGTCATGCATGGGTCACAGAGAAATTAGTCAATAATTAGTTCCACCATATTTTATGCACTGACAGCATCTTCCATTGTGAATCAGATTTCGTTATGCGTTTTAGGCGACGTAATAGTTACATTTCTTGCATTAAAACCAGCCCTCCCACAACAACTCTACCATTGCATGTCATTTTTGAAACTCGCATGTTCAGCTGTCTGCATGATAACACAGAAGTTGCAGGAAACGACAGAGGATTATAAATCAATGAAATAAAAAAGGAAGTAAAAGTTGAATCACGGATACTCACTCAATTCAAACACCATGATATTTTTATCACAGACGTGATTTATACTCTCAAACGACAATATTTCATGAATTGTCCCTGCAGATAAATCTCTTGAAAAAGATTAAAAGTAAAACTTGGTCACGTCACGCACAGATAATTTCACTCTCTCAACTCCGCAAACATTTTCATAATGGAAGCCCCAAGTAGTTCAGATGGTTTCTTGTTTATTAATACAAAACCCCTCTTAAACCATGGAATTACTTAGTTTCATCTCTTTCATTCTCTTCTTAAGTAATACTGAAGACACTGAGGGACTTGAGCTGAAGACCAATCAGGGGCAGCTTTTCGGTAAGGTTGATTTGTCACGAAGTGGACGGAAATTCTACAGTTTCGTGGGCATTCCATATGGACGTATTCCTCAACGTTTCATGGTTCCTATCAGAATACCAATATTATTATTTTTATAAGAACTGATTTTATGAGAAAATATTAAGATATATTATCAATTGTAAATTAAATAATTTTCCAGGAATCAGTTTCTGCTCCAGCGTGGGATGGACTTCGAGATGCCACAATGTATGGCCAAAGTTGCTTAAGTACCGATGATTGTCTCTTCGTCAATATATTTACTCCATTTTGGGTAACGCTTACTTTTCCAGCCTCGATTGCAGAACACCCTCGCTATAAGTTGTGAAACCCTTATGAAGTTGTAGGAATATTTTCATTTTTAGGTCACAAGTATTTGAACACACTTCTGCTTATTACAATACAATTTTTTTCTTTATAAAAGTTATTCAGAATGCCCTAAATTTTGACCTTTTTAAAGGTTCTCTAATGCTTTACAGACAATGCTCTGTATTTCAATTCTACGTTACCGTTAGTTAGTTTATTTTAATTGTTAAAAGTATATTTATGTATTAGCATCGTATTTGTTTGAATACATTTAGCGTTTTTGTGCAATTATTAGCATTTGATTACTTATTAGTATTTCCTTGTAAAAATGATCAATTGTTTGAACTATTTATAGCCTGGAAATGTAACAGATTATCTTCCAGTGATGTTCTGGATCCACGGCGGAGCATTCCAGTTCGGAAGTGGCGCAAACTACGGGCCGGAATACTTCATGGATGAGGACATCATCCTTGTAACAATTAACTACAGGCTTGGAGTATTGGGATTTTTTACACTAGATATTGATGAAGCTCCGGGTAATCAAGGCATGAAAGATATGGTGCTAGCTCTGAACTGGACACAAGAAAACATTCAGAGTTTTGGCGGAGACAAAAATCGTGTGACAATTTTTGGGGAGTCTGCTGGAGGAGTTGCAGTTTCTCTCTTAATACTTTCACCTCTAACTAAAGGTATCTATCTACTTATATTTACAAAGTGTAACAAGTGTATTTTAATTCTTTATACCAATATGTTGGTCTATAAACATTTTCCAAACGAAAGGTTTTCTGACAACTGTACAACACACCTTCGTGTAGAAGTATTTTCTCCATCACAGCGAAAATATTTAGGCGCATTTTCATTCATATAGATACGTTAATATTATCTTTTAGTAACACGTAGGTAACGTATGAGCAACATATAACATTATAAATTCATGATATTATAAGGATCAAATCCCACTACAAAATATTTGATCCCTCCTAATCATAATGGAGCTCCTGTGACTAAAAGCATTATACTATCACAACAAGACCTCATTCATGCAAGCATATTTGCTTTAGCTATGTATATCTATGTTTCGCCGTTAGTACTGATTTTTATTCTTTTAATACCATTACACGAGCCAAATTTATATTTATTCTTTTAGAAGTACTGTATAAATAATATTTGTAGGACTTTTCCATGGAGCTATCTCTCAATCTGGTACAGCTCTCTGTCCTTGGGCTTTTCGTTCGGACGTGAAACAAGAATCATTGAGACTCGCCACAAGACTGGGATGTGAAGGGTCGGATGAGGAAGTCCTCGATTGCATGAGGCATGTGGGGGCTTATAATATTTGGATGGCTAGAGGTACATCTATTCTGGTATGTAAATTATAGTATTATTTCCCTACTTACTGCTCTATGACTTCATCATTTACTGCATTAAATACACTAGGATGCATATATACATATCTATACTATAAGTAATTATTTAAAATTAAATAATTTGGATTCTATGCGTTTTTAGCCGGATTCGTTTATTAAGCCCATGAGCTTCATCCCAACGATAGAACGAAGGTCTCAAACAAATAAATCTTCAATTTTCCTACCAAACTCTCCAACTCGGCTCATACAGAAAGGGCAGTTTCAACAAGTTCCGTATATTTTAGGCAACAATAAGTATGAAACTGGAATGGCCAGTCTTTTATGTAAGAAAACAATTTTAAACAAATTTGTTATTCTTTTCGTTGACACATGAACGTAAACAAGCAGAAGTGAAAAACAGCATGCATTTTTAAAAGAAAAATAATTTTCCAGCCAAAAGTTGCTCATATGAACTTGAATTAATACTTGAATTATTACATCTAAAAGTAATACGTTAGAAAATGTTGCAGTTGATTATTGTGGTAACAAATGACTTATTTTTTAACAGTGGGCATGTTTTCCAATGACACCATTAAAGACTACATCCCTTACTTTGCCCCAAGAGCATTCGGTTACTCAGATAGGCTCGATATGAATAGAATAAGTTACGGGATACAAAAAACTTACTTCGAAAATGTGGATGTGAACGACTCTGACACCGTTCTCTCCAAAATAGCTAACGATCGGGTTTTCTTTGCCCCAACAAGAATCTCCGCCCTTTCCCACTCCACAAAATGTCCCACATATTTGTATGTCTTTGACCGGCCCGGTTATGCTGCACTGGTCCCTTTTCTCACTCGGAGTAGTAAGTTCTACTCAAAACTTCTGTGGAAAGAAGTCCATCAAAAATATACACAAGTGCTAACATAACTTTTTTTTAAAACTTATAGCGCCACAGCATACGGACGAGTTAACGTACGAATTCATGCTAACAAAGCCACCTTACTGGGGAAGCTATCCCATCCCTAAAGAACACAACTTATACAGCTTCTCAGCGGATTTGGTCCACAATTGGGCAACTTTTGCTAAAGATGGGTAAATAGAAGCAATTTTCATTAAAACGCAAGTTTTTACGGCCTTATACGTTTATAGTATACCAACATTAGCAAGGTTATCTTTTGTACATAGGAAACCCGGTAGTCATTGGGGATCGAAGGAAATCACGTGGGAACGAGTTACAGAGAGTCCCAAATGGTTACATATCAATGATGAAAGTGCATTGGAAGATGAGAGTGCTTTTTTCCAGAGTAGGATGGATTTCTGGTCCAAATTTTACAACACATAATGTTCATGTGTGACAAAAGGTCTAAAACAATAAAAAAAACAAAACGGATGAAAAAACTTCAACCAATAAATTTTATTTCTTTTACAATGCTTTTTCTCTCCTTGTCCTAAATGCTTTGTGATATGTTTTTACAGAATAAAAGTGAGAGCTGTGCAAAAAAAAATATTTTTATGGACAGTCAGGGCTGAGGAAAGAGAACTTTTACTCCCACAAAACTTACATTATAGTCCTATATCTTTGATGCCATTTCCATGACTAAAAATGCAAGCTTGTTTGCTATAGATTAAAATCCAAGGAGTGTATGTGCGTTCGTACGTAGGTATATACATATACATATGTAGGTACATGTTTCCAGTTAAAGAGATTTTTTTCTTTCATTTCACGATAAGTGGTAAAACTTTTGAGGACGTTGTCCACCCCCGTTTATGCTCCCAGTCCAGATTCCAGTAAAGAAAGCAAAGTTGCCAGGAGATAAGTCAGAACAGTAGTATTTTTAAGGGAGCTTCTCCCAATTGTTCCGTTTCTCCTGATTCTTATTTCGACGGGGAACCACGGCTAGGAGGGGCGGAAACCACGACATTAAAATCATAATCATTCTAATAACTTTTGTCTTTCATTCCTTCTGGTCAATCTAATCCTCACATCCCGTTCCTAGCAAAGCTTATATTCTCCCGTACAAATTGCTCCGGGAACAAACAAAGTTTTCCAATTTATTCGAACGGTTAGTTTTTTCTATCATAATCATTACCACTTCAAATCCATTGGAAACGAAATTTTATAAGAAAATGCGTCGAATTGCACAGCATTCATTTGAAATTGGAGTGCGCTGTCCTTATACTAAGAGCACGCTTAACAGGAGCAAACTTTCTAAACTTATAATTATATGTATGTGGAGAAAAATGTAGTAAATGAGAACGTGCATAGTATTTCTTCCCATGGAGAGAAAAAGTTCTTATAAGGAGTTTCATATAGAAATTGAGAACAATAATTACTAAATTAAGGAACCCGTAGTACCATACAGTAATTAATACACAGTGTAATTCCGTTTGGAGAATTTAGGTTCTTTAGTGGTGAGAATGCACTGTAGAAACGACCGTTACATATGGCTTGAGCACGAAAATCAATTACTTGCAATGAAAAAATTAAATGTTGTGGTTAATGTTGGTAATATTTTTGTCAATGCAGAGAATGCTATTACAAGAGGGACTCTTGTATTGAGAGTACTTTGTAAGTAGGATTCATATGCAAGTATTTGTAAAAATAAATTACTATTAAACGTGAATAATGAAAGATTCAAATTATATGGATTTCTTCAAAACTATAAGACAAACATTAATTTAAATACGTGGAAACAAAATCGTGCGGAGACATTGCGGGAGTAGTTAGAATGTATGCACTAAATCAGAAAATAGACAAATGCAAGTTGTAAGTCAATGTGCCAAATTGCCGGAAAAGTTTGTCAGTCCTAAAGGAAGAAGAAAGTCCAACTTTCACAGTATTATTCATCCTAATGTTCTAGCATGTCGAACATTACGATAAATTTCAGATGCATTAACTCTACGATCATTTTCAACAGTGCGCTATTCAACTTGTTCTCTCTAAAAGAGAATTGATTATATTAATTATATTACAGAGTTCTTCTTATATAGTTAACTATTTCTCTATAATGAACTTGATTGAACCTTAAATTAAGTGAACTGTACTTGGCATACATTTATACTAATATGCAACGTAATACGTGATGTGTGTATGTGTAAATCAGAAGCCTAACGTTTGGAAAAGATTGTTTCTGAAAAAATTTGGTAATCAGTTCTTTCAAGAGAAAGTAGAAAAATAGAGTCAACAAACTTGTAATCAAATAGTCTTTGAAACTTTGGTTCTCAGAGTTTATGAGACGGGGGAGGGTAAATCTGTAGGGTCATGGCCATAAGAAAGGTTTTCTCTTCTTGGCAGTGTATTGAGAAATTGTAAGAATTTGGGGGAAGAAACGCACGTGGAGGAAGTCTGGTGATAACTTTTGGTCCATTGAAACTCAATATTGTCACATGCTGACGTACACGCTTACAGTGTGTGGGGATGTGCGTGCCATTAAAACCAGTGAACTGTGAGACGCAACGTGAGCATAAGTTGTGAAAGTGTGTTTTCTCCGGGAGGGTGGTCATAACATTGTGTTATCATATACGAGGGTATGTATGAAGTATATGAAATGTTTTATAGTCAGTTGGGCGAAAATTGGAAATAATGCAATAAATTGTGTGTCTCGGCATGTGTGTGAGCACGATGCTAGCAACAAATAAAGGCTAGAAAGTATATTACTTTTTACGGATAGCTCTGCATTAGTTTCTGTCGGGGTTAGTTCCATTTCTCATGTTTTGGCAAATGTTTGCTTTTCGTTTGGTGAGAGAAACAACTGTGAGTCAGATTTTTTCGTAATACCTACATCTTTTGAAAATATTTCAAATATTTCTTGGTAATTCTTGGTTTCTATGCAGGTGCAGTAATAATTGGACACTTTCTCATTTTTCACAATGTAATGCTGCAATTATAAAAGCTATATTTTATTGTTTGTGAGTTTTTGTAGTTTTATTGAGAGTGCAAACACATACATAAAAAAAAGTAAGGCTTTACCCTTCAAAGATTTGGTTTGGGGTTCCGTTTACAGTGTACTTTCATTATAAGTATACAGTCAGTGTTCTCTTGAGAGACAACCATAAATGGAAAATCCCGCTTATCAATACGTTATTTTTTCTTTTCAGAGAAATATGAAACTTTCAAATTTTATTAACTTAATTTTAATGTGCTGAGGGTCACTTGAATGTCCAGAGGCTGTCCTACTAAACTTAAAAGCGGATTTAAACAGTTTCACGTAGCTGTCAAATAGGAAAATTCTCCGTTGTTCAATGTTTTTCTCGCTTGTCATATTCGACTTTGCAAGCCAAAGCAATTGGAAGGAGCTCATAATTTTTGGTCAACTGAAACGCCACATTGTCACATGCTGACATCCACACTTGTGTGTATTGATGTGCGTGCCATCAAATTCAGTCAACCATGAAACGTTTTACAGAGTAACTTTTCCAAGCTTGTAAAAAATTGTTTCCCTATTCTTCTTATATACATATGTAGATATTCACCTCATAAAATCTCCGACAAAAAAATGAGCAACATATGCGCTAAATCTTAGAACGTATTAAACCTACACGTACAACCCGTTTTTTTTACAACTGTGCAACTCGTGCTGGAATCTGTACACCAAATTGTATTCACAAAATCTTTCGAATTCTATTGAACCTAATTTAAAAACATTTAAATATTGGTTATCAAACTATTGCGGACTTTTTTATATGAAATGTGTACTATTATATGTACATATGTATGTGAAAAGTTGTCTTAACGCCGGTGACTTGTAAATTGAAATAGAGAATATACTGTTTTTGTGAATGTGCTTATGTACAATAAGCAAATGACTTGACTTGTTTCTAAAAAGAATTACTATTTTTATACAGCAAGGATTTGTTTTAAAGGAAGCAACACTTGATTTCAATATCTGGCTCTTCTCACTTGTCTCAATTGACACACTGTCACATGATTTCATTCATATTTACCGACATTAATTGTTAGTTGTTGCATGCTTCAATCTCATTTCCAAACGTTTTTTCTTGTACCTTACGAATCCATATGATCAATGTACACATCCTTAATTTCTACCCGGGTATAACGCAAATCGATTGGTTTTTATAGTGAATGACCAGTATAGAAGCTGGTACCGGAGAGGCGCGTAGAAATTTTAGAGGTTCGTGGTTTTAACTTGTTAACGATAGGGATAGATGGAGATACTACACTGCGAATGTCCATAGTTCCCTAACCTATGAACCCGGTTAGTTTGGTAAATAGTTCAAGTATATGGGTTGAGATTGGGCAGGTAGAAACGGCGGGGTGGTTCGAATGATAAGGCAAGTGGCGGGGTAGTTGGACGAAAAACAATTGACCTACCTATATAGTTGGGCAGAATTTTATTTACCTACCCAAATAGTTGGACAAAAAAACATTTGGATTACCTAGATAGTTGGACAAAAATCTTTTGGGCTGGCTACGTAGTTGGGCAAAATCATTTGGGCTACCCAGGTGGTTGGGCAAATTGACCGGAGGGTCTTTGGCCATTTGGTCTGGCGGGTGAGTTAATCAATCACCAATTTCAGGTTTGTTTGATATGTGGAACGATTTCCACATCCGCTACATTGTAATATATTCAGACGAGTTAGTTCGTATAATTATGTTTAAACGTCAAGGCAAGTTTAGTTTAATCAGGTGATTACTGTTGTTGTTGCATTGTAATTGAATTACATGAATATTTATTATTAAGACTGGTGATAGTATGTATAATTATTCTAAACCATAAACAAGATAAAGACTTCAAACGCAGCAAATATAATAACAAGGAATGAATAGCCGCAGATGACACAAGGGACTGTGATGGAAGTGAGAAAATGACCCTCGTGTTGTAGCTAGTGATGCCAATGGTCTGGTCTGAGCTTCGGACCAGACCAGTTTCATGAAATCTGGATCAGACCACCAAAGACCATGGTCCGGACCATAGAGTGCAATTAAACAATCACATTTTATCCAGTGAAATTCTTGTTTTATCGCCAGAAATGACATTTTTTATTTGTTCCATGGGATTTCGTTGACTCATAATTTTTTATTTTGCATACTTTTTGGACCATGGTCCTTGTGGTCTGGTCTGGTCCTGAAGCTGGACCAATTGTAACTGGTCTGGTCCAAGCTCTGAATCCAGATTTTAGCGTAACAATATTTGTTAAACCCTCGTAATTAACACACCGTAATTCAATAACACACCATATTACACTGCTTAACCGTGCCTTTAAGAAAATTATATAAGCAGGAACTGCGCCCATTACGGACGAGTTGGAGCAAAAACAGCTATGCGCGACTTGGATTTTCATGAAATCACTTCAAAACAATTAATTTAAGTTTATATTTATATTCGCATTTACATTTTAATTTTAATTTTCATTTATATTTGCATTTATATTTATATTTGCATTTATATTTATATTTATATTTATATTTGCATTTATATTTATATTTATATTTATATTTGCATTTATATTTATATTTATATTTGCATTTATATTTATATTTATATTTATATTTGCATTTATATTTATATTTATATTTGCATTTATATTTATATTTGCATTTGCATTTATATTTATATTTGCATTTGAATTTACATTTGCATTTATTTTTATATTTATATATATTTTCATTTACATTTATATCTATATTTTTATTTATATTTACATTTATATTTTCATTTAAATTTAAATTTAAATTTATATTGGTGTTTATGTTTATATTTATATTTACATTTTTATTTATATTTAGATACATTTATATTTTCATTTAAATTTAAATTAAAATTTATATTGGTGTTTATGTTTATGTTTATATTTATGTTTATGTTTATGTTTATATTAAATTTGAATTTATATTCATATTTATATTTAAAACGTTTAATAATTAAATATTTTAGTAACAGCACATTTGGTTTACATACAGATTGTCCCAAATCAGACAACAGCACTAAATTTATAACAGAACGAATTTTGATTCAGATTCTTTTCCAGATTTAAAAAGATCTGTTTCCTTGACCTACTTCAAAAATTGAGATCACAATCGTGGTGAGGGACATAGCCTCGTGTATTTGAAGCGATGTGAAAAATGAGATAATTAGACACAAAAGTGTTTTTTGATAAGTCTGTAATAATAAGGATGTGGTATCGATTACCCTGACAACATTCAAGTACTTCCCTTATTATTCTTTTTACATAACTGTCATAATTATTGCATTATTGTGCATTCTGCTGTTTGAACCATATAGTAGGTGATATTTTTTATTTGTATATACTACGTCGGACGAAACCCGTCCAATAAGTTTTAGGACATCGTGTCTTATATAATATCGTAAGCCATTTGCTTGAGTCTGTTGGCAGCAAAAGTTATTTAAATTCTGATTTAAAATTGTCAGACAATAAATATCAGAAATTTTGAAAGAAAATTACAAACATACGATGGAAAATTCCTTTTCAACAATAGTACAACAGGAACTACTGGAATTTGTTAACCTAAAAAACAATAATTATTACTGATTTTTGATTATGTCGGATAACTAGAAAATTAATAAGGCGCTTTAAATAAAACATTTTGTAGTTGCTACTTATGTTAGCAGTAAGCTCAGTGCAAATTTGATCAAAAATTGTTTTTGCGAAAAATATTCATCAAATTTTGAAATGATCAGTAAACATTTGACGAAGCACCTAGCCAATTTCGGTGCATTTTTTTGTAATCATTGCATAGGCCAATTATATGGCTCACGACAAATTTGGTGGAATTTCGTTCTGAAGTTGTTTTTAAATTCCAAAACGATTGAAATCATGGCACGTGCGACTACAGATGTATATGCAGGAATTGGGAAGTCCAGCATAACACGTAAAGTTGAAGTTTCAACTTCTGATCGTCGCCACAGTCAGATGGCGCAAGATATGCCAATAAAAGCTCTAAGATTTTTGCGAAATTTTACAAAACTCATTTGAAATCATCTTGAAATTTAAGTAAACGTTTTAATTTAGTATGAGATTTGATAAAAGTTGTATTTTTTTTAAATTGGAAAAGCAATAATTATCGATGTTTTTATGTTCATTTATCATATATTTGTTAAATCAATCTTATTGTCTATGACTCATCTGGGATGACCGGTGACCCAGGTCGGCTTAATCTCTTTGTTTTTTTAAGCAAACGAATGCTTCTACTTAGGATTATCAGCCGTTACACCATTGACGTCAAAGTAATCCCAAGATTTTTGTTCAAAATACGTTGCTAAATTGTTATTTCTACCTTTTGATGTCATGAGGAGGTGTGTAGGAGGCGGAGTCAACCAGGCGGGGCCGGTAAGTTTACCCTCCAATGTTTATTCACTAGGAGTTACATTTTTTTTTGCAAAAGCGTATAGTTTCTGGAGCTGAATTTTGCTATATTTCAGAAAATTCCATGTAGAGAGCATGTACATTTTCGTTCGGTTAAGGAAAGTATGCATTGTACACGGGCGGTTTCACCTTAGCTTTCATATCTAAATTTTGGACCATTTAAGCGGGAAACTTCATTTTACTGGTTTGCATATGTACATAAAATTGCATTAGTTCTGTGAACATATACCCAACGTTATTAATGCTTATCGGACTGGTTAAAAAATCGGGCTGCATAAACCGGTTGCTGATATCCTTTTTGGTGGTTTTATTTATCTTTCCTGAAAAGTATCACAATATCCTAGATTTGCGAGTTCCAGTAAACAAAAGAAAACCGAGCTAATTGAAACATGAAGGCCAAGTCGGTAGATAAAAATGCTACCAGTAAATATTGGGAAACAATAAAGAATTGCACGAATGAGTATAAAATATGTTATTTCATTCCGATATTTTATTGTAGATACATATGTAGGTACACCTAAACATATATCTTTTTCTCAATAAATCTATCCCAGCATTGTTTGACTTGTTTATATTTAATTGGCTGCCATAATATGTTCTTGTGTAAATGCGTGCCTTGCATCTGTTTCCCCAACGTTGTATCCCATCAACTCAGAGAAAATATTAAGTGACACCATTAAAAGGCAATGGGATTAACCCAGCGTTGTGTAGATTGTCTGATTGTGTCAACTGTTTCCAAACTTGCCATGCAATAAAACCTATAGATATACATGCACGATTTATATACGTATGCCCACATACTCTGCGACCCCCCCAGTTAAGGGACAATGGTAGCGAATTCGATTTTGTGCCGAATTCATTCCCGATTTTATAAAATTCATTTCATTAACCTAGATGAATATATCCACCCAACAGCTTAAAACGCGAAAAAACGTTGCTTGTCATGCATATAGTTCTTAAGAAAGTGACCTGATGGATAGTTGACTAAAAAACCAGTAAATATCCTACAATCCGGCGTGTAAACGTGTATAGGAAATAATTATGCGTGTTAAATGATTAACTGAAATCAGTAAAAATTCCTGACGTCGTTTCGCATTTTAGACCTCTGTCTGCAAGTATTTTACTAGTTAAATATAAGAAATGTTGGAAAATGTGGATAACATTTGTTACAAAACGAGAGAATAAAATAATTTTTACCTCTGTACCTTATACAGGGTAGGGGGAGAACATGGATTTGTAGGATCTCTACATTCATTGCATGCCCACAAATCCATCCAAGAGGTACTAATACTGCCTAATTTCTATCTTTCTTGCTCCTCTAGTCCAAAATAATGTATTGGAGTGGAAAAAAACTGCTGTGACTGCTATTTCAGAGCTGAGTGGGCTGCCATTTAATGGGCTCATAAAACAAGCGAACGTCAAATTGCAACAATCTGTTTCTCTCTCATGTTTCTTCCCTTCTTGTAGTTTTTTTCTTGCTTGAGTAACTTCAGACAAACCTCATTCTTGACGCATTCCTTCTTTCACTTGACAAATAAACATTTCCCCACCTGTGAGCAGTCATTAAATACATTTCATTAAAAATATACAAATGCTGTAAGTACACAAATATAGTAACTTCCGAGAGCTTGAAATTATCTACTTCCGAGTTCCTTCTTACTCACTACTTTTTCTCTAGCTACTTAAATTCCTGGTATATACCATCGGCCTTTACTGTTTACAATGCGTATGTAAACACGACGCAAATGAAATAACAGCAAACATTGTATGTAAAACAGTGTTTTTGAGTAAGATTTCAAGTTTGCTTAATTTTTCATTTTTGATACTTTTATTGTTTTGCTAGAAAATATTTAAAAAAGGTACATTTGAACATGTAAAACAGAAAGAGATGATACAGCGAATATTCCCAAAACTTTTTACGGACGAAAATTGATGGTTAGAGCTTATATTATTACACATGTATGTATATTAGTTATATAATTATATATACATATATATTTATATATATAATTAATTAAACGTATATCAGCATGGTCACTCTTTTATGCGTGTAATAAAAAAGATTAAAGAAAAATCTTTTATGCTGGTTTCTAGTAAAATACTTAAATGAAAATTATGAATTTTGATAGTTAGCACAGTAATTTCAATTTTGAATTTTGCCTCTCACAGAATAAATAAGCTGCACCTGCTGTCTGTGCCTCTTCGAAGAAATTCAAAGAAATGAAGATTTGCCCTTTTGTTGCCAAAATATTTGATGAATATGAGAATTTGTTTGAAATCCGATTCTATGAAATTTCCGAGATAGTTTTGTTCCGCATCCGAAGGTGCAGAAAATTACATGAGTCCGTAATCCGACGCTTGAAAAGTTTATACAGAATTAGTTATAATTAAGTTTTAAATGAAAATGTAACATGTGTATCTGCTATTGCAGAAACTTCTGCGGGAAGGTCCACAATGTGTGTGAAGCCATAAATTTTTTATCTCTGTTCCCAAAAAGACGCCGCTAATCACTCCCCTCACGGAAGTATGTGCTCTGCTTGACGCGTCTTGACCTGTCCTCACGTAGGAAGCGCTTGGAAAGCTTAAAGTGCATCTGTAAAGCGATTGTGAAAAGTGCTAAGCATGCCAAAATTAACTGTTTATGCACGTTGTCTTCACTGCCTCCACATTTTGCAAAACTTGTGCCTAAGTGCTTGAGGTGTTGATAAATTGCTACAACTATCAATGGGAATAGTTTTTGCAGGAGAGACAGGAACTGGCCTCCATTAATTTTTCCAATAATAACAATTACTATATTGATTTTATTCCCGACTAGAACATCCACCTCTATCTTGGGCTCATGGAGGTACATTTACGTAATACATTTAGATACTTATAAACAGGTGAATATACATATGTACAATGAATGTAGAGGCTAGTTGTAGCTCTGTTGTTGTTTTACATAAGCACTGATTTTGGGAAACGGTGAAGAAGCAAATTAAAACTTGAATAAAATAATATAGAAAACAATCAGTCTTTTTATCAAAATTCCAGTCTTGGCCTCCAGTGAAGGTTAGAAACTATTTTAATACTTACTACAGGGCGCTCAATTTTTAACGGACAACAACACCGACTTCCCCATTATATACTTCCTTATACAAGGAGCAGAAAGGTGTGCAAACATTCCCATTTAATACAAAGTTGATTTTTCACTGTGTTCCATTTTTCATTGTGTCAGTGCATGCCTTGTTAAAAGCCAGCCTGTGTGACTTTGAGGCATGCTCTTAAAAAGAGAGCGCGCTGTGTAGAACCAATATCAGTTGGAATCCTCATCAATAATCGAGATTGTCCTAGGTTGGGGTTGGGACGGTCTTCGGCCTCTGCTCATATTTCTAAACTGGATGTCCCGGAGATGTTCACTCGGAACTGGAAGATGCCTTTGGTGAGTGAAATGTTGGGAGGTGGAGGGCATGGAGTTGTTGAAACCAGCGACACCACTTGCAACTGCCGCTGCTGTAGCACCAATACCAGCATGTGCTACTTGAGCAGTGGTGGGTCGAGCAGCAGACCAACGGCGCATGCGCCGAGCATCCAGTAGTGCTGGGTAATCTGGATCGTACTCCGATACGAGACAGTTCTCAACTTTGTTGCAGGAAGTGATGCAGTCCGCGCCAAAGTATTCTTCCCATTCCTCGAAGTAAATGTCCTAATAGTTAAAGATTTTAATGGGTTTGATCCTTTCCGCTTTTTTCCCGCTGTACAAGCAAAATAAATATTATTATTAGTATTTATTACCTGAAAATCAATATCGGCGATCCCTTCCTCAGAAATACACGTCAATTCCTTGAGCATATTGGCAGGGTCAATGCTCTCTTTGAGGTCATCATGATGATCCCCTGAGTCATGCTTTGAATTCGGTGACAGTTGTTCTGGAGGGAATGCAAAGGACAACCGGCGCATTTTCGGAGATTGCGCACTTTCTAGCGTCTCACAGCTGTATAGAAAGAGAATTCAAAAATTGAAATAATCTATATATTAAATACTTCAACTAATTATATTTTGACATTTTTTCTACAAATGTTCACTCACGTCTTCACTGAACTCTGCGTCTTACGCCGGGACAATTTCCGTCTTCGCACATCAGTCAAAAACAAAATGGCGGAGCCAATGAGAACAGCCAAGGCTGAGAAGTAATAGCCGGTTTTGTATCCCCATTTCCAATTGATGTATCCTTAAAGTTTTGAAAATGAAATAGCGTCAAATTTGAACGTAGTGGTAAAAATAAAGCACGAAAGTGTTATTGTTGACTATGAATTTTACCTGTGAAAGGCACTCCTGCCACAAGTGGCAAAGCCTGACTAGCCTGTAGATAGGACCAAGCTCTGGGAAAGTGGCGCGCGCGTACCCTTTCATAAGTGTAGACTTTCAGCGCATAATTGTAGCCCCCAAGTGAGAACCCATATACTGCAGCAAATATCACCAGTCCATTGAAGCCTTTCACAGCCGTTAGGGCTAGGATTGACATTCCGCTTATTAGACTTGCCACCTGTAAATTTAACAGCGTATTCAGTTTAGAAGTGTGTATTGGTAGGCTTAGTTTTCATCGATAATATGCTGAGCTGTTTTTTCAATACGAACACCCACATGAGTAATTCCTATTTTGTTGTAATACCTGACATAAGTACTGTTTCGAAACCCGACACTCCTGATTTTTCTGTACAGCGAGAAGTCCAAATGACGCGCACCCAACGATCCAAGAAGCGCCAACGTAAATGTGGACAAGTATCATTGAAAAATCCACAACTTTATTCTCTCCGCATTCCAATATCTGCAGTTCCAAATTCATTGTGATGAACAAATGAGCCGAAAAATGTGCAAGCAATAGCAAGTACTAAACTATTTGTGCGGACTTACGTATCTAACCAAAACGTGAGGGTACATTTAATATTATACAAGGATTGGTCATACAACTACAGGATTGTTCACTTACCAAGTAAAACAAAGGTGTATTAATTCCAAAAGCTGTAAAAGCCGAAGACAGCAACAGAATTTGTAACGTTTTGGATCTTAGGCAACTAAAGTCCAGGAAAGGCGGTTTGTCTTCTCGCTTTTCCTTATCTTTAACCTTGAGCATTTCAACAAAATAATAATTCAAAAATCTAGACTTAAATAACTCGATTTTGTCAAAGTTTTTCCAGCTAAATTCCTTGTTATACCTTCCTCTTTTGGTTTTTCAAATGTAAAATAGCCCTTCGTTGGGGATGATAAAGTGATGCAGAGCGGTAGCAGGTTCCAAGAAAGAAAGTGAGAAACAATGATCCCGTCACTGCTTGCAAGCCTAATCGCCAGCCTAACTTGCTGCAAAAAGTTCCAATATTTCATACGTAGAAATGCTTTTATATTTCTATAGTTTAAATATTCAAGTTCTAATTTAGGTTAAATAACATGCTGACTCTCTTGATAAGTTGTAATAAGAGTTTCTCTACATAAATTGAAGTAGTTGTGTGTGTTATATGAATGTAGAAGTAGTAGAGCTTAATTGTTATACGTGAAGAAAGGCAAAAGAAAGGGAAGCGAACCTTATAGCCATGTGAATGGAAAAGGACATTACGAGGATGCCAAGACCGGAGCCGGAAACCACAATAATTTCCACAACCTCTCGCCTTCGTTTAAAATACTGGCCGACCATTAATGAAGAAGCATCTCTTGTCAGACCCACGCCGACCCCTGCCCAAAAATAGTTTTATTCCTGTCAATTCCATCCACCGACCCACTCTCTCACGCATTACGATCTCAAAATCAGTCAGTGATGCGCCACGCACTCCACCAATCTCTTTCATCCATCCAGACCATTCACATAGTTTTTTTTTTAAAACAAAGGTCTCCATACAAAACAAGGCGAGGAAAAAATGAACTCACCCAGAAAGGCCCCGTAGCTAAAGAAAAGCTGGTGGTACTGGGACGCAAAGGAGGTAAAGAGGCAGCCAAGAGAGGCGACTAACCCTCCGAAAACTGCTGCGAGCCGAGTGCTCTTCCTTTTGCAAATTGACACCCAAATCGGAGAGAATAGGAGGGAGATTCCCATTGATACGGCGCCTAGCCAGCCTACAATAGAGCATTCCACAAAATTGCATAATTACATTTAATAGACATGACATTCTCTCACCAAACATGAGACCCCAGTACATACGCATTTTCTCTCTAAAAAGCAAAATATTTGCGAGCATTACCGGCTACTAGCATGTTAACTGCTCTTCTAATAAAAACACTGTGTTTAAAGTGTGCTCTCAATATAATATACCCTTTTCAAGTACCTCCTTCTCCGTAGGAGCAGAAATCATTTGGATCTATTCCCGTTTAAACATTAAACAAGTTTAATAATAAAATTGTTTTCCTTACCAGTGCATTTAGAAAGTTAAATTTGGGTTTTTTACTCTGATTATCTTAACCACAGAATATGCTCGGCTTGATTTCACTATTTCCACACCCTTGAAGCAATTAATTCACCAGCGGAATATTTGGACTTAGTTCTCATTTTTTCTAGTATTAATTATAAGCATGTCAAAGTAAAATATCGCTTCTTTAAGGGTGTCATGATAAAGAGACTGTTATATTGTACTATATGATTACAAGGGGGCAGTTTTGCTTTTTATGGGGTTATTCTTATGGAAAGTGTGCACTGCTTAATTGGAAGTCAAATGCTTTTAACAGGGGTACCGTATAAACAGAATCGCATTGTGTAGTTTCAAAGTCCCTAAATGAATACGGAAACACTAATGCATAATCTCTAGATCCGCACTATCCCCATTCTACATTATTCATGTACTTCGTTAACAACAGTATTAGCCAAATCCCAGTTTTGTCTACTGGAATTGAAGAAGACAAGTTTCAACCAACGTTCGACTAAATTGTAATTGTAATGTAAGGGATTGCTTGGATTTACAAAATTGAAATGGAAATCCAATACAGAGATAGAGCAGCAAATGCAGACATTTCCTTCTGAAGGTTCTTGAATTCTAAAACTGGATTAATTTTGTTCGCAGGATTCCAGTAGGTATTTGAACTGCACACAAGCGTACTTAATAACGTTCCAATGTGCTTTATAATTTCGATAGTTATATTATTATGCTGTGCAGATATTATCCAAAGATTTTATTTTTCGTCATAGAATGTTCTTAGAGTTATTGGAGTCCTCAAAATTAATTCTATTGACGTTGAAGTTAAACAAGGGAAAGAGAGAATGAGTTAGGCATTAATAAATCGGAGACAACGTAATTTTCAGCTGTGCATGTGCAACCCAAATTAGTTAATTGACGGAGTGGAAGTTGCACTAAAATCCTTCAAAAACAAAAACACATTCCCCCGTTACTCATATACCTTTTTACAATCCTCCGTGACAAACCAATTCCAATTGAGTCCAAGAACTCATGCTGTCTGAAACTTATGCATGTAATATCAACCTCTGGTTTGAGTTTGGGGTACATACATACATGATACTGACACAGATACCAAAACCTATATATAATAAAGATGCACATCCGCACAGGAGTAATACAATTGCACATGTGCTCAATTTGTCTGTTTACTCCAATTCATTGTGCTCTCTCCTTTTTATTAAAATTAGAATTCTCAGAATTGTGTAGATTTTCAGACATTCCCGATGCTACCAGGATTCCAACACTGTAAGTATTGCAGGCTTCCTTACCAAACACCCCAATTCATTACATCATCAGTTCTCAAAAGTTTTATGGCTTTGTCCCTTTCCCATTTACTTACGCGTTACATTTAGATTTTTTTTTCTCCCAAGTCGCCCCATATGTTACTCGTTGTACGTGCTCTCCTGCGTTCCTTTAGTTTACATGCAGTTTTATGCAAGCAGATTTACTTTTAAATAAAAATACAAGTATGTACATACATTGAGGAAACAAAGTACAACATATGTATATAAAAGCAAACAAAATTACTTATGTATGTAAATAGGAGCCAATTTACCTGCTACATACTAGTGTTTTAAAACAATGTTATGCATGCAAAAAGGCTCCAATTGTAAGTTCATAAGTAGATAACATTATGCATAGAACATAGAGCTGAGATTTAATAATAATATTACCCCTGCCACCAAAACGTTTTTCTTCTTCGGGATCAAGCAACACACAAGCTCGTTAAGTTTTCCTTTCTGAGTAATTTAAAGTTTATTGTTTTACTTTTACAGCGTATAGTTTTCCCTAATAAGCAGATATATGTAGTTTACTGAGAGCTATTCATAGTATGTACCACACAATCGAATGCATTTTCTACAGATAAATTCGTACCAGGAGAGTGTTCTGACAAATAAGTCAAGTGAAAGAGGTTTTTGGGAGACGTTGTTCTCGCGACTAAAATGTTTACCTCGATGGAAGTGGAGGAAGACAACGTTGGAGAGGAAGAGTTGACTTCCAAGACTGATGGCATGAGTGCTGAGAGCACAGAACGTAACCACCCAACCCCAGCCTCCTTCAGGGTAATAGTGTTGTTGTAAGGTCCTCCACTCACTCCGCTTCTTATTGTCATTGTCCTGTATTAATTCCAGAGATATTGATAAGAAATCAGAGCGCTCCTCCAGAGAGAGCACACACACGAGGATTGGGAATTCCAAGTAAATGATTTCCTAATTCAATCTTCTTCATTCATTCAATTTGACAGAGGGAAATATAATGAAGTGGATTGTTCTATTGGATTCAATGAAGTCCAGCCAATGCATGGACAAGCACAATGACAGTAGATACAGTATACTCTCCACATAAGAGACACACTCCCTTATTAGAGCATGTTCTTCACGCAGGCAAAAATATTTGGACACATTCCCGTTTAGAACAAAGTTAATTTTTCCTCACAAAAGCATATGATTGTAAAAACCAAATTATGCTCCTTTAAAAGTTGTTAAGATAAAAATAGTGAAGTAATTATTTATCTACATAATTATTTACTCTCGCTATAAAGTGACCTGTGTATAAGAGAATTTTTTCTGTAGGAGCAAAAATATTGATTACCATTGTACACTGTAAAATTTGATCCGTGTAAAGGAATAACATTGTGCAGGTTAAAAGTTCTTTTAGAAGTAAATACTCTAGAGAAATAGAGAGATCACTGTATTTCCAACATGCTATCACTATAAGGGACTTCCTAAAATATTGTGACATATTTCCATTTACCAGAATGCTATTATTTCCCTTTATAAAATGATGCCAGTGGAAGAGGAAAATTTTGTGGATTGCTGAGATGCTCTTGTAGAGAGCGTTCAGTATACGCTGCTGAACTCTCTTTATAAAAGCATCCTTAAATTCAGGAAAAGTTGGCTCGTTGTGTCATACGAAGTGAAATGAAAATTGTAGCAAACGGAAGGGTGTCCAAATATTGATGCCCATTATTAATGAGAGGGTCTGTTGTAGGAAGAGCAACTGTATCTATGTATATTGTGCGTACATTGGTTTGAAAGTTGTCCTAACCTGTTCCCGTTTCTTTTGGAGACCCGAGATCTCCTTGCCTCTCTTATTAGTGCTACTGAGAGGTTGTTGGGAGGTTGGAGGAGGTTTGACTGGGTCTGGGTGCTGAGGTGTCTCCGTATGGAATGACATTTGCGGGAAGAATGGTGCAGGCAATGATTTGGATCGGTAGTTTTTGATGATAGGACCACCCCCATCGTGGGATTGTGAATGGGATTGACTCGAGTCCAAATCAGAGTCCAGCAACTGTCCACTGTCTTCTTCCATTTTTCACGAGGATCTTGTTTGCTCTGTATTATTTTTATTATTACTCTTCTCCTGTAGCTAGAGATACGTGTACATATCTACTTGGATAAAAAACACATGAGCTCTCACAAGACGCTATCTCTGCTCTGTAATATGTAATTGAAGTTTTACAGACTGTGTCACTTATTGAACATTCCCGTCACGTTGCTATTCCTTGTCTTGATCTGGTTCTTGACTTATTTCAATCCTTCTCTCAACAAGGTGAGTCCTGGCTTTTGTATGTGAACACTTGAGTCAACTTCGTGTCGGTGCGCTTTATAGTTATAGCTCTCTTTATTAGTGTACATATCTATCTATGTATATGTAGCAGTTTTTACACTGATGTTCGTTTTTTTACTGAACAATCTACAATATATATTGGAGGGGTTTCAAGAGGTATGTGTAGCCTCGTAATTTCTTCCCGAGTCAGGAATCATCCAAACATTGGTGGACGGGATGCCAAACACTCTGTTAACTTTAAAATATGACTTCAATCAAGTTATTGGTACAAGAAAAGTACAGCTTCTTAAACAATGCCCATGGACAAGGATATAGGAATAATGACCTGTGGCGAATTTCAATTAAGAATTATCATCTTTATTGCTTCATTCAAAAGCTTCCACACAGTGAGGATATCACTCACATAGTTCCATATATATGTATGGAATTCTGGGTTGACGAAGGAACAGATTCCACATTGCAGATTCAAACTACGTCCTTTACAAACTCTCAAGCGCTTCCAAAGCCAAACATGAAAAATTTATGGGACGTTTTTTAAAGAGGAAATAGAATGTACAACTCAGTACTCACTCAATAAAGCAGAATTGAAATGTTTCTTAAAATTAAGACTAGGTGCCCATAATATAGCCAAAGTTTTTTCAATTTAAGTCCTTATTTCTAAAGTGACCGGTATAGAGTTCAAAATTTGTCTAATTTGAACCCTTGAAGGTACAAAATTTGGATTTTATAGTGACAAATTCTTTTATTGTAAACCCAAAAATCAAGAGTAGGGGTAAATGTAGGATTGGTTCATTATTTTGCCAACAAATAATAAAGTAGCTCTTATAAGGAAGTCTCTGTTACTGCGAGAGTGACCACTTTTATTTACATAATGGAATTTAAATTCCAGATTAAAATTCTATTGAACGTCAAAACTTTAAGTAAAAATTAATATTAGCATACTCCGTTCACAGCGTTTCCTCAATATAAACCTAAAATATTATAATAAACTTGGCAGTATCAGAAATTCTGAGGCAATAATTATCGTTAATTTAATTACAACTCAGTTGAGTCTTAGTCATTTAATAGGGAGAAATTCGAGTGATTAAACATTGCCAAGAAAGTACGTAATAAAATATACAATGGGCTTAAATGACACAACGGCAGAATTAGTAACGACGAGTGATCAAATGAATTGTTATTTTATGTTCGAGCACAAGTCCAGCCAGTCTTTGAAGGGGCATATTGAGTCCAGTCTACAGTAGAAATGGAGAAGACACACCTCCTGGCACAAATAGTCTCATGGCATGGAAACTGGCAATAAATTCCTTTAATTGCACAGCAATAATTCCCAACCGACAACTTTTCAAAGGGCTTTATGTCCACATCCACATTGTATATATCGTATTAGCCACAACGTCATAAACCAAAGTCTTGGCTATTTAAGAGCAATATAAAATGGATGTGGAAATAAGGGATTCAAAAACGAGGAATATTTTAAAAGTCAATATAATGAATTAGGCCACAATAATCTTTTCAGCAGCAATTAAAAAGATATCCATTGTATTGAACCCCAAGATAATTTCTGAAACAATATGCAGGCAAAAATTATTGACTGTAATAGTATAAAGTTCTCATAAGTTTTCTGCTTCTTAACAAATGTATCGTAATGCAATGATTTATGTTTTTACTACTTCAGATGTTTTAAGTTGCCTGTTAACCGCATTAGAGATTCTGGGCTACATATCGGTCTATCTATAGTACATTGACAGAATGACCTGAAGGAGTAATATTGAAGAGTTCTACGTAAAAAATGCAAAATAATATTTATATGTGCAAATCATAATTATGCATATAAGGATATCAGTATAACACAGGCTTATTGTGTGTAAATGCTAGGATTTAAATACATCTAATTAAACATGTAGAACGCCAGTGTTATTGAAACCTGAGGCGAGGCTGTCGGAGTCATTTAAAAGATTTGTATTTTATTGCACATTTGAAATCCTCTCTGGTTATTGTGAGAGCAAGCGTGGAGATGAAAAACTTGTGTAAAGTATTCCGCTCTTTAAGAACAATAATGAAGGGTGAGTTGGCAAATAATTCCCTCCTTAGACTTGAGTATTAGATACTTTTAAAATACTGCTTATAAAAAGCACAACATTTATCCGTACAGTGCACTCTCACTAAAATCGACCCCTTGTAAGACCGTTTTCTCAATTTACGCAAAAATGTTTCCAAATAGTATCGTGTACCGTAATGCTCATTTTTATTTGTGTTTGCAGCAATTCTTTATTATAACCGTAAATCCAATAGGCTCATCCCGCAAGAGACTTCGTTACAAAATCATGGGAGCAGAAATATTTTGACGCATTCTCATTTACTACAATGTCAACTTCTCTCCGTACAAGAAAATGTCATTACAGTATAATAATCGAATTTAGCTGCTGGTACAGAGGCTCTTTTATTACAAGTGCATTGTAGGCAAGTTTCAATGTAGAATGAACTTTCGTTAAAAGCGAACACCTCTGATAAGAGAATATAATCCAATGAATTTAGAATGTAGGAGTAAAATATTTCTAAACTTTCTGTTGTCTTGTTCTTGATACAATGCTAATTTGTTTCTTTTGTAATTACTTTACCATTATAAAAATCAATTTTTGCTGCTTTTAGGCGAGCTCTTTTACAAAGGTTTTAGTCTATATTGGTAAGTCGGACAGGCAGACACATTTCCAGAAAGTATTCCATGTTGTGAAGTGTGTATCAACACCATGTTAATTTTTCGACATGTATATAATTTTCATCAACTGGAGGTACTCTGATAATGAGAATGCACTGTGTGTATGGCTCAAACACCAGAAAAAAATTACGCATGTGTTTCACCATAAACAAAGAAGGAATTGCTTCAATTAGGACTCCTCAGCTTTTTCCTCCACAGTCACTATTGAGTAAAAAGACTTTAGAGAATATAATGCATGTTCACAAAGCGGACGAACTTACTGGTTTGAATTAATTAATTGGCTTACATGCCTTCTACTGGGCAGTATGTATACGCAAGTTGTTTAAACCTGTACAAGTATACTTATAGGAAGAAAAGGTAGTGAAAGAGAGGAGAGATGGAGGGGGATTGAAAGAACTAGAAATTTATTATTTGGATGGGTTTTAATTGGAAGAGCAACTTTTTCCCCTGAATTTATTTATTGCCAGTTCTAAGTTCAGGAGCGATTGACATTTTGTGGAAAAATATTGACTACCTCAGACGCTTCATGTAATCATTCTTTCTATGCCTAATCTTTTATTCATTAACCTCCAACGCTTCTTTCAGAGCATATAAGACTTTCAACGTGTGTTCCTTTTTAGATTCTAAAAATCTCGCGTATTAGTACGGGATCAGATAAATTCAATTAGCCAGGGGATTTTTACTTGCTCACAAATACTCACGCTTTTATAGATTCCACCGGAGGGATATTTACGAGGAATTAATTTTCTTAACCAAGCCTTCTGCATGGCTTTTTTTAGCCGTAAACAATTTTCCAACGGAGTTACATCGTATGTCTGTCAAAGCCTTAAAAGGTTTGAGGTTAATATTTACTAACGCTTTTTGTCTAACATTTTTTCCTTGGCAAGAGTTATGGGCATTGTTTAATTAGTACTTTTGCAAATTTTAATTGAGTCATAATTTTCTCACGTTGTCTACTTATATGAGTCAGCCGGATTTTATGGGTTTTAAATATGCAGACAGGTGGAGAGCTGAGAGGAAGATGAAGACTCAGAAGTTGATGTGTATGGGGTGTGTATTTTAAGCCAGGCTCTTGGACAGGTTCAATGGTACTTGGTCTGGTAAATCAACAAATTTTCCAACTGTTTACTTGCTCAATATGCATAAGTATGGAAGGACTCTGTTGCCATTAACCGTCCCATGTATTTCCGCACTTGGAATTTGGATAGCCATCCTGGATTTTTATTTTTTATTTTTTCTAAATCTTTACCAGTTAAAGTTACCAAACTTTTTATTTAAAATAGTTATGAACTTTAAATTATTGTAATTATTTAATTCACATGAACACGTTACTCACAATTAGTTCAATAAAAATTATTTTAGAGAACACAAGTGCTATTTCTAGCATTTCCTTCAAAATATCATTGTCTTTACACTTTACGATCACTTAATTGCAATGCTGTGACACACCTTGTTCCTAAGTCCTACTTAAAGTCACTTACTTTTAGCAACGATTGTAAACATTGGACACACTTAAATTGCACAGAAAATAGTTTGATTGAAAATTCAGGGGGAGTAAAATTTCAATGGGAAAATTCTAATAATATCTGTAAATCAAGAGCAACATTTTTCTAAACCAAAATTTTTCTCTGAGCAGTCTTTCTGAAAAATTAGGCAGGAGGTCTGCAAAAATGGCACTTGATTACAGGTTTTTAATAGTGGGGGATGGAAGTCTGAAATCGACACAAAATGATTTTCAGGCTGAAAAAATAAATTCGATTGTAAAGGAAAACTAATAAAATAATCAGAAAGCTATTAATTAAATGAAAGATGGTGAGATTCACTTTAAAGAAACTCACGAAAAACAAGTGTGTATTGTAAAAATAGAGCGAAAAGAGTGAAATTTCGATCGGTCTCACTTTGCCCCAATGACTTTCAGTGAGATAACAAAAGGTGGAGAGCTAATGGAAATATTCGAGCTTGACAAAATATCTAAACTCACTTGAATGGAATAATTAAAACACACAATGAGAGATAGGGAGAGAGAGAGAGAGTAAGTGAGATAAACTGCTGGAGGTAGTTTACTAATGAGACCTGCACTTTTTAAGAAAGAGAGAGAGAGAGAGCGAGAGGCCACGATTATAGGAATTACGACAGAGATGGACTAGTCGTTAAAAGTTGAGCTAAAATATCGACTGTGATCGGCTTGAAAGCCGGTGTTTGACTGAGAGTAGCCAGCGGGTAACCCGTTCACTTGTTACCAAAGAAAAGCCAAGACTTGGTGCACGGCTCAGATCCTTCTGGCTTCTTTCTCACTCACTTGTACTTTTTCCCTCCGTTTACTTACACAGACTTGACTCTCTTGGGATTATAACTGCAAAAGTTGAGTTGGAACGCAAGCAAGTGTACGAATGCAATTTTCCCTACTTTATAAGATATGTTTTTGTGCACGTAAGTTTGAGCCGGTGCAGGCTATTTTCATGTACAGGGTTCCGCAAAAAACACTTATGCATTTTCCTCCATCCCCATTATCGTCCAACATTTTTCAAGCTAAAATTTACTCCAAAGCTTTGTAAAAATTTTTTAAAAAACAGGGAGTTTTTTAAAATTTACTACGAAAATCTAACCCCGTGTGTCCCGGAAGAGTTGTCAAGTGCTTCAAATTAAATAACACAGTTACATCTCATTTACAGGTTTAGTACATACTAATATTTTAAAACTTGACTGAAATTTAGCATATTTATTATTTTTTTACATAGGAGCGCATCCTCAGTGAAGAAGCAAATGATGAAATTCGACTGGAATAATTAGTCTCTTACTTTAAAAGACTTTTTTCCAAGTTTTGGCCATTGCTACCTTCATATGTATATGCTGCAGTGACTGCTTCCTGCACTTCTTGGCTTAGGTCAGTGAAGAAGATTTTAGAAACTCCACAAGAAAATGTATAAAAAAATTCTCAAAATAAGAATTTTACAAATAATAATAATTATTGTTAGAATGTAATTATATTGTTAATCCTCTTTAAACTGATCCTGTTTAATTTTACAAGAGTTTATGTATAGAGTTAGGGACGAAGAGAAAATATTTCCTGGGACTTTGTACATTACGTGTATATTATGTGTACATACGGAATGTAGAGTGTGTATAAGAAAACTAAGAACACACGCATGTGTTTGTGTATGTAAAAATATTTGTGTGTAACGTTAAGCTTTAGGTGCACTTCCCATGTCAGACTTAAGCATTGGAATGGGTGAGTATTGTAAACATGGATGTGTATGTGCGTATGTAAGCCCATTGAGAATGTTTGTACTTGCATGAGCTCAAACTATGTCTAACTGTCAGAAAGGACAATCCCGCAGAGGTCTGAGACGATTCTGAAAGGCGATTCCGTGGAAATCCAATGACTCTGCCAAGTACTTTTCTAACGTTTACAAACAGAGTGAGGACCTAGAGCATGATTATGGGTGGAGGAACGTTATAAGGGGATATTATAAACGTTGTTAAATGAAATGTTAATATTCTTTTGGATCGTCATCTTATGCAGTTTCTCCAACCCCGAGAAAACTTCCCATTAGAAAATCTTGTTTTTTTCACTCTCTATTTTCTTCTATTTTCTTCTATTTTCCTCCTCTCCCTATAAAGATGACATTTCTGATACAATTTATTACCATTGGGATTATTATTGTTGGGTTTCCATTCACTGGCATTTCTTTTTCTCTCGTCTTCCCTTATTATTTGTCTCTCTCTGTTCTACACTTCCTGTTCTTCATTCGTTGTATCGTCACAGTTCCCTTCATCTCCCTTGTCATCATTTATTTTCACAATTATTATTATTTTTATTGTATGGCTTTTAAGTCCTCACACTATAAAGACAGTGCTAACAAGTCAAGCCATTTCCAATCCAATTGAACTTGCATTCTGAGACTGTTTTCTCCAAAATACAATGACAGTGCAGTTCAAATGGGATTTCTCAGCATGACCAAATGTGCGCGCCTTTAATTTCGCCAAGTTGACTCCGTCTTGGTTATCGTTTTTTTCAAGGGCGGTTTATAAAATATTATTTTAATTAGTTAAAGACGCGAAGTGAAATATATATAATATATTAAATAAGGGTAGAAGTTCACTTTTTAACACAAGGCTTATATTTTATTCGCAGCAACGTTTCGAAACATTAATAATAATTAATAATGTTAAGGAAACATCGAAACCTCAGGACGAAAGTTCGACGGGTGTGGCAATCCCGGGGTTATCTTAGCCAAAATTTTTTTAAATGGCTTAACTAATTCATATTTTTAAAAAATAGTTTATTATGATTATTTTAAATAATCGAAAAATCAATAATTTCAATTTTTCAATTTTTATTGATTGTAGTATGCATTATATTGAATGTTACTACTAGTATATCATTTGCCTGACGAAGAGTAAAAGCTCGAAACGTTGCTGCGAATAAAATATAAGCCTTGTGTTAAAAAGTGAACTTCTACCCTTATTTAATATATTATAAAATATTATGATTAATGATTATTTGCAATCAAGAAACGATTAGTTGTGATTAATAATCATTCGTTACAAAATGTTTTCAGGATATCTTTTTTTTAAAGTGTTTCTTATGAACAAATGCATTGTCAAGGGAAATATTTGATCCTTTTCCAATCATGTTTACATTTCCAATTGTTACATACATTTCTCATGCTAAATGTATGCAAATGTCTCATATTTACAAATGTCATTTGATTTTTTCTGTAATATCTGCTTGACCTTTGTATTTTAAATGGGGGTTCTAATTAGTTAATTAGGAAGCATGACATATCTTTATTAAATTTTTAGTTTTGCACGAATTAAATAATTTATAAGCATTGTTGAGTTATTGTTGATTCAAAAGTCGTTAATTCGTTGAACAAAATCAAACATTACTAAATAAATGCGACAAACATGTAAAAAACGCAACTTTTAAAATCCATCCTTATAAGGATGGATTTTAAAAGTTGTAAATAACTTGTAAATATTTAAAATACAGAGATAGTAAAATAAGCCAAATGCAATTATTTTATTTGAAGCCCACTAATTATTGCTAGGATGCAGAGTGTCGCTAAATAAATAATAAATAACATTTTACTTTTCTAACCATCGTTATTAGGTTTATTTATAATAAAATATTGAAGTGGCTGCTAAGAATCAAAACAGCAAAGTCTAAGATTACAGTAACCGTCATGTTTTCATTAGTGATTGCCCAGTCACTCGAAATGTATAGGATCCTACATGTAAAATCTATAGGATAAAAGTATCAGATCTGCGGACGATATCTCAAACGATTTTCTGACAGGATCCTATACTATCCCATAGTTACTAATCCCAACCTCGCATGGGATTTTCTCTAGCTTGTCCTATAGTTGAAAATTTATTATTATCTTATGCGCTTCTCTACTTCTACTCCATTTTCCTCCAAAATTAAAACTACATAACCATCTTTACTACAGTTAGCTTAATTTTTAGACAATTGTAAATATTCTAAATATTTACAATTGTCTAAACAATTAAGCTAACTGCCATTAACGTTTTCATACATATACATTTCCTCAAATTGTCAATAGTAATACACCCTACACTGCAGTTCTATGTAGAAATAACATGTAACACTAGAAAATAAAATTGCAGCCACAAGTAAATAATTTCACGTATAAATTGAAAAAAAGAACAATAACAATCACACACTGGTTATATTTTCCGCTTGTCTTACTATTACTAATTGTAAGTTAAAATTGAAACAATCTAAAGAACAGGTAAGTCGATTTGGTGTTCATCACAACCAAAGAACACGTGAATGACAACTGCTGTTGATTAAGTATGGCGAATTTGGCGGTTATAATATATGTCTTGTACAAACGATGAGGAGCGCAGAATCCTTGTCAAAGCAAGTACAGGATTTTTCTAAAAATGTCCTATGGTACCCGAAACCATGGGATTTTTCTGAAAATGTCCTATAGAACTCGAACTTGCTGGATATGCGGCACCCAACTTATAGGATTTCTTTAAAAACTTCCTATGGTACCCTCAGCTTATGGGATTTTTCTGAAAACTTCCTATGGTACTATATCTTATAAGAATCGCGTGCCAGTTTCTGACGAGCTGAATGATTTCTATAAGATCCTATATGGCTTGTGGGATTTCTGGTACATTTTCTCACAGAAATTGCATCCTATAGGAATCCCATACAGTTTGAAGTGACTGGGTGGATTTACCTTTTGTGGATATTTGTGTGAAGAAGCAGAGATCTTGGAAGTAGTTGAGAAGCGAATGTTAGAATTCGATAGGTTGAAATCTCTGTATTTAGCATGCTAAAACTGCAGATAATAGCTTCAGAAATATTTTATTTAAGAGAAGAAGATAAAACCTGAAGTGATCATAAAGGCGCAAACGGAAGTATTTCCATTGTGCGGAAAAATATTAGGATTCCACTTGTCTTATTGGCATCTTTTCCAGATAAATATTTTTTAGCATATTCAACATAATTATCTGTTTTTAGGAAAGCTTGTGGAATTTAAATTTTGCGTACTAAGCAACGGTAAAAAAAAGCAGGACGTGGCTTGGATTTATATAAAATTCTTAGTTCCCAGACATGATTAGTGGGAGTTCCGTTTGATATTTTAATGATCGTCGTCACAAATAAATTTGAAACTGAATGCAGTTGAAGACTCGGAGGGTAGTGTTTATTTAAGATTTTGAGCTTTGAAAAAATCCAATACCGGAAATTACGGCTTAATCTTGGCCCAACAACTAAGCGCACAACAGAGTTTTTCAGAAGTTGTAATTGAATGTAAATGGAATCCCTCCCAAATTCCAACCGGTTCTTTAATCCAATTTTCATAATAATTCAGCGAGTAATGAGATGTGGCTTGAAATTCGTTCAAATATCCCAATAAAACATACACCCAGCATAATTGGGGCAATGAATCAAACCAGGCATAATCTTATACGCCTTGAAACATTACAAATTGCAGGTTGAGGCTGTTTTTTTGTTTGCCTCAAGTTGCGGTTATGACTTCAATAATTTAATATTCCAAAGCCAAGCTCGGAAGAAGAGTGACGAGAGGAGCCAGTTCTGACTTTCCGTGCATGCCTTTTGAGACACTACTCTGCCTCAAAGAGGTTGCAGAAAAGGGGGAGAGAGGATAAGTCTGATATTGAAATAACTTCCGACATTTCCTTAAGTATTACTTTACATTTATTTGACAGTTTGTGAGGATAAGCCAAGTTTGTTTATGAAAACATGGCTGTTTTTTCATCTCCGGAATGTATTCCAGCACGACGGAGTAGAACTGTAGGGGTTGAAATGCAACGGGGAAAATACCTTGTTTTATTTATTCCTCAAAACCAAATGAAGCAAAGTATTGCTCCTATTTATCTTTTCCTTGGTCACGCTAAACTTCACTTTATACATCTTCCGTCCCTGATTAATGTCTTTCCTTTACCAACTTGTATACGCACATACTTCTCCGGAGTAACAAATTTACACCAGTTTTCTACTTTCAATTTCCTTTAATCATATTATTGCTTCAACACAAATTTAGCCATAATTACTCACGTTCAAATAATACATGACAAGTTGGAAAACAAGTTCAACTCAAGTTCATCTTAACGGGAACTTTGGTTTCCCGTAATTGGGCAGAGTATGTGGTCAGTCATTTTTACAGAAATGTTTCAAATAAGCTGTAGTTTTGATTCCAGTTCAAGAAATACGGAAGCAGGATATAAACAACCATATTGGGGTCAAGCGGACAAGGAAGCCTTAGCTTTATTCTGATTCTGAAGATCAAATCCAAGCACATAATTAGTTCATCTTTAGCCATTTTTGACCCAAAGTACAGTGCACTTTCTTTATAGGAGAATCCATAAAACATTGTAAGGTATAAGAGTAGAGGCTTCGGTGGCCATAATATTAATATTTCATCTTATAACATCACAGATCCAAAATGGGACCTTTTGTGTCCCGTATTGCTCCTTTTGGGGAAGCTGTTTTATGTTGTGAACAAACTTTAGTAAATGCTTACCTTCAAATTAAAATAACTGGGAGACACAGTCAGGCTTAGAATTTTGTTCGGAGTTACCCGGAACATAATTAGTTCTGATTAGGACCATCTTGAACCACCTTTGAAACCTCGGCCCAGTAAATACGTGCGTAAGAAATAATAAACCCTCCAGAACTCAGCTAACCTTAACTGTAAGATCGGGAAGCATCCCAATCGCTAAAATTCTTTGCTAATGAGATGTCTCGAGGAACAAATTGAAATGGCAATATGATAATCTTCCGTTTTACCAGAACTGTTTCTTTATCTCAAAATTCCCTGTTATGAAAACATTGTCGTTCCAGTCCTACCCACTTGACGGGCTCAAATTCCAAAATGTTTCACGGAATGCGAACAAGCTGCTGACACTTGGGACCAGCTTTGGATCCGGGATGAGTTCCTTTTTTTTTCCCACGAGGATATACAAATCTGAGGAACTACTCACTCAACTCAAGGGACACGTGCCATTGAAATTATTACATTTCCCTCAAACATCTCTCACACTCCCTTCATCGAATGCATCTCCACGTGTTTCCCATTCGTAGTATTTATATCAAATCTGTTTACGCACTCCCTTAATGAAACTTAACTCTTCCAGAACCAAACTCTCATGCCGTAGGTTAAGAAGCGAAAGAACATAATTATATTACCACCGCCATACCTAAATAGCTTCAAAACCATATTCGTAGGATTAAAAAATACGCTATATTCATGCCACTGTCACTCTAAGGTTGTAAGGACTAATAGCCAAATTATCCATCTGAATAAACATTGAATTATCTTTTACCTTCAAAATTATTTTTAAAACAATTAAACAATATCCGTATAGTATTATAGAAATAAGAAACTAATTTTACTTCTTAGCTTATGGGTAAGGAAAGCTGTTATACTCATTAGGATTACATATTTGCATATGACAAATTGCAAATAATGACAGTTAAGAAGTACACCTCAGGATTTTAAATGTTTCATTAAAAGACATAAATACTCCTTTGATCAGAAATATTTTTGCTAAATAGCAAATCTATGTATGTTAGTGAGAAGCTTTAGGGAATAAAAATTGTTTTATATTAAAAACAATCAGAACTATTAAGAAGTAAAACTGATAATAAAATAATTTTAATAAACATATCAGTCGTCTTAAACTAAAAGTAAACAAATCAGAGATTTAGAAGGAAGCCTGAACATTAAAAATAAAATCGAAAACTGTCCTATATAATGCAAAAGGATACTATCGACAAGCATTAAAAAGGAATATGTACAAAATTGTTGAGCAATTAAATAAATCCCTGTAATAATATTTTCAGGTTTGTCCTTCTTCAAATTTTTATAAACATGTTCCTGATTTATAAACACTCCCAACTCCTTCCTAGCTTACGCGTAACCTAGCACGCAAACATTTGGGAGTACGCTCGAGTGACTAAACTGCAGTCATGGCTACTTCCATGTCAAGCTATCTAAAGATACATTACACAATTACTCCGTATTCATAAATTCATCTTGCAATATTAAGTACATAATTTCGTAATACAACAAATACATTTGGGTGTAATGAGAGTTTAATCTGTAGTAAAACATATGGGTGAGCATGCAACACATGCAAAAAATGATTACCAAAGCAGGATTTTAAACTGGGAATGTATGTACGTATAATCTGAACATACTATTTTTTCTTCAAATTTTTTCATCCACAATCAAATTAGAATCGCTTCAGTCTTCCTGGTGGGTTTCGATGAGTGATGTGCTATTTAAAAAGGAGCCCTCCTCATCCCTCATTTAACACAGGCTATATCCTCGGGAAAAATTACACTCAAAATCCGCTTGAGATTGTAAACATAAATTTCATATTCAGCTCCCGCATAAAAGACCTAACCTGTGCACTTTCCTCCAACGTACACTTAAATACATACATGTTTATGAGCATATCAGTCTCCATCAGCTCGCAAACCTATATTTCATACTTCATGTGCTCTGTACATATGTACATATGCGCATAATTAAGCATGTCAGGCTAAGAAGAAAAAATAGAGTTCAATACTAACACTATGTTTGATTCAAGATAAAAAAGAAGAAATGTTAGAGCATTTACGAAAATACTAATATTTTAAGAACTATTCCTTAAATTTTGCCGTTTAGCTGTCAAGAGCAATGTAACATTTTTCCTATGCGCAATTATCATTAATAACTTTTGGACATAGGAAATTTAGACAATTTAGCTTCTTAACCATTGATACCTGAAAAGTGGTCGTATGAAGGGATCTATAAAAAATAGTACGAGACCAACGGCAGTGCATATTAAAATGTGGAGAGACAGGCCATTTCAGAATGGCCCGATGATCGTGTAGATTGAGTGTCAAATAAAAAGTCATAGCTGGGATGATGAATGAGTTTTTCTCTAATCGTAATTCAAATCTGCACACCAAGCCTATTTCCATGTATCTACATAGAGACGCATATATAATTACTTGTGTGTAGCAATAGTCAAGTTTGGTGTCTAAAGAGATGAACCCGTATGTCATAATGGTAACTATTTATACACGGTACTGTGGTTACTCACATATGCTCCCATAGAAAATCAAGGCATTGTTACTACCCCGTATTATTAACATAGAAAGTTGTTTCTCCAATCCGTGCATATGTACTTCTATAATTATTTATATCTATAGATACATAATTACATGATCCCTTGAAGTAGCTTGAGCTTGATGCTAAAAGGATTAAATCCAATGTATGTATTCCACCATTGAGCGATAAGTTGTGGCCAGAGTGATGGATTAAGGTATTGAATGGCTCAAGGGATTACATTGTCCCACACGAACATTTCTCTGCATCTGTAGAGATGTCTACAGTGACCTCGTTCTATAACAGCACCCTTAAAAGCCCCAAAATCTCTCGACATTCAATTCATCTTTTCTGGAAAAAGATATTACATGGAGGTAAACGAAAATGCTCCTTAAATATTTGTCTACCTGTGGAGAGACTGCTCAAACAAAGTTGTCTCTTATAGAGTATATCTTACACTGTATATCTTATGCTCACTGCCTGTATGCTTTGAATTGCTTTGCCGAACCAAAGAGTGAAAAAGGTTGAATTGAATTGAAAAGTAAAACCTAGAGCCTAGCATTTCACATCGAGCAAAGCTACATTAGAACAAGCAGTGCACTCTCGCAATACGAACACGAGGTACAAACAAAGGGATAAAAATGTGACCCTTACAAGCGCAGGCTAATGTAATAAATAGCATGGTGGCAAAAGATATCAAGGAATTTGATTAGAATATTAAATTATACTACTCGAGATAAATTGCTGGTTATAGGGAGACTCTGATTATGAGAGTACACTGTATGCAAACAGTCGGAAATACAAATAAAATATAAACACATTATTATCGAGGCAGTTAACAATACGGAGCTTATTTACATTTCTCCACTGTCTTATTCTCGTTTCAAAGGAAAGATAAGGGCATAAGTGGACGTTACATTGGAGGCTTTGCATCTTAGAAATGGGACTTGGAAGTAAATATGTAGATACATAGCATGAATTTCAATCCCATTGAAATTACCTTGCCATGTCACTTTGTCCATTGAATTCTTATGAGCGTCATGTGTACACTATGCCTATATATGGGAACTTCCTTTTGTCGGGGATTCCATGGAAAATTTGGCACTTGAAAATATCTTCGCAGGTTATATGAAAAAGATTATGCATGCATAATGCCCTGCATACAGTGCACTTGCACTATAAGATACTCCCTTATGTAGGAATATTTTGTCTGTCAGTACTGAGAAATTAGGACAAATTCATATTGACTATCTTTGTAAGAGCATTAGTAGAATAGAGCCACTATTAGAATCAAGACAAGATTCCAAATCTTTTCTGGGTGCTCTCATAGAGAGAGTGTACTGGATGGTACAAGTGTTTACATTATACAAGAACATTCAACACGTTCATTTGTTTAGGTACATGGTCATGGACTGATGTACAGACCTGATAGTTGAGTTTTAAACCATGAAATCAATTTGGCATTCCTTGAAATGTGAACAATGGGAGATTTTAGCTCAATTTGCAAATCCCATGGGATTATCTTCCCATGTAGGTACATAAATTACTCAGGCTTTTGAACCAGCATATAACTAGATATAGGTACATAATAAACAGTGTGCTCTTTATATGAGAGCATCTCTAGAATCAGCAACGTATTTAATAATCACAATTACATGGACTTATAAGGAGAAGAAATAACATTGTCGTAAATGTGAATGTGTCCAGCATTTTCGGCTCTATAGAGAAACGCCACCTAAAGGGCCTCGTACAGTGATATTTCAACGTACAGATTCAGATAATTATCATTACATATCCCTGTTCATGTCTGATTGTGAGTAATCATTTACTCCCTATTATATCACTCTTCAGATTTTAACCCAACGTACACACAGTCTTGTATCGAGGTGTCCCAACAAACAGTACAATTTCACTTTGGTATAATTAGTAAGCCCTCACCAAATGATCAGTCAGGGAAACATAAAAATTTGGCTTGAAAAAGTTCACACTGTTCAACTAATAAAAAAAAATAACAATCTGCCGACGGTAAGTGTAATTAATTGGCTTGATAGAAGAAATGTCACAAGGCCATTTAATAGTAAGAACACATTCTAGTGCTAGATTTGGCTAAATTCTAGCATGATCTTGTAAAAAAGAAAAATCGTATCATTGTTTCAAACGGGCATGGAATAGATATTTATGAGCCTCTTGTTTTGTGAAATGTTTTCCAATGGTGTACCTCATAGTGAGAGTGCACTGTATACGTAGTGTTTTAATGAATAGGATTGGGTACGCATTAAAGCTCGTGAGGTAGGGCTTATAGGGGTGTTTAGATCTTAGGAATGGTTTTAGCATTGTAAAGATCAGTGGGACATAATGGGAAAAGGAAGCCAAATATGAAGGAATGGTAAGCCAAGGGGAAGAAGAGTCGCTTGTATTATTGTTATTGTTTTCCGCTTCATAGCTCCATCATATGTCATGGAATTGAATGAAGAAGGGTGCAGGGAAATCCTCCGACCCACATATGTATGTAAATACATGTAATAAACGATGCAACTCACAATCAGCTTGGAGTCAAGTAATGATAACATTTTCCATGCAATTGGACCGATCGTCAAATCTCAGTTGGAAGAGGTGGAGTGGAAAGAATGACTTAGTCTAAAGAATCATGTGGCCGTTTAACATCCTCTCATCTGTAGTTTAATTCTAATGTATAGTAACATATGGGAACGGATTCGATGGAACACTCCATCAGCTGGCAAATTCAAAATTCGTTTTGAATAGCAGTTCGAAGAATAGGATATCGATACAGTGCATTCTCGCTGAATAGGCGCCCATCAAAGTAAAACAAATCGATTCTCATAGTATGGTATGCTCTTATAAGGAGAAAAAGGTTCAGCAGGATAGCAGAACGTGTAAAAATACTTAATGCCCCATATACAGACAATGATCTTCTAATAGCAAAGCATCCCGTTATTCCCTGCATGCACTTGAAGTGATCAAAATTTACAGCATAGTCGAAGCAAATTTCTCAAATTTTTAAAAGATGAGAAACTACAGAACAGATCGTAATTTTTAATTCTAACATCGATTAGCAGAAAGAATTTTTTTTTTTTTTCATTTTGGTTCATGGTTTTATTAAACGGTAATTCCAAGATACACAACGTTATTTAGTTAAGTAGAGGCTGTGTTTGATAAAGGGAAATTACAAATTGGTGCTTCTTTACAAGATTCTCTAGCATGGTTCAAGCTTAGTTTAGCAGAAAGAATTTCTCTCCAGTGCATCGCATGGGTTCAGGTCGCACCCGGGTATTTGGGTTCAGGTCCAGGTTCAGGTTCAGTATGGGTGCATGTATTTTGGACCCAATAATTTTGGGTCCTTTCTGGGTACAATATTTTTTACCCGTGAAATTGGGTACAGGTTCAGGTTCAGGACCAGGTACAGAGAAAAACCCGTTTTGAATTTACCTGTCAGGACCAGGTGTAACACAAGAAAGACCTGAACCTGATCACAAAAGACCTGAAATGTTTGGGTTCATTAATTGAAAGTTAAAGGCCGGAGAATTTCAAGCTTCCAAGATGATTTCCATCGCAAAAGCTATGGCAGGGTGTCCCAGGAACCAGAAAATTTGCATTCTTATTCATTTTAAATATATTTTGTAATATTTGTACTTTTAATACAAGATAGCAAAGCTGGGCAAAAAGATTGCGTATCCTAAATCCTACATACATTTTATAGTTTACGAAGAGCATACATATATGCATACATAAATTTGTCCAGAAATGCAATCATACATATATGCATACATTAATTTGTCCCGAAATGTAATCATACATATATTCATCATATAAATAAATTTATGTATAAATATATGTACACGTGCCTATAAAAGTGCATTTAGAACGTTCTGAACCTTTATAAAAACTAATGAAGCATGGCTTCGCGCGTGTATATTGTTAATTAGTTAAGTTTAAAATTGTTAATTTCTAGTTTCGTAGGTTTCAGTCACAACGTATAGAAATCGTTTGCATTGCAGCAGGAAATAATAAATGCGAATACACCAATAAACACAGACCGTGCCAAGAAAATACAGATGGAGCTCGCTGAACATACACGGTGCATACATAATACATACCTAAATCTCCCCGGCCTTTTAAACATACTCACTCGTAAATACAGTATTCATGCCATACATATATCATACATTGTTTTTAGTTGAAACACGCAGCCTACATAAAATACATACAAATATTCGGAAAATGTGCGAACATACATAAAAAACTGCGTATATTTATGCATAAATGTAGGATATGTGCCCAGCTTTGCAAGATAGAATTTTAAAAAAGTTCGGATTCTCAAGTACCCAAACATGTTCAGGTCCGGTTCAAAAATACCCGGGTTCAGGTCGTCTTTTGGGTACTTTTTCGGGTTCAGGTACTAATCAGGTGCGGGTACTACAAAAACACAATTGGGTCAGGTTCAGGATCAAAATATTTTAACCTGTTAAATGGGTACATTTTCAGGTACAGGTTCACACTTTTGAGGTACCCAAAGTTTGGGTCCAGGTTCAGGTTCAGGTTCGACTGTTTTGAACCCATGCGATGCACTATTTCTCTCTAATCGAGATTAAAAACAGAGTTAGAAAAATGGCAATTCTAAAGACTCTTGAGACAAAAGGTCAAGCTCTAATGAGGAAATAATTTGCATTGTTGTACACATGGATACTGAAAACCTCCGGTACAAATCATGTCCAAGTACAGTTGACCCCTAAAGATAAAGCGCTGTTCTGATGGGGTCTCTTATGCCACAGCATAGCATCTTATTATTTAAATATAATTATTTTGAAAAGTCATACTCGCTTAAATGAAGACGTTCAAGTAGATATTGTAGTCGCAGGAAGTAGTGATTAGCACTACCTGATTCCTCACTAATTGTAAGGATCGAAGCTCCATGACGTGATGTAACATATAACAGGGCTGTAACATAATTTTAATACCCTGTAATGTAAAAGGAAGACTTCGAGAAAGTCTGCTTATTTCTGCTGCTTCACTTAAATTTGGAAAAAGATCATATCTGTAATATGCACACATTCGAGCACATTTGTGGAAAAAGAGTAAATCAAACATATTTTTAGCGCTTACTAGTCACTGAGGCATCCAGTGACTGATGATGCTAACAATTAAAAAATACATATTTATGAAATGAACAATGCTAAACTTAATTCGTACACAAGTAATGCATTGTGTTTTTATCGAGAGTCGTGTCTATTTTAATTTTTGGAGTGAGCACAAAATAATTGTCAGTACTTGTGACTTGATAAAGTCTATGAAAATATTAAAGCAAAAATTATTTAAAAATTAGAATATAAATTAATTATTTAACAAGATAATCAAGTCAAAATTAAATGAAGTGTACTCTTTAAAGCAGCATCTAAAAGGAACACAATTAATGGAATGTCCTTATACATATGGAATTATCTAATTATATATATGAGAGAAAAGATTGCGATGGTAAATAGGAATGTGTGGAAATATTTTTACTCCTAAAGAAAAGAAGCTTTTATAATGGGTTACACTACACCAATAGTACACTGTCATACATAACTTACAAGTTTTGCCTTCCAAGCACGATCTGTAGATACTAAATTAGCCCAAGCTTATTGTCAGTAAATTTAAGGAAAATGGCATCCAAAATAAATAAACGAACTCATTGTAAGTTAGATTTGAGGTATTAAGATTGAATTTTTGAATATCTTCCTGCAACAGCTCTTTAGTACTCTAAACACCAGCAAAATCATCTAATTTGCTAAAATAAATAAATAAATTTGTAGAGACTTTCAATTGATTACTCAAAACGTGTTGACAATCTGAAAAGCCTTGACGCTCCCGTCCTTGTCTTCTTTGTCAAAGGAATGGAATAAACTTGTCTTCGTGGAGTTTTTGTCCTGCAAAGAAACTGTAACGTTCCGCCCTCCATCATCCCCGTAAATGACATTACTAATCTTCCGTTTCTTATCCGTGTCCTCTCCAAAAGTGGCATTTTTCCCATCCGTCAAATTCAACTTTCCTAACTTGAACTTCCGATGTCTTTTCTTATGTCCACTCCCACCCTTCCCCTTTGGTTTGAACAAACTCGGTCCGAAGTCGAAATCTGCCAGCGGATCCCCTAATTCAAAAGGGATCAAGCCCGTGCGCATACCCAGTATGGGCGAGTGCGGGTTCAAGCTAAAAATGGGGATATCCATTGGCATTTGCAGTAAATCTTGAGAACCTTTCAATTTATTTTTCAGATTATCCTGCTGCTCCATAATTATTTTATGCTGCTCTCCGAATATGTCCACCATTGGAGCTCTTGGTATGAATTGAGAAATCTGGGAGGAGACGTTACTCGGATCCAGAAGATTCTGCGGAATAAATTTTTCAAAATCCGAGAAAATTTTATGAGTGTCGACAGGCTTTACTGTTTCCATCGGCGGGAGTTTTGCCAATTCTGCGAGGGAATTGAATTTTCGAATTTCATTCAAAGCCATGTTAGGGCTGTTTAGTAAGTCCGAGGAGATTTTCGATACATCGGGTAACTCGGGTATTGCAGGCATTTGAAAACCAGAACCTTCTGGATTCTCTTTAGAAGCATCTACAGATATTACTTCTTTTGACAAATCCGGTTTCAAAGGTTCGCTCAACTTTGTAAATTTTGGCAATTCTAGAGCGCTTGGGAATTTTACTGATTGAACTTTAGGCTTCACAGGAGAGTTTCCACTCGAAAATTGAGGTATTTGAGCGCTTCGCAATTCCGGAATATTTACATTTGAGAACTGAGGTATCCGCATGTTTGGGAATTGTGGACCTTGCACGTTTGGAAATTGAGAAGCCTGGGCATTTGAAAACTGAGGCATCTGAGGGTTTCCAAACTGAGGTCTTCGAAAGTTTTGACCACTTGAGAACTGAGAAAAACTTCCACTCGGGAAACTCGGAAACTTAGCATTAGCCGACCCTTGTTTTGTGGATTTGGAAATAACCGTTCCCGAAGCCTGAGCCTTTTGCTTTGATTGTGACTTTGTTTTCGTACCTAAGGGGAGTCCTAGAGGGCCTAATGATTGCACATCCTTCGAAAGAATTAGTATTTCAAATATCGCGGCGAAAATACAAACGATGATTTTTCTCACTCTCATTATTTTGCGCTATAAATTGAGCCGATAATTTCTCAGTAGTCAAATTAAAGCACCTTAAATTTCTAGCTCTAGTTTATTAGAAACCAAATTTTGAGGCTTTCAGTATTTTAGCAATTAAAAATAAGTTTTGAAGCTGTGTATGATTTTCTCGCTCTTTAAATTTGACACAGAAATTCCTCAATCTCGGCTGTAAATTATTGCGCTGAAAATTCTTGAAGATTTACGGGGTAAGTTTTACTAAGGGAATAAGTTTTTCCTTAAATTCTCTTTTAAATATGGCAAGAAATTTATTTCTCTGAAAATGTCTTTAACCTTCAACAAATACGAATTCGACTAAACGACTAAGCAAATACCACAACGTTGCAATTGACTTTTTAATGTCCTTTTGTGTTTGGAAATTTCAGGGCTTTATTATATTTACCAATGTGAATGGAAAACATAAACAAATAACAGATGCACATTGATGGAAAACAAAATAGGGCAGAAAGGGGGTGTAAAAAATTCGAACGGGAAACAGACAGGGATAAAATGTCAATTAATAATGTGCAAAAGGGAAGCCACATCCATATAATGATGTTGTAAAAAACAGTGAGTGAAGGCTCGTGTGGTTTTGGATAAGTTGGAAGAAAAACAGGCCTCCTCGCAAAAAGTATTTATGTCATAATTCTCTTTTCATGAGCTTTTAATGACATACTCAAGTGTCTCTGTCCCATAATGTAATCCGATGGAGAAGTCGTAGCTCTTCTCAGTATCTATATTACTTCCAACTTCCCACACATTCACCGGCTTACGAGGTTAAGCACGGGACAGGCAAATATCCTCCATAAGCTTTACAAAGGTGTTGGTTCGAAAAAATCTGTAGGAATAAGAATAAAAGAGCAAGAAAAAGTGCATTGATTGCAGAACAAAGTTTGACTTTTGGCTTGATCTGACAGAAACGTTGTAAGTACATCTACATAACACTTTATACCTTATACATTTATGTTATGCACAACTATGCATATATAGATGTGTTAAGCAACTCCGAGGATTCTACACATATACATATACACGAGTGGTTAAATTAGGATAGGCGGGGTTGGCGGGGAAGAAGTTGCGGACTTTATGTGATCTCCACTGGCTTTCTTCAATCTATGCATGTAAGTGCATGTACAGGGTCTTTCATATCTTTCGCCCCTACCCCATTTAAGCAGGTTGGCAAAAAAAATTCAATTCTGCTTTTTCAAACAAAATCTTTAGAACATTTTTTCAAAATTGTCGGCATTGGCTAATGTCAACCATAGGGTCACGGCCGTCAAATACGGGAAGGAAAGTCAGGAGTTTTTCCGTAATGGTTTAATTTTTTACAATTTTTATGTCCAGAATAAAATTGAAAAATATGTTGTAATAGTGGGAAAATTCCGGTGGGATATTTACGGACAAGCAAGGTAGCTGTGTTGGGCAAATTTTAAGTTACTAAAATTCTCGATGAAGGTGTGACAACATAATTAATTCTATTTTACATTTCATTTTGGACATCAAAAATTGGAATATGTACAGCTTACTTTACTTCCCACACTTGACCGCTGTGGTCTTATGGGCTGACCATGGTCAACACTGATAATTTGAAAAACTGCAAAACGTTTTCAGGAATTTAGTTTGTTTACAACACCTGTTTACATGAGCAAATTGGGTCTGGTGGGAGAAAAATGATATGAAACGTCCTGTAGAAGTCGTGGTCGGAGGATAAAAACCACGACGATCTTTGTCATCGTTAATTTGTCTGCAGGGCGTCTAGACGCACTTGTCATTCACCGGCAAAATAACCAGCCGGGAACTGCTCCGAAAAACTTTCCCGTTTTGTTTTCATTTCGCATTTTTCTTTAAGCAACACATACATATATCTATTTATACATATGCATGGGGTACGTACTCCTTACTTTACCAAGTTGATACATTGTAAAAAGTTACTGTTGCAATGGAACAGCATCATTACTTACTTCTCTACAGTGTCATAGTTCGTTAAGAGGCTGAAGGGAGTGGTTTTCAAAGTAACAACTTTAGGAAACACAGGAAATGTTTCGGAATCAATCAAAAAAATATTATGGCTATGTTGCAAAATCCATGTTATCCATGCCTATGTTTTTCATCTGAATAGTTTCAAGGCGCAAAATAGAATAACTGCAATGCAATGCATAAGACACAAAAGGCATTGGGGAATATTTTTTAAGCCAAACGGAACCTTTTTGTAATCAATAATACGAAGAAGCAAATCATACACTAAGGAATAAAATTCTATGCTTTTAAGATACAAGACTGAGCATTAAGTAATTAATTGTATAATATTTCTTTACAATGCTATATTTCACATTTGTTTCTTACATTTATTCCGATATCCGAATATACAGATAACCTCGGTTTTGTGACATTAATTTCGCTTGAAGATGTTCAAATTTGCTTCTTAGCCAATGATAAGAGTGTAACGAATACCTACATAGATATAGAATATTATGACTACATATGTAGAGCCTTGCATTGCATGTGTAAAATAGCAATAACTTTTTTTGCGTGCATTATCTGTGGATTAAGTTAAGCTATTGAAAGATTTCGCATCCTTTTTCATCGCTCCAATATTCTTATCTCACACGGCTTCATTGTGCTTATGTCTTGAGGGTGGATTTTTTGTAATAATACAGGAATGTTCACCAAGGATCTTTAACATACATAGACGGCTGATACGGAAAGTTGCTCCAAGAATTGTTTGCCCTCTATGGAGATGTTTTTAAATTAATCTCACAAAAGCTGGAATGTACTTTTCGCTATCCTATCAATTTATCAATGTTATTTCTTATTTCTTTCTCTTGTCAGCTCCAATTTATTTTCTGGCCTCAATAAATTCAAAAACATACGGTACAACTCTGAGGAAAAGATATTTCCTTATAAGGATAATATATGTGCCACGATAATGAAATGCACTTTAACTACTCTCAAGGGCTGCTCGAATTTCCTTTCTATACAGCCTGATACTTTTTATGCTGAATAAATTGAACCCTGGGTTAATTCAAATAGCTCAATATATAAACATTTTAAGAAGCAAATTGTCCATATATTTCTGCTAAGAAGCACAAATGACCTTGGGAAAAACTAATAGAAAACAAATGCTTAATTGATAAATTACTAACAAAACATTTCCGCTTACAAATTATTCAATAGCTTTGGAAAATCGTATAAATAAAATTTTGATTTGCTCTTTTTGTGTGGAAAAAAGTATGTTTGTTGTGTGCTGTGACTAAGAATTACATCTTAGAACATAATCTATCGCTATTGGAGACCTCCATAATAATAGGGTTGTCCTTTGAGGGTGAAAATATATGAAAAATCCCATTTTATTTACAAGAGCAACTTTCTTCTTACAGGAACAATATTTTGTGGAGACAAATTTTGTGCCTACTAAAAGTGCTCTTATGAAGACAGTGTATTGTGCGTGTAGGCCTGGAAAAGGGGTAAATATCTTGTCAACTGGAAATTAATTTGTAAAGTGAATTTTAGTAGGCAAGCCACGTGCGAAAGAAAAACAATGGGGAACGTGACAGAGTGGTTACCTGCGTACGGCTCCTGACGTTAGTATTGGAAAAGATATGATCGGACTCTCATTGTATGCAAATTTTGTTGAAATTGCAGTTGACGCCCATTTATTACAATGGGCCTAACCTCACTCTCACTCTCACTCTTCTTCACTCACTAGCAGTTCCTGGTGAGTGGATGAGGGCTTCAAAAACAGTAGCTAATTCCGGTAGGTTCAATATCTACTTCTTACTAAATACGAGTGATGCTTTATTCAAATGCATATAATTGAACTTACACATAGCCATGGTGTGTTATCTAGCTTCAAGGACTCAAGTATACATAATTACGTACTTACAATTATCATTCTGAAAAATAACAGATGAGCAAAGCAAATGTCAAAATATATTAATCACAGATAAGTAACTCAAAGTTGATTTTCTTTTACTCTTCAAGCTTATCAACACATCTGGAATTGTCCACAGCATCTGTCATTTAAGAATCGTAAATAAAATTGACATACTATTTAATTTATGAAAACCAGGGTGATTTATTGTCATGGAAACTCAGGTTCAGTAATCTTGTGTACAGAGTATTGGGAACTACTGTAAAAACCAATTAATTCGTGGTTACGGGATTTAAATGAACTTAACCAAAGAGTAATCAAACGAACCGTGATTTATTATTGTAAGCTCAAATAAGTTGATTACCTGAGGAAAGTCAGCTGCCAAAGGTTTAGAGATAAGGAAATCTTGCCGAATTGCATGCCATGCAAGTCAAAAACATAGACTCCAACGAATCAAGTTCTATTGCAAGGAATTAGGAAACTAATAATATGTGATTTTGCTAATATTTGCGACAAATCATACAATGTAGATACTTATCTAATGGTTGCAGAATTTTACTTTACTGCTCAAATCTCTGGAACAACTTGGGAAGATTAGACAGATTTGTATATGGAATCATTGTTTCTTATTTCTTGGGAGTGTAATAATTTAATTTATTGGGAGCAAAATATTAAAAGGTATGTGGAAGTATGTGGTAGAATCTTAGCGCAGCTATTGAGTCTATGACGAAGATTAAGGTTTACGCTTGAAACAGGATATTGAAAAGGTTTGAGGAGAGCTGCTTTAGAGAAGTTGGCGAATGGTTCGAGCCCACCCGGCTTTTTGGGTTCAGCTCAATTTTTTAAAACTTGAATCCTTTTTCCGAACTAGAAGACAAAGGAGTTCGAAAGCTATTAGAAAAATGTGAGATTAATGTAGTAAATGACGATGATTTGTGAAAATCAATAAAACTCCCGCAGCATAAGTATATGCATGGCGCTAATGCACTTAAATGAGTTATGCCATTCTTAAGAGAAAAACAAAGGAAAACCCAAAGGACGCATATGAAAAGCTCAAAATGGAATGTAAGGAGGAAAATCAGGAATAAATCCTGGTCTCCACTCTGAAACTCATGCAGCCAGAAGTGAGTAATAAATCAGTGAAGGTTGCAAACTGGAAAGATGACGGCAAGGAATCCATGGGAGGTTGACAAACTTGCAAGTTTAGTATTAGCGTCTGGAAATATGTATTTTTACATTGGCTCACGAGCAATTCATTCTTGATGTCTCTTCCAGCTTTTCAGATTTCTACCAAACCAAGTAAAGCTACTGTTGTAGTGAACAGCCTTTAAAATTACCCCCTCAGAAGAGTATTTTCTGTAAATATTTGGGTACACTCTCATTTACCACAATTGCATTTCACTCTATTTTAAATCATTTTAATTTTGCTCAATTGCAAGAAAGAATATGTATAATTAGAATATAATTATATGAGGCATTTTGTAGATTCGACATATTTAACCAAGTAAACATTGCATTTAGCACTTGAAAATATCAACGCTATACAAACAGGTGAACCTGGAATCAAAATTTCAAAATTATCAAAACTGACTATTCGAAATTCCAAATTTGTGGATTGTTTATTGCGAGTCCCGAAAATGTTCCTTCAAAAACGTTGATGGAAGGCTGTCGTTCGAAAACTAATGGTGAATGTAACTTATTAAAAATATTGAGACTTAGATTTTACTCTTAAAATTAGTTGTGGTCAATAAGAATAAGTTGGAAGTGTCCGTCTGAAGCTTTCTACTCAATGTACTCGCAAGTTTCTGAAATGCCTGATTTTAGTGCGGATTTAAAAATTTGGAGGAACAAAATATACGTGGCTTGTGTGAGAAATCGTGCGTGTGTTAATACATATAAATATGACACAGTCAGAAGTTTATAACATTTCACATTACAATTCCCTTGGTTTCTAATCCTTACTAAAATACAAACGCGCTTATGTTGTTCATAAGAGATTCCGTCGTTCCGGAACAATGATGACGCTCTCTCTCTTCATGGCTCCCGCCATAAATTACAACCCCCGGAATCCCATCTTATTATCCATTTTTGCAACAATAAACATCAATGCAGGCGGACACACGTGTCTCAAATACCCCATTGGTTCCCTACGTGTGTTTTCTCAGCATCAAATTTACACTGGAACTGAACTCCTGCAGCCCACACCGCCCCTCTTACAACAGTATCCGTCCGTATGTTCTGCTAAGAATCAAAAGGAATGTTTGCACGACGATTTTACCCCTCTGTTGGAACAATCCAGCTTCTGTTAGGTATAATAATAATTACCGTTCTGAAAAAGTAGGAACTCCGTCAGAAGATCTTCTGAATTTCTTTGTATAATGATGTCAATATCAATGGACTTAAATATTCTGGTCAAACTTTGAGAATCAGAATTTTTGGTCCTTTCTGATTTCTTTGTACAAGAGCACCTTTCTAAAATAAGAACAAAGCTCTTATTTTTTATCTTTCTAACTAAAGAAAAATGAACTCTACCCTTTTCGAGAAACAACTGTCCTTATAAGTATGTCACTGTTAATACCCACGAGTAATTACTGTAACTCCACTTTACTTCTTAACAACTATCACGACATACTGCCATTAGCAAATTTAAAAATAAGCCTAATACTTGGATAGTTGTGTCTTAGCTGAAGTTTTACACACAAAAGTTGTGTAATACATATCTTAGCACTTACTACCAGCATGCTTCCCTCTCAATGGAAAGAGCACATAGAATCCACATGTCCCATGATCAAAGTTCCCAAAGGATAAAAAGAAGAAGAAATGTGGTAGGTCACTTCTAAGTAAATATTTGTCACTTGGAGACGTTCTACATTTTACTCTACCCCTCGAAAAACTTTTACCTTCCTCCCTAAATTTCAGCACAAGTCTCATTGAATCTAACTACGTGCATACATGTATTTACATACAGCTACATATGTATCTAGTACCTAAAATGAAGTTGACAAGGAAGAATAAATACGAGAAAGAAAATTGCGAACTTGTAAAACCTTCGGATTGAAGTAAGTTTTAGTTTGAAGCTCTCCTTCTCCCTTCTTCCTCTTTGTGTACTTATGCCTTAGCATATACACGCCACAAAAACAAGGAAAAGGTGGAAGTTTCAGGGAAATCCATAAAAATTGCAAAGTGCATTCCAACTTCTACATTATTCCACTTTTCCCTCTGTCCTTCTCAGACTTGTTTTTCTGAATAAAAAATACTTTTGTCATACAAACTTTTGATCTTTTCCTAGAATTTCTCCTCGTTTTGTTTTCCCAATGTTTTTCCCTGGAAAGCTCCGATAGTTCTTATTCATCAAAAAATACATTCCTTGGAAGTCCATACAGTGTACTCTAAATATAAATTACTTTCTCTATACGGGAATATATTCTCCGTAGAAGCTGAAATTTATTCTTGATCCCATTTACCAAAATGTTAAAATCTGTCCTTATACACTCCTTATATAAGCTCAGTACATTATAAGTTTAAAATGTGGGAGATTTTAGGGGTGCTCCTATGTATAGGCTGAGCTCGTATGTATTTTATGTTTGCTTTCAAATATTTATATTTTCAGTGAGATTTTTGCTACTCCTCCATACATGAAATTTAAGTTTGGCATTTTCAAAGTTTTATTACACACGAAACTTTTTGTGTGAACGTATTACAAAATGGAACAGTTTGAAAACATTGTTTTATGCTGAAAGTAATTGAAACCAAATGAAAAGTAAATAAAAGACTGAAATGAGTCTAGTGGGAGGGGAGGGAATTCTCCGAGGGAAAAAAAATTGAGATTTCAGAAATGACTGGCAGAGCTAAAGCAGGTTATTTAAATCCGACGGTTAATCTCCATTTAAAAAGATGGAGTTCAACTCGAGTGTAGGAAAGCAATTGATGAGCAATAAAAGTCAGCGGCTGTAAAGTGTGTTAGGTAATAGTCGAGAAAAAAATGAACAATTCCTCACAATTTATGAGTACACTTACAATCATCCCAGAGGATATGGTGCCCATGATCCTTTTCCTTATTACGCGTAGTTCCTATGTATGGGGGGCACTTGTCCCCCTTGAAATGCCCGCCTTAACATTTTTATCCAATTCTTACAATGCAATGTGAAAGTCCTGAGTGAGCAAAGGTGCAAGAAAAATTTTGGGAAAAGGTGAAAAGTACATATTATGTCCAGGGCATCCCACAATTCATTTAATTTGCCTCTCCTTCTAGCCCATATAAGAGAATGAACTTTTTAATTATTTAAGCCCACCCCAGGAAACTTTCATCTACATTTTTCTTATTGTGCTTAAATTGGCCTATGTAGGTCAATATTCCCGGTTAAAGTGGCCAAAAGTTTGAAGAAAATATTTGAAAGGATTTATATATCGATATAATTACATGTATATATTTAGTATTTTATTATATTTAGTATATATTTTATACTATTATAAATACTTATATACTAAATACACTTATTAAATTCATAATAAAATTACTTCAATATTCAAATGAAACAGTTCACCACAAAAAGCAGACTGTAATATTTGTAGAATATTAGACGTATTAACTTCCTTACAAGGAGGTAGAGTGGGGTTTAGGAATATATGGGACCCTGTACATGCATATAAAGAGCCTGGTCATAATTTAAAAATCCTGTGACAACTAAAGTATGTCCACGAGGAAGTGACATCCCTTTAAATATATGAGCATTGTAAACGCTCTACAAAATACAGAGCGTACAGTGGAATCTCTCCAACACTCATATATGTCATTTGGGTATTTTCTCGTTATTTACGTGTAAATAAAATACGTAAAACATTTAAAGGAAATGAATAAATATGAGCTTTTGAGAATTCACATTTTTGTCCATTTAGTAGGTGAAAAGAGTCAACATTTGAGGCTTAAATAGGGTTGCTCTAATGAAGTGAGTGGACTGTATATTTGGAAAGAGAGGAAGGTAGAGTAAAACGGAAGAACATAAGGTTTTAATGATTTTCCAGGTTTTTTTCACACCAGACACCCCTGATTCTCTTTATGTAGAATCACTTACATACTTACTCCTGTGCTGTACATTTGCCCGCATTGATTTATTTGAGAATTTACTTTATTATTAACCAGAGGATTTCTGCCGGTGCCACCACACGTCGTTCCGCTCCACACCCCATTGCACCTCAACTGGGAAATGGCAGTTTATCTGTCTGCACCACTTAAACTACTACCAGCCACGGTCATTACTCATTCCACCTTTGGAGCCCCATTTCATAACTTTTCCCGGGGTTGCGTAAAAACGATAAGTTTAAGGATTTCTCTCCCTACGGTTACATACCAAGTCTTAGTCTTATACTCAATGTTTTTATTTTATTTCCAGACGGAAAGGCAATATTTTTTAATAGGGAAAGGTTTTGGGGCACTGTAAGACTTTTTGCTTATGGAAAAAACTTACTTGTGGGATAACGCATATGCGCTACTTATTTAACATTACCCTTTCGTAAGGCTTGAGCACATGTAAATGCCCAGATTATTTTTTCGCAGTGTTTGTGAAAGTCTAATGAATACAAATTGCATATACAGTCAAATTACCAGTCTCTATTACTGTTATAGCTATACACGTTCCTTAATTTAAGATTCTCTTGAGACTGTTCGTACATTGCATGGTAAATTATACCTCTACAACGACAGATCCCATATACAAAAGAAACATTTCGAGTACCGATATAAAGGGATTTGACTGTAGTACATTTGCACGTGCCCGTAATATTACGTAAGGTAATGCCCGGGCCTAATTGCACTGAACTTTAATTATGACATCGACAGAGGACTTTTTCGATGAATGTTTGCAGGAGGCACTATTTTTGTGTAGGTATAGATACAGAATGCTCCCTTTAAAATGTCTTTTTGAAGGAACACTTGCCCTGTAACGACACTCCGAGATTCCTCGTTCAAAGCGTATTCAACTTCAAAATTAAATGGGTCTGTAGCAACAGCTCCCTCACAACGGCACAGACTTTCATTTCGATTTCGATGGGGTGAGGGAATTAAGAGAGTCGACTGTAACTGCTTTGCTCATTTAATATAACTTATTTAATACATACTGTAATCTTATGTGTATGTACGTACGTTATGCAGAGGTGAGTGCTGTTATACTGCGAAGGAAACAATATACTAGAGAGGCTGGGCTTGCAAAAGACGCTAAGTAGGATTTACGGCTGAGTGCCACAGTCGTGACAGTCCAATAGGCTTCCCTTTAATTAAAGACAAGTTAGAGACAGAAAGTCAAACAGTGTCTTTGGAGTTTTCAAGATTTTTAAAGGAAATGCGTCTGTTCCGTTCCATAGTCTAGCTATAGCAGGAGTGAATTAAATAGCACATTAATTTTTCATTTACGTAGATAAATGAAAAGGAAACGCTATTTGGCAGTCTCAATGGAGGACTAAATGGGCTCAGGGGAATTACAGCTGTTGCCTCTTCTTCAGGGAAACATCCTCGCATGCTTTTCATAACCTCACATTAATCTCCTGGCTAAAAATACGGAAATAAAAGTTTCTAACACCGGCAGGAAAAAAAATCAACGACCGTTTCATTATACATTCTAATGTAATGTACTCAGATAGAGGGTTATCCTTTGCTCTAGAAATTATTACTTTATAACTATTGTCGTGTTGCGTTAAGAACTCTGTACAGTCCGCTTAAATATTTGCCAACATTCCCCTTTAACACAATGTTAATTTTACTCCATCCAAAACCATTTGTCACTATCAGAGTAAAATTATGCCAATTTTAGAGGTGCTCATGTAGAGAGAGTGCGTAGCCAAGTATGACACTAACAGTACCAACTTTGCTTACTATCTGTATAATAAGTCTAACATAATGCATATACTAGTCGTTCTTTAATAAATAAGGTTTTTTGTAACTGCACATTACAGGGACAGTATTGCAGAATTTTTGGAAATTAACTCTCTTCTAAACATAATAGGAAACGTTGACTTTTACATTGGCATAGATACTCTTATAAGGAGCCATTATAGCATTTTCTTCTATCATGGAGAATTAAACCTGGCAGAAAAAGTCATACCAACACGCCGTACAGGAAATAAACAAGTCTGGAAACATAGTACGGGAAAACATTTCTAACAAATTGATATACTGTAAACTAAGTACCTGTAAATGACTCAAATTTGACAACTATAATAACGTCCTCACTGCTCTTATTAGGAAACAAATTCACATAGTGGTAAAATAGAATGATTCTAAGTATTAAAATCCTGTAATTAATAGTGCTCTTATGTGAGAGTTTTATCGAAAGAGTATAATGTAATAAGTTGAGAACAGAAATTATGCAAAATAAGTAAATAATTCGCCAATATTCGATAACAAAAGATTATTATTCTTATAACAAAGTAATTTTAAGAGCATTTTTTATGCACAAAAAATGTTTGAAACTAGTACCGTATAAATGTAGGAAAATGTTAACATGTAATAGTTACATATTTAAATTTTAAAAGAACATTTTATGCTGCTAATTGCAGTATGGACTTCAGTTATAGGCCCATTGAAGGAATTCGTGAAGGAAATGGTAATGCGGGCAATAAAAATTGGTCCCCTAAAAGGTAAACAATACTTAGACATTTTCTTACAGAGAGTACAATTTTTTCTCTGGTAACAATATGTCATTGTTGGGTTAAATTTTGTTCTCACTTGTTGTCTTCCTAGAAAGACAAGCTACTATTAATAGAATCAATCCTTTACCGCTCTATAGGAAAAAATTATGAACACATTCGCGTTTACCGAAAAGTAATTTTTCCTACTCAAATACATTTGACTCCAAATTTTGGGACTCTTATGCACTGATACAGGCATAAGACTGCTTTGAAACATTAAAGAAAAATAATTATATCTACGGCTCCTAACTTTTTGTGTGACAGAAATTACTCTCGCTTTAAAGATTCCCGTATGAGAATTATCTAGGGATAAAACACACGAGGACCTACTTCCATGCACCCCAAGGTTTTTTTATCCCTTATATGAGAATGCCCCACAACAGCTCTTATAAAGAGAGTGGACTGGAATAAGAATGCAGTCTACTCTCGCTGTGATAACGTATGCAAATATAGGACCCCCGTAAAGTAGAGTGTGTGTGTAACTACAGAGTTCATTTGCTAAAATCGACCCTGTAAGCGACATTATATCCACATGAACCAAAACACCTGCACACATTCCTTTCTCTTTTCCACTAAATGTTGTTTTTCACCTAAAAAGAGTATGGTAACTTTAAGTCAATTTTTTTTTCTTGCCCTCAATTTGACTGGCTTTGCTGCAATGTCTTAAAATCAACCAAAAATTGAAGTAAATTAGATTAATTATTTTATTAATAACTAAGAAAATACTCACATCGATGCTCCGAATTGTCGAAGTTGCCGAACTGAATGGATTCGGATTTGGGAGGGAAGAGCGTGAGATTAATGGAGAACTGAAAGCCTCGGAGGATGCAATTGATGACAGCCGCCACAAAGACAATAGTCCAACCCCAGCTTCCCTCTGGATAGTAGTTGTGCCACAGAGTGATGACTTTTTTCATGGGAACCACATTTCTGGTGGGTTGGAAAAGTCCCGGAACTTGCTCAGGTAGAAGTTTTCTTCCAGTCCAAGGGTTCCGAGTCTTATTTGCCACTTCCAGATACGTCCCTGATTTATCACTACAATCCCTCACTGTGTCAGACCCAAGTTGGCCACTCATTTGTTGCCCAGGACGTTCCCTAATAGCAGTGGAGCTAAGAACTCCACAACTTCTTAACTCCTTGAAATCAATGAGGTTTAGGTGAATGAACAAGTTCCTCATTTTTTCTAACTCCTGCACTTCCAAGGGCCAGGAAAGACGACGCTTATTTAACGACATGTTCACTATTGTATTGTAAATACTGTGCGTATAAATATACGACACTGCAATTTGACTACAGTTCTTGAGTAGAAACGTAGCTAGAAACCCCCATAATTTGGAAATACAGATATATGGGACAAGATATTTGGGACAGAGAGAGAGGAACTTGGGTTGGAAGTTGAGAGGGTTAAAGTTGGTGGTGAAATGAGAGCATTTTCCTCGCAAAATAAATTCAAGTCTCCTGGGAAAGGAGTCGGGAGAATGATTACTCTTGTCTACTCTCGAGAGTTTCTTCCTCACCGTGACTCTGTCACATATGTGCAACCCCAATATATACTTGTAGTGCAACTAAACCTGTAGAGCAATTTGTTATTCTTTTATGAAGCTTTCCGAAACCTTTCTTTTATACGTCCCGCCATAGCCTTATCTTTATGTAACATACCTCAGCCGAAGGGGAAGCGCCGGACTTGTTGCAAAGTAGGCAAAATATTTACCCATTTTTTCACCTTAATTCCATGAAGAGATCTGCATCGTCATTAATTATATAAAAACATTATAAGTATAGGTGCACATAAATGTGTCACCGTAATAATATCTACTTAACGGTGAAAATCCATTATTCAGGGTGCCACAAAACTTTTTTCCTCCCCGTTGCTAATAATGTAAAAGAACTAAGGTAACAAAATATTCCATTCCCCCAGTTTTTGGCAAATACGTTTGGGAATTTTAAAATGCATTTATTTTATCGATGTAGGTCAACAATGATTTCCGCCACGGTTGGAAAAAACAAATTCCAAATCTTTTCAAAATATTTTTACACAAATCATAAATTCGCTTCAAAATTTTCAAACTGAAACCGCTACGTGGTAATTGTGCGGGTGAACAAATTAGTTTAAGTAATTTACTTATAATAAAAAACTTTCGTCGACATTCGTCAATTTACCGTTGAAATGTTTGGTAAACGAAACTTTTTTGATTTTTCTAAATAATTGGTTAGATCCATTCATTAGCTTTGGTCCAATAAATAGAATTCTTTCTGCTGTGAAATTTGTCGAGCTACTGTTTATTTTCCTGGATTTTTCAACTACACATGGTCCATGTGTTCTTTCAATGATTATGTATTCAGGGTCTATAGATCTCACTATAATAAGCACATTTTGTCACAGGATTGCACGGTATGTTATATGTATATGACTAGAGTTTTCTAACTTATTAAACCTGCAATATTATTTGGCAGATTAACTGGGAACCCAATAGAAACGCAATGAAATTCTTCTTTAATTAATTCTTCCGCTTATTCTTTTAATTTAGTTTCAAGTTGTGAATCGGTAATAATTTGTGCGCAGATAATGATTTACTGGTGACAAAATAAGCTGATCGGATGTATTGTACATGTAGATTAAATGGATTAAATGTCAGCCGCATTCTATGATTAGCAGTATGTGCATATCTGTCCATGTGAGTCTTTTTCACATACTTTTGTTATTGTTTTATCTTCTTATTAATGTAAAAATGATTTTAATTCTTTTTGTTTCATTAAAAATTGGTAAATATGTTTGAACGTAACTGATTTATTGTGTATAAGATGTTTTCAATCTCATCTTTATTCATTTTAACCAGCACGTCGTCCACAAATCTTACCCAAAAGTGGATGTGGGGATGCTTTTTGCTTTCTTGATAAGTTTGTAATTTAGTGATTGTAAATATAAAACAGCTAGTGTAGGCGAAATTTTCCCCTTTGGTCTTCCATAACTTTAATAAACAAACAATTTGTTACATTTTTTTTGAAATTGCGTAAAACTTACTACAAACCAGCTTCAAAAGTGATTTTTAACATTGTTAACATTTTTAACATGTAAAGCAAGTTTGTTTGGTAAGCAATCAAATAGTTTTGTTTTTGACGTTCTTTAAAAAAATCCTGAAATTATATCTTAGACAACGTTGAAAGCAAATATTTACCCAAGAATCGATTAAAGTTTGTTTTTGTCTCTAAAATATACTAGGGAATTCAAAGTGGTTGTGACACCCTGTAAACAAATAACATTTTAAAAAGCTTATGGTAAATTGATTTGCTTTCAAAATATTAAATGTAACTACATGTATGTACGACATTAGATGTGCAAATGCATATTTAGATATCTATATGTTGAAGTAATTGTATGCCAATAAAATTCGTTCGTGTCACCCTTGTCATACAGTTATTTGGGTTAAGTCAGTAATTGATATTTTCCATATGATTAAACCTCTGAGTTTGAGTGACTACTTGCTGAAAATGCTTGAAAGTCTTTGGAAAGTCTTTTCCTTATCCTGTATATCAGCTGAGTAAATACAATATGCTGTCGCTAAAAAGGGGCCCCTTTCAAGAATATATAATTTATATAATTTTTACTGGTATATACTCACAAAAATTATGTCTCAGCAAAATGATCAATTATTGATTGTTCACTAACTAAAGGTAGATATAATACAAGAAACATAATTCTTTGATTCTATGTATGCGTAGAAATAACCCCGCTGATTTTGGGTAATTGTCTACATATGGACGTATAATTTTATATAATACGTACTTATAATTATAAATAATGAAGACTCGAATAATGTTTCAATCGTAGAAAGAGAATCTGATTCATGTCTTTTACGCAAACTAAAATAAGGTTTGAAAATTTAATTAACAACACAGAAATTGATAAACGATTACCAACATTTTTTGCAACATCTGGAAACCAATTATTGACAATATTTTATAACAAAACCAGTAAACTGGCATTTAAACACAAAAATAAAAATGGGTTTAAAAAAATCAATGAAAACTAAAAAATGTGGTGGATAAATAATTCTTCCAGTTTTCATTATACTTAATTTATATACCTACTTTAGACAAAATTAACTGAGAATGTAAAATCATCTTGTCCTACTCGGAAATGAATAATATTAATTACTCCATAATAATTATCATTAGTCTCCGAAAGTTATTTGGTAACTATTCGGTAATTGATAATCTACCTTGTTTTTTTACATTTTATTTTTTTTAAAACCATCTTTACCTTTATTTTTTTTAAATTAGCTTATTTGAGTACTTCTGTTTTGCATAAAGTTAAGATGTTATCAATAATTTGCCATTTTAACAAACTGATACTTACTTTTCCTGTATTTTTGTCCTAAAGTTCCAATGTTTGAAATTGACCCTCCAGACAAAATTTCCGAAATGTTGTTCGGTGGGAACACCAAGCTATTTTGTCCAATGTATTCTAAATGATAGCCATGCAAGGTGCCAAAAGGTTGTTGATATTTGATATTGATATTTGACTCATATTTGGATACATGTGGGGCGTCGGCGGTTGAAAAAAATCACCTAACGTAGCATAGTGTCGCATCGACTCTAATTGTAAGTGTTAGATTATCACAATCGGTTTAGGGGTTCTGAAGTTATCCATAAATATATGTTTTCAAGGTTTCGGTAAGTACATCTTTAGTTATTTTTTTCGCCGACAAACGTTTCTTAAAAGTTACTGGTCGAAGTAAAACCATCGTCACAAAAATGTTTTAAAATGATTATTGTGATTTTTAGAAAAAACTAATTTATTTTCAAAGTACGCTATAACTTTAGTTATTACTCACTTGCACCTTATTGCCTGATGAAGGACAGACAGTTGATCTCAAAAGTAAGATTTCGTTGTCATTGAAATATTTCGTACATTGAATCATTAACTGAAATATTCCTCGAAGATTTTCTCATCACAGTTTTATTTGATATTTCCTACTTTCCAGTTCTGATGTGCATCACTCATTGTAAAAGAATATTATAGTGTGTAATGAACGCAAGAAGAATTGGCTAATAACAACAATAATCATTAAATATGAACAATAAAATCTCAACTTCCGGATGAAAGCATGTCATGTAAATGCACTGCATTCTTCTTTACTCCTATTGTAAAAATATTATATCTGAAAGTAAATAAGTTGGGAATGTCCTCTTTTAGTCAACTTAAAGTATTGTCCTTCCAGGAGCATAACGATTTAAAATCCAAAATCATCCAAAAGACCCGCAAGGACTTAAAATTTGTTACTTTTCGAGACAGTTAGGGAGAGTACATAATTATACACATACATACATCACAGACTTTTTCACCCCCTTGCATAATGATGGAAAACGTTCCACATTTTCAAACAAATTTGTTTCCAGATTTTTCAGAATTCGTTTCCAGATTTTTCAGAATTTGTTTCCAGGGTTTTCAGAATTTGTTTCATTGATCTAGGTCAATAACTACTGAAGCAAGCGTCAAAAAGTTGTAAGACAAGATTGAAATAGAAGTAAATATTATTGACTCCACCTCTTTAAAATAATTCAGAAGCTTCGCCTCACAGATCTAGGTCCTGAAAACGTCATTTTTGATATGTGAAGATGATTTTCAGCTCAAATCAATCCACATAAAATTTACTACAAGCACAGCTTTCCGAAATTGTTTATGAACGCCGGGCCATCCATGAAAAATGGCAAGGTCAGAACTTTATTGTTTTCTCTCAACTTTGTTTCATGTGATTGACGATTGTGACCACAATTATTCTTGATAATGTATGTATAATTATGTAGATATGCCAACGAAACAAACTTATAAAAAACCCGACAAGATTTTTCCTGAAAATGTTGGAATCACATGTTTTGCGTTATCGCTTTTTATTTGGGCTAGGGGGTAGAAAAAGAACCCCTCTACTCTTATATGTAATTACATATGTGAACATCTAGGTAATTAAATAACTTGCATGATTTTACGAATTAAAATTATGCAAGACTAAAATTTCCAAATGGTTTGAGAAGTTTTAAGAAAGCTAATGATTTGATTATCCATTGAAAAACACACTTTTTCAAGAAAGAATTTCTAATCATTATATTTACTTGGTTATTATTAAAATATTCTTTTGATAGTTTAAATTTATGTACTAGGTCTACTATATCTACTATCTTGCTTCTTCCTTCTGGGCCTAATGGTTCAGCTCATTAACATAAAATGTTTCGAAACTAATATTTGTACGTATCTATTTGTAAAACCTTATCAAATTCTAAGATTTCATATATTTGAAGATTTATAATTTTGCTCTCTCAGCATTGCGTAAGTTATATGAATTTTAAAATATCATAAAACGAGTCAAAGCTCTTTTAAATTAGACACATTAAAAGATCCAAAAGTGGTTTCCCATGGGCTATAAAAAAGGAATAAAATAACCATAAGCGTTGAATCTCAGTGCCCTCACTTGCTTACATTACACATTTCCCTAACAATAAGTCTTCCAATAGTTGTCTGAGTTGAAGGTGAAGCTCCAGCGGAAATACCTAAACATGATGTTGCCTTGGCTCCTATTTTTTTAAATTAAATATTAGTAAGTAATACAGTATCATTCTCCGCAGCTCTGTACTATATACGTACATACATATCTATGTAGATATTTTATTCTGAGTTTCCTCCTTCTGACACGAGTTAGTTGCCGGCACTGACAATGAATCCCATTGCTTATGAACACACCTTCAATAATTGAAAACTCCAAGTACAAGTTTAAGTGTTTTAAGATATGTAGCGTGTGTGTGCGAAAATGTTGTTCACACGGTTTCTTGTATAAATATCCAATTTGGTATCTATATAAAAGTGAGAACAACTATATGATACTTACTATACGGTGTTATATCACTAATGATAATATATGCTCCGACGCAAAACCATTCATATAATTACATAATATTTTATATACGTATACTTAATAGATGTACAGCTCCTTGTTCGGTAGCTATAATGACATATGTGATTTAATAGAGAAAAGACGTACATTATCGAAAGAAAAATCAGAGGAAATTGCAATGTTTTTCTTCTTAAACCTATTTGCACGGAGCAAAATGTTGGAACAAGTTTTGCGAACTACAAAGTCAGTTTAAATCAGGATTTAATATTACGTTGTTGTATAAAACTTTTCCACACATACGCAAACTTGCTTGCCTATCTCTCAATTTGTTGGGGTCTTGGAACAAATAGCTTTGAATTTTTGGGGTTCTTAATTTGAAAGTATTAAATACTGAAATAACTTAAATTCTCAAACGTTTCATCCGACGACAATTGAAATACTCAAAATAACTTGAAAACATATTGAGTCTATGACAAATATATAGGGGAAAAAGGTACTCTAATAGACTTTCTGAGTTTTTCCTTCCAAAAATATTTCCCTTTCTTGTATTGAAATCTAAATATAACACCTATAGGGATTTTCCCATGTATTTTCACATTTTAATTCATTTATAAATTGAAATGTAGTTGGTGTTTTTCCTATGAGAGTTCATTTTCAGAGTATTTTCTCAATAAGAGTAACAATATTTTTGTGTCAACATTTTCCCAATTTTTTTCCTTGTAGGAACTTGATATTTTAAGAGTCAAATTTTGTTCTTAGAATTACGACCTCTCGTATAATAGTATCACACAACAGTTTGACTTTTAAAAAATACCGCTGTATATAATGTTATTGAAGAACTTGTCTTGGTCTGAATGACGGTCAGCAATTAGTTATGATTCTTAAATATGAAAACTTACAGTTTTTCTAAAATTGAATTCAATAAACATGAAATTTTTCGATTCGACATATTTCCTATTTCCCAGCCACAAATGACCATTGCCTAGCTTTTTTGACAGGTTTAAAATGCCTGCATAGAAGATGCTCAGGATTGCTGCGAAAGGTATTTATACTATACAAACAGTAAAAAACGCCCAGTGTAACATGTAAGTTCCAGACAAATGTTGGGAAATTTTTGCAAGGCGTATTTAGCTACATGTATTTATTTATGTGCAAAAAATATATTATGTATACAATAAAGAAGCTCACCTTTCCATATAGAGTTAATACACTTACCACGAGATTCTCTCATGACTTCGTTTGTAGATATTAATTTAATTACTGGGTGGAAGTAAAAAGAAAATACTTTTCACACAAATGTACACATGTTTGTGTCAAGTTCTGGTACTGTTTAATTTAAATTGAAATTAATATTCATATGTATCCCAACTATATTTTGTAATTTGAAGAAGTGTCTATTTAATTCAGGACCTTGTTCATAACCTTGAAGCCCGATGCTTGTATAAATGGGAAGAAAAATTCAAATATGCCTGGAATTTAGAGAATGGAAGTTGAAGGGGAAAGTTCTAGCTAAATTTAAAGCACATATAAATAATTAAAACAGGATTTTTTTTCTAACATCCGCCTGTCCATAATTACAACAACAACACATACACAGAGTTGGTAGGCAATGAACTGACGCATTCTTTCAGTTCGGAAGAATAAGTCAGCTGGAGGAGGTTAACTCTAAAAGGAGTTCCATAGACCTCGTAAGAGCAAAGAACTCAAGAATCAGTTATTGTATCTGACGAAGAATTTTGTAGTAATAATAGAAGATTGGGGAAAGAAGGGTGGCGGAAAGTTGTCTATATTTCAATATTATTAATTCCAGGCACAGGAATGAAGATCCCATTTTTAATTTCCGCCTTGGTCTACGGGTCTTTGGGGCATCGTAAGTCATTACTTTGTTCATTTAGTATACTTATGTTTCTACTATGTATGTATTCGAATAAGTTTTAATGAACGAATATACTGAACAACTGATTCCTCTTTTCCTAACTTGCCCTAATTTTACATTTTCAATATTGCTATCTATGTTAAGTGTAGTATTTCGTATTGCTATAGTCCGTGTGCCTTAAAATTTTGTAGTTTATTCGTTTATCAATCTATAAAGCAGACTATTGAAGTAAACTTACTCCATTTAATTAAAAAGCAGGACGGGGATGAAATTACTAGCTAACTACGCGATAATGATAAAACATTGGAAAAGCATATCCTTGGTTAAAAAAAATATTCCGCATACCAAAAATCTGTTGGCATAAGAGAAGCACAACAAATAAAAGGAAGGCAGACTTGCAGGCCTAAAATTTGAGCAGTATATCTACCTTTGTCTACAGAGTACCATGTGAAAAGTGATTTTGGAAACGTCAAAATCTACTACAATTTTATCACCGAAAGAAGTTTTTTAAAATATTGGAATGGGGGGAAATGGAATTATCAGTTAAGAAGTTAATAAGAAAACGTTAGAAATTATAATTGTGTTGCGATTTCGAATTCGGCAGTCGCCTATATAGTTTTGAAAAGTTTGAAACATTCGATTAGCTTACTGGTTTGAACTTGTACAAAAGTTGGATTAAATTACCGACGATTAAATGTGATCATTATTCGGCAGAGAGCTTAGTCACTATCTTCACAAGGTACAGCTAAACGTACTCAGGAAACCAACTCAACATGTGTTTAAAATCCAGAAGTTAACAATTTATGATGAGTTTTGGTGCAGATCTACATGAGATACAATATTGATTTATAGTTGCTGTGCAGCCGCTTGTTCCAATTATTCCGATTGCAGTGGGAGCATTGCCACCTCCTGTCGCTATAGCCCACTTGGCCTCCGTCGCATCCAACCAACTCCCAATATGGTCGTCCCATCAACACGGGTCCGTCCCTGCACAAAGCCAGCTTGGTCGATTTGTGCAAAGTCTGACAGCAACGGAAGGCGTGGGAACCAGAGGGCCCCTCACTCTGAAAGACACCAACTTCATCGAGCACATGGCACATTTTGACCGGGAGCGGATCCCTGAGCGCGTTGTTCATGCCAAAGGTTGTGGGGCGCATGGTTACTTCCAAGTGACGCATGACATTTCCAGATATTCCAAAGCATGTATTTTCGAACCTGGAAGTGTCACAAGAATACTAATTCGATTCTCAACTGTTGGCGGGGAAACTGGCTCAGCAGACACCGCCCATGACCCCAGAGGCTTTGCCATCAAGTTTTACACCAAATGTGGTATTTGGGACCTGGTTGGAAATAACCTGGAGACATTTCCAATTCGGGACCCAATCCTTTTTCCGAGCTTAATTCGATCCCGGAAACGTAACCCAGAGACAAATCTTGGGGACCCGAACATGTGGTGGGACTTTACAAGTTTAAGACCTGAGACGACGTTTCACACTCTCCAACTCTTTTCTTATTTGGGATACCCGGACGGAGTGAGGTTTATGGATGGAGCGGGAGTTCACACTTTCAAATTGGTCAATGAGTCAGGTCAAGCCATTTATTGCAAGTTCCATCACATTTCTTTAAATGGCTATAAAAACACTACTGCTAAAGAGGCCAAACGATTGACGGGAGAAAACCCGAACTACTCTACGGAGGATCTGTACAATGCTATTGCGCAAGGAGACTACCCATCCTGGAAGATGCACATCCAAGTGATGACTTTTGAAGATGCAGAAAAAGTCCCATTTCATCCCTTCGATATCACGAAAGTCTGGCCCAGAGATGTATTCCCGCTAATTCCAGTTGGGAACATAGTCCTGAACCAAAATCCGAAAAACTTTTTCAGCGAAATTGAAATGGCTGCCTTCGATCCCGGTAATATGATCACTGGGATTGAGCAAAGCCCTGATCGGATGCTGCAGGGAAGATCCTTCTCTTATTCAGACACCCAACGGTACAGACTTGGAGCAAATTTTTTACAACTTCCAATCAATCGGCCAGAGTTCTTTCCAACGATTCATACTTACCAGCGGGATGGGCAATGCAATTTGCAAAATAATGAAGGGACGCCCAATTACTTTCCTAATAGTTTCAATGGACCGGTAGTCCTCAATGAGTTACATGACCACGTTGACCAAACGGCGGGAGATATTGTGAGGACAGATACTGGCGATGAGGACAACTTCTCCCAGCCAAGGTTGTGGTATTTATCTAGAACCGATGCGGAGAAAAATGTGATTGCGAGGAATATTGCCATGGCCCTGAAACCCGTTCATCCGCCTGTGAGAGACAGGGCGATCCGAAATTTCTGGCAGGTTGATTCCAAATTGAAAGATGCTATTTGCACACATTTGGGAATCATCCTTTGATTTTCACAGTCACTTCAGTATTCAAATAAACGCAATCCTTGTTTGCCTTGGGTAAAAATAATAAATTATACTAACTGTAATCAGTTTAAGTGCAAAGGAACGATAAGAATTAATAAAGGCTTAATTTGATATTCCAATTCTAGAGAAATAATAGCTCCGTCATTTTTCTTGATAGATCGACAAACAACTTCTAAAAAAACAAACTATTATATGAATTCTGTAAAAACATATTCACATTGCATTTTTAAAGCAATTAACAATTTTTTTTTTTTTTGAGAATTGACCCAATCCTGAGCGTGTAGATACCAAGGTCGTTCCATTAGGTCCATAATAGGTTATATTTCCCATTCCACGACTTCAGTTTGTATGTGCGCCCGATCTTCGACTTGAGCATCTCGGCGCGGTCCGTGAGATGTTTCTTCACTTTCCTCTGTTCGGGTGCCAGGTATGACCATACTCCGTATATTGTGTCTTCTAGCTTGAAGAGTTTTTAATAAGACTTCCACACTCCAACTTACATTTGATGGTTGACTTCCCTTTTCCCCAAGGGATTACGAAGGATTCAATGGGGACCTCATTCGTTACCCCGACCATGTGCATAATTATGTTGACAAACTGGCTTAGGTCAGCTTCACTTGCGCCCGGTGCTAGATCACTGCCAGTTATAACTATGTACTTGAGCCTATCCATAAGTTTGAGCTGGAGGATGTCATCCTTGAGGTGAACCATTTCCCCCTCATGCTTTTTGGTGTTTTAGTCAACTTTCTTCTCCAACTTCTTCACAGTCCCTACTTGCGAGTCGACGATAGTCCTCAGTCCTCAGTGCTGCTATGTCGGTGTTAAGTTTGTCCGAGTCTGCGACCAGCTTGTTCAAGAGGATTTTGTTCTCTCCAGAATCTTTGTTAAGGTTTTCAAGAGAAGTCATAATTTTAGAAAACATACATATCTGCGTCGGCGGAGTCCTTTGAGACGCTTCGTGTATGTTTTCCAGCCATTATTGTAATGTTAGATTAATATTTAGTGCAGATTGAAATTTACTCGCCTGATATGTAACCCGGAAAGCACCTCACGCCTTTGCTTTTGTGCCTATCTTATTTAATTTTATGTTTTCTGCTGGCTTGAAATTAGTGGGCGCAGTAGTAACGAAACATTTGTCCATCCTAACCTCCAACCCATTTAAGGAACAACGCTGTATTCACGAATTTTCAAGAAAATTGGATTTCAGGTGTTTTAAAATTTGTTTTATTGACAAAGGCCAACAATTATTTCGATCACAAATGTCATAGGCGGTAACCAGTCTGTAAGAAATCGGCCAAAGTTTTCTAAAAAGGTTTTAGGAAGTTTCGTGTTTCAAGGAACTATATAGCAAGTCCCTAGGTTGGGAATAATATGGACATGACTGATAAAATTAGGACGCAGGGTTAGAGAATTTCAGCCGAGTTGCAAAATATGGGTGGACGTGTAGACAGAGAAAGTGCCAACTATGTGTACAAACTTGGTGCAAATGCAAAACGTTTAAGATTGTTATAGCCGAAAGCTGATAGACATTAAAGTATAATTAATATTGCTTTAATATCATTCATACGAATACGGGAACAAAACAAATATTTCCTGGTACCCTGTATTTCACATGTACAAAATGCCAAAATTCTTTTACAACTAATATACAGTTAACTCTCGCTATAAGGGATGCTTAAGGCACCAGCAAAATTTGTCCCTTATAAAGCTGATCATTAGCAGTCTTATTCATTCTGTAAATAGGAATAGGAACTACAAATCCCAATCTCTTATAACGAAAAATCCGTTATAAGGGTATCCCTTATAGCAAGAATCACTCTACACTGAGTCGGTCATATCATTTTCCCAATCCTCAAGGAAACGTAAGGGACAAAATAGTGAAAAATGGCTTTTTTTAGATCTGAAAGAAAGTACAAATGGGAGAACCTGTATTAACTCATATCTTTTAAGGATTAGTGGGTGGTGGGACAAATGATATGGACGACTCTGTAAATTTAAAAAAATTAAAACCCACACACTGCATATTTTCTTAATCAAAATTCATCCCTCTCCAGCTGAATGAGTGTCTCGTGTTGATCAGGCAACATCGTTCTGAGTAAAGAATTTATGTCAGCAGTGACATTGGATTCCAAGCAGGAAAACATTTCCTTCAGCTCCTCCGAAACTGTAGGCGCCTCTTTTGCTACAACATCCACCAAAGACGCAGCAAGCCCTTCCAAGAACGTGGGAAACAAATAAGTGCCAACGATCATGGCCGTCAATATAGGTTGAAGTTCTTCAGTCACTTCTGCGATACTCATCATCCATCCCAGCAGGTCCATGGCTTGACTGACGGACGTTTGAGTGTATAAAATGGCCCCATTAATAAGGTCTAGTATGTTAAACGCTACGTGCTCCAGCAATTTGTTATTGATAAGGAGGATGAAGATTTCCGCAATGGTTACAGTAAAGCCAGTTAAGATTCCTTCTAGCGTTGCCTGAAGTTGAAGCAAAATTAAGCCTACTTTCAATCCTGTGATGGTTTCTAAGGCCTTCAAAATGTCTTCTAAGCTTGCCAAGCCAGGAATCTTCATTACTTAACAAAGATGATCAAAAATTAGAATGACTCACATGCCGCTTCCTTGATAAAAATAGTACAAGTAGATAGGTTTATTTCTGGTACCCAGACAAATTTCCACAAATATCTGGGCTATAAAGAAACATTTTTCCATTGGAATTTTTAATTTTTTACTTTCAAGAATTATTATTAATTATATTGAACAATTTTGTAGCTTCAAATTAGCAATACAGTGTACTCTGGTTGTAAGAGACCTGTAAGAGCAGTCTCTAAAGGGGCAAAATATTTAAACACTTTCCATGTATTATTCCATTGAAAGAGTGTACACGTTTAGTATCTAATGATCCAACTTGATTGCAGTCTTGCAATCCTTCAAACAGTACTATCTTCTTGTAAAGAAAAAATTATTGTCTGCAACCTGTCATCTCTACAAGCTCAAACTATGTATCTGTTAATTTCTATATGTTCAAATTACTTGTACATGCCTACCTATTTTTCAATATTAACTATTGCACTTCCACTTGGGCTTCATCTATCATCTAATGATATTAATTATTTGCAACATAAAATCAATAACCTCATATTACAAAATAAATTGTAAAAAGCGCGACCTACGAAATAAATGTCCAAGCAGAAGTTCAAAAATCTTAACAAATAACATGCAAAATTTCGTATTAGAAAAATTCAATACCTTATCAATTCATGAAAAAATCTTGTACAGGACAATGTGCTGTATGCGCTGGTATTTAAATGTCAAAAATCTGTTTAAATTATAATGGGGCATTTTCTTATGAGCCCAATTTGTTAAATGAGCGACATAAAAATACGTTTAAATCAATTCCTCATTACTTTGTATATCTTGAAAGATCCATTACGTACCCTCCATTGTTGCGTGACTTACAATGTAACTCTTTTTATAAAGACCTAACAAACTGGATTTTGCTTAAACAAAATCATTTTACTGCGTAATGATTTTTAAAAAAATTTGTCTTGTAAAAAGAAAGTATAGTATTTTGTGTGAAATCAGCTTTAGATATTGTCCGGCATGGGATATCATTAAAAAAATTCGATGTATGGCTTGACAAGTAAATCCAAATCAATCAAATCAATCCAAATTACTTTGAATTTCTCTTCATGAAAGAACATAATCGATAGTCAAGTCCTTCTCTCCTTCATGGGTGCTCTTATATTGATGCACTGTATACATTTGTGATAGCGGCAGCACTGTCGGTAACGTCACTTACAAACTTTTCACATGGGTCATCAAATTACAATGCAACCTTCCTATGAGATACGCTATAAGGAGCACACACTCTCTCTATAAAATACAAATTATTGGTTGAAAGTTCCGTTTACCACAATTTTAATTTCTGCCTTGAAGAAATATGCCATTTTAAGGAACACATTTTGCAGCCCTTAAATATACTCTGTAGCGGATAGAGTACACTGTAATGTCAATAACAGTTAAAAAGTTAAATCAATTAAAAAAATTATTAAAGACTAAGGAAATAAAATGCCGCTCTCCTAATTTTAAATTGTTTACAAAAGTTTCCTCACACAATTATACCTTCAGAAAATTCTGACGGTTGCAAGCTAAGATCCTTCGTGTCAGTGCTTGAGGCTTGAGATATTAATAACACAGCACAAAATAATAGTAAAATTGATATTTTGATTTTAAAATTGAAATTCATGTTTTCTATTATAATTTTACTGTTGTTAAACACTGAAGTATACAAAAAGAGAAGTGTAGAATATTAGTTTACAATGGACATGCTACCACCGCATTTATCTAGAGCATAATCTATAATAGAAAAACACTGTCGTTTGATTGAGCTTAATTTGATAAGCATAGTTTTTGACTTGTTGTAACCCATTGAGATTGTGTGCATGTACACGATCCCCAGTAACATTTCTCACCGTTTAGCCGACACATAGTTTAAATCATGGTTCATAGCTGGTCCCATCTCCAGCGACCCGTTGTAATACATTCACTTACAGGTATTCCAGTGACAGTTAAATTACAATAACAGTAAAAGTATATATATATATATAGTTCTATTTATCCTATTGTTTTTATTAACATCACATTTCTACTTTTTGAACCAACCTCTCTAAATCAGTGATAACCTTGAGTCATATTTGTTTTACTCATGTGGCTGCAAGTTTTGATGATATAAGATTCAATTCAACGAGCACTGCACAGCCAGCATTTGCTGGCTCAGAAAGGCAGATGTAAATAGGGAAGGCAGTGTAGTTGAATGCAATAGCTAGCTGCGCATAGCTATGGTCGTCTATACAGCTAGAGCGCGCGAATATTTGATTCTTACCATCACCTTCACTTTCACTATCACTATCCACTCCTTCAAATTAGAAGAGAGGACCCCTGTGAAATTTGTTTAAGTAGTTGTTTGAAATATTTTTACAACGGCCAGATCTACCATGAAATAATGCAAGAACAGAAATTCTTCCGACTTGTAATCTCCATTTTCGCTCCTGCGACTGAATTTACCCAAATTTTCTTGTGGGAAACAAAACTTAATTTTAGAATGTTTAAAAAAATACACTTTTAGGCTTGTACTCTAACCTCTTTGACTCCAAATATTGACCCAGGACAATAAAACAAATTTTCGAAACCCTGGAAATAAATTTGTAGATTCAAATATTTCAAAAGTTACCATTCCCTTATATATAAAGGCTAGATACGAGAAAAATGTTTCCTGCAACCCTCTACAATACAATTTGAAGAAGGTAACCAGGAATCGTTATCTTACAATTAGTAATTAAATGTTGATAACGTAGTATTTATTATTATCGAACATTATCTAGAGTAATTTCCCCCAAAGCCTTTAATTTTAAAAGTGCCAATGTTCTGCACGTATCAATAATCTTATAGTTTTCACCTGGGTAATTACAATTTATTATTGCCTATTATTCATTAATCTAGTAGGATATTGCGATTTACGCTAATCTTAGACAGATTATGATGTCACGTTTCAGATTCTCCAACGTATTGTGTGCTATGTATTTTATTGTGTTCTTGAGAGGCTCATACACATATTTAAATTAAGTAATTTGAATACAAAAAGTATTGTTGTTCAATAGCATACATTGCAATTAGTACCTCCATTTTTTTTACATTAGGCGGCAGTCATAATTTACGTAACGCTTAAAGGATAAATTTTTAGGGCGGGGTCAGCCCCCTTATATAGCAATGTGTGCTACACCTATGTACTGTAAAGGATTTTACCTTTACTGGTTGTCATGGAATCATTTTCACATTATTTAATTAAGACCGTTCGCTCGTGTTATTTATGTATGTAACCAACAAGAGTAACGCGGTGCAAGGTTCAGACCAATGGAACCGCGTTTTGACGCTAGGCAGCCAAAAGGAAACTCAGTGCTTTTCAGATTCGTTTTGGCTGTCTGAGGAGCTCGACGCTAAAGCTGAATCGCGAGCACCTGAGATTCTCTGCGCTCGTGTTATTTTCAGGAATTACTTGACATTTTCTAATAATTACAGGTCCTACTGACATTGCAGTGTGCCTTGTCACTTGTCGCCTTACCATTATTTGTCATTAAGTTCTCTGGGCATCTGTGTATGTCCTGTATCTTTCTCTAGGACTCTTAATTGTTAGAGTTAGCGTATATGTGTTGATTGTATTGCAATAGTCACTGTTGTTAATCTTACAGCCTTCTTACATTAAAACTATATTTGTAAAGTGTTCATTGAGCCCACAGGAATTTCTTTACAAATTAGCTCAACCGGGATACTGATTAAAATGCCTAAGCGTAATAGGAAAAGTGTCGGTACCATGGTAACGACGGAGGAAGAGGCCAATAGAACGAATAGAACCGATCCATGTGACGGTTCTGAAAAGTTCGATGGTTTATGCGAAACTATTTATAGTAAAATGGCTGATCTCATGTCTATTAAGTTAGCCGACATGGAAAAACGAATGATTTCAAAGTTCGAGAAGGGTGAAAATTCTTTACGTATGAATGATGGTTGTCCTAGCTGGAATCAGGTTCAATATAGAAGAGACTCTAGTAATGTTGAGGAATTAGGTTCTACAACTCCGGTGGGTAGGTTTGCCAACTTTAATCGACCGAATGTAACTCGAAGTGCGGAATCTGCCCTTCCTCACGTGACCACAAATGCTGATTATAGTATGCCTAATAGAGGAAACAATGTTCAAGGATTTTCACACTTGCCAGGGTCTGTTAATCGTCCATTATTCGATCCGAACGTTCAACCATTTATCCCAACTTCTGGAGCTGGTTCAGCACAGGTTAGGGTATCAGGAGGTTTTACACAAAATAGATTCCCTGGTCCAGGTATTGACATTAATACAGGGTATAGGAATTCTTCAAGAGGATTTAGCAATGCAGTGGTAGGCAGTAGTGTCGATAATCAAATGCAAGGGACTCAGCAAACTCCGGCGGCACAACGTCTTAAGGCAAAAGATGTGTCCATCCCCAAGTACGCGGGGGCACATGAGAAAAAGACACCATACGACTTTTTACTGGAACTGGAAAAATACCAGGTCGCTGTTGGCTACACAGATGACGAAATGTTGAAGCTCGTAATCCCCTATGCGTTAGTCGACGACGCATATCTTTGGTATCGGAGAGCAATGAAAATGTTCAGTTTTGCCAGTTTGAGAGATTTCAATGTATTCTTTCGTCGGGAATTCCAGTCAGGGAATTATACCAAAAAAATGTTGCGAGAGCTCGATAACCGGTACCAAGGAACTGAAGAGCCACTGTCAAAGTTCATCTGTGTTATAGATGACTTTTATGAGCGCATCGATCCATCCACTGTAGAGAGCGCTCGTATAGATAAGATAATGGAACTCATGCATCCTCACTACAGAGCAAAAGTAATGTCCTTAAATCGAACCTTCAATAGAATAAGTGACTTAATGCAAGTAGCTTACGATGCACAAACTAGCGTTGCTTTAGACAGAGAGTACAGGCAACCCGTTCCCAATCAGGGGTTAGAGCCTTCGTTAGCTTATAAGGATTCCAAAGGTTTAGAGAATAATTATTCACAACATACTAAAATCGTTCCAGATTTGCAGCGAGGATCATTCGACCAATATGGTTCGTGTCATCCGAAGTCTATCAATAAGAGTAGATTTTCAAACTCAGATTCCGACTCAAACTGGCTTAAGTCAACTAACGATGGTAAGAAGAATTTCTCCCGTAGTGACAGCCCATACCCTAAAGCAGATAAAAATAGCAGTGGTCAATCTGGTTGGAAGGAGTCAAATGACACGTCAAACCAACGTCAGAGTAGGGAAGATAATTTCCGCCAAAATAGCCAGAGAGCCGGAGGTTCTTTCAATGATAGGTCAAGGGATTCATCGCGAGAACAGAGTTCAGAGAGAAATCCAAATAGAAATTCAGGTAGTTTCAATTCATCAGGGGGGTCAAGTCGGAGCCGTGAAAGTTCTGCTAACCGAAATAATTCGGGAAACGGGCAAACACTGAGCCAATAGTGAGGGCGGTTCAGTCAGAATCAATTCTTCCTCACAATAAGACTTTCCCAGATATGGTTTTTCCTCCCGTGTGCATGCAAGTAGAAATCTTAGGTAAAAATTGTTCAGCACTTCTGGATCCAGGTTCAAATGTTTCAGTATTAGGTAATAGGTTTGTAAAGTTAATTAGAGAGAAAAATATATGCGTGGTGCCGGAAATGTTACCTCTGAAGACTGTGAGCGGAGTAGGTAAAACTGATGGCGTGATAGATCTTTGTGTAACTTGTCCGCTTGGTGTTATCCCAGTTAGGTTTGTGTTAATATCTACTCATTTCGATGATATCATCCTGGGCAGAGATTTTCTCGGTTTGAATAAGATATCTGTACATGTGAGCGATGGTACATGGAAAATAGACGATAGTGATATGACTGTAAGGGAAATAGACTAATAATATTATATCATTAGATTTGAACGAATGTGATTCGGTTGATTTAGTTGACTCACTGAAATGTGAACCAGGTAATCCATTCCATACGACGTTTATTTCTGATACTAGTGAAGTAGGTGATTCAATTGTTGGAACAGGACCATTGACTGAAGGTGTAGGCTCGGCTATTCCTGATTCAGGCAGTAATTATGAAAATATGAAAGTTATTGATGAGCAAATAGATTCTAATCCAGACCTTTCAAGTGAAGAAAAATTGCAGTTTAAGTCACTGTTTCACAAGTTTACCAAAATGTTCTCTAGGAAGCCAGGGCGGTGTACTTTGGTTAAGCATAAAATTATTACAGGCGATGCTAAACCAGTTTTCTGTAAAGCCAGGCCAATGTCACCAGCCAAGCGTCAGATATTTCAGAATGCTGTGGATGAACTGATAGAACTGGACTTAATCGAGCGGTGCGAGGTCCCATGGTCTTCGGAAGCAGTCATTGTTCCAAAAAAGAATGGAGATGGAACAACAGGATATAGGGTGACCTTTGATTTTCGCAAGGTCAATAAGGTAACAGTCCCAAATAAAAATTGTGCTCCAAGGCTTCAGGATATTGTGGTAGCACTATCTAATGGTACAATTTTCACTGTACTTGACCAACCGTCTAGCTACTTTCACATAGAGGTAGCTGAAGAAGATAGGGACAAGACAGCCTTTAGAGGTCCTCAGGGTTATTTCCGTTTCAAGGTGGTACCTTTCGGCCTGATAAATTCTGGTGCATCCTATCAAGAGGCTATGGAGATTGCTCTAGAGGAAGGTCTGTGGACATATGTAGTTGTGTATGTTGATGATGCAATATGCTGGAGTAGCTCAGTGCAGAATCATCTGGTTCATTTACAATGTATATTGACAGCTCTTTCTAAACATGGTTTTCACATTAACCCTAAAAAAGTGCAGATTGCTCAGAAGTCAGTAATATTTTTGGGATATCAAATTGGAAATGGAGTGTATAAACCAGTGGCGGAAAAATTGAAGATTTTAGAGGAGTACCCCGTTCCTAGTTCTGTTAAGGGGGTGCAGAAATTCCTGGGATTTGTGGGTTTTTACCGCCAGTTCTTCGATAAATTCGAGAATTTAGCCCGACCACTTTATAGACTACTACAAAAAAACGCTAAATTTATTTGGCAAAAAGACTGTCAACTAGCGTTTGAGTTATTATGTAAGGGCCTTAATGAAGCGACCTGTTTGTACATGCCCAACCTTAACGAATCTTTTCTCATTATGACTGATGCTTCACAGACCGGAATTTCAGGAATTTTAATGCAAGATCGTAATGGTATTAGGTACCCCATCTGGTTTGTCAGCCGAGGTTTAACTTCAGCTGAACGTAATTATTCCACCACTGAAAAGGAGGCTTTAGCAATTATTTATGCTATACGAAAGTTTAGAGGTTTTGTAGAACTCACGAGGTTCACGGTTGAGACCGATCATAGAGCACTTATATACTTAAAAACTATCAGGGACCCTACAGGCAGGATAGCTCGGTGGATGCTCGAGCTTCAAGGGTACGACTTTGAGGTAAAGTATCGTCGGGGGATCCACAACGAAGCAGCGGATTGCCTGTCACGTATGTACGAAAATTATATGGTGAAGGACGTTAATGCTATTAATCGTAAAACTTTAATTACTGCTCAATGTCATGATAGCGAATTGTCTAAGGTTATGAGTTTCTGTAATGACCCTAGTGAAGTTACAGACGAATGGACGACAAAATTGGCCAGAGATGCTACGCTTTCACAGGATGGGTGCTTGTACAAGTATGTCGGCTCGTTGAACAAGCCTTGGGAAAGAGACTGTAAATTCTGGAGAGTGTGGGTACCGTTTAAATTAATTCCTACCATAATCGCTTATTATCATAGCGAAACCATTTCGGGTCATATGGGGATCAGTAAGACTTACAAGCGCATCGAGGAGAGGTTTTACTGGAAATGTATGCGTAAGGACATATTTAATTTTGTCAAAAATTGTATCATTTGCCAAAAAACCAAGGCTGCGAGAACTCATAAAATAGGAATTGGGTCTTCGCCCACCGTATCTACTCCATGGGAAAATGTGTCGTGTGATCTACTAGGACCATATGTCAAGGGTCGGAAAGGCTATAAATATCTTCTTGTGGTGACTTGCTATGCCACTAAATATGTTGAGCTTTTTGGTTTGCGAGCGGCTACGGCTGCCAATATCATTAAAAAATTATGGCTTGTTTTTCTTAAGTGGGGGTTCCCTCACTCGTTAACAACTGATAACGGCACACAGTTTTCAAGTAGAAAGTTTTTGGGGTGGTGTATTTCTGTCGGGGTTTATTCGTGGAGGATTGCCTCTTATCATCCTCAAAGTAACCCTTGTGAGCGATATAATCGTACAGTTAAAGATCGAATTGTATCACAGATTGAGGCTTGCAAGGATTGGGCAACTAAACTTGAAGAGGTAGCTTTTGCAGTGAATTCGTCTATAAATGATAGTACTGGTTTTTCCCCTGCGTATCTAAACTTTGGTCGCGAGTTACGAACTCCTTTGGATAATAAGTTAAAAGTAGATCTTTCAGGCATTGATCGTAAGGACAGCGTCAGTGAGAGAATGCAGTTAATCCTAAACCATGCTAAAGCTAATACATTAGCAAGTCAAAAAATTTACATGGATAATTACAACAAAGACAAGATTAAATCATCTTATAAGGAGGGAGACTTTGTTTTTGCACTTGCTTTAAATATTTCGGATGCGTCTAAGGGAATAACAAGCTCACTGTGCAAAAAATATGCTGGACCATTTGTCATCTCGAGAATGATTTCTGATACAGTATGTGAACTCCAGTGTCCTAATTCTAAAAAGGTTGTAGGTCGTGTGCATGTCTCACGCCTTAAACCTGGATATTTGTCCTCAACCGAAGACCACGGACTGGTATGAATGTTGAGTGTAACCATCTAGTGGAGTAAGCGGCGAGTGTGTCAAAATGTAAGAGTGATTGGAGCAGAGAGAGTGAATGGTGTGTATGTATATCTAACGCGAATTGTATGTATGGAAGCTGAAACCTGATGGTAGCTTGAATGCGATATTTACTCGGATTGGCCATAAAATCTTGAAAGCTACCAAGGCCGAGTCGTTAGTAATAGAGTCTTGTGAGTCTGGTTGTAAACCGAGTTGGTATGGTTTTCACATACTTTCGTTTTATATTTAGTCTTCATGCATTTATTTTGTTTGTGAGCTTGTGCTTTTAGGGAGAGTAGCATGAACTACTTAGTACTTCATTATTTAAGTTGTCATAACTGTGTAGATATTTTGACGTATAATTAATTATAAATTTGAGCAGAGTATACTGTTTTGATCTGCGGAATTGTTTATTGTCCAGGAAAGTCCTTACTTGAACATAGTTTACTTAACGCAGTGTATGATAAACTTATAGTTTAGTTTAATAATGTGATGCAACATTCAGACTGTTGAAGCTGATTCACTTGGTTTAATTTGCTCTATCCTTTTCACCTCAATGTAAAGACATGGGAGGAAACAATAAAATGGCAGGATTTATTGTCAAGGACGTTGCGGGTGAGAATGTTCTTTTGAAACTGAAACTGAAGGTTCTGATTAATATTCATCTTGTTTACATAAGTATCTAATTCGACTGCTTTTTCTGCAGCCCGAAGGGAACTAAAGATTGAGTCTAGTAAAATCTTCCGCAGTTTCAAATCCACCAATATAGTAGCTGGTCCTGGCCTAAAGCGAAAGAGCAAGTCGTCCTATTTACGAGAAAAGGCAAGGTCTTCAGCCTTTTACGCTCGGATTTTCCAACAATCTAAGTTGCAGAAGCAAGTTGCTGCCTTACAGCCTCGTGTCACAGTAACACCGTGTGATCCAACAGTATCCAGCAACTCAACAGGCTTTGTCCGTGTCAACGGTACCAACATATCCGACCTGGTACTTGATAAGGCTATCTCAGTCTCTACTTCTGATATCAACGGCATCAAGCGAGCCAAGCTGTTTCATGCAGGTTATAGAGGTGCTGCAAAATATAATGCGTGTACCTTGGGAAAGGCCCAGAATAAGTGGATTTTCAGTCGAAGGGGGAAATCAGAGGTCAACGATGTATCAACAGAGATAATTTGGGATACCAAACAGATGCTTATCCTCTATATTCCTTTACTTGGTAGATAGCAATGTCAATGGGCCCTGTCGATATTAAGCCGAATTATTTTTAGGGAGAGTAATGTAAAGGATTTTACCTTTACTGGTTGTCATGGAATCATTTTCACATTATTTAATTAAGACCGTTCGCTCGTGTTATTTATGTATGTAACCAACAAGAGTAACGCGGTGCAAGGTTCAGACCAATGGAACCGCGTTTTGACGCTAGGCAGCCAAAAGGAAACTCAGTGCTTTTCAGATTCGTTTTGGCTGTCTGAGGAGCTCGACGCTAAAGCTGAATCGCGAGCACCTGAGATTCTCTGCGCTCGTGTTATTTTCAGGAATTACTTGACATTTTCTAATAATTACAGGTCCTACTGACATTGCAGTGTGCCTTGTCACTTGTCGCCTTACCATTATTTGTCATTAAGTTCTCTGGGCATCTGTGTATGTCCTGTATCTTTCTCTAGGACTCTTAATTGTTAGAGTTAGCGTATATGTGTTGATTGTATTGCAATAGTCACTGTTGTTAATCTTACAGCCTTCTTACATTAAAACTATATTTGTAAAGTGTTCATTGAGCCCACAGGAATTTCTTTACAGTACATACATTATATAGTTTGATTATGTTTTACCCGTATTCATATTTCAGGATATGTCATCCTAATTAGAATAAGAATTTAAATGTTTTTAAGAATTCAGATTTTTCCTGGAATGTTCCATCCAGAACATTCGATATTGTTCTAGCATTATCTTTTAGAATTATATATTATTTTCTAGAATGTTCCTATCAGAACATTCTATGTATGTGGATGGGAACCTCTAATGGGGTAGCTGTAGTTTGAGCAGTTAAAGAAATGGACTTAAATATATCTTGACTAACCACACACAGAGCAGAATCTCCAGAATCTATCATAGCTATCCAGAAAGGCTATAGTGGTAGGTAAACATATCAGCCTACGGTTAATCAAAGTAGCAGCTAAATCATAAATTTCTTCTATATCAATATAATATGAACTATCATTAATGAAAGACTCAATAGCGGGTTTTCATTGGAAGGAACCGTAACCTCAGCCTGGTTAACCCGGAATTCCAGTTTTATTGGTTTATATGTCGATGTCGTGAATTATAATTTTGAACATCAGAGAAGGGATCGGAGGGTTAGCCATCGGTTCAGTCCATTCGGTTCAGTCCATTCGGTGTATCCTAATCCAATTAAACCGTTTTTCACTGGACCGAATCCAAACTCAATTTTCGGTTCAGCCCAGTGCCCTAACCGAATCGGAAAGTCCTGGACCGAACTTAATCGTTCCGACCACTAGATGGCGGATTTTGCAATAAAATGCCAGGTTGTGAGGAATGTGGCAGTACAAACCCAGAACAGACCCATCCCGTCACCTTAAAAACAGTCGATCTGCTCCATCCCCCTTTTGATCCACACTGTAATTCCGCCAAACCCGCATTGAATTACCTCTTCCGGCCATAAAGTATTCCGAAAGTAGTTTAGTGTAACTCCTTTGAAAATTGCAAATAATTCTAATTTAATTTATCTAATCTAATGTTTACAGGTCCAGCCTATACAGTAGTCTTAGGATCCTTATTACGCGGGGGATAAGAGTGCGTCGGCTACAATAACCTTTCTGATGCGAATCTACCGAAGAACAAAAGTTAGTCAAGAATCACTTCAATCATCCTAGCCCATATATGTATGTATGTATATAGAGTGATAGTAGTATATTTAATTCGCTTGTTTTAACAGTTAAAGGATTGTTTTTAATCCATTAAGTTTTTAAATAGCTAGCATTTTTTAGAATGTATTCATAATACCTTTACATATGTTCACATAACATTCGTTTTATCCACCTTGCTACTGATTAGTTCCTAAGTCAATGCTCCGTGAATCAGAATACCTAATTGGTAAGAAGTTGCTATCAGTTGGGAGCCGTCGATGATACCAATCTAACCTATATTCATGCTATTTTTATCTTTAATTTGACCTGACTGCATTGTTCTAAACTAACTTATTTTACATTTAAGTCAAAGGTGATAAAGTAGAACTGACGCTTTGTAAACCTAAAATAAAATATGCGACTCTGCTCTGAGACTCAAACGTGACAACAACTCACCCTCTGACGAATATCACTAATAAAGCTAATCCTATTTTGTCACAAGTAATTCCTATTGCTTCGTTTGTTTTGTGCTTGCATCACATTGCCCCAGCACCATTGTAATAACGCTTCAAGTTGCATCAACCACATTTTTCATGTAGTTAAACTTACAACATACAGTAGTTAGTTTCTAGTAAATTTATTTTAGCTTTTCAACAAGTTGTCAAAGACGCCCGAAAATTAAAAACTAGACATGAGTGATAAGAATAGAGAGTACGGATGGGGATATTTAGCTGTAAATTTAGCTGAAAAGGCAGTAAGGGAGCGTTCACAAATGACGTCATCCAAAATACTGGTTTTTAGGCACCCAGTCACACACTTGTCATCAGACATCATCATATGATGAAACGACGCACCCACCCCATGTAATGACGTCATTATCACCAGGGTTGCACAATTTAAAATGCCCTGGGTTTTATGCCTGCCTACCTAAAAATGCCCTGAAAATGTCTTAATTTGAAAATGCCTGGCATTTTCGGCATTTTCGGCAAGTAAGCAAGTCGAAACAGGTTGAATCAAACTACCAAAACTGTTAACGGTTAAGCAAAAAAATCGTTGGTAACATTCGTCGGTTGATGACATCATCATTTGGTCAAATCCACCCTACCACTGCGTAAATGCGGAAAATATGGAACACTTCGTGATTGGATGCTGTCTTTTTTCATAGACAATCTGCCTTTCATAAAAATAATTCAAATTCGTTGTGGTTGTCAAATCTTTTGAACTTAATTTAATTTTTCGAAGTCAAAAATTGTGTTATATATTTTAATTTGAAAGTGAAATAAAGTACAACGGATTCCTTAAGAAATTAGTTCAAGAGATAACTTCAACTGTTCAGCTTATTTTCATGAACTGTATTTTTCACGAAAAAAGAAGAAATTCCTGGTTGCCATTGTTTCGTCTATGAGGCTGAGTTTCCACAAACTTGTGATTAATTTTTAGATACAATGTCCACAATTCTCAACGTAAGAGCTAGTTGCTTAGTTCGTTGAAAAGCTAATAATGATTACTGTTTTCTACAAAGAACATCCAAAGGTATTTTGGAAAACATTTAAAAGGGAAAATATTTATTTTTTTCTAAAATTTCTGTTACTACAGACATCCGGACTTAGTTGCACTCCCTTGAAAACTGTAACGTGAGATTTTCGGCTAGCGTGAGAAAACAAATTTTGAAAACTTTGAAAAAGGATTTGCTAGAAAATTGGGGAATTGCACATTTTTATATTTTCATTCATCAATATTAAATTGTTTCTTGGCACCCTGTACATAAACTAACTGGATGTAAATTAATGTTAAGCAATAAATGTCACAGCACCGAAATATGCAGTCATTGAAGATTTTTTCTAAATCCTAATAAACACATTTTTATTATACATTTGTATGGACCTGTGTGAATGCTGATGAGTGGATGATTTTATTTTGAATTTTAAGCAGCATAAACCAAATATATTTATTTTGCTTACTCATAAGTATGACCCCGGCAAGAATAAGAGAGAATATCGCATTAGTTCTACCCATAAGTATTCTTTGAGGATTACAAACTCATTAGCATTACACGGTAGTTCGTATTAAGGGTATACTCCTGTCAGGTATTGTTGTATGCTTCTCTGAGAGATAACTAAAACAGGTCTAGTGTAAGTTTAAAGAGCATTTCAAAGTATGAGCTTAGCACTTCTAGTAGCCATAACTCTTAACGTTTAATATGAGAAATTAGCATACTTCAAATTGCAGTTTGTACTATAACAATTTTCCATACTTCCTCATGCTTAGACGATGGTGTAGGCGGAACCACGGACAATACTATCTTATAGTGCCCCTCATGGATACAGGTACTACCCGGGTATTTGGGTACAGGTACAGGTAAAGGTAAATACTGGGTAATATTTTTTGTACCCAAACAGAATGGGTAAATTCTGGGTACAAGCCAATTTTACCTAAATATTGGGCACATTTACGGGTAAAGGTACAGGTACAAAGAAAACATGAAACGGTTTTTACCTGACAGGAACAGGTACAGCTCCAAAAGTACCTGTACCCGTTCAGAAAATACCTGATTCATACAAGGTACTTTTTTATTATCTGCTTGCGTCATCTATTGCATAAAACTGAATTAAAGTCGTTTTTTCCATGACATTCTCGTGCCGCTCCACTCAACAGTCTTCCACTGCATGCTCGTTTCCGTGTCATGAAGTGAGATTCCTTATAAACGTGTTCTAGCATTCCACTGACTGACAATTCCATAGGAGATACCATTATAGAAAATGCTTTTGTCTAAAAGCATGGATGAAGATCAAATGTGCAGTTTGGAAGTACTAAAATGACCGCGATTGCAAGATTGATGACTGGAAGCTCAAGCAGTTATTAATTTTAGCCGTATTCAATTTTTTGAAAAACATGGTGTAATAGATTATATGGGAATAAATTGGAGCACATTATTAGAATAATTTTTGTAACTGAATTCGCATCATCATAAAAAGTACCCGGGTAGGTAAAACAAGGTACCTGGGTAAAGGTAAAAATTCGGGTACTTTTTGGATACAGGTCATTTTCAGGAACAGGTAAAAGTTAAACAAAAAGGTTTGGGTACAGGTATCTTCATTCAAGTATTAGGTACTTCAAAGAAGGTACAGGTAAAGGTACAACATTCTGAAGTACCCATATTTGGGTATAGGTACAGGTACCACGTTTTAGTACCCATGAGGTGCACTAATATAAACGTTTTAGTACATTTATATGGGTACATATAGTATCTAGTCCATGCTATTCCATCATATAGTGTTGTTTGCTGGGGGGAGGTAATGACTTGACACACAGAGTGGATCACAGATGATATTAAGATGAAGGATTCCGGAGAGGCTAACAATGGTTTAAACTCCTAGGTATTAGGCAAGTAAGTTTATACCGTCAACTCTCGCTATACGGGATACTCGACTGATCGAAATACTCTGTCCCCTATTAACACGAACCCTTATATATACTTATACTCTCTTAAGCATTATGCAAACAGGATCTCTTATAACGATAACTAACAGTAATGTGAAATGTAAATAAGGTTTTCGGTTAGAATAGGTTGTTCCACTTTGCTTATATATGTGTATCATATGAAACAACCTGTATATAATTACAGGTAATGATAAATGGCTAATATCGGACATACAACAACCCTTTAAACTTTATTATTTTCATTATTTCAAATGAACTTCGCTTCGCCTTAAAAATAATAAATTTGCACCAGGGTGCCCAGAAGTCCTAATTCGATCAGGACTGTCCTGATTTAACGTAGGGTCACCTGATGACCTGATGAGCTTGAGGACAGCTAGCAAAAATATCACTTTGTAGAACTTTGGGGTAAAGTGACTAAAATTTGTGATTACTTATCATAAAGTCCATTATAATACATACTAACATAAAGTATATACACATGAACCTAAAAGCTGCCCTGTGTGTAAAATGGTTTTAATAATTTAATTTTGAGCAGCGTATTTTAGGAATGATCGACACTGCAGTTGTACTGAGCACGGAGCAGTTCTATAGTGTTATTTACTTACAATTACCAATATCAGTTTATGATATTTCACAGGTGCATGTAGCGGTGGGAACGGTTCGATTCAGTTCAGGTTGTTTCAATTCAGTTCAGTTCACGTTTAACTGAATTGAAACTAGGTTTTCTATTCAGTTCAGTAAAAACCAATTTTGTTGGCCAGTTTGAATTGAATTGAGCTGAATCTACACCCAAAGTTTCCGCAGGTATACTTAAAAAATAAGTTTTATAGAAACGACGCCAGTGTTTTCCAAGAACACAAAATAAGGAATCCGAAGTAACTGTATAAATTCCTAAATTGAAGGATCTGGAGAGCTTGCAAACGGTTGATTTTTATTAAATTTTGGAGCAGAATAATATTTTTGAAATTCAATTTCAAGAAAAACGATTCAGTTATATTCAAAATTACGAACTAAAACAATCGGTTCAATTTCATCTTGAATTGAATCAAAATAAGTGAATTGAACTAGACAAAAAATTTCCAATTTCCGAATTGAATTGGTTCGAGAACTGGGCACATGTGTCCATATTAAATGTTTAATTGGAAGATTTCCTTTCTGGTTGCTAGAATTGTTAAACATTGCCTTAATTAAATTTTCGTCAGGCCTAAGAATAGTTGTTTTAACCATGTGTAGTGGCAAAGGGTATGTTTTATTAAGTGTAGCAGCAAAGGAGACCCTTACAAGTATTTTTGGTGCAACAACTTGATTTTATGCAGGTTATGCTAATGGTGGGATCACAAATTTTAAAAGTGTCAAAATTTGACAAAAAATGATAAAGCAACTAAGTCCATGACTCTAGCAAATACGTCTGTTTCAAGCATTTAAGAAACTGATGATAAAACTACAGCTGCCAAATTAACCCTTAGAGAAATATATTTGGTACTAGTTGTGCTGCCGCACGGTTCCAAAAAATGGAGCGTGATAGGGACTTCTGTTTACCTCGAAGGCGCTGCGCATGTATTACGTTACAGGAGCCTCCTCTCCTCGTCTACTTTAGCATGCAAGCAATGCTTGGGTGCTTGCTGTATGTACACGCGTGCAATCCAACCGTTCCTTACGTCGTGAATGAACCCTCATGTATGTATGTATACAAAACGCCCGTGTCGGTTTTTTCCTGTTTTCACGGTGAGCACAATGTAATACGCGATTTTAAAAAATTTTGATTCGTCGTTCATATGAAGCTTTACATTTTGCAGTAAAACAATTATGCAGATTACGTTGTGCTCACCGTGAAACAAAATCCGTAATGAGCAAAAAAATTAATGTAATTTTTTTTAAAACCCGTTGTTTTTATCCCACGTTGTCCGAAAAAATCATGAAGCAACCTTAGGTTGCTATAACAATTAAACAACATGCCAAATAAAAATGCTTGAGGTGCTAAAAATGTTTGAAAATTTCGGGTTTTTGCCTTCCCAGTACGATTTTGTGACCGCATTTCCTCCCGAAAATTGCTATGAAGTACACACATTTACTGGTATACATACAATTAATTAACGACTTGGTGACTTTTTCGTTGTCCGTTTTCAAAAAAAACAAACTCCCTAACGTATCATGGAGTAAAGCATTGTCAATCTTTCAGAAGTTCGGAATGTATTTCTAGTTTAATGAGAAACACAATTACAGATTCTAAAATCGGTTTCATTATGGGAAAACCCAAAGTTGCAGCTTTATTTCAAAATGTTCTATCTCCATTTTTACTTTATGCTTTGATAAATGAAGTAATACCTCAGGAATGTTAATTTTCTGTAGAATCAGATGCAAGAAATGAAAAAACAATTTTCCGCCGCTTTAAGATACTTTGTTATTAATATGAAGATCCGGAAAAATGAGGTTAACTGTATTTGTATTTTCTGTCACGAAGGAGCTTATTCAAAATTCTGAAACTAGAATCAACATGTTTTGGCATATGCAAGCCTGATACAAAAGTTAAATTTCTAAAAACGTATTTGGTTTTTGAATTTTTTAAATTCAGTTAGAAGTCCTGATTTAGGAATCAAATAATCTGGGCACCCTGGTTTGGACAGATGAATCCTGAACCTGAACTACTGATTGTGAGATGAGGTAGAGTAACTACTTGTGTTCCCTCTATCTTACACAAGGGACAATACTGGGCTTGACGGTAGCGCTTGAGCCAGTTCACACTTAACTACATTTTCAGTGTTCATTGCTCCCGCGGCCGGGAACACTTGAAATTCCTTGCTGTCGTTTTCAGGAGCTAAATTCTTGTTTGTAGTACATGAAGATTTCTTGCTAATTCTAAAGTTCACATTTCATGTTCCAAATTATTAAAAATAAATTCGAAAGTCAGTCTCCTAAAGTTGGGAACATCCGGTTACGGCTGTCTCATTGAGGATTATCGTCAGCAATTATTAAAGCATTTAACTTTTACTTACCTTTGACGAAGTTCCAGTCCATCATCATCAGTCAAAATGCTCATCAAAGTCAAGACCCTGACAGGGAAGGAGGTATGCATTTTAAATTAATTCAATGGTAGAATTATTTTTAAACTATCTTTTTAGTCAAAACTAATGGTTTTATAATTATTATGGATTATAGATTGAAATCGACATCGAGCCAACAGATAAGGTTGACAGAATTAAAGAGCGGGTGGAGGAGAAAGAAGGGATTCCACCACAACAGCAGAGACTGATTTTTTCGGGAAAGCAAATGTAAATTTTAATGAGATTTTGCATTTTGTAAATGCTGGCTGTTATACTTTTAAATCTGTTTGGTAGGTTCGGACAGTAACGTCTTTGAGCGTTACAAATATAGAGGTGATGTAATATTTATTACGCAAACAAAGAGTTTGAGAAGGCTTTTGTAGATCACTATTAGGATTCATGAATGCACTACATGGTAAACTCTGGCTATTAGAAACCCAATTGGAAACTCTTCTTAGGTAATGACAGGAACAGAAGATCTGTGTCGTTTATGAAAACTATCCATTTTAAGCAGTTTCTGAAAGTTTGTAAATGGAAGGCGGGTCCAAGTATATTTGTCATTCGTGACCAGGAAGGATTTCCCTATAAATCAATCCGTTATAATTAGATTTCACTACAGACAAAACTATGGGAATAAATTCCCAGTTGCCGCAGTATTAATTTCTCTCAGTGTAAGAACAGTCGTCATGTGTCTTTTAGAAAGCTTTCGGGGTGCTCTTATAGGGACTACACTGTACTAATTACTATTAATTTTGAAATATTTTCTAATTGATACTGTGCAATTTTTTTCATTGCAGGAGTGACGAGAAGACAGCTCAGGACTATAAGGTCCAAGGGGGCTCTGTCCTTCACTTGGTGTTGGCACTTCGAGGAGGGAAGTAGTAGTTTGAGACCTCAATACTAATTTGGAATATTCTTATGTAAATTTATTAATATTGAAAACTGATAATTATTATTACTTATTCATCCTGGACGTATGTATACCCTTTCAAACAAGGATATTACTTTTTTGCATTGGAATTGCCATGCGTTCCACTTAAAAGTTTATAATAAATTTTAATCATTACTATATCAGAATGATTTTGCTTGTTTTTTTTATTTGATGGCATTAATAAAGTAAACCACTATTTTTCTAAATTTTGTTTCATCTCGCTAGCCAAAAAAGGAGGTTAGGGATTGAATATTTTTGGGAAAGTCGAAAAAATTTTAACACGTATTATATATTACGTAAAAAATGCATTTACGTGAATAATTTGTACACATTTCTGTACATACGTATATACAGATACAGTAATACGTTTCCAAATTTTCTAAAAAAACATTTCATTGACAGGGGGTAATAATAATATTTGCTGTCATTGCGTTAATTACGAAGGGAAGCAAAGATGCGAGAATTTCTAATGCTTTTTATCGTGAACGATTTGGCATTTGGGAAAATTTCACGGCACGCAGCAGAAGCATGGATTAAGTCGTAGCGCATAACACGATTTTCATTCGAATCCTGCATCACCAGTCAATGCAAGTCAAAAATTTTGGTCTCAAAAATTAAAAAGCCATGAGACAAGATTGAAAATAATTTAAATAAATCTGGCTGTTCAGTTTTTTTTACTAGCTGGTCTCTTCTAAAAAAACACAAAAATACAATAATGAAATTAGTAGGTTATGGTTTCAATAAATCAATATATTTTTATTTCATTACAAAAATGAAGGACGAAATTATTAAATTTTATATTAAAAATATCATATAAGTTGCTGAAGCAAATAACGGATGCTCCTGACAACTGTAAAAAAAATAATTTAAGTGTTGAAATGAAGAGAGGGAAATTCTGACATTAAATAATTATTATGTAGTGTGACCTTATGTATGTATATGAGGATGTTGTGAAGGGGAAGTTACAGCTGTAATGGTTGTCTCTCTCTCTCTCTCTCTGTGAAAGGCGGAGAATTGCTGTGTAGATGGGGGCTCGGTATTATTATTAGCTTGTACTGTTATGGAAGTTAATGTGAGACTTGATGGGGCAATGAGTCAAGAGGTGAGAAGCTGAGGCTTCTGGAAGGTTGTAGAGGCCGATGAGAGCGAGGGAAAGGAGTTGTTTTTAGGATTCAGAAGAGCGAATATTGGAACGGCGTGTTTCCCATTTAAAAGAATAAAGAACTTCTCATATTTTGAAAAGTAATTTTAGTAGCTTTGATAAAAGTTGAATCATTTCCTTGAGAGCATATTGGGGTAAATTAGCATATCATCCCTGTCTCTGCACCACTCCACAAATTTTTTTTTGGTATTTGGTTACTCAGAAAGATAATAAGGAACTATTGTAAGAGTAGGTTATGGTTATACCATGAAATCCTAACTCATGGATTATTTACTTATGTAATCGTCAAGAATTTGTAAATAATTGGAAATCGTGCTGATGAAAGGAATGATTAAGAATAAACGATGAAGTGTGATTTTACATTAATCTGAAGACTAATTACTTTTATTTATAATTGAAATCAAAAGGAAAAGGAAATGAAGATTAACAACTAAAAATAGGTGTTACTGGAATGACTCTCAGTTATTCACTGAAGAGTCTGGAAGAATCTTAAACTTAACAAGTGGCTACTTGAGCCTATTTTTACAATCTTAAGTCTAGACGTTACATCATAACGGATGTAACGGGACGTTGACACTCGTCGGCTTTAGCCGATGGGAAGTGCTTACCTTGCACCTTTACAATAAGTGTTTAAGTAACTTTGAATTGACTTAACCTAAGGTTGTGTGTTTCACAACTTAATTAATTATTCATGTGAGACTTAACTAATTTATGTAATTTCTATATACATACCTAACATCCCGCGCGGTCGGGGAAAATTTTGTCCCCAAAATTTAATAATTTGTATTTAAAATTCATAATGTGTTAGTACAATTGGTATGTATGTTTGAACGAAAGATAGGTAGAATAAAGAAGAGATAGTTCAAAAGAAAAAAATTATTTTTGTGTTTTTCTTTACAAGCTAGTACACACACTGGAATCATTTAAGGCGAAGGTGATAACAGGTGTAAAATCAATATTGTATTAGTACATCTTATCGATTTAAAATTAAAGTTGGCTTAAATTTAGGCTGGAGTCCGGGCAGACAGCTGGTTGGATAAATTGTTGAGGGCCACGATGGGTGGGTACTGGTCATGGTTGTGTGGGCGGGGATTATTGATGAAGTATGCGCTGGGTAGTGCATGGGAGATTCGGGAGTTCTGGCGGTTTCGCTGACGATACCGGTAATAACAGTATAAACCATATACAATTAAACCAAAACCAATAATGGTTGAAAGGGCAGTACTTGACAAAGTGAAAATACGGAGAAGAACTTGGGAATCTCCCTCGCCAACGCCAATTTCCATTTTGGGAACCGGAAGAGCGGGAAGAATGGGCTCTGATGCTGTTTGCTTAGCATGGACAGGCGGAGAGAGGGTGGTAGTGAGAGTAACTGTCTGGCCGGGCTCATCCTGCTTATTCTGTAAGGTGAGAAAAGAATTATGAATAGATTTCCATTCCTCTAACATTCGAGTTATGTTGGCATCATAATTATTATTAACATCTTTGAAGGGCTTATAAGTATCGTCTTTATAATCGTCAATCGTAATTGGTGAGTTTATCAAGAGTCGTTGTTCGAGTGGGGAAGGAGTGAGCGGAGGAGGAGGAGGAGTTTCCAGGTTAGGTTTTGGAATTTCGGGGAAGGTGTTGGAGCGAGAGGGAATAAAATCCAAGATTTTACTTATAATTGGTGGGGCTACCATAAGAGCAGCTCCAGCAGCCATAACTTTGACCGCATTATTTTTCTTGGAAGGGGCAGCCTGCATGGGAAGATTAAAATTTTTGTTACCGTTCTGAGCCATGGAGGGTAGTGATTGGATACTGACTGACCGTTGAAGGGGTACCATTTTGTGCATTGAATTGGTCCGGGCCATGTTTAGTTTTGTTCCGGCGCCTGTCAGCTTGGAGAGGTTGGGGAGGCTTCCCCAAATACCAAGTGGAGCACTGTCACAGGCAAAAATAAAAAGAAAAATCATAATGATTAAGGTTGAAAAGTTGACGGGGCTTCCACGAATTCCCCTTGTTCGTTGAGAACGAGCTCCGGGTAGATTCGGTGAGGTTGATGGAGAGGAGTGAGTTGTATGGTTTCCATTATCGGTTGGGGTCTGAGGTCGATCACCGTCCCAGTCGTCGGAGTCCATTGCTGCGGCGGCTTGACATGCGTCGTACCAGTCATCATATGAGTCGCTGGCGGGGGGCCGGGCGTCAGAGTTGGGAGAGGGCGAGTTTGGCAAGCTGTCGTCATCACTTCCGGTGAAGTCACTTTCGGAAGTGAAGGTATATGTACAGGGCCTTGTTGAGGCGGTTGAGCGAGAGGGTTTTGTATGGGGTCCGGTGGAGCTGTGGACAGGAGTTGTTGAGGCAATGTCAGAGTAGGGCCTTGACGTGGCCCGTGCTTCTTGATCCAATTGGATCGACGGGTTTGGATTGCACAAATGTTGGCTGATTCCAAACATGCCCGAGATAGTTGTTCGAACCGAATTTGCGGATCGATTGAAATAACGGGCGTCGCTGAGACGTAATTCGGTGGGGCGTCGCGTAGTTGAAGGAGAAATTCGTTCCACATTTGGGATTGTTTCACTGTTGCCTGGAAGTAAGTTGCGCTCAACTGGTCCAGAAGAGAGGGAATTTGGTCCGGCAATACAATCCCCACAGCAACATGGCGGAAGGTCCTCTTCAGAATAGGAATTGAGGAGTCGTAACAACTGAGTTCGTTCCCAGACGCGTCGGCAAATTGATAGGGAAATATTTGAACTGTGCAAATGGATACTGGGCAACAGATTAGCGTGTCCGGGGTGCCGGGGAGATAAACTTTGATTAACTCCGTCCAGGGGTTGTCGGAGAGTCGAATGGCAGGATTGATGCCCAGAGTTGTCGGGTACTGGACAATGCCTGGCACATAAGGGTACACAGGCGGGGACTGGGGATTGTTGCTGGTCATTGTGGTCAGACATGGGAAAATGTAACTTTCTTTGTTTTATTCCGTAAACGTGTGGAACGTCGCACTGTATTATTGCTATCAATTTGTTGGGGAGATTTGAGAATTGATTTTAACTTTGTGGAGTGATAACCAAAAGTTTGAGGCGAGAAGTTTGGAGGAGGAGAAGTTAAACGCTTAACTGGACGGTCTTCAGAAGAAGTGGACGGTTGTAGTTTCATTGTGCGTGAAGGACTTGTGGAAGGTTTACGGATGGGAGAAGGGAGAGAGGAATCGGAGTTTGGGGTGTCGGAGGGAAATTGTGTCAACCAAGCGTCAAAGTCGTGCTGGTCTTCCGTAGTATATACATACTCGGGATGAATAATGCCATCCCCCAAATCAATTTTTATGAGCTTGAGTTGGGAGAGGTGACACTTAATATTAGGTCGAAGTTTAGTAGAGGGAAAGGTTAAAACTAAGTCAGCATTATTGTTCTTATCAATATAAGTTATAGTATAAGGTCCAACCCAACGACAAAGAAGTTTGTCAGACAAACCAATTTTTCGCTGAGGGAGATAAAATCGAACGTGGGAACCAACTTTAAACTCTAAGGGTTGATACATAGCATCAAATCGTTCTTTGGCTTGTAATTGAGCCTTTTTAATTAACTGGGATATTCTTTGGTGCATAATTTTGACCTGAGAAGCGCTGAGCTGAGTCATTTGTAAAAGTGTATTGGGAATGGAGTTGAGTAGAGGGGCTGGAGGAGCTCTACCGAAAAAAGCTTGAAAAGGGGAGATTTTTGTAACTGAATGCTCGGAAGTATTATATGCAGTAATTACATACGGAACAAATATGTCCCAATCTAACTGATTGTCCGAGACAAATTTGCTGAGCATAATTGCGAGAGTTTGATTTAATCTCTCTACGATTCCGTGGGAACGGGGGTGAAAGGGCATACTTACATGATGTGTAATATTAAACCGTTTTAATAATTCTTGTAGAGTTGCAGATTTAAACTCCGCAGCTCCGTCAGAAATTAATATAGACATGCCTGGAAAGGTTAAAATAAAAGATTCTAAATGCATGGCTATATGGGCAGCTTCTCTGTTGGGAAGGAGGGAAGTATGTACCCATTTGGTAAATAAGTCGGTGAAGACGAGTACATATTTATTGCCTCTCGGAGTTTCACGAAAGGGGCCTAATAGATCCATAGCATATGTGCTCGCTGGAATTTTTATGGGAATGTTTTTCAAACTGTCCATACGTAATTTGGTGAGGTGCTGGCGACTTTGGCACTCTGAGCAATGAGTACAATGCTTAAATGTGTCTGATGTAATTGATCTCCACCAATAAAATGGACGGAGACGTGCCAAAGTCCTCTGAAAATTCAAATGACCACCAAGGGGATGATTGTGAGCATTTTGTAACACGATGGGAATCATAGCTTTAGGGATAACTAAAAGTTTAGGATTGCGGGGATTAAATTGAATAAAATAAATACCATCATCATTGGGAATTAATTTGGAGCGCTTTTTCTGCAATAATTTATTTAAAGTATGATCAATAGCTTGAGCATGCTTTAAATCAGCAGGATCAATGAGAGGTATTGCTGGGAGTGGATTGGGGCTGGATGTGGGAGATTGGGCTGTAAGACCGGGTATTGTAAGATCATCTTCTGTGTCTTTTGTAGTGGAAAGAGCGTAGGGGCAACGAGAGACACCATCTACGTTCCTATGTAGAGTACCTTTCTTATACCTAATTACATAGCGAAATTGTTCTAAAATTACAGCCATACGAGTAAGTCGGGCGGTGGGATTACGTTGGCATTTTAAATAACATAAAGCGTGATGGTCAGTGACAATTATGAAGGGTTTGAGATATAAAAATTCTCGAAGCTTTCTGGTGGCGAATACTACCGCCAAACATTCTTTTTCAGTAGCACCCCAATTTTTCTCAGCTGGAGTCAAAGCTCTGGAAATAAAATAAATTGGGTGTTCACCATCTTCAAATTGTTGATGTAAAATGCCAGCTATGGCTAAATTACTTGCGTCCGTATATAAAATACATGGGAGTGTGGGATCATAGTGTCTAAGGACCGGAGCTGTGCATAGCGCATTTTTGAGAGTCAAAAATGCCTTATCACAGTCTGGGCTCCAATGATAAAGAGAATGTTTCTTCAATAGTCCTTGGAGAGGAGCAGCTATTTGAGCAAAGTTCCAAATAAATCTGCGATAATAACCTATAGTGCCTAAAAATTTTCGTAGAGTTTCTAAATTATTGGGTTTGGGCTGTTCCATAATTGCAGCTACTTTTGCTGATTCAGTGGATAGACCTTTTTGGGACAAAAAGAATCCAAACACTACATGTTCTTGCATACCAAAGAAACACTTTTTGGGATTCATGCGAAAATTAACTTTAGCTAAGCGTTGAAATACAAGTTCTATGGCGACTAGGTGAGAGGGAAAGTCTTTACTATAGGGTATAATGTCATCAATGTAAGAAACAGCGTGTGTGTATCTTAAAGTACCGAGTGTACGAGCAGCTAGCCTTTGAAAGTAGGCGGGGGCATTTTTCAAACCAAAACATACACGTAGGTACATATATAGTCCGAATTCAGTGACAATAGCAGTTAAATGTTGATCATCCGGGTGGATGAGGGCTTGGTAATAACCGCTAAATAAATCTAAGGGGGAAAAATACGCAGCGCTTCTTAACTGAAAAAGCAAGTCATCAATCCTTGGGAGAGGGAAGATTTCGTCTACCGTGATTTTATTTAGTTTTTGAAAATCACAGACGAGTCGCCATTTACCTAATTTTTGGCGGACTAAAAATACAGGGGTGGAATAATTGGAGTTTTCACAGGGAACAATTATACCTGCTTGAATTAATTTATCTAGTTCTTGCTTTAAAATCTCACGCTCCGTGGTGCTCAAGCGGTAAGGTTTAGCCTGAACTGGAGTGTCAGAGTTTAATGTAATTCGCATGGGAGGCAGGGTACAAACTTGAAGGTCCATAAGTGTCCATGCAAATAAATATGAATATTTATTAAGGAGACGAATGATCGAGGCGCGTTCAGCTGGCCTTAATTTGGGATTAATATTTAAAGATTGAAGTTGTTCAGGAGTAAAAGGGGTTGGATTTTGAGGAATTACCGGAGCTGTGTTTAAGCTTTGGGTAAAATCATAGCGTTGAGCATGGCCTAAAAGAGTATCAGCGGGAATAATCTGTGTAGATGTGGAAATGTTTGTGGCGAGCAAAACATTTTTCGCTGGGTTGATAACTGGAGGAAAAATGACTTTGTATTGTTTTTCAATGAGTGGATGAGGGTTGAAAAATGTCGTATGAGACGTGTGTAATGTAGTAGTAGGTACATACATTTGGTGTCGAGGGGGAAGTTGGATAGTAAATAATGTTTTGACGGGAGAGGAACAGCCGCACTCAGATGAGCAAGTGGCTGAGTATGCATGCTTACGAAAGTAATGACATACGTGAGAGTTGTATAGTGAGTTAGAGTTCAGATGTATATGAAAGTCAAATTGTGTAATAAACTTACAGCCTAGAATGAGTGGAGGAGTGAGCGTTTCAAGGACATGAGCCTCTGTTGTGTAAAAGTAGTTATCAAGTTGGAACGTTAAGGAGGCTATATGGGACGTAGGAATGCGAGCTTTATCTGCTGTGATAACAAATCTTTGTGGGCAAGGAGTGATGACTGCACTGGAGGGGATGTGATTCTTTTGTATTAAATTATGAGAAGCTCCTGTATCAATTAATGCATCAATGGAGACATCATCAAAATAACACATAATATATGGGCACATTGATGAAGCAGGTGACAGGTTTATTGTGGGTAAGTTATGGAGGGATATTGAAGATTCGCAAAGTGATTCTGGGGATTTTGATTGGTTTGGGGCGGATTGGGATTGAATGAAATTTCCAATCTGTGGGCATTTTGGTCGTTCCGGCGATTGTTGCCGTTGTTCTGATTGTTGCGGAAGCCATTGTTGTTTCCGCGGAAATTGTTGTTCCGAAAGTTCGGGCGGGGACCCTGACCACGCTGGTTGGGCCCCCTTTGTTGGTTTCCCGAACGGCAGTCACGACTGATGTGACCGAACTTATTACAATTATAACATTGCATGCCTTTGTGGGGATTTTGATTTTGTCCTCTGTTATTATTGTTATTATTATTATTGTTATTATTGTTGTTGCCTCGGGGCTGGTGGGGAACTGGTTGATGAATGTTACCTTGATTACCGCGGTGATTATTATTATTAGAATTGCCGCGGCCATTGCCACGACCGCGTCCGCGGCCAGGGACAAAAGCAAAATTAGCTTGGGCATTAGGCGCATCAGACAAAGTAAGTTTTTGGATTGTTTCTTCCAAAGACTTAACTTTTGCAGCCATATCAGAAGGTCCAGCAGTTGTATCTGCAAATTCTCGTTGTTCGCAAAAACGAACGAGAGCAGCTATGCTTGTGAATGGAAAACCTGCCGCTGCAGATTTGTACTTGGGAAGGAGTCCTTCCATTCCCCAAGCAACACGGTCAGGTTGACTCATTGTTGGATCATAGCGAGTGCAAATACTATCAACATCATACAAAAACTTGGCACTCGTCTCATTGTCTTTTTGCTTACGGGAAATTAACTGATTGAGATAAACCTGTCGAGGCTTGGCGTAGCGCTCACGGAGAGCCGTGAAGAATGTATCAATACTAACAATAGTGGGTGGCGCTATGGCGAGTTGGGTTTGCAGCCATTGAAAGGGGTCACGAGCTAATAAATTGGGAGTGTGTCCTTGGAGAGTGGGCCAATCCCATTGGTATTGGGCCACGACACGTTGAACGTCAATAATAAAATCATGAACATCATGAGTTGCGGGAAGGAATTGTTTAATCTTTTGGAAGTCAACAATGGAATGAATGGGAGCGGTAGTTACCGTGACATTGACTGGAGTTGGCGCTGCTGCTGCTGCTGCGGCCATTTTGAATGGTTTGACCTTGCGAGTTTTGGTAGAGGGTCCGTGACGTGAAAAATGTTGGATTTTACGTGCTTTTAATATTTGTCGCTTAAAAGAGGGAACGGTTCGGGTAACTGGAGTAACTAATGGAAGAGCAGGTAACGGTGGAGGAAGTGGTGGAGGTAAAGAGATTGGCGGTGGGGTGCCTGGTGGAGTAGAATATTGTGGACTGGGAGTTCTCGGAGGAGAAGCTTGTGCGGGAGGAACTACCGGAGGAACTGGCGGTGGAGGTGGTGTGTTTATGGGCAATGGCGGAGGTAATAGTGGTGACTGTTTACTACTGGTAGAGGTAGCTTTTGCTTTGGCTTTTGCCTGTTGTAAAACCTTGGCTAATTCAGAAGCGTCTTTTAAATCAGGGTCAGAATTTTTACGAGTGACGCGACTTGTAGAAGGCTTAGGGTCAGGTTTGGATGCTGAGGGCTTCTTTTTATCGGACATAAATTATAACGTAAGTATGTACGTACCGTGACGGTGGTTCATGGATATGAAACTTAACACTGTGTATTTACTATATAAAATTCCTCCTGGATGAGGTGGGAACGGTACTGAGCTCCGTGGCTGTCCGTTGAGTATACCCAAATCCTCAGGGCATCGGTCGGTGAAGCGCAGGTAAATCCGTCTGCCTTCCGTGGACAAGAAATAATAACCCCGTTTATCAATAAAAACTTACGAGGGGTTCTTCGACCGGTCACAGTCAATAATGGTTGACTCCTCTGGGGGTAGTCCCGAATGAGCTGTGCGTGTTGCAACGTCGAAAATGCAGGAATGTAACCTCTGCGTGGCCAAAACTATAAATCTCAAAAATTCTCACGAAATATGACACGTTATTCAAACTTGCCTGGTAATGAAATCAATTCTTAATGTAAATCGATTGTTTCCCAAGGGGAGTGATAATTGAGAGTAATTCGGGAGCATCGCCAGGGAAATAATATTTTGGCAATGTTTTACAAAGGCCACCATGTAAGAGTAGGTTATGGTTATACCATGAAATCCTAACTCATGGATTATTTACTTATGTAATCGTCAAGAATTTGTAAATAATTGGAAATCGTGCTGATGAAAGGAATGATTAAGAATAAACGATGAAGTGTGATTTTACATTAATCTGAAGACTAATTACTTTTATTTATAATTGAAATCAAAAGGAAAAGGAAATGAAGATTAACAACTAAAAATAGGTGTTACTGGAATGACTCTCAGTTATTCACTGAAGAGTCTGGAAGAATCTTAAACTTAACAAGTGGCTACTTGAGCCTATTTTTACAATCTTAAGTCTAGACGTTACATCATAACGGATGTAACGGGACGTTGACACTCGTCGGCTTTAGCCGATGGGAAGTGCTTACCTTGCACCTTTACAATAAGTGTTTAAGTAACTTTGAATTGACTTAACCTAAGGTTGTGTGTTTCACAACTTAATTAATTATTCATGTGAGACTTAACTAATTTATGTAATTTCTATATACATACCTAACACTATTTCCTTACCTATAGTATTACTTAATTAATATTACCTACAGTAATACGTAATAAGGAACTATTTCCTTACCTATAGTATTACTTAATTAATATTACCTACAGTAATACCTAATAAGGAACTATTTCCTTCCCCTTACCAACGTCTCAATTGCATTGAATTTTTTTTTGTGCTAAATTAAAAAAAAATATTAACCAGTAACTACGTAGGCTCAGCCATCGTAGAAATGTAGGCATATGTAGGCTACTGAATCATGTCATTTTCATTTAATGCAGAGGTGGGCAAAATAGTTTGCCTCGCCTATATCCTGCATATATTTTTAATACCCGATCCTGCCTACATTTTGACTACATTAATGTCGCTAAAAAATATACCGACATATATACAAGGATTATTCACAAGCCTACCTAGATGCCTACTTTTTTAAAAAGAAAACCATAGCCTACGCATACGCCTGCATATTCTTGAAAAAATCCAGTCTACATTTACGCCTACATAATTGTAGCCTATATTCGCGCCTATGAGTAATATGTAAAAGTTTATAGGGAATCCATGCTGATATAGAGACGCCTGAGTTGTCTCCCTACACAAGGATTTCCACTATGTAAAATTGGGGTTCTCCCGGCGTTATACGTTTTATTAATTCATCCCAAACTTAGGTATATCATACATAATTAAAGTACCTCCACTAACAATAAAAGAGTTATTCATAGTATGTATGATAGCGCCAATATATAGATGTGTCTGCAGTTCCCCTCCGCCCTTGACATCACCTGGGAAAACTTTATCGCAAACAATCATAGTAACATTATTTATCACTATTATGGAACTTACTGCAAGACTTTTGAAGTGCTCGTTTCCTTAGAACATGTACATAACCCAATCCATGCACCCTCAGGATAACTAATTTGAACACTTCGTGAAAATTTAACAAATTTTTAACTTATAACTACACTTCGAAACAACATTAATTTCCTGGCCATTCATCAATTTTAGTAAAAAAATATAAGGAAACACTATTTAAACAGTAGAAAATGTCCACAGCATAGTAAGTACATCAACCTAACATGCATATAATGCATGTAAAATCTGCGCCTACATTTAGCCTACATTTATAGGAATAAGTTATTATGCCGAACACATTTTATTGGCAATCTACACAACAAGTTATCCCCCTATCCTATAATGCCTACAATTAACTTGAGAATTTTTTGCGGCCTATATTTTGCCTACTTGTAGGCCCTACATGTAGGGGAGGCGCCCACCTTTGATTTAATGGCATATAGAACGAGGAAAATGAAAATTAATCTACGCCTGGTACTTTGTTTCAAGTTCGGTTAGATCAAGGATCCGCGCCTGAAATTACAGGTCGGGTTACGATCAAGTTCGGATTCAAAAAATATACCAGTTCAATTTCAAGTACAAGTTCGGTACGACGATTTCAGAATACCTGAACCCGAACTTGCAATTTCGCGTTGTATTTAGCGAGTATTTTTTTTACCGCAGTAATTTAACTTTAAGTTCACGTGAATGAAACTCTCAAGCTGAACTGGACATTAATGTAGATTCACACGGCTGAAGGACACCTGGTAGTTAGTGATGCATGAGAGCTGTCATATCAACTAAATTAGCAAACATCCAAACTTTAGTTATTACTTTCATGATATATGTAGCCTTAACGTTGTAGCAGACATCAAATTGTAATCTATTTTGTGTATACTTGTTCCTTAAGGTTTGGTTACAATTTGAAAAGCGTGATGATCATTTGCGGTGCTGAATGTATCACTCACAATCAGAGAATGCTTGGGAATGCTTAAATTCGATGCATTCATTCTTTTTGTGATGCTTGTCACTTAAAATTAATACAATTTTACTAAATTAATCCTTGGAGGCTGCTTGAGCAGCGAGAATTAAAACCTACAATTTGAGTCCGATTTGAGTAGGAAGGAGTCTGCTGCGCTGTAAGGACCAGGGCTGAGATGATTTAGTTTCATGAAAACCGGCTCCCCCTATTTATGCCATCATCATTTCTACAAAAAACCCACCATCCCCCTTTATGTATTTTTATTATTTTTATTTATTTTTATGTATTTTGTTATCGTTTTAATCAATTTTATGAAGCGTTCCCTCGACCTCCGGGAAAAAACCTATATTCCTTCTGTGGGCTAAAAATTCGTCCAGTCGCTTGAATAACGAAGCCTGCGAAGGCTGGACATGTCTGGCTGCTGGCTTCCCCGCATTAAGAATTGTGGATGCGTTGGGTACTAACAGAGAAGGTTTGGGGAAAATTTGCTTCTATATTTATGACATATCATGTATACTCTGGCCATCTCTGAATACTCAGTAGATACTCGAATCTCAACGCGCAAAATTCAATCAGGCAAGTATATGATCACATTATGTTATTACTAGAACGTTAGCCCGCTTCGCAGGGCAATGGAATCCAGTATAAGAGGATTGCGTTCCAGTAAAACTTCACTTATTTCAAACAGTTTACATCACATTACATCACATCAAACAATCATGGATTAGCGTTCTTGGCTTACTTCCCGCCGAGGCCCTGGACATGCCCAATGTTTGATCCGTTGATAGCGACTAGGAGCTAGTCCCGTATGAAGTTAATTCATTTACCTTAACCATTAAGTACCTTAAAAATAACGTTGATAGTAAATATTGACTTACTCCCGTCAATTAATATACTTTGCTGGTCGGTATCAAAAATTTTCACTTTTACTTTTCTCCCCGAAGTGGCTCCAGAAAATGCCACATATAACTCACCATGTGCAAAAACTTGAATGGAAAATAAATTCAACGTTGATCAAATGTATGTCCCTGACTTTCATTAATGGACATCGCAAAAGTGTTTCGGAGCAGCTTCACATTTGTTTTTTTATATATAACATGTTTTTGAGTTCCAGCTTCTCAGAAAATTCCGTCCCAACCCGAAATTCTGGGAACTGAAAAATTTGTCCCGCAAAGGATTAAGACCCAACCAGAAAAAAATAGTTCAAAAAAATCATGATCTGAAATAACTCTTGGCAAAAATAATTGTCCCCATCATGTCCTAAAATAACACGGGACTCAAATATTTGCCTCGCTGCAGTCCTGAAAAATCTGGAGGCAAAAATATGTGTCCTGATCCCGACCTGAAATAACTGTGGGTAATAATATTTGTCCCGATCTGGACCTAAAATAACTGAGGGCAACAATATTTATATAAAATGATTTATATAAAACTCAAGGTATAATCAAGTTTTATTCAAGAACTTGCATTTAGTGTACTTTAACTTGACTTGATTTTGCAGTCAAGTAATAAATTATTAACTTGGACTTGATCGAATTTGAACTTGAAAATTCAAGTTAAAATGATAATTTCACACCAACGTGATGTTCAAGTTAAAAAATTGTCAGCACTTGACTTAAGCTTGATACGCAGTTGAACTGTTCAATTTAAACTTGAACGCAGCTCTGGTACTTCCTCACATGGTTGTTGGTTGTTCCTGTTCCTGTTTCACCATTTTCTTACTAATCCTGTTGTGGCTGTGACTTGTCAAAACGCTTTGAAGTTTCTGTTTGGAACTCAAAAGCGTGTATTAATTAATTTTATTAATTAAATTATTATCCTGTTCAGAAAATATGTACGCTAACGGGTCTCAATGTACAAAATAGTGTCGCATTATGGGGGTATCACAATTGAGTACGTTCAGGGCATACCATTTAATAAGGCATTGTGCATAGAGAAATAGTAATTGTTTTTGAAGGTTGTTGCTAGCGTATAAGCAAAAGCAAGACGATTTGAGGGCGAGAGAGAACCTCATCCTTTGAGAGAGTGCCCATGATTATGAAGGAAATAAGTAAAACCTCATATTTACATATGAAAATATTCATGTACAAATACTTCAATTCTAATAATTCGATTGAATTATTCCAACATTACAGAAATAAAGACAACAATGTAATAATTGCATAAAGTGCCACATCACATATTTGGAATTTCCTTAGACGGCGTAATAATTCTTTATCAAAGCATTCCAATTGGAATATTTGCTGCCTTTTCTATGCTTTTGACATTAAGGGAATGTATTATGGTAATTTACCAAGAGTCAAAAATGGTAATTCGATTATTCACATTTCCACTTAAATGTAAGTAAACACTTGAATAGGCAATAGAAATATCTGTAATTCTTTAGGTTTTAATACTGAAAGTATTTACTCTTTACGGTTGCCAGCGCTTGAATGTATGTGCTGGATAGGACACATATCTGCGATGGAATTCCATTCTTTCTGCCCGGCTTGTGAAACCAAACTCCTGTTTGCCTGAGTTTTGTTTCCATTCTCATTCACCTTGGTAAACGTGACTACATGCTGCAATTCAATTATATACATGCTAGCATTTCATTAAATTGATAACAATTATTGATATTATATACACGTTTCTCTGCTGCCTTAAGTGTAGTGCTAAAACCACTCTTTTACTTTATAATATAGTCACTTATTTCATTATCAAAAAATTCCAAAACCTAAAAGCAAGTAAAACTAAGTAAAATACTTTCAATTTGCAAGCATTTTTGTCAGCATATAGCCTTGTGATGGACTTTAAAGACGGGGAAGGTAAGGCTTCGCTTCTCAGAGTAATATACCGTCAACTCTTATTATTAGGGATGCTCAAGGGACCGGCATAATCTGTCCATTATAAACACTAATACCTTATAAGCATAGTGTTATAAATTGTTTAAAGGGGAACCGGGACTGTAAATACCGACCCCTCATATCGAAAAGTCCCTTAGAAGAGTATCCCTTATAGCGAGAGTTGACTGTAGTAGAGTGCAATGTAGGAAAGATCTACCATCTCAGAAAAATATAACAAGGTCTTCAGTATTTAATAAAACTTTGTGATTTTCAGAGTGCATGTACACAGAGGACTGTATTACGTGTGTACAGCGCAATCATTGTGTATGGAGTTCTGAAGATTTCGTTCCTTGTAGAATGATTGAGGACTTTGAAGAGTGGCCAGAATACTTTTCTAGAAGCCCGATGGATTGTGGAATTACAAAGTAAAATAAAATATGCAAATGGTTTTTATAATCTATGTACATAATTGCCAATAATTCCATGTACTTCATTTCTCAGTGATAACATCACTGCAGTGAACGGATCTAATGCTGTAATGTACTATTCCCTGATGTGGATATTGGGTACATTGACTATAATTATTTTACAATTTTTAAAGATGTGAATTCTTAGCGTGCTGACACGCGACTTTGCGATCACTAATCAAGATGCAAGAGTTGTTTAATATATCTGTAATTTTGTATTCAAAATTTGAAAAGTTTTCTACTGCAAAATGTTTATTTATTTGCAAAAGCTCGTTTTTGGTAAAAATTGTTCCAATAAAATGCTCTTGTTGTTATGAAAGCTGTAACCTAGGTTGGGGCATGTTATTGAGATGTATGTATACATATATGAATTTTGGCGGTTGCCCTCCATGTCTCGTACTCCTTCAACGTGCAGAACCTATTATCCAAGAATAGTTTTTTTTCAAAACGTCCCATATTACTCTACATTGTAGGACTTAAGGTTCTTGAATGCATAGAATCTACTCGTTCCATCTATTCCGTAAGTTGAGTTTTCAGCCATTTAATTATATTGACATTACAATATCAGCTGCTGTCACATCCCCTCGTGTTGACATGCAATGGGCAAATTAATACCAAACTTTGTTTTATTTATTAGAACTGCCACTGCAATCTGGCATTTCTTAACCGTGAAGTGCTTTCTTGATTTCAAAACTTTTTGCCAAAAATTGTACACATGTACGTTGTGTTGTCTCATATATATTTGTTTGGGTAGGTATGAGTAAATTAATTACTTCGAATGAATATATTTTATATACCTGCCATGTATTCTGGAACATATAACACGATTTATGACTGATCACTATAATCCGATAAATATGAACTTGAAACGAAACGCAAAATAGCTATTCAAACCAAATAATCAAGCATCAAAACCCATGCAAATTATATCCTGCAGTGAACACATAAAAATAGAAAAACATGCAATTTGTCAATTCGAATATAGTACCAAACCTGTGATGCATGTGCTGGTGGTATTGTAATCACGCAATTAAACTATCAATATTTGCTAAAAGGTAGTGATAAACAAGATATGCATGCAATTTGTAAACCGACATGGAATCATTGCAGGAGACTTATTTGGCTGTTTTATACATATTTGTTAACTAGCGTATAACACTATTTAAAGCATTGCATTCATTCCTGCTTTCTGCAGTCAGATTCGGTGTTGCAAGTCAACAAGACATTGAGGAGCAATAAGCACAAACGATTTGGAATTTAAAACATCGCTGCTAGTCTTAAGATTCTCCATTCTCGGTATTAGTGTCTACTGCAATTTAATTGAAGGGATCGGCACAAGTGATGACGCTGCGCCTTACACTTGGAAATTCTTGGATCCAACCCATTCTCCGAGTGGGGTAAGTACCTATACTTTGAAATTTATCTAATTTAAGAGTCTCTAAATGAAATAATTTGCTCGCGCAGAAAATAATTTTCACACCAATATACACCAACTAGATTTATGTTGCAAATGATCTTAAGCAGGTGTTGAAAAAAATTTCCATAATTACACCAACTTTGTTTTCCATGTTTTTTTCACTTCCTTAATTATTGAAAACATCCTTTGAACAATTTAAATAGTCAGGTCCATGTAAACAAAACGAAAGAATATTGGGACGTAAACTACAAAAGCTTGAATTTTTGGGGTTGCTCTCCATTGCTCGTATTCATCAAATGTGCAGAACCTACATGACAAAATGAGTTTTTTCTCAGTTTTTACTGTACAGAGCTGCGCTTAAGTTAAGTAAATCCCAAACAGAATTTGGCTTGACCATAACAATCAAGTCAGTTTTTCAGAGGGTATTGAACGTGACGGTTCGTTTGCGTTAATTTAACCCGGCCAAAAACACCCAGGCAACTCTTGACCCGACCATGACACGAGCTCGAACTTGGCTTGAATTGTAACAGTTTTTCAAGGTGAAAATTGTTTATTCACACTTACAGGTACTAAATTTATCTATTTTTCCTCTATAAATCATAACTTCTATACCATATCCCAAAATAGGGACATAAGTACATAATAACTTTAAATTAGTTTTTAACTAAAATTAATCCGAACTGATTTTACTACTTAACATCTGTATAACTTGGTTTGTCTTTTTTCAATATTTATGCTGAAATATAATACTGGTCAATACAATTCTGAAAATCCTCTTACTTCACTCTTTAGCGAGTCCTCCAAAGATTTTATGTGATTTTTTTAAGTATGTCTGTGATTGTATTACCAGGAGATCTTTTTTTTATCAAGTTAATACTATTTCATGGATGCTGTGGGCGCCACCACACAAGAATCCTCAAACCAACAAATAATAATAATAATAATAATACTTACGTTTAATATAACTAATCTGGTGAAATACTCTTGTAGTTAATTACTGCATGAAACTAAATTCACTCACACTATGCACTGCAAAGTAACAGCAGAGAGCATGGTCTTTGTAGTTAGCATGCTTTTGAATTATAAGGTATAAGAATTTGGTAGTTTAAAAAATAAAAAGGCGTTCCAGAACGTCCAAAGTTTGGATAAATATCCAACTACAAAATCTGTTTTTATATTTTAATACCACATGGCCATCTTCAGCTCCTGTGGAACGATTATTTAGCATTGTAGGACTACCTCGTAGTACGCGTATAGAAATATTGTCGGGTGAAATGTGGAAGTTATTTTATTTACTAATGCAATCATGTCAGTGTAATCAGATATTTCGTAGTGACATATCGTTTCAAATCTACAATTTCGCTTTTGCACGGCCACCCACTGTTGGGCTTCTACTAGTGAGATTTTTTTCCCACAAGAAATTTCGTCCCGTTTAGAAATTATCGGTGTTATCATGTGGCTCCGGTTACATCCTGAAATAATTTGGGAACAAAGGGTCTATCCCGAAACTGTCGTTTACAGATTATGTCCCGAACACCCGTGAAGTCCCTTCCCATTCAGAATCCCGGTCTTAAAATAAATTCCCCAAAGTTCACTATTCCTATATGAGCACCTCCAACGGCGACGAAAATTTACTCAAAATATATTCACGTATGAAATAATTCTGAACACTGTGGGCTTAACCGTAATGGTGATTCATTTGGGTATGACATCATCTTATTTCAAAAACTCCTATCTAACAATAAAGAGTTGAAACAAGCTTGAAACATAGGAAATAGTATATATTTTGATATATAAAAATATTATTATATAAAGCAATAATTAATCAACTCTTCCTTACAGATCTGGTTCCTGAGGTTGCAATTTTCGAATCAATTAACCGCCATACGGATATGAATATACCAAGATCTGATTTGTTTCGTTGGGTTTGAAAATTAAATATTCCACCGTACTACCAATTTTTATAAATCGTACTGTCTATACTTTCACCAATATCCAATTTAGGGACTTAGGTACCTAATAACTTTAAATACGTTTTTTAGCTAAAACCAATCCGAACTGATTTTACAACTATCTGTATAACTTGGTTGTATCTTTTTTCAGTACTTATGTTGAGAGTTTAACATTTTTGCATTAATACCAGGAAACACTTAGCGGTTAGGTGGAGGGTTAAATCCGAATCCAACATTATCTTAATGTTATATGTCCAGCACTTTCCCAGTCCTTAAATACAAGTGGAATTTTATACTACTGTAATGTGATGGTGACGTTTGTGTGTCCGATTTACTTTTTAATTGTAGAAGCTTTTTTATAATGAATTGAGAAATGCTTTCATGAATTTGTTAGGATAGTGCTTGGACTGGGGGTTGCAGATATGGACAAGACCTGGATTGTGGGTGGCAGAGAGGGTTAAGACCTGGTTTGCGGGTTGCAAATATGAGCAGGGTTTTGACGTTGCGGATAGAAGTTGAGTATTGGGTTGTGAATAGAGTTTTATTTTGTGGGGTAAAATCATAAGTGGGGTTTTGGTTAAACATATTTTACAACTATCTGTATAACTTGGTTGTATCTTTTTTCAGTACTTATGTTGAGAGTTTAACATTTTTGCATTAATACCAGGAAACACTTAGCGGTTAGGTGGAGGGTTAAATCCGAATCCAACATTATCTTAATGTTATATGTCCAGCACTTTCCCAGTCCTTAAATACAAGTGGAATTTTATACTACTGTAATTTGATGGTGATGTTTGTGTGTCCGATTTTATTTTTAATTGGGGAAGCTGTTTAGATAATTAATTGAGAAATGCTTTCATGGATTTGTTAGGATAGTGCTTGGACTGGGGGTTGCAGATATGGACAAGATCTGGATTGTGGGTTGCAGAGAGGGATAAAACCAGGGGTCGGATTTTTGTAAATCTCCTTGGAAGATTATTTCTGAATTTTCCTGCTGACTATTATCTCCCTGCTGGTAGTTCCTCAACGATTTTCAAAATCCCTGTTGGCAAAAATAAATCCTGTAAAATACGTGAAATCCCTGCCAAATTTGGCCAATCAAGGCAAAAATCCCTGTTTGCTTAACAAATTTCCCTGAAACCCGTCAACAAATTTGAAAATCCATGCCAAAAAAAAGGTCAACGATTTTAAAAATCCCTGTTCGTAAAAATAAATCCCTTCCCATTGAGATTTTCCCTGCCAGAAATTTTTTTCCCTGGGAAGATTCTTCCCGTCTTCCTACAAAAATCCGACCCCTGGATAAAACCTGGATTGCGGGTTGCAGACAGCTGCGTTCAAGTCAAGTAAATCTTAAACTTAACACTGAACTTGACTTCACCCTGACAGTCAAGTTAGTTTTTCAGACGGTCTTAAACTTGACGGTTCATGGTCAGACATTTACTTGAAAATTCCGGGTCAAGTATTCAAATACGTTTCGCGTAACTTGAACCTGGTCAAGTATAGCCAGATCAACTCGTGACTCTACCATGACCCGTACTTGAATTTGACTTGAAATGTAGTTAATATAAACTGGAAAATAGTTTGTGCACTTAAAATACAGCAGGTGCAACATTTATTATCATTTTTATTGATGACACTCTAAATAATTAATCTAATGAAATGACTCTTGACGTTCCTTACTGCATACGATTAACGGGCTAAAACAGCAAATAACAGTGATGTTCACAATTCACAAGCAAATTCTCCAAGAAGATTTGGAGTTGCAGCTACAGTTCGACGCTTTACTGTCTTCGTGTTTTAATTTTAGCCAACCTTCAATCACGTGAAACTACGAAGTCTGCTAAGATAGAAAAACATTTAGGTGTTAGTAAATCAATTTTCAATGAATTTTACTATCAGTAATAACTGCTTGCGCTAACATTCAAGTTAGGGTTGCTTCACCAAAAATGTCTACAGTTCAGGGTTCGCTCTGTTAATGATACAACATGTCTTATGTAGTACTGTTTTTAAAGATGTTAATCGATTTCAAATGAAATGAGCACTTGGATCTAAGTATCCTGATTCCTTAACAATTCATTTATTTTATGCAACAATATATATAGTAACTTACAACGATGGAACACTTGATTTTATAAGTACAGCCGTGGCTTTCCAAGCGGATGTGGAAATATTTAATCATAACGTGCAAATATGTGGTTTAGACGACCATGCATGGATACGGAGTCTCGGAGTAATGACAACATTTTGAAAGAAAGAAAGCTTGAATAAGTACTTGAAATATTCATGGTAAATGGTCAAGGATTAACACATTTTTATTTGACTATGAACATGACTTGACTCTCTAGTAGAACTTTTGGTCTTGACCATAATAACTACTTGACTCCAGATCTCAGGGTCAAGTATATAAATGACTTGACCATGTCTTGAATGCTAAAGTATCCATTATATATTACTAGACCATGAGCCAAACTTGACCATGAAATGGAATACTCATGGGCTACTTAAACTTGAGCGCAGCTCTGGGTTCAGATATGATCAGGGTTTTGGCGTTGCGGATAGAAGCTGAGTATTGGGTTGTGAATAGAATCCTATTTTGTGGGCTAAAATCATATGTGGGGTTTTGGTTAAAAATATTTCTAGGAGAGAGAGATAGACATTTGTGTACAGTCAAACCTCTTCATAGTCACTACCGCTATGAACAACTTCTCTCTATAGTCATAAAATAATTTGGTCCCGGCAATTCGCCCGTATACTGCAATGTTAATTAATTTCCGAATATTTAACTTCCCAATAATCATAACTTCTCTATTATCTAGCATAATTTCTGTCCCGAGGAATCTATAACTCTCCATATAGTCACATTATTCAAAAAATCCGGGCTTTTTTACTCCTTCCACTTCTGATTGATTCAATAATTATAACTTATGTAGCATTTTTCAAATTTTGCATATCCCATAACGTATTTTGCAAATAATCTGGGGTTGTAGCGGGTATGGCCTAAGTATCGACCAATAAAACCACTATTATTGTTATTGTTATTTAGAGCTGCGCTCAAGTCAAGTAAATTCCTAATATGACCCTGAACTTGACTTGACCCTGACAGTCAAGTAGGTTTTTCAGACGGTCTTGAACTTGACGGTTATATCAGACAATTACTTGAAAATTCAGGGTCAAGTATTCAAGTACTTTTCGCGTAACTTGAACCTGGCCAAGTATTGTCGGCACAACTCTTGACTTGACCATGACTTGACCATGTCCCGAACTTGTCAAGTCTTTTTCAAAATAGAAATAGAAGAATAGTATTCACACTTACAATACAGCAAGTACTCCATTTATTATGATTTGTATTGACTAAAAACTAAATAATTAATGTGATGAAATACTCTCGACGTTAATTACTGCTTAGAATTAATCGAAAAAAAGCAAATAACTACATTGTTCACAATTCACAAATTCTCCAAAAAATTTGATTTACTGTTTCAGTTCGATGGTTTAATGTATTCGTGTTGTAGTTTTAGCCAACCGTAATCACGAGAAACTATGAATAGACTCTGATAATAGTCTTTAAGAGGTATGTAAATTTATTCCCATTGAATTTTACTACTAATAAAAATATCTTGCCCTCACATTCAAGTTTGAATTGCTTCCCTGAAAATCTCCATAGTTCAGCGTCCGGCCTGTTAATGAAACAACCTGGCTTATGTATAGTACAGCTGTCAATTCTATGCAAATATTAAATGATTAAGTACTAACAGAGTACTTGGATTTTGGAGTAATTTTAGTAAATTAACAATACGTTTATTTTATGCATTAATACAGTACAGGAATTGAACACTTGATTTCAGAAGTGCTGCTCCGAAATTGTTATATTTTTATTCTCTTGTTCACTAGTGAAGCCGTGGCTTCCCAAGCGGATCTGGAGATGTTGAATTGTAACGTGAAAACATATAGTTTAGACGAACATGCATGGATACGGAATCTCCGAGTAGCGACAACGACATATGCGTAAAGTTTCGTTACTTAAATAAGTACTTGAAATACTCATGGTCAAGGATTTACATTTTTTTACTTGACCATGAACATGACTTGACTCTCAAGTAAAACTTTTGTTTTGACCATCACAACTACTTGACTCCTAATCTCAGGGTCAAGTACGTAAATAACTTGACCATGCCTTGAATGCTCAAGTATCCATTATATTTTACTTGGCCATGACTCGAACTTGACCATGACTTGAAATACTCATGGTCTACTTGAACTTGAGCGCAGCTCTGGGTATTATTATTATTTAAATAATTGTATTTATCCAAATAGTCAACTAGTTCACAACAACAAGTCAACGTTCTCTATAGTCAACTTTTATATACGGTCCCCTGCGATGTGACTATAAGGAGGTTTTACTGTATTTCACTGACACTTCAACAGTGCTTGCCATCAGGCCAGTATATTCAGTTATAATACTGTAACTATAATTAATTAACATTTTATAGCATTAAATTTATGTATTATTATTTTACAAGGGATTATGAGCTATCTTATAAGATACTCTAAAAAAGCATTATTATGTCTTCCAAAAATTCCTTTCTTATACCAAATCGATTCCGAAAATCTTCAAAATAATTAGTTATTATGCCTCGAGCCCGAACCATTAGTCAAATGACTAATAGTTTTCGCACCGTATTTCTGTTGAAAATATGGAATACAGGGTTTGAAATAGGTTGTTTTCTGTTGTTCGACATCGTTAGACCTGTAATGACCCTGTTCCCATCTTATTGTTGGATCTATAATTTAAACCTTTCTTTTTCCTCCTATCATTGCATAAGATTCCTTCCAAACAATGAAGCCCTTCTGCAACCACAATTGTTTTTATTTAGAAATTCGGTTGAAATTAATGTTCGGATCTGGTTATGATAAATATTTGTCAAAAGATCTCCTTTTTCACAGTCGCCAAGATTATGAGGTAGGGTTGCTCTCCTAGTACACATAAAATGTCCGAAAAGGTGCCATCTTGCCTTCTGCCTGGAATAGTTCTTACGGGGAAAACATGTGTAGATATTTTAAAAATTGAAAGCCACTCCTAAATTGTAATTAAATTTTTATTTAATATGAACTTGTTTCCAAATTCATATTCCTCAGGCCATTCAACTCGAGCCCCACGATTAGTTTTCGAACACTAATCTTGAAATTGATTCTCTCTAATTTTCTTCTTATCAATTTAGTTATTTTCAGTTTTTTGTTTGCTATCTGCAACTTTGTAACCTCTTCAAAAGCCATATTCAGAGCTGATATCCATTCTTCAATGTCAATGCCAACATCTCTTACGTAAGGGATGAAAATTAACTACATATATAAGTAAGGTTTTGGTTTAATGATATAAGTAGGATTTCAGGAGGTGATCAGGTTCAGGTTCTGGGTAGTAAGTAGAAGCATCATATTAAACTGTCTCTAAGCTGGCTTGCTTGATACGCAAAATCATGTAGCTCAATATTACACGGAATAGTTTAAGGAATTTAACAACAAGAATTTACTACAAGAATTAAAACACATTTTCGGAATTACATAATTAACACCAACAACTGTTTTTAAATATATGATACCATTCATCTGCGGTTTCTAAACACTAGGGGAATTTCATTTTGGTCAACCAGGATGATCACAACCTTTACTTGTACAAATATGGGGTTCAAGGTCATGGTCCAAAATATATGCCTACTAACCCTCGTGAAAGGGTTTTATAATTTTGTTATCATTTAAAAGTATTGACACGAAATTATTGTTTACATTAGTATACTCTGATTATTCAAACTGATTCTAATCCATTTAACAGGGTTGCATTCTTGGCTGTCGTCACAAATTTTCGGAGTCAATGTGTACGAACTGACGGGTCAACACTGCCAGTTGCTCCGATGAAAAACGGTTGCAGAATCGTTTTTAATGAATTTAATCTATTCGATGCAACCGATCAAGAATTCATCGAGTTAACAAGAGTTTGCGCGAATACTCCTTTCCAGTCGACTAACAAAATTGAAATGGGAAATTACAAAATAATTTTTGTCAGCCACTTGGGATTTGTCCTTGGAGTTTGCAAGCTCGAAGGGTTACAGGAAGTAAAAGAAAACTGGTTCTACACTATTGGAAATGACAATGTTGCTAACATTAACGAAAACACGTCAATTTGTGATTTTGCCATGAAACCATCAGGACCGACCACCAGATTTTTGCAGGGAGCGGATTATCCGGTTGCAGTTTTCTTGCTTCGTCATGAAAAAAAAACTGTGCTTGAGAAGATAAAACTACTTAACGACGGATCAGGATTTCGGTCATTGAAGGTGGATACACGTTTGGAAAATACTATCATAAGAAATACTCAAGACTATTACCTTGTTGGTTCAAAGACACCTTTCATGTTTTGTGAGTACTTCAAAAAATTTTATTTTGGGTATGATCCATCTATATTGCAATCTCCATTACTACGCGATTGGGGTACAAATGTTTCGGGCAAGTCATTATCACGGTGTGCAGGCAAAACAGAAGAAATATATTCTCTACCAATGCAACCCAGCATAATGAAGTATACAACCCCATCTCCAGGAACATCAAATGACTGTTCGAATACCTTTACACTTCCGGACAATTACAATAAGCGTGCGAAAGTAGCAAGCAACGGATGTTACTCGTTTTACGCTACACCACAGCAAAGAGCAATTTTTTTCCGGAATCCCAATTCTTTTCAAATGAATTTAAATCTGGCAGAATTAAATGATATCCAGAATGCTACAGTGATTCAGTCTGAACGAGGAGATCAAGACGAATTCGAATACCGATTGAGGGCAGAATCGCCTCATCAATGGGTCGATTGCTCAAGATATCCCCAGGATCAGCTAGAATCTATCCAAAATTTACCGCATAGTCCCATAAGTATAGACGTTGTTCTGTCTCCGGGTACTTGTAGTTGGCTGGAATATATGCTGGATACAAAAACATTTCGGTGTAGACATTGCACGGCCCTTGTCAATCAGGCAATAATAGTTGACCGGCCGGGAAGCAAATACCTTGCAGGATTAATTGGCAAAGGAGCCGGTTGGACGAATGTACTGACTAATAAGCAGGCATATAGTGCAAGAGCATACAACAAAAACATTATCGAAGATCATAAGAATAGTGTAATTCATATTATTGCGGAGGATTACCTTCGCTTAATTGATGAAGGAAAAACAGGAGAAGCACTCAGGGCTGAGTTTGAACGCCCTGATGGGCCATTCCGTACATTTATTAAAGCAACAGAGAATTTAATTATTTCAGTAATTTACAGCGTGCACATGAATCTTTCATTTAGAAGCTTTAAAATTTTAGGTAATATGTTACATTTTTTAAATGTTGACACAGGTTTCTTATACAATACAGAAACTGCCATGGGTGTCATTTCTAGATCCATTAGCAAATCATTACACAACGATTTTGTGAACCGCTTACGCAAACGTCCTCGCGAGTTGAGTATCATTCTAGATGGTTCAACAGATTGTGCCGGTTACTCTACAATTGCTGTGTTATTCCAAACATATGGAATTGACAACCAGATCAGCGTTTTTCTTTATCGCGTAATGGAAGTAAAAACAAGTGAGAGTGGCGAAAACATATTCAATTTGTTTATTTCATATGTAGAAGAGGATGGCATTGAAGATGTTATTCGGGAGCAAACTGTTGCCTTAGCTACGGATGGTGCAAGCAATGTTAAGAATACGTTTCGGGAACTTCTAAACCAATATACGGACAACGAACTGGTAGCAGTGTGGTGCCATTGCCACCGCCTGGAAATTGTCGCTACGCGGGCATATAAGAAGTTCGATTATTTGGTATTTGTAGACAAATTTATAAACAGACTTTGCACGTTTATGACAAAGAAGTCGGGAAAGCGTAACTTAGTTTTTCGGGAAGTTATTGAGGAATTCGGATTTAACCGGTTTGAACTAAAACGTATTCGCACAATGCGTTGGCTAAGTCACCGCTACCGCGCAATTGTGCCAATCATCACACGTTACGAAGTTCTAATCGAAACATTTACAAGAATTTCAGTAGATACTTCCTACAGAGCACATGTAAGGGAAGAAGCTAGATATTTACTTGAAAAGTTAAAAGATCCAACTCTGCTTTCAACTATTTGCTTTACAGCAGATGCCGTAGACGAGCTTGCAAAATATTCAGGTTTATTACAAAAGAAAGGGAACACTTTAATCGGGACATTTTCAATGCGACAAGATATGCGTGCTTTCATTTCCAGTTTGTTACACACACCAGGTAAAAACATGCAGTACTTGCTGAACAATTCTGCAGTAGTGTCAGATTACAGTGAAGAGTTAGAAGATGTTGACTTCGAAGATTTTCAAGAACACAAAATACACTTTAAGAACATTGAGTTAAATGAGCCAGACTGTAACGTGACGAACGTTTGCATTAAAAATTTAACTGGCAGCTATATATCGGCACTTATGAATGAACTGGATGCATATTTTCCGCCATCAGTTGTAGATTTATATGACGTATTCTTGCCGACTAATATTCCGGTCGTGCACGAAGAGATTCCGGAATACGCTGGTGAGGAGATTCAAGAGTTAAATGTAAGGTTGCAATGGGGGTTTAATATCAGCGAGTTGTTACATCAGTGGCACAATCTAATTGAATCAATTGTTTATCACGACAGCTTTGATGAAAAGGTTAATTGTCCACCTGAAATTTTCTGGAATTATTTTTTAAGTGCAGATAATGTACTATGGACAACCAACACCAGGTCTGTAGTTAATCGTGTATTGACAACACCACCAACATCATCAAGCCCGGAGTCAATATTTAGTATGTATTCATTTATCAAGGATAGGAAACGATACAGTTTATTACCTGATTCGGTTGAAAGTTTAATTCGAATACGGTACAATGGATACAAGGATATCAAACTATACAACACTGTCTCGATTGTACGCGACTTTTTATCGTCCCACTCTAGATCAGATGATACAACTAGGAAAGGATCCAGCACATCTGCATCTGAACTGCAAAGTAATACATTGAATTGTGTTACACATGACGACGTTGACGAAACCGATGACGCATTAGAGGCATTCGATGAACAATTCAGCATGTACGAGGAAGACTTATTGAATGAGGAATTCCAAAGTCATGAAATTGAAAGTGAAGACGAAGATGATTCTTCCATTGAAAGCACTGACATCGATACAGATGAAAGTCCACCGGATTCGTTCTTCGAAGATGAAAATAGCGAAGAAATTTAAAACAATGAAAGCTTTATTATATATTACGTCTCATATACTTATTCATATGATCAATACATACGGTGTTAGCTGAGAAACTCCAGTTTTAAAATATCGTAAACGAAGTCTAGTTTTAGCTTGCAATTCACTTGTTGTGGTTATAACTATGCTCATTGGAAAGTTATTTCACATTTTTTGTATTTACATAACAATCAATATTTACACATCACTCCGTTGAAATGACATTAACATTTTGTCTTTGCCGCCAAAATATTCTGTAATATAGTTTCTTTGTTGCTGTATACATTTAAAAATTTTAAATGCTATTGAACAGTAAGTAGTATAAATAGTGTAAGTAATAAGTGTTTCCAAATAATACAACTATTAAAATTATCATGTGTAATCAAATGCTCATTTGCTTTTTATTACAACAGTGATGTGTGGGAAGGCAGATCTGAGTATGCACTAAAACTTTACATGAATGTTGTTATTTTAGCTGCAACTATTGATGTAAATTTGTTTGGAGCACTCACATCAGTAATAAACAGCTCTGGTTCTGCCGCAATGGAAGCGAATTGCTTGAATTTGACGGATATTTTTAATACACATATTAATAAATATATCATATATAGTTGGCTTTTGAAAAGGTACAATATTTTGGGGCACGTTTGCTAATACGTTACTGATTATGTTTTTAAAAGGGGTCTCTGAGAAAATGGCACTATTAATATTTAGCCAAGGATATATTACTCAGTCCTTGATCACATCCTGGAAAGCGCATTAAATTAACTACATAGTTTGTGCCTTTGAAACAGAAATAACAATATATATTTTTTTACAGAGGGCACACAACCGTGTGTAAGTTTCAAATAGCTTACACGTCAAAGAAGTATTTAATTATTATGTGTGATTATTTTTTTTAAGTTATTTTGTTGTTATTTTAAGTAATGTTCAATGAGAAGTGATGAATATTGTACACACAATGTTCTGCTAATGGTGTATGCACTGTCCATTGGAGTTTTTGACACTGTCGTTGCTGGCATTCGAGCAGTTATCAAGCACAGCCGTTATAAAACCTGAAATTGTCTATACGCATACTGTACTTGCTATTTACTTAGCATTGGGTTACCATTTATGTTCGTATACAGTGATTCGACTTCATTACTATTCTATAAATATGTAAGGTATACATTTAAAAAATTTCGAAACTGTTTTACTACGCTTGTTAAGTATAGAAATTATTTGGCAAAAATGTGTTATACTTTGGTACATGTCGTATATATTTCTTGCCGTCCTGTATATTACTCAATTCCACATTACCCAAATGCTTTGGTCGTTACGGTCCCACCAGACGTATTCGTCCATGCTATTTTCGTTGTGGCCACATTAGCTTACTTTACTTTAGGGAAGGAACCAAAATCTGAAAAAAGATTACTGGCCTGCCATAACTCCCAGCATATCCCCAGTCTGAACACAGTGAGACTGAAAAGAATGACATTACAGTCTGCTATAACTATCACAGCATCCCTAAAGTCAACACAGACTGGATTAAATTGTGATTAGGGATGCTGGCATAGTTATAGCCGACTGTAATGTCATTATTTCCAGCTTGTGTGTTGAGATTAGGGAGGATGGGATAGTTATAGCGGACTTTAATGTCACTTTTTGAAATCTCAATGTTTTGCGATTAGGGATGCTGTGATAGTTATAGCAGACTGTAATGTCATTCTTTTCAGTCTCACTGTGTTGAGACTGGGGATGCCGTAATAGTTTATTGGACTGTAATCTTTCATTTGCTCCAGTCTCAGTGTGTTGGGACTGGGGATTGATGTACATATTGGTTGTACTGTAGTAACACGTGGGGTGTCTCGGGGATTTGCGTAGCAGCGACATTTCAACTGAGCGGAGATGAGTTGAACGCGGGAATGCGGGGTTGTGAGGATTTTACTGGGGATGTTTTATAGCAATCACCACATCTGTACAAGAAGTACCGGCTGAACTGAATTTGACTAAGGAATCTTTTTCAGTAACTAAGTATGCATTTGAAACAATTATCCACAGTTTTATTTTATTATAATTATATTTACATATAAATATATACAAATACCTTAGAATATGTATGCAAGGAATAAGTCACGATGCAGCTAATTATTAGTTTTACGAAATGTTTTTAAATTTAATTCACGGTAAACATTATTGTAAACATGACGAGAAAGTGTAAAGCATCAATCAACATTCCGTGTAAAGAGATGTGAACAATAACAAAACTTACATATTTAAGTTTATTATTATAACTACGAGTATACGCAAACATCGGTGAGGCACTCATTATTTGTTGGCACATTTGCCATGACACTAGCATGGCCCTGCTGCAGCGTACAAACGTGAGGGGGAATTCCGCAGAAGGCATTTTCCTGTTGCATTGTCGTCAGGGTGTTCATGAACCTTGGGCTGAAATCATGAAGCAAGAAACCATTCGGACTAAAGTCCACAGTTGCCATCAGCCGCTCCAAAAAAACTATCGGGGGCAACCTTATGGGTTAAGTAGCGAAGAACTCGTATAACCAGGATGAGTATTAGCGGGCCGGCAGCTTCAAACAACAATCGTATAAAAATACTTTCGGTCTGGTCCGTTTCTGCAGAGGTAACAGCAACTACGGGGCATTTCGGCCTACATCAAAACGCATGTTAATATAAGTGAAAGAATGTACAAAAAATTGAAATAATAATTTGAAATTTCGATTACGCCATCTTATAATCCTTGTATAAGATGCTAACGATGTGACAACGGAAAAGGGAATAGCACAACACAGCTCAGGAATAATGCAAATGTTAACTCAGACTTCCTTCCGCAATACTTGAATGGTTACTGAGTGAAAATCATTTTGATTGAGCTTACAAATTATTGAAAAAATAAAGGGTAAATGTAAGGTAGTCAGTAACCATTCAATTTGCTTCATCCACTTTTCTTGTTTGCTAAATCCTCCAAAAATCAAATTGCAGTGCGTTATGGAACAAAAACAACAAGTTGAATTTTTTCTTCTAGGCTGTTCCTATAACGACAAAGTCCTGATTTGATAAGGACTGTCCATATGAAAAATTGTAGTAAACTCCCGCCAGAAACCGCGGGAGTTTTTTTTATCATATTATATGCCCCGTGGAGCCCGTATTGACAGCAGTGGAGTTAGTTGCCATGAAAGGTACATTCGGAGCGTAAAGGCAGCTTGGAAAGCACCAGCGTTACTTGTTCCTTCGTAGTTGTTTCGCCCTTCCTTCTTTTCCCGTTATTTATGTCGAAAGCAAAAGTTAACCTGAAGCAAGCCTTCTTTGAAGGATTCCCGTCGGTGGGTGAGCATCTCTGCTATATTTACATGATTTGTGAGTTTCTGTACACTGCTTCATAAATAGACTACTTCACTGTCAGGAATATAATGCTCGAGACACAGTCAATGCTCATATGGTCCACAGGAAAACTGTCTTGTGATTTTCCAGTCTCATGAAGCAAAAGGTGAGGATTGTGTGTAAGATTGAAAATGAACCAATGTAGCATTGTCAGGGACAGCAATATCTCCGATGTTTTTAAGTCAGTAAGCTTGTCATGATTGATAGATGCAACTTTCAAATGTGAAATCACCGGCCACGGCAAAATGGGCAGCGGACATGGGCTCCCGGTTTTAGCTGGTTGCTTACAAGCACATAGCAAAGGATCGGGGATGTCCTGCGGAACATTGAAAATGAGATTGTTGAGGAGTTGGATGTGACTAATAAGAATAGTATTGTTAGATTTGCTCAGAGATGCTATATTGTTATTGAACATGACTATTACGGTAATATCTACATTTTCCTTGACTTTTTCCCAAAACACTAAAACGAGGTTTTGCTAGACGCATGCGAGCACTTGTCATGTACTGAAAGATTGGGACAATTTAATTTTCACAAATGATCATTATTTATTTCCAGACTTGTTCTTCATTCGTTTTGAATGCTGACGTATCAGTACCAGGAGAATTTTTCTGGGTAACGGAGGAACAGGCAAGCAGCCAGATGAATGTGAATTTTTGGGGTGCTGTAAATACTGCGGAAGCTTTTCATAGCAAACTCTTAGAGCATAAAAGTAATGACACGCATATATTTAATACGTCAAAGATTTTGTTTCGAAAGTTCTAATTCAGTTGACAATTCTAGGTCGGTTACTAAGCATTTTACTGGAATGAAAGCAAAATTGGAGCGGATGAATTTAGCGGAATTTTAAGGTTCAACTTTAGAACAGTTCAGTAATCATTTTTAGGGTGGCGTCAGCCCCTAGTAAAATAGCCATGTCCGTACGTCCGTGTGTTACTTGTGTCAAAAGTAAGGCTAAGTTCTTAGTTGGTTGAAATCGGCTGGATAGTTTTTGAGAAAAAAATTATTGAAATTTTGGACTTCAAGTCAAAGGGCAGTTATCTCCAAAACTAATGAATGTATTTCAATGAAATGTTTTGTGAATATTGTTTATGTAAATAGTAATAGCTGTTGTTCATGTTGAAATCGGCCTTGTAGTTTTCTCGGAAAATATTATTGATATTTTGAACTTCAAGTCAAATGACAGCTATCTCTAAAACTACAGAATCGATTTAAACGAAATGTTTTGTGAATATTACCCTACGCGAAGCCTCAAATTATCGCGTAGCGATGATTTTTCTTTTCTTTTTAATGAAATAACGCCACCCATAGAACCCCTGGTATAAGGCTCTCAACGAGTCGGATAAATTGATCATCCGATCCGAACCGGAATTTTCGAATGAAGTATCCGATCCGTGTCATGGTCATGGGTAATGGATGGATACATAATATGTATATAAATAATTTAACGGTGTAAGGCATTGCCAAATAAAATACATAGCCAAAATTAAATTTTCTTTTGCCGTTGTCAGGAGCATCATCTGCTATTAATTTTGACAATTTAAATAAACTTTTGAATATAAAATCTAATCATTTCTTTACTACTTTCTTGCTGATATTTATTATTGCATTAAAATTAATAGTTTGACTTTTGTCCTTTAATTTTGTTCTTCATTTGTTTTAATTTTTGCAATAAAATAAAAATATTGATTTATTGAAACCATAACCTACAAAAAATTTCATTATTGTATTAAAAATAATAGTTTGACTTTATAAAATTTATAAAGAAGTGGCCAGCCAAAAAACTGAACAGCTAGATTTGCATGACATGGCTCCTCGTCTGAATTGAAATAAAGCACAAATATGTTCATGATATAAATGTTTTGCTCCATAGCACTGATAACGCTTAAGCGTGGATTACACGGGGATGTAATAGATATAATTAAGAACAGAAATATTGGTGTCAGGATTTGAGGAACAAACTGACGGTTGTTCCCGAGTTAATCCTGGAAGCCTTGTCATCTTGGAAAGGAGGGCTTGAACCTACCGCTGATAGTTTGGTTGGACTGGGATTAGAGGTGCTAACAGAGCCACGATTTCCAGTAGAACCTGATTTCCTTGGAATGGATCCTGATAAATCTGTTGATGTTTGGCCTTGTGACCCAGAAGACTCCCGGGCTGATTTATTTGCAGCATGAATTGAGGGTCTGTCAGTGTCTGAAGTTTTTAAAGAAGCTCCAGCTGGTATAGGTTCGGGCCCTCCAATGGGTTTGCCCGGGAATGAAAACATTGGGCCTTGGTAGGGCACGATAGGCACGGCAATTGAAGTAGACCATCGTTGCGGGACTGGCACAGCGAGAGGAGGCGCGACTTGAGGAAGCACGGCTTGAGGAGGCACGGCTTGAGGAGGCGCGGCTTGAGGAGTCGCGGCTTGAGGAGTCGCGGCTTGAGGAGTCGCGGCTTGAGGAGGCACGGCTTGAGGAGGCACGGCTTGAGGAGGCACGGCTTGAGGAGGTGCGGCTTGAGGAGGTGCGGCTTGAGGAGGTGCGGCTTGAGGAAGCACGGCTTGAGGAGGCACGGCTTGGGGAATCACGGCTTGAGGAGGCGCGGCTTGAGGAGATGCTTTAACTGTTTTAAAAGGTGGGGGCTTCTCCTCAGACGCTAGTTTATTTTCTTTTTTATTCTTTTTTATTTTTTCAGCTGGAAACATTTTACTTATATTATTACTACGGTGAATATTAGTCATTGCCATAATTTAATTAAGTCTTTGGAAACTTACATTTCTCAATAGGCGTTTTACTTTGTTTTCCTGATGATTTAGATTTGGACTTAGTGGATTGTTTGTCTGAGTTATTCAAAAGGTACAAAACTAATTTCAACAATTCTATACAAAACACTCAGTTTTTTCAAGTGAATGCCAACAAATCGAAAATCAGCATATGCCCTTCCTTATTTCAAATTTTCTTTTTCTACGGGGTTTATTAATAAATGTTCACGTATCAACAGTAAAACAAACTTCATCATTCATTTTGAAACCGAGAGGACACATTTAACTATAATGGTAAAAATACTCAGATAATAGAAGTACAAATCCACGGGAACAACAAATAATACCTATCAACATCAGCGGAAAAAACACACGTACACTTTAAAATATAATGTTTACATGTACACATAAACTAATCATTCTTACTTTTGGTTTTCCTAGATGTGGAACTTGGTTCAGACGAGATTAACTTAGGAGGCTTTGATTTTGTAATTTTCCTGAATCTGTGGTAAAGCCCGAGACCGTTTATCGTGGAAAATAATCCGAGCGGGAAAAATACCACATAGTATGACAATTCTATCCAGAGTTGATAAGTGTAGTTGAATTTTGTATCAAAACTTCTCTGATTTTCTTTGTCCAGCGCAGTGACCATTTTATTTATCACGAGAGAAATAAAAATCATGTAGGCGAATGAGATCCAGACAACCATGAAATGAAGCAAGCTTGACAATAAGCAGACGTGTGGGTGCTTCTATGGGGGAAATAGTTTTATCCTATTTTGCATAAAAAGATCTGAAAACGCCCATTTTGCAGGAAGCAGTACCTGCCTTAATTAGCTTTTCAATTTTAGTACAAAGCCCTTTAATCATATTTTTAAATAATCTAAAATGTGTAAGTTTGAATGAAATAATTACTATTAACGACCCAATCAGCAGCGCCGTGGCTCCGACAATGGCTATAACGCATATTGTAAAGGGTATGAAAATAGTCGCTTTTGATACTGCGGTGTGAAGATGTGCACATGTACATATGTAAACTCGTTAAACGATTCTAATATTTTATAAAGTTATTTTATAGTTCATTGCATATGAAGAAAACTAACGTGTATTTAGCTCTTCGTCCGATAACCCTATAAGCTTGAGTTGCACTTCTGCTGCAGCATCCTCTCCTGTCACCTTTTGATTCTTCGTTGAAACGTTTTCTACTGAACCCAAAAAATAATATGCGTGGCCAAATACAGCAGCACTTTCATAAATGACAACGTGTTCTGGTACTGGAGATAGGCGGCCATTAGCTATGTACATGAAACATTCGACTAATAAAGTTATAGCGGATATTTCTGCGAAGTGAAAACACCTAATCAGGTGGCTTCAGATTGTTGCTCTTATACAGAAAGTCTCTCCCATGAATGTTTTCTTCTGGCTGGTGTTACCAATGGTCTGGTCCGGACAATTTATACTGGTCCGTTATTGGTCTGGTCCAGTGTGATCCAACACTTACAAGGTAAGATTTTGGGATGGTACAAGCCGATTCAAACTAAGCATAGCACATTTTTTAGTACTCACCTAGTATGTTTCAAAACTCATGTAACTCGAGTGCATTTTGCCCCGTTCTCCTAGGACACGTCACCAAAGTTTCAAAATTTAAAACGATACCTGTCTTTTCAAAAAAAGTTAATGTTAAATCCCATAAGGATTTTGAGTTTTTGAAAGTCGATGACATTTTGATTTTCGCTATTACGTGTCCTAGGAGAACGGGGCAAAATGCACTCGAGTTACATGTGTTTTGAAACATACTAGGTGAGTACTAAAACATGTGCTATGCTTTGTTTGAATCGGCTTGTACCATCCCAAAATCTTACCTTGTTAGACCCGACCGATACAATTGGTCCACCTTCAGGACCAGAGCAGACCACAGGACCATGGTCCTAAAAGTACGCGAAATAAACATACATGAGTTACTGAAATCCCATGGAACAAACTAAAAATGTCATTTCTGGTGATAAAACAATAATGTCACTGTATAAAATGCGATTGTTCAATTACTCTCAATGGTTTTCTGGACCATGGTCTTTGGTTTGGTCTGAGCTTCGGACCAGATCAGTTTCATAAAATTTGGATCACACCAGACCATTGGCATCACTACTTCTGCCGTACACATAAATAATTATATAAATTATCTATTTATATATTGCAATACTGCATTTTCATGTACGGTCAGTACAACCTGTATCAGTACAGTAATTTCATAAAGCACGAGTGATATGATCAGTCATGTTTTCTGATTACGACTAGTTTTTATAATAAAATAACACGATTAATATGTTCAAACTTGCGTGGTTCATACTATTGTTGCCGCCTTTTTGAATGTTTTTGTAGAAACCGGGAAAGAATTTTGACCAGATGAGTAATGGGTAAGTTAGAAATATAACTTGAATACCCTAAAACAGAGCTGTGATTTAGTACAGCAAGGAGTTCTATTACAATAGGATTTATATTACAGTAGCTACAAAAGTTCTCATTACAAGTTCCACCGCGGCTAACAGAATGCTCCCCAATACTATGGCATAACCTGGGCAGCAGCACTCGCATAAGAAACAGGAATTCCAGGTGGAACTGAATTTCTGCAATACTTTATTCCGTCCTGACAATGACGTTGTCAGTGTGTCTTTTTCCAGCAGGGATCCAGCCAGAGGAATCTGTGACATTTTCTATAAATTACTTGTGCCAGGGTCGTTTTAGCTCACAGTTGTAGGTATGTTGGATCTAGGATTGATACTACAAAAAACTGTCGACGCAAGATGGCAGATGCATCTGCTTCCGAGTCAGAATTCGAACTGAACACTATTCTCGACTGTATGGCGTATGGCCATTCATTATTTAATAGTCACTGTCGCTGTACACAGTGTACACTTATTTATAAATATCACCAAGCAATGAACTTCAAGTCTTGTTAATGTAATTACCAACTCGAATCTCATAAAATCAGATATCCACAATCCACACTATTCAAAGTTCGGATAGTCTCCGCCCGTGGCGCTTCGCATCTCTTAATAATTTTGTTTTATATAACTAGTATGTACAATATTAATATTGTACATATAACCAATCGTATACACTAAACTAACTCGACACTAACAATAATTATTTACTAGCAATCGAGCCATCCGCCGATGCGGAAGGGATGGTGGTGCCAATGAATTTAAATTTTAACCATAATTTGAATGCAATAATAATTTTTTATATACAAGGTCGGGGCGACCTTAGCCTATTTAAGAAATTACCTAATATTCAATGATTACTTTTTTTACAACATTTCGTAAATAGCTATTTGTAGCATCTTCATTGCTGGAGTGGCTTCATCTTTAACTACTAGCAACTAGCACTGCACAACCAGCAATTGCTGGCTCAGCGAGCCAAATGGGAATAGGGAAGGCAGTAAATAGTTGTATGAACTAGCATAATAATAGCACAACCCTAATAAAAGTGTAGACTAACATACGGTAAAATAATTTTTTAATTTAATTTTGCTTTAATAATTTTTTATAATAATTCTCACTTCTAATTTGAAAGAGTGGGCCGTCTTGGTGGTAGACAGGTGCCCGTGGCAATGTCGCCGCCCTTGCTACTGTATAATGCTTTAATATTATTTTTTTAATTTAAAAAAAATAATTTATTTAACCAGCTATTGCTGGCTCAGCCAATAAAAAAAGCGCGCGGAAATTCGAATATGGAGCTAAAATGTATGTTCAATCTGAATTTGCGCGCCAAATCTACAAGACAATAAGAAAGCTGCATCTAATTTAAAAATAAGTACAAAAAATAAAAGAGCATCCTCTCTACTAAGTTGAAAGAGTAGCCCGTCTTCGTCTTGGTGTAATACGGATTTGAGATTCAAATTTACACGCGCTTTTTGTATTTGCCGAGCCAGAAATAGCTTAATAGCTTGGGGGGCATTCAAGTAATTCATAACGCAAAATTGGCCAAAATTTCACCCCCACCCACCTGATGTAACGTTAGGGTAACGCTGATTAAACTACCACCTACCTGACATAACGCGTTACATGTGTTTTTAAATACATTAGATTAAATATATGTATGCCTGCTTAAAGACTACGTTTCATCCGGTAAAACTATAGGTTTATTCAATTTGTGGCTTCAGCCTCACATTCAACAAATGGACTTTTTAACCAGTCAGGAATACTTTCAATAACTTCAATGTCACTATCTTCGTCATCACTGTCTGCATACCCTTGTGCAACACATTCAATAATGTCCTGCGTTTATACTTTCAATTGCTTGAAAAAATGAAGTCAGGCAGAATTTATGAAGTAAATGTCCACAGCTTAAAACTACAGCGTGATAATCACTTCCTTGATCCCCTCCGGATTTCTCCGAAGGGGTTCGAAACATGCTCCACATGCAATAAATTGCGCCATTTAAAATTTCCAAATTAATAAAAAAAATTCAATAAATGATGCACAATACTTAAAATCTTAAAAGCGAATTTGGCTTTTCCCTTTACAAATGTTTTCAAGGATTAATTTGCAAAATCGTATATGCATGAAATTTACGTTACGTGTCTCTATAATAGAACCACCAAATCGTCGTAAACTTCGAAGCTTTAAAATCGAGTCATTTAATTTTCAGAGGTAAGAACGATCATCAAAACATGGCGTTACGTACGAAGGTGATCTACGACCCCCCGATGCAGGTAACAAACCATTACGTTAGTTTGTAAGGCCACCCACTACCCCTGCGTTATGAATTATACTTGAACGGCCCCTTGCTAAATAAATTATTGGAATTTCTTTTTTCAAAATTAAAAAACAATTAAAGCATTACACCATAGCAAGGGCGGCGACATTGCACGGGCAGCCGTCCACCACCAAGACGGCCCAGTCTTTCAAATTAGGAGAGAGAATTATTTTTAAAAAATCGTAAAGCAAAATTAAATTAAAAAATTATTTTACCGTACGTTAGTTTACACTTTTACTAGGATTATGCAGTTAGCTATTGCGTACAACTATGAAACGCGTCTTTTCCTAGAATCAAAGCGTTCATTCAAAAAATTTTGTGGCCAGTTCTAATAATTTTAGTAAAGTTGTCCAGCATAATGCATATTAACTACGAAAATTTCAAAACAAGGCTGGCTGACAAACATTTGGCCTGCTTAAATAGTTTAATTTAATGTTTTAAAAGCACCATATATAATCTGCGTAAATAAGTACAAAAAGTAAAAGAGCATATCGTTGTAACAAAACACTAAAAATAAAAAAGGGTCCTCTCTAGTAATTTCAAAGAGTAGACAGTCTTCATCTTGGTGTAATACGGATTTGAGATTCAAATTTACGCCCGCTAAATAAATTATTAAAATTATTAAAAATTGTTCTTTTTTAAAATAAATTATTACAGTAGCAAGGGCGGCGACATTGTCACAGGCATCCATCAACCACCTAGGCGGCCCACTCTTTCAAATTAGAAGAGTACTAGGAGCACTGCACAGCCAGCAATAATTGCTGGCTCAGCGAGGCACAGGCAGTAAATAGTTGTATACATGCAATAGTATAATATTAGAATAACCCTAGTAAGAGTGTAGACTAACGTAAGGTAAAATGATTTTTTAACTTAATTTTGCTTTAATAATTTTTTTAAATAATTACTATTCTCTCTAATATTTTGAAAGAGTGGACCGTCTTGGTGGTAGACGGCTGCCCGTGGCTATGTCGCCGCCCTTGCTACTGCATAATGCTTTATTTTTTTTTAATTTAAAAAAAAATAATTTAAAATTTTTTTTTAATTTAAAAAAAATAATTTTAATATTTTTTTTAAGTTAAAAAAAAGAATTTAATAATTTATTTAGCCAGTTATTGCTGGCTCAGCCAATAAAAAACAGCGCGCGGAAATTTGAATCTCAAATTCGTATTACACCAAGACGAAGACGATGACGAAGACGAAGACGGCCCACTGTTTCAACTTAGTAGATAGGATTATATTTAAACTTTTAAAAATAAACTATTAGAGCATTATACTGTAGCAAGGGCGGCGGCATTGTCACGGTCAGCCGCCCCGGGGTCTCGCGACGCGAAACCCTTGGGCTTTCTTAATACTTACTACAATTTATCGTAAGCTTTTTTGTGACGATTAAAATTCTCAAGGACAAAGTTGGGATGCAGTTGATATTTATCTATCGAAGCCAATGTTTTTACATGGTCAACTGTATGTTATATAAATATTAAGATCACTGTAGATGACACTGCAGAAAGGAGAAGGAACCTACACAGTAATTGTGTATTTAAAGAATTTGTGTAATACAGTTTATAATCATAAGTATTGTATTTCAGAAGCAAGCATCATTATTTAAAAAATATTCGATTAAAAAAATCATTTCGGCAACAGAATTTTAATACTAGCGGATCAATCCGTTATACTGTGTTGGTGTTGTTATTGGGAGATTATTATCAACCGACGCAGACGGTGGCTTGATCTGCTCAAAGAGAATCCCAAATTGCACTAATTTCAAATGAGGGTGAATACCCGTTTGTTTTATAGGAAAGTAGGCATTTGGTTATCAAAACCGTTTTTACTCATGGTCAACTCTATGTAGCATTTCTTGGAGCCACTTCTTAATACAGTGTAAAAGTATGTGCGGATCAGGGGGAACTACAGGGTGAAGAGAATGGTACTTATACAGTTAATTGTGTGGAGCCAGAAATATTATAAACTTTGCAGAGCAACATATAGAAGGAAAGTTCAAGTGAAATTTGTCGACACTGAGCGTCAAAGCAAAACAATTGATGACAGAAATGAAACATTTACAACAAATATTGTTTTAAGGAAGTTTTAATCGTTAAATTTACTTATTTGTAAAAATGTATGCGGGACCAACTCCCAGTCGCGGTCCCGTGATCAAAAATGGGTCATGAGCACAGCCTTAGTGTGAAGTTGACTATTATCAGGTTTTAATATGTTACGACGAACCAAGGTGTCAAGCAAATTTCCCTGCGGAGCAGGTCTTTTTACTAGTATTATTTTATTAGTTTACAATATTGTTGGTGTTGAATACGTTATAAATTAGGTAGATGTTTTATTAAAGACATTTTTTTGAAGATACTTTTACTTCAGTTTTTATTTTGTTTTTAAATTTCGTGGAGCGCAAAAATCATCTATGCACTTCCCGAACGCTTCCAGGAAAAAATATTATGGATAGCTTCAGAACCAACTGACCGATGATGGTGATTGGTAATCTAAAGCGTAAAGTCGTTGCGAGACCTAACTATATATAGTTAGATCTTTTTAACGTTACAATATTTTTTTCAGCCACCGACACCCCACACGTTTTGGCACCCTTGCTATCCAAAACCGTGTATGGTTACCATTTAAAATGCCTTGTAAAAATATCTTGATGTTCCCACTGAACAGCTTTTCGGAAAATTTGATGGAGGGTCCAAGTACCATTCTAAAGGGCAATAAAAAAAGTCCAACGTCAAACCGGTGAAGGTTTGGATGTTATTCAAAATCAAACATTGGGACTTTAAGACAGAAATAAGTGAAAATTCACAAACGCAGTTTGATCCACGTTCTTAAATAAATCTAAAATTTTAATAATCCAGTATGTACTGCTTAATAACCAATACAGATGTGGGCAATCTCCTTAAACATTATGTTAATGCAAATATATAAAATATAATAATTACAGAGAAATTAGCATTTCCCTCTAAAAAATATAAAAATTAAATCTCTTTCTAGAAAAACATTATGTTGCTTTGTATTAAAATTAATGAACACCTGTTCGAATACATTTGAGTCTAGACTTTACTGGTACTCATTCATTTATAATTAAGATAATACGTAATTAATGGTCGTAAGTGCTCGTAGCAGAAAATACTATAATCATTTCGTGTTTTGCATTCTTGCTAAATAATTATCAGATATAGCAAGATTTGGCTACATTCATAGTGCAAAATAAGTTTCGGAGACATTGATGTTACTATGAAGTAATATTTTTATAGTTAATATACAAAATGCCCTGAAGTCCCTAACTAACAATTAGTCTGCGAGCACAGATGGTCTCCCAAACGAATTTAGGAAATACGATACCCCCGAACTATGCCTCAAATTGCTCGCTCTCTTCAACTCAGCGCTTTCTGGAAGGGCGACCCCTAAGGTCTGGTCTGAGGTAGAACTTTGTATGCTTTTTAAGAAAGGGGACAAACCCCAGCCTCACAATTACAGAGGTATTACTATACTTAACGTCATTACAAAACTTCACTCGTGTATTACACAGCCGATGGTATGTTTGGAGAAACCAACAATGCTCTCCCCGAAAATCAGGCAGGGTTTAGAATCAAATATTCATTGATGGTAATTGTTCAGGATAAAACTGATATACCCAGTGGCAAACGTTTTTCCTCATTCGTAGACATGACCAGAGCCCTTGACATACTAAATCTTCATCTTCGGGTAACTTCATGGTATTTTCCATCTGAGGGTTTACCAAATGACCCTCAACATACACTTGTGTAGCTCTGTAACATCATACTGCACTATTAAATGTATTACAGTAGTACAGCTGCATCCTTGTGGAACTACATCAAATCATTTTTAAAAAAGTTAGCAATTCACTGAAATCCCGTGCAGAGAACAACATTTACAAGCAGTGCGTCAGTTAATGCAGAGCACTTTGACCTCAAAAATCCAAACTTGGAACAATAAAATAACAATAATTAAATTGAACAATTAAACAAATATTTGGACCCAAGTTGTTTGATGTGGACTGTAAAAAGAAAAAACAAGTAAACCAGCAAATGAGAAATTTACGAAAATGTCGTAAAAAGTTTAACACAAATATGTTAAAAGACCTTACCAAATTAAAGACGGAATACAAACATCTTTGTAATAATAAAAAGCAACACTACAACAAGAAAGTACAGGATAAAAATGTCAACAGTAGAAACTCGACACAGTTCTAGAAAGCTATCAGCACCTTTCGCAGACCCAAAATGGAACAAGCCAGCAACGAAATCTTAAATCAGACGTGGGAACATCACTATAGACAACTACTCGAGGAAACCAATACCGTTGCTGAAACGAATGCCAAAACAATCGTAAGGTTAGAGAAGTATATTGGAGGAAGTAAGCGTGGCTTTGAAAACATTAGCAAATAAAGCAACTGGAAATGACGGGGTCTGGAAGGCACTTGATTACAACTCACAAATAATTCTGACGGCAACACTATAAAGCATATTCCCTAGCAAAATACCCAATCTCTGAAAATCACGCGGTATACCAAAAGGGAAATATCTGTGCTCAGCATTTATTCGCCATGTATAGCATAATCTTTAAAACTCTTCAAAAGCTGAAAGATAAACTATACACACTGTTTGTTGAACTGAGCCAAGCGTTCGACAAAATAGTTTAAATGCTCCTTTGGAACCGGTTAAGACATAAATGACTTCGCGAGCATCTTGTAAATATAATACATGATCTATACAGTAAAGCCAAGACGCAGATTCGGGGACAACAAGGCCTACCGGATTTCATCAAAATCAACGGGTGCCGAAAGGGTAAACCTTATCAGCAACGTTATTCTCCATATACGTTGACAAGATATTGAGGAGCATATTACTCTATGCGGACGATATAGTGCTTCTCTCAGAATCAAATTGTGACCTGCAGCTACAAATAAATCAACTACAAAAATATTTTGACTGTAATAATGTAAAGGTAACCTGGGAAAACAAAAGTAATTAGTTTTACAAAGAACGGTAGATACAGTGTATACAAGATGTATTCACATGGATAAATGATACTATCGAAATTGTTACTAATTATACATATTTAGGCGTACCATCCAAGTCGACAGGACTATTTGCAAGAGCTAAAGATCACTTCATAGGAAAGACTAGAAAAGCAGAAGCTAATCTATTCCAGTTATTCTAGAATGCCCGAATTAACCATATCGAAACAACTGTAAAGCTTTTCAACTCGTTAACAACGTCTATACTACTATATGCAGCTGCTATTTGGGGACTTCACTATCTTACGGACATCCAGATGTTTCAAATTAATTTTCTGTGGAAACTCCTACGAACAACCAATAATGCTCCTGGACATGCACTTAGGATTGAATAAGGGACCCCCAGCATCAAATGTCTAGTGTTTAAATCAATTATGAAATTCTTATATAAAACCGTGTTAAACGCATGTGATGTGTGTGTGGTAATCACGTACAACTGATTTAAGGAACTGCAAAACAAAAAATTACTAAAATACAATTGGATAATGTAACTACAGATGTTTAAAGAAGCGAACTTGAAATCTGAATTTGTATAAATCTTGGAGGATCGCACACAAATTATGCCTTCATCTGTTATCGCAAATTATCTTTGGTCCGTTAACAAGGATGTGTCGGACTTTCAATCTAATGTTAGACTAACACAGCTGGTTCACATCAAACAGAATGTACTGGTAAGCAAATTCTACAAGTTGGGATTGAATTGGAAAGTAGTGTAACTTAAAAAATATTAGGTTGGGGCCACCGATTATCAACACAGGTCCAAGAACAATTCTACTTAACGGAATTGACAAAAGATGGAAAACTCGCGATAAAATAGTCACCTGCTAATTTTGTAACCTACAAGCAGCTGAATACCACTACCATATCATGTGGGAGTGCAGGCAGTACGAATTATACAGAGGTAACATTAACTTGTTCAATGATGGAAGCATCTCAAGAGAAAATTACATTACGAAAATGTTCTATAGAGAAAATAACAGACATGAATTTATGAAACTTTTTCTGTTCTGGGTCAGCGCCATGAAATTACGAAATGTTTTAAACGATCTAATAGGGAATCAATGTTATTATGCTATCTTACGATGGAGTTTGGTTGAAGAGTTATAAGTTTGGTGGTAAATAACTTAATGAAAGTTCTCTTGGAAGTTTTGTGCTGACTGATAGATCGATGGTTTATTAGAATAAAATACTTTAAATGACTCATAAACAATGTAGCACTATAGAATAGAACTGATACTTCAATTGAATTAAAGGATGGGAAAAGAATAGGAATTAGTTGATGGTACTGATGGCTGCATAGTCCTAATTGTGTCCGAATCTAAAGTCGTAGCCTGGAGCCAGATACTAAAATTGACACAAAAAGAAAGAAGAATTAAAATCTTTGAGATTCTACTTAAACTGAAATCGCCTGTGTATTCGAGTCGACCAATGCGGTGGATTGGGACTGGTTATTTGTGAGGTGTGCTCACCCTGAGTATTGGCGATGATCTTGTTGTTCTTGGTTAAAAACTGAGTAAGGAAAACTGGCTGTTGCTGGACTGAGTAGCGGAGAACCAATCAGAAGAGTCCTGGGATTGAAGTCAAGTCAGGTCATTGGGCTAATTACCAACCATGTAGTAAGCGAATGACCATTGCTACTTGTAATGGGTAGAACCTTATGAATTGTGATTAGTTCAAGAGGACCGGTGAGTCTCCAGGTATGGAAATCTGATTAGAGCAGGAAAGAGGATAGCAGAGATAGGACTCATGTTCAAATAGGTAAAACCAGGATTTCAAATGAGGTATCTTCAAACCATCTCATATTTAGCATGTTGGAGCTAGGGAATGTAAGATAGATAAAGGCGATGTGGCAACACTGCACATCATAACTTAGGAAGCATATAGTACCTTAATGCTTTTTAGGGTAGACATCTTAATATAATGTTAATTATTTCGAAAATGAACCCACAATCGTAAACTTAGAATTAGTGTTCTAGATAGCTTTATCTATGACCTTTCGAATAAGGTATAACTCATGTAAGGTTTGCCGAAGGCATATAGCTAATAACAAAAGAATCAAGTGAGGTAACTATGTACTTTACGGTATCTTCAATACAAAAGGTTAATTATTGAAAGAATTAACCTACAATCGCAGACTTCTGATGACCGCTCTAAATAGCTTAACCTATGACCTTTCGAATGAGGTATAAATCATATAAGGTTAGCCGAAGGCATATAGCTAATAATCAATAATCACAGGAGGAAGTCATAGGATTCAAGATACAGTCTGTCGTAAAATATTGATTATTTCAACAACAAATATAATATCGTAGAAATATTATTAGCCTTCTGAATAGCTTAAAGTATGGTCTTTCCAATGGTATATGGATCATATATGATTACTCGCACGGATATAGCTAAGAACTGAACAATCAATAACCTTTATATATGAGAATACACTCATGTAAATTTAATTTACCAATCAGTAAAGCACACAATGTAAGTAGGTGTTGTAAGGGCCTAGGCCATATCGACATTATCGACGTAATAAATTATTATTATTATTATTTCTTGGGAGTGATTCATCTATAACAGAAAAGATCTGTTTAACAATTTTTACCATTAATTTAAATAAAGAAGGAACCTAGTTAGTTCAAAGGTTTAGCCTCTCGACCAGAAGTAATTTTAGAACGAGATAATGTAAATGCGAGAGATAATACACTGGACAAGTTTAAATGAACTAAGGAAATTTAGAATTTACAGTGATAATTTCCAGACATAATATGTACGTACATAAATCTCAGGACATATATTTGTGTATGAATAGTAATTATGAGACAACAAATCTACTACCGTACTTTTGTGCTTATTTAATACAATTATGTGAATAATTGTACACATTTATCTACATGCATACACGAAATATTCACATTACGTATATTATTTTACTCTACTTAAGCCAATATTTATAATGTAATTAAAACAAATATCAAAAATAATTTCGTATTCATTTTCCAAATAATGTACACACGGTTTAAAAATAGAAATGATCTGATCTTGTATAAGGTCATCTTGATGTACAATAGCATAACATCTCTAAATCTGCAGTGTTAACACAGCTGACATCAGTAGAGATTTTATTCATGCGAAGAACATTGCCTTTAATTTTACATTCTCCTGTTGAACTGCAGTTTATAGTTGCTTCGAATAAGAAAGAACCAGGGTTAGTGATGAATGCCAACACGTAATTCCTTGAATCGGAGCTTCCATCTATCATTACGGCCCCAGCAGTAATTTTCTTCAGGGAAAAATTTGAGCACTGTCGAGGTAGCAACGCGTTGATATAATTCAAAGCAGTTCTCACTGCTGATAGAAGTTCCGGTGAGTCCATTGGAATTTGTTTGGGAGTAGCGCATGGGCAAAAATGTGGAGCAATGCTAGCATCCGAGCATGTTCTGTTAGTGGGTATGCTGGCAAACATCGAGGATCCATATGTACGTTCCACTAAAACGTTCTTTTCGCTATCCAATTTGTTAGCTTTACCTGATGAAAAGTATTGCAGCACGTGGCGAAATGTTTGGTACAAATCGAAGGGTGAGAGTAAATTTCTGCCAAAATACATTTTTTATAGAGAAGGTATACTATATTTCATTGTCGTGTAAAGGCAAGTTTATTCTGATTACTATAACTCCTCACGGGTCGAGTAGTTACCCATACCGTACTCGAATAGTCGGGCCAAATTCCCCCTCGATCCGGACTTGTGTATTTAAGTACGAGTAAAAAATCCTTTACTCGGGGGACGGTGTTATATTTCTTAGTTCTTTACCGAACTTGGACCGTACTTACGAGTATGAAACGTTTATACCGACCGACCCGTAGAACTCGAACCGTACTCAAGTATCAAGTACACCAGACAAAAACAATTTTGTAGACTTCATTTTTTTAAGGAGAGATTGACATATAAAACAAGTAGTAAATTGAGCTAACAAGAATTTTTTAACTGCAACTTACGAACAGTGTTTGCAATGAAAATTTCTTCCGAGATTAAAATGCTGATGAACTATAGATCGAGATTTGATACTGCCAGTCACATCGACTGGATTCTTTTCAGTCAGGTCAAAATCATTCTCAATCTCCATTAATTCTGCACTATTCTCCAGTTCCATGATATTTTAAGTTGATATATAGGTACTTAGTACTTAATAACTACAGTAGTACTCCATTCGGATCTGTAACAATGATTTACTGTAACTCAAAAATTGTCTCAGCTTCGTTAGATACTCGTTAGAAATATACTCAAGTCCGAGTACGAATACGGCCGATGAGTACAAGTACCAATCTTAAGTTGATGCCACACTCGACCCGTACTCGTGCTCAAAACTCATGTATCTACTCGAACTCGTGAGGAGCTATACTGATTACAGTTGCATTTTGTGAAAATCTCTCACAAATACCTGGAATTTAATTTTAACTCCTTGGCCCATAAAGGAAATTCAGACTGAAGTTTCGGAGGTAAGTACACCCAAAAATTGGGAAGCTTGTCTTCAAACCAACCGAAAAACGTTTCCCGAAATGTCCCGTACCTAAATCCATGATCACTCATGAAGAACAAAATAGTATTACTGAGATTCAGGTTATTAAGAAAAGCTGTGAATATATTATCCGCGTGTGCAGCTGCAGACATATCACTATGTGCAAGGCCGGTAAGCCAAGTGAACACAAAATATGGGGTTCCATTAGTTTCGGACAGATTCTCTATGTTATTAATAAAACTGAATATTTTTTGCTCAATTGTATCTGGGCCGGCACAATATTTGGAGTGGAGCTGTGTAACAAAAAAATAAATAAATGTAATTAATTTTAAATAGCTCCACACAATGGTTTGAGTAGAATAAAATAAAAGACTGTCTCACCGGTCCAAAAATATTCTGCATGAAAGGCCTCATATAAAAATCTACTTGTTGTTGAACAAACCCAGTCTTGAATCTATTAAATGCATTAAGTTCTGGAGAGTCCTCTAAATGTGCCGTTATATACTGGGCTTCATTGAAATCCTTCCAAATATACGGGCATGAGTCTTGGGCAGTTAGAGGAGTAAAATAACACGCTTTCTCCAAAGATGACTCATTCAGACCCGACAAAAACGCTACAGCGTTCGGGAAAGTGTTTTCTCCCACTGCAAAACACTCCATTTTAATTAATCTAGTTCAACATAATTTTTAAAGTTTGTTTCTGATTAAATGTACCCTTTGTATATCCAAGCATTTCAACGGCCCCAATGTGTTTCAAAAATTTTCGAGTGCTTGGCATCGTCCTCTGGAAGTTCAGTTTGGACATGGAATCAATACCGATTACCAGAACATTCGGAGGTTTTCGTTTTCTAGATTTTATTTCATTCCAGAAATGTACTTTCTTAGCTGTACTTTTTCGGTAATGTTTTTGCACCAACGCATGATGATCTCTATATACCACGTCCTGGTAAAATGGCCAAAGTTTTGAGATACAATTAACCCGTATAAACTCTGACGGAACATAATTAACCTCCTTGTCAAGTGGTACACAATCCTTTGATACTCTTTAACCAATAAACAATTATTAAATTTATACTTAATAATGTATCATAAAAAAATCAGGAAAAAATTAGAAAAAAATGTATAATTTTCAAGATACAGTCGACTCTCTATAATAAGTTTCCCCTGTACCGACACAAGGACATGATGAGATGTGTTTACACTGTTTACATGCTAAATCATGAACAAAATATGTAAATCCCGATAACGACAGTTCCCTTGTAACGGCACACAACTGCATGCTACTGGAGTGTATTTATTAGAAGTTGACTGTACCCAATTCTTACAATATTACAGCATCCGCTTGATCATCGTATTTTTCAAGTGTCTGTTCCACTCTGGAGATGGCTCTGTAACAACAATGAATGTTGTTAAACGAGTAACCCTCGCTCCTGATTGCCGTTAAGTTTACTACCACGTTCTAAGGAATCATATATTCATCTGTAAAATTAATTATTAATATAACGTCATTATTACAGTACAATTTCAAACCATTCCTTACTGTGCCTACAACGTATGTCCAACGCCTGTTGCTTCGGCAGTTCGTGGGTTTGGAAGGTGAACTTAAATACGGCAAAATTGACATATCCAATGCATTCAGGTTTGGGATTTTGCATGACTCTGTGTCCACGATGAACCCCGCTGAACTAATTTTCTCTCCGTCCAGGAAATCTATTGTCACGTGAAGTGCAAATCGTTTAAAATCGCTGCCACGCGCCTTAAGAGACTCATCAGTTATACCCATTTTGTCTATCAGGGCAAAATGCAATATTTGAACACATTCCTGTATATCTAAAATATTATTTTGGGCTTCTAAAACAATTTTTCGGTGAAGATTCAAAATATATCTGTATTTGTGATTGCAAGCAAAATCGTTTTACTGGGTACCGGTCTCCCTAGTTGTACATACTTACACAAGTTAATTACATAAAAACAAAACAGAACCAATTAACTACTATTACATACTAAAAGACCTGCTCTATAAGTAGCCCATTTTACTTTGAGGATAAATTGCACTTTGTGTACCGTTTTGCTTGTAACTGAAAATGTATCTAGTAAATTTTGACTCTGCACGGATAATTTGAAATACAGGCTAGCTATAGTTACAAGACTAAAACTTAACATTCAGTTATAGTATTTGAGTATTTTAGAAGAAATTACAATTGGGATGTGAAGGGTTCCAAAACTCGTCATCATATTTCAAAAAGGTTAAGATGCAGTAAACCAGAGATGATACAAGAAGCAAGGTCCAAAATGGCTTTCTCGAAACGACACCAGGTACAATCTGATAAATGAACTTACTCAGACACAACAAGGACATGATGCAAGGGAGTAATCACGTCTGCAATTGTTAACATATTGTAAAGTGTTTGAAGTATTTGAAAATAGAAATAATATTCAAAGAGTAACTGTCATTTCAATCAACTTCAAATTTCTATGTTCAGAAAGATTTTATCGAAAATACGATTGAAGAAATTCCAGAAAGTTATACACGCTAATATACAGTATTGAATTGAATTTATTTGAAGTTTGTGAAAAATATATATTAAATTTAAAAGAAATGTGTGATTCACTATAAAAGATGGATAGTTACACTAAACGATAGTTATTCCAACTGGGTTTTATTAACTACTGCATTAACAACGCAGCTTTAGTAATAATTGGTAATGGAACATGCCTGCATGCTCACTGCTTCAAAAGGAGCTTGCACATTTGCATGAGCACGTCTATTTAATGGGGTTTAATACGGTTATGGTACGCTAATGCAATGCACACTAACTTATCTTTTCTTTCGCAGTGAAAGACTAAACGTTAATATTTCCTTCCCTTTGCACAGTTATATTGTGGACGTATATTTGGACTTGAAATCAATATCCACTAATCCACTTAAAGTTTCCGTGCGTTGGATAACAAAACACCATAATTACTTGTATAACAGCGTATATTGTGTAGTGTTAAATGCGAAAATTGCCATAAAATATTTATACACAGATTGTATCTTCGATACGACATTTAAACAAAATCCACTGGAAACAAGTTCACCTAATTAAAACACTGACTTGCTGACGTGAGTGGATCTAATAATACACAAATGTAAATAATCCCAAAGCGTGTTCAAGGGTTTACTTTTCTGTCAATTCTTTTTTAAAGCTGGCGTATCTTATGAAATGCGAGCTTACACATAAAAGTACGTTCCGTTTTAGTGATATTTATTCTACCAAGAAATATACTCCTACTCTACTAAAAGATTCGTCGTAGTGAGGTTAGATGGATTATGGTCCTGTGGTGGTGATAGTGATGGTTGTTTATATGTCGTATGCAGAGCTGCGCACTTGTACAAGTAGACCACGGGTATTTCAAGTCAAGATTTGAAGATTTCATTCGCGTCGTGGTCAAGTAAATAATTAAAAAGCCATGAATGGTTAGGGTCGTGTTCAGTTATTTCATGGACCTGGTAATGATTTCTTACCTCAAGTCAAGTTCGCCGTCAAGAATAAATAATTTACTAGAAACCGTGGTACTTGGTTATGATCAAGTAAATATTAATAAGTACTGGACCACGAACTTGAGTTTTTCTTTCACAAGTTCAAGTAATTTGGTTTGCACAAGTCTTTATAGCTGGAGAATTCACTTACGATTCACTATACTAAATACAGCTTAAAGTGGCATTTTACCGCATTACTTTAAGATGCCTTAGTTAACTTGTTTTGTATGCAAACACAATAAAATGCTCAACACTAATATTGCTCCGTAGAAATTGATGTACAAACAGTTAGTACAAATTTTGACAATAGTAATGGTCACCAAAAACTAAAATGAGTTCTGTGACACCGAAAATGTCAACTGAGACACCTCACCAACCGGGTTTATGAAATCCAGTGTAACATCATTTTACAATCAGTAAAAAGATACAAAAATGGAATTATTCTTAGAGGCGGGATCTCGCAAGATACTGAATATCTAGTATTGTACTTAAATAGTCAAAAAAGCACCAAAAATATCTAGAAATAAATAAAGTACTAGCTTATGTTTTAAAATTTAGATATGTCTACGTGTAAAATCATTTATTCAATTGTAATTTCACTTTACCCTTTCAATACGTGCAAAGCGTGGATAGTTTATGTTTACATTCATTACAAATTGTAATATTTCTCCAATAAAATTTAAATATTTTGGAGTCGTACAAACAAGGTTTCTTGTACTTGAAAGTTCAAGTTCACTGTCATGTTCGGATCATGGTCAAGTCAAGTTGAACCCAAAACGCTCCTATGAAATCATGATCAAGTAATCTGAGAATTACTTGAACTCGAACTTGTTCCATTCAAGTATAACTTAATGTGAATAATGCCAAGTTCGGGTAATCTTGAAATGCGTACTTGAATAATCGTGATTAAGTCAAGTTCGTTATCGAATCTTTACAAATGCTTGAATCGCGCGCACAGCTAGTCGTATGCCTCTAGCATATGAAAGCATAGTAAAGCAAAATTCATCCAAGTGGGTTAATCTTGTACATTTAAAATTTATTTGATGTGTAGACAAGTTAAAAGTTGTACTGAGTATCTAAAATAAAATAATTTCACTTCCTTCGAATAAAACTAACAACAGTAACAAATACTACTGCTACACAGTACCAAAACTATGCCATTTCACTACTCAACAGATACATTTGAAGTTGGTCATTTACATCATTCTTTTTAAAAATGTAAATTTTAAGAAAACGCAAAAACTAACTTGATCAGACAATCTCAAAAACAGATTTCAAAAACAATAGGAACAACTAAGTTAAACAATGCTTTGGCGCTCACTCGTGGAGCCATTTGATAGGTTTATATGTTGAGAATTTGTGTTGAAAACATGACCAGAAATTACCCGAAGCAATGTTGGAGGCATTCAGCTTCAATAGAACGGAAAAGAAGGTACTGGGTCTGTCGCCAACAAAACCGGGGACGACACCGAACCCGGCCGTCGAAAGCTCAGTGAGATATGACAGACAAAATTGACACAACTGTAGGTATAAACTCACTAATTAGTTCCAAACCTACCATGTAAGGAAAATGAATGGGTGTAGGAATCCACTAGGTGTTTCTAAACAGTAAAAGTAACCTCTTTAATTAAATCTTAATTAACACAAAATATTAATACACAAAATATTCCCTAACTTATTCCCAAAATCTCAACTATTTTCTGATTTGCAATTAATTATGCTTTTGTAGTATCAACTAATTCATTCGAAAATTATTATTACCGAAATCCACTTTAACTTTGAAAATAATAAATTAATTAACTTTGATTCAATAAATAAAGTCCAAAATAACAACCTATTTGGTTTAAAAGGAATCAGGTAAGTGCAGAGAGATTTACAAGTTACCTTGACTCTCTGACTTCAGGACGCTGAATGATTTCCTTCTCGAACTTCACCTTCCAAATTCACTCCGGAGTGAAGTTCCATTACCTTACAACGTAATTCCCTTTACCATCATCGTTACAATAATTAACATTAACATTCTTTTCTATTCTTAACTATGTAACGACCACCAGTAACATTATTAGAATCATAACGTTCATTGTGAACACCTGCAGTAACACCTGCAGCACACTTAACGTCAGCACGGTCGCCCCAAACTTCAGAAATAACTTCCACTACCTCCTTCTCATTGGTTAGCTTCGACTGCACAGCCTTAGGCAAGTCACGTAGACTTCTATCTGACGTCTGAGCTGCGTTGGTCAACGACATGGTCATTCGTAGAACTATAATTACTGGAATAACACATCTATGTATGTATATATTTTTCAATGTGTTCTCCATGTCTTATATGGCAGGTTCGCAATCTTCTTCGAGGCACTTATCAGGAGTGTTTTAGCTCCAGTCCTCTTTCAACCTTTTCTAAAGTCCTGCCATTGATGGAACCCGTGTTTTTCCAAGGGTCTGTTTCAGGGTTCCGAATCAAAAAACGGCTTAAAACGTGTTCCACTTAATAGACTTCAATAACTTTACATCCGGGGGACTTATTAGCGGAAGCAATCCCCTCATGGCCATTGCTCACATTACCATAATATTGTCACCGAACAAAATTTGCAAAATGATCTAAATCCTTTGCAATAACAGCATGTAGACCCTTTTGCTCCTTTAACATAAATAAGAAATATGTAAGAAAATAAATTTAACTGCAGTGTGGTTAGGGTATGTCGATTGAAAATGCCCTGCAGTATTTGCCCGCCCAGCTGAAAATGCCCAAAATGCCTGCCCACATGCCCAATTTTTGGGCATGTGGGCAGCTTTTGAAAATGCCCTGATTTTGGGCATTTTGGGCAAGGCAAGTTGGGCATTTTGGGCATTTTCACTGCACCAAAATTGGATTACTAGCATATATTCAGAATATAAATCCAAATGCATGAAAGTGCAGCCAAGGAAACGTTACAAATGTGAATGTCTGGTTATTCGTTTGTTCGTAATATATTACAATGGCAAAAACAGCTAAATCAATTTAATTTCATTGACATGAAGTGATATCATTTATCACTCCTATGAAAATAAATTTCTATGTAAAGAATAATATGAAATAAATTTACATATGCGTCACTGACGGGCGGGCAGAAATATTTATTTTCTTTTGAAGTACGAACTCCTAAATTAAAAATCTTATGGTAAGGGATCATTCAAAATTTTAATGGGGGATGAAACTGAATTTTATACTCATTTTATTTTGCATCACTACTGTATGCAGTTTGGTAAGGGATCATTCAAAATTTTAATGGGGGATGAAACTGAATTTTATACTCATTTTATTTTGCATCACTACTGTATGCAGTTTGCAAGGATCAACCAAATATGGCTCGAGTAAAAACCAATATACATCCTCCATACAGGTCACCAAATATTGTTGTTTCTAGTTTTATGGTGTATAAAACAATTATTGTATGGGTTCAACTTTTAACCGAAATGACATTTCTGATCGCAGTAATATACGTGTTTAGGGGTATGTGAATATTCCCAGGATGGTGGAAATTCATTTTCTTCTGCATTTATTATTTATTTCTGCAGTTTTCAAAAATAGTTCCTAGAATAATTTAATTTATAGCCGTATCGTGTACAGGTATTTCACAAATTGTAATGTTCAATATGACCTATGGTATCCAAACGTATTTCATCACCGGCTGAATTAACTTCGTCAACATAATGACATAAATCTAATAAAATTTAAGAAAATAAATTTAACTGCCCGAGTAATAATTTGCCTTTGACATAGCATTGAGATATGCAGTGTTATCAAGTTGACGTCTGACATTATTTTCAACTCATTGTAGGCTTATATTTCCAATCCGCTTTTGCGGATGGCTTGATTGTTAGTAATATTGGATTTCCTGAGGGAAATATTTTTGGTTATAAATAGCAGTTATTTATTCGTCCTATGATTAACTATAGTTGACGTCTTGATGATTTCCAACTCATTGCAGGCTTATAATTCCAATCCGCTTGTGCGGATGGCTTGATTGCTAGTAATATTGGATTTCCTGGGGAAAATATTTTTGGATATGAATATCAGTTATATAATCGTCCTATGATTAACTATGTCGATACAGTATACTCTCACTATAAAGCACCTCTAGAATATGTTATTATATCAAAAATTTGCCGCTAGGTTTTTATGGGAGCTCTAATTGCTAGGTTAACTGTATCTACATATTAGTGTTTCTGAACGGTCCAAAAACATGGACTCGACCCGACTCGTTTTCCCGAACCGAAAAATATCCCTTTTCTGTTCCCGAAACCGGAACCGATATGTTCGAGTCCGGGACATTTTTGCCTTCCCGGAACCGATCCGGAAAATAAAATCGGTTCCCGGACCAGTTCCGGTTCCTTCCCGAACCGGCAGAAAATGCATAGGATTCATTTTCATCGAAGTCAAAATTGTGTCACCTTTTCAAATGATAGTTGACAAATGCTTGACAATGCATGTTTTGCGTTTTCATCCAAAAAGGCAGCTTTACCAAACCCTTCCCGAAAACTTTCGGTTTTGATTTTTGTACCCGAAACCGGACCGAATGTAACGGTTCTTTAAACCGCTGACCCGAAACCGGACCAAAATTTAACGGTTCTTTAAATCGTTGACCCGAAATCGTACCGGAACCGAAACCGAACCGGAACCTCGGGAATTCCCGATACCGAACAGAAACACTACTACATATATACGCACAGCAGGAAGTGTAATGCATGCTCATATTTCTGTGCTATGTATTTACATTTATGGAAGGGAATACAATGGTAATAGTCAATAATATTAGTTTCATAAATAAAACAACGGTACAATAAGCAATAAAAATTATTTTTAAATCAGCGCCAAATCTGTTAGCTAAAAAGTTCATGTACATTTGTGCTGAATGTCGAACTCAAGTATGTCATTTATGTTCACAATACCATCGACGCCTAAATTTAGTATGGAGCTTTTCTAACTTCAGTGTTTTCCCCAATAAGACAGAGTGCATTTGTTGGCAGCTCTGTAAACATCACCACAGATCAGTTTTCTAGCTCATATATGCCTGTAGAAAAAAATGCATTACTCTTTCCAGAATAACTTCACTTGTATATTTTATTGAGATATCCACCCTTAAAACTTTTACTTCTATTGAGCTATGACAGCATGCTTAAGTTCGTTTAGAAATAAAAGATATTTATTCAACTTATTTGCTGTTTCCACGAAATAGAACCGATTAGTAAAATTGTTATTGATGTGTTCACATTTGGTTTGTGTACTTTAAATTAAATGAATTCTAGTTCACTACTAAAATGCTTTACAAAACCATTAGGTATGATTACTTGCTGGGCCATGCAATAAGAATCCTCACTCAACTTGAACTTTTCTCGTTTTCAGCTGCAAATTATGCATAGCCCATAAACATACATTAGCATGTAATACCACCATTTGCCCACATTTTCCTTTCAAGGTACCTTCCATGTACATTAATACAGTTCTAGTGTGATCTCGCTGGAACCAACCCCTTTATCAGAGCATTTCTTTCTGTGAGGTCAACAACATTTGAACAACGTGCAACTTATGCCAGTGTCATTTCATCCACAGTAGAATCGTTTATAAGAGCCAAGCGATACTTGTGGGGTTTATCTTACAAAGATGGGACTGAAGTTTAATAAAAATAGACACATTGGTTTGATTCTACTATTCTCAAATGTAATTGCACAAATGAACGCTAACAAGTAACCAGTGCTCGGACTGGGTACGGGTAATACTCGGGGAAATGGGTACTGGTACAGGTATGGGTACTACCCGGGTACAGAAGTTGCGTACTCGCAAGTACGCGGGTACTACCCGGGTACAGAAGTTGCGTACTCGCAAGTACGCGGGTACTACCCGGGTACAGAAGTTGCGTACTCGCAAGTACGCGGTTACTACCCGGGTGATTTTATTCAATAAAGTGGGTACAGGTACGGGTACGGGTATGGGTACTCACTCAGTGGCAATCGGGTAGTACCCAATGGGTACGGGTATCACTATGTAAAATGCCTGTACCCGTGGGTGTTGTACCCGAGTATTTTTGGGTACATCAAGGATTCCTGATGGGATGGATTACTATGGCTAATAATAAGACCTACCAACCGTGGAGTTGCTTATTTCTTTGTATACAGATACTTGCGTTAGTGACAGCAGTGGTCGGACTGTACTGTACTTTTTAGTACAGTATTGATAAAAGTACAGCATTGGTACAGTAACGCATCATCATTATGTTTCGTCAATAAAGCAGAGTACAGTATCTACATCTATTCATGACATGAACTATTGACACAGTATTGAAAAGCCGCTATAGCAATAAAAACAAGTAAAGCAAAGCAACGAATTGTTATAAATAATACAAATTCATATAAAGTACAGCAAATTATTGATACACTCAAAGGACCCCATCTAGTAAATTTACGGAGGAACTACTTACGTTAGAAATTTAGCATACGACATTAAAACGACAAACGAAAGCAGAATGAACGGGCGATATTTGTGATTATACAATATTGACGATTATATACGTACTTCTATGGGTAAAGCACAGTATTGATAACTATTTATGTATAACTAGTAGAGTAAAGCAAAGTATTGATGACTACTTTTGCATAACTAGTGCAGTAAAGCAGAGTATTGAAACATATTTCGATGTGCTTTTAAAAGTAAAGCATTGTATTGAAACAATTATCATATCCAGACTATAGTAAAGCACAGTACAGGTAAAGGCAACTGTACAAAAATAGCACTAGAGTATTGTATTGATGAATCAAAGTCCGACCACTGAGTGACAGAGCCAAGTGGCTTCGTCTCATTTATGATTACGTTGTAGTTGCAATCTAACGCTTCTAATAATTCATCCAAGGAATCTAATAAAGAAATAGAGCGTAGAGTCAAAGAAATCATCTGTTTATCGACTTAAATAGTGAAGCTCATCAACGAAGAATTTCAAGAGGGAGGTTCTTGGGATTCAATTTAATTAGCTTCATTGGGAGCGTAACATTACAATTATTTGAAGACGTATTACGAGATAAGATCGGAATAAATATACATTTATTAGCAGATCCATTTCTTAACGTTACAAGTACCCAGGGTTGCCCATTTGAAAACGCCAAAGCATTTTATGCAGGAAATTTGAGCATTTTCAATTCTGGATATTTATGACACTTTGAGTATTTATTGAGGTAAATATTTATAACATTTTAGAATGAAAAATATCATTCCTTGCACGCAATATTTATATTTCAGTCCCTTTGATTAATCTTGATAATTTTGATGTTAAAAGAACTTGACAGACATCTGAACTTGGCGTTCAAAACTTCCATGGGGTTGCATTTTAGTCCTATTTTGCCTGCATTTTTTGAAAATCTCCGTCTCGGGCTTCATAAATGTGAGAGACAGTTTACGAATGTTTGTTTTAAAAAGCTGTAATATAAAATGAATATTCAATATTGCCTCCCACATTTATTTCCTGAAACCGCAATATTTGACTTGGAAAAATTATGATCAACTCAATTTTTCCGTATACCATTTTCTATACACAGAATTCGATTAGCCGAAAAAAAAATTGTTTCTTGTTCTCCAAGTTGAAAAGCAAGTTATGGAGAGTTTAGTATTAAAGAATCCGTCCCAATTCCAATTAGCGAGAACACATTTCATTTCATTCAGCAAGTTATTATTTTGGGGTAGTAGGATTTGAATTTCGTCAGTGTTTATTAAAAAAATCACAAAATGCCTTAAATAATTTTTTCAAAAAATTCAAATAGGATGTCTTTAACGCCTAGGGAAAATTCCCAAAATCCCGGACACTTTTAATGGAGGTCAAAAAATTGACAACTTAAAATTTTTCAGCTGCGCAGGCTAATGTTGTCGGGGATTTTAAATCGGCCAAACTTCCAGTACCCGAGTAATACCCGGGTACACACAATAGATACTCGGGAACGGGTACAGGTTTTGGGTACATTACGGTTACGGGTAAATTGTGGGTACAGGTACTACATTGTATTTTCAGGTACGGGTACGGGTACTGAAATAATTTACCCGGGTACTCGGGTATGGGTACGGGTATAGGTACAGCATTTTGTAGTACCCGATATTCGGGTATGGGTACGGGTACACGGTTTCTGTACCCAGTCCGAGCACTGCAAGTAACACTCGCCCCATGCCCACTCGGGAACGGAATGAAATTTTGCGGGAGTTTAGGTACCTGGCCCAATGTCCTAGCGAGAACAAATGTTTGGGCCATCTCGCCTTGGTTTGCGCGGGACATCGCGCAGAAGTTTTAAATTCTAATTCCTGAGCATTCAAGTCTAACTTAAATTTTCCAATGTTGAATTCCATAAGAAATTTTCAGTCAGAAGTGGTTCTAAGGTTCAAGTACTGACCACTATTGGTAACCAACGGTTTCTTGGCCTCATGTTAACCAATATTGATCACTGCTGTTACTTCACCTCAAACCTTAAAGTGAGACAATGGGGCCCTTGCCCCTCACTTTAAGGAAGTATAATCTTTTTATTTAATCTTTTCGCGTGATTTCCCGCGTGGCACGAACTTTTGTGCTTGTTGGGACATTGGCCAAGTTACCTCATACAAAATCTCATTCCGATTACGAGTAGACTCATCAATGTGTTTGTCTATAAGACAAATATTTCGCCAAATTATTTATTTTTTTAAGTGATGTGCACAACACCCGGTAATTGTCAGTGGCTCCACTAATACAGCGGAGAGCGGGGAGAGGTTCACAAGGAAAACAATACACCCCAATCACAATCAGACCTCAGATGGGAACAAGCAGAGATTTGTCCGAGTAATACGTAACTTAAAATCAACCAACAACTAGATCATTTATCGGACAATCGAATCATTTCAATTTTTACCCATTCCATCCACCGCTTGCTTATACAGCTGTACACGTGTATAATTTCCTTTTTTTAAATTTCGGTTTGGAGATTCTTTGTCCGCTACGGAAAGAATTCGATTGTCACTCTCAATTCGAGTTGAGTTGAATAATTACTTTTTTGTATCCCCAATATATTGGATGGCTGAATTACGATAATGGAATCATATCCTTTCGCCGGAATCACTTTTTCGCTGGTGTGCAAACTCAATTGATTTTTCTATCCCATGAATAAAGAATGTATTATGTAGAACCCAGAGCTATGCAGTATTTTCAAATACAGTATTTTAAAATACGTATTTTCAGACCACAAAGTATTTTGTATTTTGTATTTCAAAATTGGCAAGCAGTGGGCAAGTATTTTGTACTTAGTATTTTAAGAGCCAGTTAGTACAAAAGTATTTGATATTTACTTACTCTCAATGACATGTGAAATGTATTTCAAATAAAGTATTTGGCTGAAAATACTTTTCACCTGTATGAGTTCTGACTTTGACATTGTATGTAGCTTGTATGATGTGTAATATATGTGAGAATTCCATTTTAGCATTGGAATAACAAGTTGGAATAAATCCATGTACTAGATCAAACAAGTTCAGGTTCTCGATATTACATGTCGTCGCTGCAGAGGCGAAATGGTCTACGCGCGAATGCTTTTGTAAAAGCACAAACCATTTTGTCTCTTCACCAACGATATTTAAGGCACGCCGAAGATCGACTTGATTTAATCTTCAGATACTAACTCTTTTTTATAATAATTATTTCGAAAATACATTTAATTGCTAATAAATACAAATTTCATATTAATCTACACTACGCACTTCATTAAGAGTCAAAAAGCGACTTTAGTTATACTTATAATGAACTGACATATTCGGCAACAGTTGAACAATTTGTTACTCATGTCTTACATGCGGTCTTTGAAGTGATTAGTTATCCGACTATGTTTTACAAAGTTGTTTCTTAAAGCTGTTTGTGTTTTAGAAACCGAAAAGAGAGATTTTACGAAAAGGTATTTTAAGGAAAGTATTGTATTTAAAATACAGTATTTTGTAATTGAGTATTTTTAATTACTTACGATGTATTGTATTTTCATTTGTATTTTAGACATGTAACCTGAGGTATTTTACTTTGTATTTTGTATTTTCCATATTTTATTTCAGGTATTTTATTTTGTATTTTGTCATTGAAGACCAAGTATTTTGCATAGCTCTGGTAGAACCCGACAAGTATGGCATAATCTATTAGGTGAGACTAAAGCAGTGAGAGCCAAAAAATCAATTCTCACCCGACACGGGGCGTCAATTGTCCTTTTATGAATATCATTTGCTCCACATTTAGGGGAATCAAGCTCGCACTGAAGTATAGATCACGCTTTGTAGTGAAATTTGATTCAAGGTGTCACTCATTATATCAATGCAAACGGTCACATGCATGGACGAAAGGGCACAAATCAATTCCGATATGGTCCAGTCTCTGTAATACAGAATAGATGCCTTAATAAGTACAAAAATTAATATTGTAGTCAAAGGTGGCGTGCCTAAATGCTAAATAAAATTCTTACAGAAAAATTGCGGAAAAATTGCAAAAAAATTGCTGAAAAACTGCAGAAAAATTGCAGAAAAAACAAACATAATGTAAGGAAGTGTGTTATTGAATTAATTATTAGCGTCCATATATCCATATTATAACGATTTAAAATGATTGAATTTCATGGAATTTAGCTGAATTTATTGTTGTGTAGGAAACACTGAAACCCGAAGTTTCAACCAATGCTCGTACCAAAAGCTTCTAAGAAGATGTTATTACGTAACATGCAAATTGCATGATGTAATACAAATACATGGAATGTGAAAGGAAGCAAGGAAAATGTTGGCTCATTTCAAGCACTTGTAATTTGGAGCATACATACATTTTTTCTCCTGTCACAAAATAGGGCATTCAATTTACTTCGTCAACCACAGAGTGATCCCTAAAAATATCTTATATTTTCCAATACTTACACTCCCATTAGTGCTGCTATTTGATCTCTATATGAACCGCACTATTTACTCCCCAATAATATCAATGAAATACTACACTTCACTTGAATTAGCATGTCAAATTTTCCTTGCTGTTAGTTTTCACTACCAGCATGACCTCAGGTCACTTTGTCATTTACATCCAACTGATTTTTTTGCAATATGTTCAAGAAAGATTTTGAAATAAAAAAATGTAACGTTGTATAATAATAGTATTAATGTCTACTTCTGCCGATTCAAATTACATTATTCAATCAATGTTCTGCTTCCTTCATTTTCTTTTCTGGATGCTTCTGGTTTGCTTGCAGCATTGCTACTTGAAGGCTTTCAAATAAATTTCTTGGGATATTCCAAGGCAATTTGAACCAATTCCAAGTTTGGGTAACATATGGATTCTTTTTAACCTTTGCAAAGAGTCTCGACTTGGTTATCGACTCCATTCCGAAAAATATTGATATGTAATTTTTGTCTTTGTTATCAATTACTGTGTTGATTAGCGACATTTTAGAATGTTTACTCTTGTCAAGGATACTGGAACTAGAAAGGTAGCCCACTTCACAGGACAATGTCATCTAGTATCTATAAGAGGATTTCATTCCAGTAAAACCACTGATTTCAAATAGTTTACATTACATTACATCAAAAAATCGTGAAAACGTATTTTATTTCATCCAACTGGTTATTATTTTGGCGTACTAGCACTTGAATTGCTACAGTTTTTATTAAAAATAAACCACAAATGATTTTTTAATGCCTAGGGAAAGTGCCTAACATGCTGGGCATTATCATTAGTGGGTAAAAATTGGACAAAATGGGCATTATTGGCAATTTCTGGGTGTTTTCAAATGGGCAATGTTTCAAATGCAACAGTTATGGAAAGAGGAGGTAGCTTGGGATGAAGCACCATCAACACAACTACTACAGGATTGGAACAAATACCAAGAAGAATTAAAAGGATTAGATAAGCTTCGGATTCCCAGGTGCGTTAATTACAAAAAGGATTCTAAATACGTATTACATGGTTTTGCAGATGCCTCAGAAAGAGCATATGCTGCTGCAGTATATCTGTACTGCAGTTCCACATCAGGGTGCCAGTCACGACTGGTAGCAGCCAAAAGTAGAGTGGCCCCGGTCAAACCAGAGTCTCTCCCGAGACTGGAATTATGTGCAGCACTACTATTAGCAGAGTTACTTACAGCAGTCAGGAAAGCTCTACCGATAGACATAGCGGATACAAAGGCATGGAGTGATTCCACAGTAACACTCGCGTGGATTAGGGGTGACGCAAATCGGTGGAAGACATTTGAAAGGAATCGGGTAATCAAGATACAGGAATTAGTAAAACCAGAGGATTGGAATCACATACCAGGAATAAACAATCCAGCGGATCTACCATCAAGAGGTATGTCTGTACAAGAGTTTATAAACAGTACTTTATGGTGGCATGGACCAAAGGAATTCCCTCTAATAATCAAAATGCCTACAACAAATAAGATAGTAGTACACGCAACAGTTCAAAAGGCAAAGCAAGAGGAATCAGCCATCATCATGGTAGCCAAACGACATTCATGTTGGTTCAAGCGGAGATGGAGGACAGCCGTGTGGGTCATGTTTTGGAAAACAAAGTTTAACGGAATTCAAGGAGTTCAACTGCACTACCCAAAAACACAGGAGTTACGAGACGCTGAGCTGAGATGGATCAGATTTGTTCAAAAGGAAGCCTTCCAAAAGGAGATAGAGGCACTCGAGAGGAAGACAAAGTTCCCAAATATTTCTAAATTAAAGGATTTAAATGCTTTTTTGCAAGATGAGGTAATCAAGGTGGGCGGCAGGCTCAGGAAAGCGAGGGGAATTCAAGATAATCAAAAGTACCCCATAGTACTTCCACGACATCACATAACGGATTTAATTATATGGTGGTATCACAGCAGGAGTAATCACGCCGGACCACAGCTCACGATGTCTCTTCTGCAAAGGAGGTATTGAATTTTAGGAGCGAGTAGGTCCGTGCGTAGAGTCATTCACCAGTGCAAGACGTGCCGAGTCCAGCGTGCATCAACAGGATTCCAGATGATGGCAGATCTTCCAGAGGCGAGGATAACTCCAAGTCGGCCATTTACTCACGTTGGCATTGACTACGCCGGACCAGTCAAAATCCGGGAGTCAATGGTAACAAGGAGAAATAAGGTTATAGTTAAATCTTATGTGGCTGTGTTTGTTTGTTTCTCTACAAAGGCAGTACATTTGGAAGCAGTCAGCAGTTTATCGACAGAGGCATTCCTAGCGGCATTACACAGATTCGTGTCAAGAAGAGGATTACCGTCCGTCATTTACAGTGACAACGGTACGAATTTCGTGGGGGCAAAAAGGGAACTCCAGGAGATCATCAGGAATCGCGATAAAGAATTAGATCAAATAGTGACGAGGAATCTTGCAAAGGATGTGCTCGAGTGGAGGATGAACCCGCCGGCTGCACCACACATGGGTGGATTGTGGGAAGCGGCCGTCAAGTCCATGAAATTTCATCTGGCCAGGATTACCAACGAGTCAACCTTGACGTTCGAGGAGTTGGACACTTTGCTGAAGAGTATCGAGGCCTGTCTCAATTCCCGCCCCTTGTGTCCCGAGAGGAATGACCCAGGTGATTTTTTCGCATTAACTCCAGGTCATTTTTTAATTGGACAACCTTTGTTAGCTATTCCAGAGGACGACCTAAGAGGATTGAAGATAAACACGCTGTCACGGTGGCAGCGTGTTCAACAATTGCGACGCCATTTCTGGAACAGGTGGAAGGATGAATATCTACAACAACTACAGAAGAGGACGAAGTGGCGAGAAGCAAAGGAAAACTTCAAGATTCCTGATATGGTTGTCGTAAAGGATGACAATATAGCTCCCCAGAGGTGGAAACTAGCAAGGATCGTGGAAGTATTCACAGATGCGACGGAGTCGAAACAACTAGTTCGGGCAGTAGCGGTCAAAACCGCAGACGGAACGTTCAAGAGACCAGTGTGTAAACTCGTGTTGTTGCCTTCAAGGGAAGACCAAGAGGACGACAGGATGGACAAGGTCAAAGTCAACGATAGTGACAAAGGAGTTTAAGTGTTTTAAGCAAGTTTTAAAATGTTTATTTACAATTTTAATATTGTCTTAAAGTAAGTTTAAAATGTTGATTTAAAATTAATTTTGTCTTAAAGTAATGACAGGTTGTTTTTTTTAACATACTTTTTTTTCTCATTTTTAAAATTATTTTAAAATAATTTGGTGGGCGGAATTGTATACGCCAAAGCGATACTAATAGGAGAGATAGGGCCACGAGGAGTTTATGGTAATAGACGAGGGAAGGTTGAAAGGAAGGGCAGAGAAAAAGACATTTGTAAATTCGTGAAGAGTGGTTGTTCGAACCTTGTCTATAGAAGACAAGAGGTAAGGTATAATCTTATTCTAAATTTAGCTACTGACCTTAATGTAAATTAGGATTAAGAAGTGCAGTGACCAGTGTTCAAGAGGAGCTACTGACTTTAAATGTAAATTAGGAATAAGAAGTGCAGTGACCAGTGTTCAAGAGGATTCAAGAGGCTACAAGGATCAAAAGAAGAAAGAAGAGAAGGAGTCGGCTACGTGAACTTGACGAGAGAGGAGCTTCGTGTTTGTGACTTGTAATATCTATTATTTTATTATTTATTTAAAAGGAAGTTCAATAGTATATTAAAGCTTAATAATTACAATTAATAAAGTACATTATTAATTAAGCTAATACTGTGTGTAAAGGATTCAGAGGAATTATTGAACAAGACAGCGCCATTTTATAATCATTTTCGGACAGTTCTCACACCATAGGATTTTCATTCTTTTTTACAGTTCGTGAACTGCTCAACATTCGCGTGCTCATCACAGGAGACGATTTTTTGTAAATCTCCCAGGAAAATAATTTCTAAATTTCCCTGATGAATCTTGTGTCCCTGCAGGGAGGTCTTCAACCACCGTCAGGGAAAAGTGTATGACAAATTTGAATAGCGCCTTTGAAATCTGTTTAAAACCCAATTCCAGTTTGTAAGATGTAGAGTACTTTTTTGAAAATTGGAAATTTTGAAGTGCTACGCGCATCTAAATGTTCAGGAAAATGTAAAATCCAAATTTAAAGCAAAATAACACATGAATTTTTTTCGAAATTTTTGAAAACATTTGAAGTGGTTTGCACATCTACATGGTCAGGGGTTTGTGTTGAGTAAGTTTGTTTTCACCTGAGCTTAATGGTATAAAAGCTTTTGTGTCCCCAAGGCCAGAATCGAGATAAATCCATTATCGCGCTTCGCTCATAAAAATTAAACTCAGCACAGTCGTGCTTCATCATAATTGATCTTTTTTAAAGTGAGAATTTCTATTCTTTCCCAGAAGTCCGGCTTCAAATACTGATATTTTTATGTATCAGATTTCAGAACCGTAAACGGATTTTAACATGTAACTATTCACACTATTTAATGACATTGGAAATCAAAGCATTCTACTGATGATTGTATTATGTGACTTTACTTTGAGCCTGTTTTATACGTTGTGCTATGAATTATATTTAGCTACATACTGTTCATCTGAATAGAGTCACATGTCTCTATATTATAATATTATTGTACCTAATATATTTTCATGGATTTATTGTTTTAATATTTGCTGTTTTCAGTCGAAGATGACTCGTCGCGAGTTTGAAAGGTCCTCAGTATACTTTCACCGATGAAGAAACTAAGTTCCGGTTTACTAATTATTCCATGTCCATCTCAGTATTTTGTCGCAGCAAACAATTATCTTTACTGGATGATAGTTTTGAAAAAGTGAGCAACGTAACTTATTAGTTTTATAACCCTTTGAGACTTGTCGAACATGCATAGAAATGTATAAGGTAGTGCATTGCTATATTTTTTGTTATTTTAAAATAACTGTTAGGATATGAATATATGAAGATACGCTCAGGAATAAGAGAAATATCTGAAGAATAAAATTTCGATCAAAAATTCAGTAAACTCACTTTGAAACAAGATTAATTCTCAGACGGCGACTTTACAAAATCTAACGACGAGGAAAAGAATAGGAAAAAAAGATTGTGAATCAATTTTGTCAACATATTCAATTACCAAGAATAGGCATTACAGTAATTGATTAAACAAACGTCGGTAAGATGTGATCATGTTAAGAGCAGGATTGAATTTTCATGCTATTAACTTTGGGTTGTATTAAAATTATGTTTCTGATTTGATTCTCAGAGGAATAAAATAAACGTCAGTTCGAAACTGGAATTACTGATGGAATTTTTGGGGAAATGATTAATGAAATCAATGTTGAAGGAAATTGATCAGGAGTACGAAGAACTTGTTATCAACAAGAAGTTGATATGTCAAAAGTTGTCAACTTCGGTTTCAACGTCCTTGTACGGTGAACTTTCCCTAAGAAGAAATAAAACTGAATCTCCTGAACAAAGAAATGAAAGAAAGAATTTTAGAAAGGTATATTTTTAATTTTGTTGACAGCTGAAGCATGCTTTATTTGTAAATTTGTAATTTGAATTCTCCCTCTAAGAGATATTCAAAAGACTGGAAACGTTTGCCCCTTATAAGCATAGTTTAAGGCATTGCGTAAACGAGAATTGGGACTGAAAATTCAAATTAAATCAAATGCAAATTAATTTCCAAAATTCATTGTATTTGCGTCCCTTATACCGAGAGTTTTCTGTAGTGTTTACTGCGTATTCACCCATGTGTTGATGAGAATACAGATACGAATTCAGCGCATAAAAACCTTAATTTGGAAATTTTATAGAAGCGTCGTATGGAACGAAAAGCTAATATGGTGGCTTTCAGAGATGAGGCGAAAAGGCAAGAAAAAGTTATGCTGAATGCCAAAGGTCATCTCCAAGGATTCAAGGTATAACGTGGAAGAAATAAGCTCCGTCACGTTATATAATAATGGATGGCTTCTGCACATGGCAAAAATAAATAGAAACTAGAACCATTGAAATATAGAAATATAGAAACATATTACAATAATTTTTGTGGACTACAAACGTAGCCAATCACATGGCTCCACAAGGAGTCCACAATGCAACACCGGATTATTAATTAAGGTCACCACAGGACGTTATCCAAATAATCTTTGACCTCATTGACGTTAAGGGATCTACCTACATAACAGTAAAAACATAGTTGTAGGATGCATTAACAGTCGGAATCCTCATAAAAACATTCCTGCACAAATCCACCAGGGGTCGGATTTTTGTAAATCTCCTTTGAAGATCATTTCTAAATTTCCCTGCTGAATATTATGTCAAGGGGTCCAAGGGGTATTAGGTCCTCAACGGTTTAAAAAATCCCTGTTGAAAAAAGGTCAACAATTGTAAAAATCCCTGCTGAAAAAAAGGTCAACAATTTTAAAAATCCCTGTTGACTAAAATAATTTTCCTACAAGACGAGAAATCCCTGCCAAATTAGATCAATCAATCTAAGAATCCCTGTTTGAGTTACAAAAGTTCCCTGAAACACGCCAACAAATTTGAAAACCCCTGATCGTAAAAATAAATCCCTTCCCTTTGATATTTCCCTGCCAGAAATATTTTTTCCTGGGGAGAATCTTCCCTTCTTCCCACAAAAATCCGACCCCGGCCAACGGGGATCGACGATTTGTAGACAAGGTTAGGATAGACATTATTTCTTTTGCCCACGTTTTATAGGTCCCGTAGCGTTTAACTTTGCACAATACACATCCATCGTAGCAAGTCGAGAGTCTGGTTAAGAGTGGTTACATCATCCACTAAATTCCCCTTCGAATATAGACAAGAGAAAACATATAATATTTTAAATCCGAACATGCTCATTATTTTATATTTGCGTGAGTATAACTCTTTGCAGCATTTGAGGTGAATGCAAGCAGCATTATCATCCACAATTGAGTGCAGTGCATTTTCTCTTTAAGATACTTTCCCAGGCTGAGTTTTACTTTCCCGGCCACAAAACTACCTACCACCAACCTACCACCTCATAAAGAAACACTGTAGTACATATGTTATTTCCACCAACCTGCCACCAAACTACCACCTACCACCAACCTACCACCAACCTACCACCTCATAAAGAAACACTGTAGTACATATGTTATTTCCACCAACCTGCCACCAACCTACCACCAACCTACCACCAACCTACCACCAACCTACCACCAACCTACCACTACAACCTATCACCAACCTACCACCAACCTACCACCAAAACCTACCACCAACCTACCACCAACCTACCACCAAAACCTACCACCAACCTACCACCAACCTACCACCAAAACCTACCATCAACCTACCACCAAAACCTACCACCATATCCTACCACCCTACCATACCAACATAAACTACAAACATACCCTACCAACTTACCCTACCAACACACCCTACCACCACACCCTACCAACATATCCTACCATAATACCCTACCATAATACCCTACCATAATACCCTACCATAATACCCTACCATAATACCCTACCAACATACCCTACCATAATACCCTACCATAATACCCTACCAACTTACCCTTCCAACATACCCTACCTACTGATCCTACCACCATACCCTGCCGCCATACCCTACCTACTGATCCTACCACCATACCCTGCCGCCATACCCTACCTACTGATCCTACCACCATACCCTGCCGCCATACCCTACCTACTGATCCTACCACCATACCCTGCCGCCATACCCTACCTACTGATCCTACCACCATACCCTGCCGCCATACCCTACCTACTGATCCTACCACCATACCCTGCCGCCATACCCTACCTACTGATCCTACCACCATACCCTGCCGCCATACCCTACCAATTCCTTACCCCCATAACCTACCACCAACGGATCTAGGCTTGGTGGTAGGTTGGTGGTAGGTTGCTGGTAGGTTGGTGGTAGGTTGGTGGTAGGTTGGTGGTAGGTTGGTGGTAGGTTGGTGGTAGGTTGGTGGTAGGTTGGTGGTAGGTTGGTGGTAAGTATTTTTGTGGCCGGGAAAGTAAAACTCAGCCCTTTCCCACAAAGAGTGGATACAATTGTAGAAATGAAATTATATGAGCAATTCCCGTTTACCATAATGTGAATGCACTTATGATTATAATATGTATTATAGTAGTCATTTGGTACGTATGTATATCGTCGGTGAAGAGGCAAAATGGTCTAAGTACAATTTCGATTAAAATCAAAATTGTCTACACATGCAGTTTTACTAAATGCAAAATGGAATAGATGCATCAAGTTTTAAAAGCAAAATGGTATACATACAATTTCGCCTAAAATCAAAATGGTCTACACACAGAAATGAATGAGAGCGTAATTAGAATACGAATTTTAACTACATATCATGTAGACCATTTTGCTTTTATTGAAAACTGCATATTGATCATTTTTCTTTTATGAAGACTTGCAAATATTCCGTTTTGCCTTTAAGGGAAAAGTCAAGTAGACCTTTTTGCTTCTAATCGAAATTGCACTTATACCATTTTGCCTCTTCACCGACGATATACTTGTGGGGAACCTTCTTACAAAATAGAAAATAAACTGTAACTACTGATTGTCGATGCTGAGTACTGCTTAATAAATCATTGAGTACATACATCCTTACTAAGCATAGATATTTCTAAGGTATTTATCCTGTAGTTAATGCGATACAATATTTAAGCACGTATGCACAATTATAAATGTTAGAGATGCTCTATCAACATAACTTGTAGATAGTATTAATTGTATGAAACTTCCGCTTATACATTTGTTGCTCATTTCCCATCATGCAATACTTAATATACAGTTAACTCCCTGTATACGAGCATCACTCAAGAGGGACAAATTTACCCTTACATACTGTTCTATAATGCTCTTGAAGAGACTCTCTTGCACTTTAATACACACGAACGATACCAATTGTAAATAGTTTCGTCTCTAGAGTAATACCGCTCTTATGTAGGCGTAGTTTATAGCTAGCGTTTATTGTACTTCGGAAGGAGCGCATTAATTGGCAGACACAATCTTATTGTTACGATTAATTCTTTCGCTAATATTCCTACATTTCTCACGGTACAGATAAGCAATGACTGTAAAACTTATGAACTGCCTTTCTGTTTTGTTCTTGAAGCAAAACTTTCCTTCTACCGTTTTCCACCCATTTCCATGTTTTTCTAGATCATTCCACTCAAAATAAATTCACACGCGAGAGTTAGACATGGCTGAATACAAGCGAAAAATTAGCAGCAATCTGCCTCACTTTTAAGCCGACACTTCACGTTGTCACTTCATCATTGTTGGTTAGAGTTGTTGGAAGACTTATCCTTGCTGGAGCCAAAATGCCGTCCGTTCCGGAAATACTAGAAAACCTCCGTACGGAAAATTTAGCCAAATCCAACACACTTGAAATAACCCAAAATTTCTCGACCAGAATTAAAGAAACCGCCTTTCAAAGTGAATTTTTGACCACTACGGACACTCAAAAGAGGATTGCTTTGGTCAAGCAATACTTTGAATACGTTCCTCTCAACGAACATGTGAGAAAAGGTAACGCCGGAAATTTGAAGTTATAATACACGGATGCTTGCATACTTTTGGTATGCATGAAATTTTTGAAACGTTTTGTAAGAAAATTATGATTCGATTTTTTGGGGAATTTCAAAGGTTACGTCAAAAGCAGCAAAAGATCTGCAGAGTTCCGAAATCCTGGCAATGACGTCTATAAGGAAAAGAATTTCGAAGATGCGTTGACAGCGTATAATTTAGCTGCATTGTTTGCTCAATCGCCAGACGAGGTCACTGACCTGGGCTTAGCTTATGCCAATAGGTCTGCGGTTTTACATGAATTGGGTCTGACGGAAGACGCAATTAAGGATGTGAATTTAGCTTTGGATAATAATTACCCGGAGGAGAAAAGGACCAAGCTGGAGGACCGAATTGTCAAGTACGAAGTTAGTATTGAATTTAGGAAGGAGAATATGGAAGGAAACTGGAACGAGGAAAATGTCACAAGGAACTATGAGTTTTTGTTCAAATTGGGAGAAACGAACCCCAAGTTACCCGCCGCCATTGAAGGAGTAGAAATTGCCGTGGATCAGCAGAAAGGGCGGATGCTCGTGGCGAATAGGGATATTCCTATTGGTTAGTAATTTTTCCTGAATCAGACATGAGCACAAAAGCCAGGCATTTATAAATCGATTTGTTTGACATGGATGTTGCAGTTATACAGTTTTATGTGAGACTTGGATTTACAATTATTATAGGAACAACGGTTATTATGGAAACACCTCTGGTGGCTGCTCTGCAAAATGCTAATAAGTGGGACTTAAATCACTGTCACTATTGCTTCAAGCAGAATTATCGGTGCATTCCGTGCAAGAACTGTGTTTTTGTAAGCGTTTTGAATTTTATAAATATGAAATCCTTTATTGGTTTATGAACGTCGGGGCTTAAATTGAAGCTATTTGAATGCTTGAGTTGTTAATTTTGCGACGGTATAACATACATACATTAACAAGTAGGGACGATAGTATCGACATAGTATTCATTAAGGACATCGATAAAGGATGGAAAATTTATTTTTTATTTTAAATTAATATTATTTTTGTTTGTAGTTTGTATATGAAAGATGCATCGCATATTTAAAAACATAATTTATTATCAACTCCTTTGATACTCCATCTGCTACGGAGCATTTGTCGATTTTATTTTTGAATTGATACGACCAAATGGGCTTTAAAGCTCTATGTTTAATCAATGTGCTGAAATGTGTTCAGTTAGTCATCCATCATATCACGGTATATAATTAATGTGTGCTAAGACGATGTAAATAATTAGTAGACATTTCAGCTTTTATTTTCACCTGAGTCAATACAATTTTACGAAGAGTAATAATTATGATTTTATTACCGCAGGCTCTATTCTGTAACGAGACCTGTCGTGACGCGGCTGCAGCTGGATTCCACCAGTATGAATGTCCCTGTATGCCTGAACTTCAGCTGGCCCTAACAGACAATTCGGACACATTCTTCGGTCCAATATTCCGTTTGATCTGCACCCTCGGCCCGAAGAAGCTTTATAAAATATTTAAAAATGAACAGGAGGAATTAAGAACATCAAACGAAATCCCGGGGACTGATTCTAAAACCGGTGTCTACGATTCTGAAGCGTATTTATCATTGCATCATCTTCAATCTTCCCCTGACCCAACACTGGGCCACCGTCCAGCTCTACTAGCACTGGTTCTGTCCCGAATCCTCAAAGCAAACACAAGTTTTTTTGAAGGGATATTGAAAAAAGAACAAGAACGTTTCCAAGACTTCGTGGCGCAGATCATCCTCCATAATTATGAAACTTCTCGACTAAATATGTTCGGGCTGGGAGAAATTTCCCCGATGAAGAGACTTGAATTAAGGAAACCCGGTGAGGCCGTGAGGGTTTATTATGATTACGACCTCGTGGCCTTGACAATGGGCTCTACTGTGAGTCTCTTGAATCATTCATGTGATGCTAATGCGATGCGGTTCTTTGGCCGCACTCATGCTACAATGGCGCTAGTGACAACCCGACCTGTGAAGAAAGGCGAAGAACTCACAATCACGTACTGGCCGAGTTACGGGGAAGCAGGGAGAGATGGCGGAACGAAAGCTCGACGGGATCATTTGTCAAAATTGTACCACTTCGAATGTAACTGCGTAGCATGCAGAAATGATTGGCCAGACATTATGGCTAACAAGGACTTCAAGGAAACGCTCTGCTGCAGACTTTGCTGTAGGAACTTCTCTTATGAGGACAAGGTCCATTCCGGATATGAGAAATGTATTATTCCGGAGGACTGGGTTTGCAAAATGTGTGGAAAGAAAAAAGCAGAGAAAAAAATTAACGATCAGCTCGAACGTTATGGAAAGTTTCTGGACCTAGCTGACAAAGACCTATTTAAAAACAATATGGTCATGCCGGAACTTAAAGATTTGGTGGAAATGTTGGCTTATCTAGAAGCCATAACTAGACCCCCATCCAAAGTTTATCATAGGGCTTTGTACACGATTCGAGAAATTGTTCATCGAAGTGTGAATTTTTAGGTATTTCATAAAAATGTTAATCTTTTTCTAACCGAAAATGTTTACAATCTCAAATTTTGCACATGTAATAGTGTATGTATATGAGGAACTTACATCACCTGCACATATTTATGTTTAGCTCCTCTCATTTTTGTTGCTGAATCAGACCACTAACAAATATTTGCATATTCCGGAAGATTATATTACATTTTTGCTCCACAAAGACTACTACATTCAAATTGATTAATAAATTGTCACCTGGCTAAAATGTCTTGATTTAATTGGCTTACTGCTTCTGATGAAAAATAAAAGGTCAGCTAAGTTATTTGGTATTATTATAGGAAATTCTGCAGAATTTAAATACGAAACACGAGTAACAATTATTAATATAATTACTACTATTAGGGAAGGAAAATGTACAAAATAAATGATACTTAATCCTTTTGTTTTCTTGATTTTGTCAAATGAGTATGTAGGAAAACAGCATGTAGATCATATTGCCTCTTCACCAATACTTATTTTATTTTTATTTAAACTTTATTAAAGTATTAGAAATGTGCAGTACAATGTTCTGGTTTTCTACATTGAATGCCATTGGCAATAGTCACAAACAATTCAGCTTAGGGTTGTAAGCAATAGGAGTCAAAATATTATATCCATATCTAGGGAGGTTTAAGGAAATTAGCGTGATCGGAATGACGATTGCGTATAATTGATAATGTTGTTACTGCTATTACTCAGTATAATATTTTGTATCAACACGAATGAAGAAGTTTCTGTAACTGCTATGAATTATTAGGGAAACATTTTCAGGCATTTTGAAATTTTGTCGCTGCACTACCAGTTTATTCAACAAGCCGCTCGTTTGTGTTAGCAAACATTTAAAAGAATTCATGTAAGAATTCACAAAAGCGGAGATATTCTTGACCAAACCACTTTTGCAAGTATCAACATCATTTGAGACGGGTTTCTTGCTGTATGTGTCTAGATAATCAAACTTCTGAAGTAAAGGATCGGTTGCAGTAACGTCTGTAAGCTCACTATAACAACAATTTATAGGTAGTTTAATATACCATTAAGAAAGGAAAGTATTCCCACTTTGTCCCGAAATTTCTCCGTAAAATTACCAGCACCTTGTGTATCCACTGAATAAAACAAATTCCGGTATAGTGTTCAGTCTGTCCGCTTTCTTTAAGACATGCACTTTCCACACCTCATTTAATGCAACGTTTCAGCGATTTTTGACACCACGTACTCTGAATCTTCAGAGTGATTTCAAAAAAGTCAATAATAGCCATGGTTGCAAAATTGAAAGTACCATGGCATTTTCGCCATTATGCCTGCCCAAAATGCCTTGGCATTTTCGCCACTTTGGGCGTTTTGGGCATATTCAGTCTATGGCAGGCATTTTCGCCCCGATTTTTTCAATTTGAGCTTTAGCTATCTGCTAATTTTTCACACTAAATCACAAAACAATCTCTTTAAATAGACAATTTTATGAATAACAAATTAATATTTTACATTTTCTAATTATTATTAAGACCTCGTTCGCATACATGATAATGCATGCTTATAAGACTTCCCGAGCAAACATTATTGTAATGATACAACACAAAAATATTTAAAACTGATAAGAGTTCCATAGTTTAAACACTAAACATCAGCACAAAGTAATTTTTGCAAAATTTGTAAAATTTTTGTAAAATTTTGAACTCCTAAAATTAGTGTTTTACTTGGAGAAATAAAATTTACTATAGAAGCTCCAAGTTTTGAAGTATTTTATAACGGCAAGTTCGTGTGTAATAAAGTAATTAAATCCAAAATTCATTACTAATGAAACTTCATTTTTATAGACATTTTTGTATTCTATTTTTTACTATTATCAAAATTTGAATCATTCACAGGCAGTGGTCAAACCTTTCTTTTAAAACCCGTAAAGCCTTTTTACATAATAGAGTTGAGTGTTTGCAACTTTTGAAAGCAAATGAATAATGCAAAATTTTTAAGGATATTTGAAATATTCTGTTATTGTTAGTCCATTTTTTAAACCACGGACAAAAATGAATTAAGACAATTGGATTTCTTTTTGGAAAATCAACAGTAAAACTTTCTTCAGACTGGATGGGCTTGAATATGTTGAAACTCACAAGGTTACGCTAGAGGATCAATAATGATCATAGTGTATATATGTTTTCAATGCTCATTTTCATATGTTTTTGCAAAAATGCCGAATATGTCTGCCCAAAATGCCCAAAATGCCGGGCATTTTCAAAGTAAGGCATTTTCAGGGCATTTTCGGCGTTTTTGGCATTTTCAGGGCATTTTCAGGTGGGCAGGCATAAAGCCCAGGGCATTTTCATTGTTGCAACCCTGATAATAGCGACAATCGTGCCCCAATATTGTTATTGCATTTGTAACAGTTTTGTGACAAATCAGCACAGTCCAGGGTACTGATTTTTATTGACAAAAGCAGTATAATAACTGGTAGATATAATGATTTTTAAGATTTATTTTGAAAATGTAAAGGGGGAATACAATTTTTTCAGAAAACATCCCGAATTGGCTCCACACATTTGACGTCTGTGATCTCATGGATTGACCTAAATGCTTGCACTGGGAAGAAATCTCAGTGATCTGTAAGATAATATAATATTTGGTCTTAATATAATAATTTAGGTGAAAATATGGAATACAAAATTTACAAGGAAAACATTTAGCAACATTCAATTAGAAATGGATTTGGCTTCAGATGCACATACAAAGAGTGAGATGCAAACTGGCATAAATCCGTATTTTTTGAAATTCGTTTTATTTTATAACAAGTTGCTCTAAAGCATGGGTAAAATCGTAAACGTCACAGGTAATCGAAAATGGGAACAATAATTTCTTGAAAAGAAAGCTGGTGCGAAACGGCACAAGTCCACAATTCAAGCAACTAAATATTCATAAATAATGTTTTTTTAAATTTTAATATGATTAATACAGGATCCAAGTGGTTATGTTACATATCATATTCGAACAATAATAAAATTTTCGTTATTTGCCTTTACTTGCTCACGAAAGAAATAGGCTAATCCGGAGTTTGATTAAGTGTGGGGCACACTGGAATAAGTACATTTTCGACACTTTATTGCCCCCGAAGTATTGAATCTGAATGGTTTTAAATACAGTATGTTACTACTCTTCATTTAAAAAAAATACTTGTAATCCTCAATCGCTTGGAATTCATAAGTTTTTCGTTTCTCCTGTAATATTCTGTAAATTGGGCTTAAGCCGGCTTGCATCTCACCTACTCAAATGTTGCTGTTTGAAAAACTTAATTGTGATATCTAGGGATTTACAATTACAATACATACATACATATGTGTGCACATACATGCGAAGTAAATTAACCATTTAATAAGTAAAAATGGCTTCTTATTAGAGATAGGTAATAATCGTAATAATATATATGACCAAGTGTGCACTATTAGTGCATATGATTTAAAATTCTTCGCAGCCCTGGATTTCCTGATCAGCAAATGATTTTATTGCAAGTTATAAATTAAATTCTTTGTGTTCTGAACGTCCTTAAGAAAGCATTCATTTATATTCGCAAATGAAACTTAAAGCAAACATGGCAAACAAAGAACTGATTTCCGTTCCACCGAAAGCATTTCCTTCGATTTTGCATATCCGATCCAACCCCCAGCTTCCATCTTTTTGTTGCCATCTTAAGAGCATTTTGACCTCTCCCGCCATCAGACGTCTCAACAACGCGCTGTCCTCATGCAAAATTCCCAAACAGTGAAGTGACACTAGCCTCATACTGGAGTCAATGGCTGGGCAAGCTTCGACGTCCTCCTTAATCTCAAATCCGAATCCTTGTCCCAATCGGTCGAAGATCCTCTGCAGGAGCAAATCCCGGAATAATTCCTCCGCACTGGGATAGCAAACCACTGCCCTTGTAAGGAAATAGAGAAAGGCGTCAGGAGAGAATGAGATATTAATTGAGTCTTCGTTATCCTCATAAATCCTATTATCCAAGTAGGCATAAAGGAAGTCCTGGATTTCCTCCACATTTCCACTCATATCTAATTGGTATAACAGTCGGAGCAAGTTGCAGCACTCCACAGCATTAATATCACAATTCTCCGTGGAATCTTCGCTAATTGACTGGAATTTCTTGAGCATCTCTTCTTTGAGCAACTCTGCAATGGTTCGGGCGGGTGGCTCGGCTAAATTCCCAGTTTCAAGCAGCACTGAGATTGCCAAGGACGTCAGGTTTATGTTAATTAAGTTTGAATTTTTGTACATGAAAAAATCTTGCATTGATATTCCATCCAGGGGTGTTATAAATTCTGCCAGTAGGGATTTCATCTCCGTAGGTTCTTCATTTCCGAGTAGCTGGGGACAATTGTGGTAAATATCCAGGGCCAAGATGGACGTTAAAATTTCTTTCTCGTTTTCTTCTGCTTTCAAAAATATTTATTATCTACACTTCATTGTTTACAGCAGTATGGTCCCTGTTTATATTATTAATTTATGACGGCAGTCAAAATTTGTAATATTAGATTTTACAATCGTGAATGAAATAGTATTCCAATATGAGTAATAATTCAAGTAGTTCAGTAAACAACTATTCAAATATGCATTAATTCCTAAAAAATAAATACATTTAAATTTAAGTTTATAAAGAAAAAGATTTAATTGAATGAAATATTTAACAGTGTGTAACAAGGAACAGGGAAGCGAAGTATTCAAAATTTGGCCCGGATTTGAACTTAGCTAAAATTCAGAATGATTTAGGAAAGCTTTTGCGTATTATCAGAATAATTATTAGCTCCTAATTGCCTAAGAACCTCCAACAATCATCTACATTATGCGCGATACTTTTTACATCATGTTAATTTGAACTACTGTTCGCTTACTAATTATGCAGATCGTAGAAACTTGTGAATGAATGTAAGAATAAACATAACGGTTTTTCCGGGGACATGCATAACGGGACCTTCATTCACATTCTACTAAATTAAATTTCTCTGGATGGAATGTTGTTTCGCAGTTTTTGGCTCGTTTGTAAATTTGTATTTACTGCTTCAGTAAAATCATGCAATGGTCACGAATTTGTATTGTAGAAATTCATTGTAAAACATTATGAACAGTTGGAAATGTGTTTTTAAAATTCATGCAGTAAATAAATTTCAAAGTGTTTTGAAGTTAGGGGGGAATCAAATTATTACTGATGCTAATTTTAAATTCTAGGGGTGATTGAAAAGTAAACAATAAATAATTACGTTACTTTGAGTAATAGAATAAGTCAAATATCTAAAATGTTGGGCCTAAATTTTTGTGATAACTATACGAACTTCCAAATATAAAGCACCTAAACACAGTGGTTCTAATCGTAAAACTCCACTTTTGACACTATATTTATTTCTATTAAGCGGCAATCGTATTCGAATACATTTCCCTTCTAGTATACGTTATTTTTACTACTTACGAAAGTATACCATTCTGAGAAAAAACATTTTTGCTGCTTTTGTGGTTTCTCTTAAATAAACAGTATACCGAAATTTTGCTTTCAAAGCTTTGTATTAGGGAATATATGTTTGAAAAAAAAACAATTTTAACGCCAAGTATGTCCATTTAAAAAAATTACAGATCAAATTTTACACCCTACTAGAGTTTTACGTTTCAAAGTGCCCCAAAATTTCCTAAACATACTGTACACATTGTAGTGGTAACACTATATGTAACTATTTATTAGAAATGTTGCCATACTTGTTTTAATATAGAGAGTCCGACTTTGGAATTCCTGACACTCTTGGAAGTGTTTTTGAAGGTAAGCCTGAGCATGCTTCAGCCTCTGAACCAAATGGAAACTCGTGGGCTCGTTCCAGTTTCGAGAGGAAGAACTTAAATTGAAGTAAAACTGTCTTGGGACGCTTTCCTTATGTTTGGAAGTAGAGTCTATTAAATCTTTCAGAATTGCCTCCATTTTTAAAAGCTCCAAGCTTTTCAGAAAGCTTTTATTGATTCTCACTGATTTATTTATTTCAAACGTACGTATTTATTTAGAAGCGTAAAAGATTCTCACAACTTCCCACAGGATCTAGACGTCCAGGTAGACAAGAGGGAAGGAAACTGACTACATGCATTTTCCAGTGAGATAAATTCAATAGTAATGAGTGAGGTAAGTGCTGTGACTAAACTAGTTTTTTATACCAATTATTGCAACAATAACAATGCAAGCTACAGAAGTCAAAGAAATAAATGAAAAAATAGTAATGGAATATGATTACTCCTCATGTTCATGATTTGCTCCTTCATTTCATGACGTCCACACACATTTTCTTCCACGAGGTTATTCCCAAGGTAAACTAGAGAAGTAGCATAAGGAACAAATTGGATTTATTTGTATCTCCTTACTATTACAGTGTACTCTCGTCATGTCTTCGTCAGAGCCAAACTTTACTCCTTGCAGGTGTACTTGTATAAAGACAGTATGCTGTATCATATAATTCCTACATCATTGAACTATCTCCGCCTTGTCCTTCCTCTGTCTTTCCATTCCACGGTGTCCAGTCATAGCAGATATACCTTCACAAGCCGCTTCTTATGTGATTGCAGTATAGTCTTCCCACAAGGGACCCCACTGCAAGAGAATTCCTCCTAAAGGGTAAAATATTTGGACACATTCCATTTATCCCAATGTTATTTTTTCTTCTTTAGTACAAGAGTATGCAACTATAAGAGAAAAATTATTCTTCTTAAGGTGTAGAGAGTCTTATGTGTAGAGGTCACTGTATCCCTCAACTCAAACTACAGAATAGAGATTCCATTGTATAATGCATTGCGATTACATTGTACTGTCTGTTGATTTTTGAAATCTCAACATTCCTGATTTCTATAACAAGTATAACTAACTTTATTTTATTATGTATTAAGACTACTAGAAATCTGGAAGAAAATTTCCTTCAAATTAAAATAAACACTTCCTAATAGGAATACCTCGTTTATTAGGCTGTACAATGATCTTCTAAGGATTTCTATTTTATTTTAAAAGTTTTTTTTTCTTGATTTCATCTTGCCTTACATGTTTGGCAATTTTTGAATTGTTGGATAACTACCTGGAAAGCCATTAAAAATTCCAATAACCCAGCGTCACAATATGGGAGAAAAAATTCATGCCGGGAATAAATATTTGAAATGTCTAAAAGCCTCAGAATTTCTCGACTTTGCTTTACGTTCATTAAGATTGTTACTGCAAATTTTATTCTTGATCCAGGTCAGTGAAACAAATTTTAAAAAATCATGACAAGAATTTGTTTCAAAATAGAGAATACAATATTTTGCACCATCGCCTCTTTTATGAACTAGGGGAGAAAACAGATGTGGAACACTCTGAACATACAAAATATTAAGTGTCAGAATACTCGTGCACACATACCTACTAACCAAAGCAATTTTCACATGATACGTATGCATTATCGAATCAAGGCTCCTGGCTATAATCTTATCATAATATTGTAAGTGACATACGCTTGACTCCTGCGTTTATTTTTAATCCTGATTGTACAAAAAGCTGAAGATCTTCTTCTTTATAGACTAATCTTTTAAGTCCGGGCTCATGCAGCATCCAATTAATTTTCTGTAGGCATTTTTACCCTTCTATATAATGACAAAAAATAAACATGTTACAAATAGTCCCGTATTAAATGGTACATAAATCTAATGACATTTTAAGGAACGATCCTAGCATTGAGCCACTTGAAATGAAATATGAATACGTAATTAAGATTGCTTGTCATTGCTTGGAAAATCCCCACTTCAATGTATACTACACTCACCGTACAAGAGACTCTCTTATAAGAGCATTTGTTTTGTACAGGTTGTCCCAAAAGAATTATTCTAACCACATACAGTTGATAGTTCATATAAGGATTAGTAACAAAACCGTCAATTTATTATTTACTCAACTTTATTGTAAATTCGATTATTTGTATTCAATTTTCTACACTTTGTATACAATTTGTTCGTTCATCCAGGTTCCCAATAAACCAGAAGGTGTTGGCTCAGTACAGGGCCAACATAAAATTGCCAATAATGGCTACGTATCGGAATTGTCCGCTGGGCTTGTGCTGGCCTTGTAATGGAAATGAGCATTAGGAAACGTAGTGGTTGTTTCATGTTTCCATCAAGTGTATAACCCAATGGACCGAAATTGGTCCCATGCCGGTTGCGTTTCGGCTGCCGGTAAAATACCCTTACAAAAATATTAAACACGCCTGGCGTGTGCCGGCAATAATCCGGCACTCGTCCTTGTCTCCACCTTCGTATTTAAAATAAAATATTACAACACTGTAATTTTGTTCATTTAAAATTTTATTATATATTAAAGTGCATAGTATTGTGAAATCCAAATTGTTGTAAAATAATGTAAATAATGATCAATGTAGAATTTCGAAAGTCAATGGTATACACAGAAACACATTATCAACATCATACATAGGAAATAAAGTGCATTTTTGCTTAAGTTCTGTAATAAGAACTTTAACTTTAGAAGAAGGATCACTACAGCAGTAAATTGATAATTTTCTACTATCAAGCGGATATTCTGGTATTCCTGTAACATTTTGAAAATATTGACACTCAACAATTCCATTCTCAGCATCATCAAGACAGGTTAGTTTTAGTACTTTTTGACCATGGGTCAAAAAACATGAATCCGATTCATTAATTGCGAGCAATGTACCTTTTAGCATATATTTATGTTTGCGAGACTTTAATACAAACCCGGATTTTACTGGTATAGACGAAAATGTGCGATCTGTTTCGCAAACCCGGTTTACAATTTGCTGAACGAAGTGTTTCTTCGATTTAATCATTTTTTTAATACTTTGCATATAATTTTCAAACCCGAATGCACTAAAGTTATCTAAGCTAGAAAACTTTAGCGCATCGTCAGGTAAATGGAGTAAAGAATGTACATTATAAACTAAAAATTCTTGCCCATACAAAGGCTTACACTGGGATACAAAATTAAAAAGCAATTGCTTTGCATAGTTAATATCTGACAGATGTGCGTTGGGGTAAACAAGAATAAATATAGATGCCTGAAGCAACAGAAAATGGTTGTATAGAGGGTTCGGTAATACGTTTTTAAGACAAACAATACCGTAGTACAGCAAAAATGATCTGAACTCTGCAGCTTTAAAACGGTCAACCTCACGAAGTGAACGAGGTTTTCGCGCAAAATTTATCGGGGTGAACCCAGCAAGTCTAACCAGATTAGCCGAAATGGAGTCCACATGTGCACTACGAAGCCTAACTTTTAACAAGCCTTTTATCCACGTAACAAGTAGTTTTCGCATAACGCCTAAGCAAACAAGATGCATGTAATCTAATACAAACTGGCTAACCATTCCAACTGAAAGTGATACTAATGGTGAACCCCCAACATGATGCTCCTCCTGGGTTTGTTTCAAAAAACTCTCATCAGTACGTAAATTACAATTTACTTCAGGAAAAGTAACCCTTCGTTCAACCCAGTCGCCTTCCTGCTCACATTTCTCACACGCAAAATATGAATTATGGGGTTTTATACGCTTTAGAAAACTACGCGCAGGAGTGTCAGCAGCACAAAAACTAATAAAAAAATCGTATTTGACTCCATCAACAGTTATACCCTCATTTTCAAGTTTCTGGGCCTCAATTACAAATTTTGATAAATAGTCTTCAAGAGATTTTGGTTTGCTCTTCCCTGAAAATATTGAAATTAAAAATGGTTCTTGCCAAACCGACTGATTCACAATTCCCATCAGGGGCCAAACTTGTTGATTGCTACTTTTGCTGATTGGTAAGCCATCACAACCGATCGTAACACTGATAAAATTTAAACTGCCCTTGTCATGAAAATGAGGCAATATGTTTGGTTTGAGTCCTGCTATTATTCTTGATTTTATGTGCTCTTCTATGCCAATATAAAAATAATCCCCACCACCTATATTTTCTAAAGTAATATTTCGGGGAGTGGAAAGCAACGTTCGACTACATAGTGGTAACTCCATTAAATGCGGTTTGAGAATTTTTAACAAAGAATCCACTGCTGTATGAGGTACCTGGTAAGAACTTGACCATTTTGCAAGCTGCACGTTAACAGATACTTTATCATGTGTTTCAGAATCAGAGGTATCACTACTGGTTATTAAATCAGAAATACTGTCGGTAAAATCAGGATCGGTAGTTTGCTCATACGTTACTACTTTAGAAAGGTTTTCAAAAACGGGTATATTGCTAGTTGTTTGTAAGTCTAAAATATCTACTTCTGAATGTAATCGCTCTGTAGAAATAGTTGATAACAATTGTGACGCAATTTTAGCACATTTACGTCTTTTGGTTCTACTGTTCATAAGCATATTTAATTAGCAGGCTGATTTATACCTAATATTCTAATTCCAAAATATTCTATGCACTATTTGCTTTCAAAACATTTTTCTTCTGACGCTGCGTTCGCCCTCCGTGGCGATCACCAGATCCCAGAAGCCACTTTCTTACAACACGTTCGCATTGAAATTCAGTTGGAATGGTATCTTCAGGTTGCTTTCTAACTGCAGCTGTATTGTAAGCCATGTAAAATGTAATCTACATACTATATATAAGGGAATCATGTAAAGTGTACGCAATTTCAATCAAATTTTGATTAAAAGCAGTTATTTACCTAATATACATTCCATAAGTGCGTGACCTTGAAATTTTGTTTTGTTATTAGCTCCAATAAAATTTGAAGAATATGCTAGATCGCCACCTATGACTCGACTTAAGATTCTCTTGACAAATGTATCAGTGTCCTCCCCACCAATTCCTTTCAGGAAATGTACCTAAAAATTGTAAACAATATCAAAAAAATTAGGTATAATAATTTATATAGTTAATTTCGAGCGAATTTAAAAAATACTGAGAAAACTCCAGGGCTAATTCTTGGACAATATTTAATTTAATTTTCGTTTTTTGTAACATACAAAAACACGAATATTTAAGAAATTATTTAATTTCAGGTTGATAATCTGCTTACAAATTTTGCTTTGTTTTCAGTAGAAGTCAACCATTGATGCAATGCATGGAATTCCTGAGATGTGTTGATCGGTAAATCGATCCCCGGAACATCGAATACTTCAACAAGCTGGCTTGTATTCTTTGACGTGATTCGAACCACTTCTGCTAGATCCGTAGTTATATTAGCCAGTTGACTGATCACAAGTTTCTGAAAATCTGACATGCAAATTTAGTCATTATAATTCGTAATAATAAGTAATTATAATTCACACGTATATACACGCAAACAGTACACATATTGCATTGCGGAAGGTAAAATACAGTTATAGTGAATAAATAAAAAAATATTCTATATACTTTTCTGGTCTAAAACAAGCTGATTGATGGACGCAAGTATTTGGCCCAAGGCAGCGTTAGTTTCAGGCGTTTGGCTAAAGCAAGCAGAGCTAATATCAGCGTATGAACCACTTTCGTCAAAATTGAAATTCACTTCAGTAACGTCGGGTGCAATAACGACCTCCGCTTGGGGAACATCTTTAAAAAATACTTTAGTAGGTTAATATAATTTAATTTACAAGCACCCCATGCAATGTTAGTTTTTAACTAGACGTCACTACACACCACGATATATGTTACTTGCTTTGACCAAAATTACCAAAGATGTTTCCCAACTCAACAGGAAAAGCAAAGGAAGCACAAGTTGTCGCTGCCGGACCTGATTTTGCCTGTACGAAATTGCTGCTACCGGAAGATCCAGCAGAGGAATTGGTTGGGCCTGAAGCAGTAACACTCGTTAACTCTGTTGTTATATCAACGGGTTTCTTTGGCTTCCTCTTGCGAAGCTTCCGGCCGGGCGTGTTTACGTCCTCCGCCTCTGTGAGCTCAATGTCACTATTTACAACTGGCTTATCCAAAGCAGAACTAGCCTTTTCATACGAGTCTGAAAATAAGGTCAACTTATGGTTGCTAAATTAAACATTACTGACCCAACTACTTACTACAGTAAAACAATTAACCTAAACTCGTTATACAAACTATGAAAATGAAAATATTTAACTAAAGCTAAGTACCGCACTTAATTTTGCAGTCATATACTTTCCATTCCACTTTAGGATACTCCAGCGGCTCCACACATTTCTGCACTAAATTATTTTTGTATCATCTAAGTTTAATGGCCAGTGACACTTGTTGTTATTTTCAACAATCCAATTTGACGGAACAACTTCCACGGCGTTGTCCTCGAGGAATTTTACAATATAAAATGTTGATTTCATTACTGACGTAATGGTAACTTTATGAAACAACAGCGTTCAGATTCAGACCCACAGTAATACACCGTTATTGAAACAAGTCATGGAAGAAGGCACGATGCAATGCTACGCGGCATCTCCTTCAGTGATGCAAGTGAGATGGCAATCATATAACGGTCCGGCAAAGTAATGACAATATAGGGCCTGCTATGTAATGCCTTTAAAGAGCCAATATGATTTTGCCAGCAGTTTGGCATTTAATTTTATAAAGGCAAAAACCAGCCTGAATCCTACATTGGGCCAATCAGGAGTTGCCTGAAAACATCCTTTAATGTTTAAATTAAGTTTTGCCGTTATTGGTAATGTAATGGGCCAGAAGCATCGATCTGGTTGCACTATGGCATGCCATTATAATTTTCCTGCCGATGTGTAGCCAGCATTACCGGGGCGAAAACTGGAACTTACCAAGAGCTCTGGTTTATTGGGATTGGTATTTAAGGTCAGAGGGATCAAAAAAATTAGTCGAAATTTCTGCAATGTCCAAAATCAGAAAAAGATTTTACATTTTCAAATTGAATTTTTTATTTTTATTTGAGGCTACAGCAGTTCTGCAGGCTCATTTTTAGACTTGGGCACATGAAATAAGGCTTTTTCCAATAAACCAATTTCCATTAAATTTTCTAGAAACTCAGCATTTTTATTTTTATAATGGTTCTGTCTTGCCTGAAAATATGGCAGCATCAGAGCTTCCTCCCCGTGTTATTGTCCGTAGTTCTCCGATAATAATTTATTACACAATAGATTTACCTGTCAGATACATGGGTAATTACTTAAAACGCTTATGCAATTGTCTACACAAAATTAATTTTAGAAAATTCCTAAAATCGTCCCACTTTGCATGACATTTTTGGCGCCTGTTATCTCCATTGATGTAGGTGAATATAACACGTTTCAGAAACCCTGGAAAACAGTTCAGTTCACAAGTATAGAAAATATAATATTTTGTATCCCTTTGCCTGATATAGAATATAGACTAGAGGCACTGGTTTTGTAGCTCTCTGTACTCTCGGATGCTTAAATACAGAATAATTTATAGATAAATTTCTGTTTAACACAGTAGCAATTTTTGGTCTTAAATATATGACAGTATGAAATTAAAGGAATAAACGTTTACTGCAAGGAGTAGATACTCGTATAAAGCGACTGCACTGTAATATCGCTAGTTGACAGCTTTTATCTTAATAAGATATCGAAAATATACCTCTATGTTATGCATGGCCCCGTACCTTTTTACAGATAAAGGAATTGAGAGTTCATAAGAGTTGATGAGAGATGAATGGCTTCACTCACGCTCCATTAGAAACATTGAGCAGAGCAAGCTGTTCCGCTTGTAAACTTAAAATACAAGGGATACATTGAGAGAAGATATATTATAAAAGCCACAACCTCCTTGGAGAAAAAACGCTTTGTCAGCTTTCATAACTCATAAGCTTAACTATATACACTTGTGGTGTGTCGGAGGGAGGCAGTCGGTAACCTCGTGAGAGGAAGAAAAAAAATGTTTGTATTCGAATTTCTACCCGATGCTTCCAAGAAAGATTTCTACCGGGAATTGAACTCCAGCTTGGTTCATTTGATCGAGGGACAACGTAACTGGGTATGAGGAAAGAGAACAGGAAAGAAATCGAGAATATTTTGCAAGCACTTTTGTCTACTCAAAAGTTTTTTTCTCTCGTAGTTATGCAAGTGTGTGAATTAATTAAAAGTTATATTTTCTCAGGTCACGAACTACTCCAATGCATCCGGACTGCTCAAGCAAGGTTTGAGTGTTCTGAATCACTTCCGTGAGAAACCTGTCATCTGGGCGGGATTTTATGTCACGGACCCCAAAGACCCCACTTGGCTCTACTTGGGACCTTTCCAGGGCAAGGTGCGAATTTCTTGACGTTCCAACTTTGTTTATGGGATTGCATTCGTATGTATGAGCATGTTGTATATGTCTCGGTCTGTGAATTGTGTTGAGACGAGGATCATATTTTCAGAGATTAATTTGCATGCTAGCATTAACATACCATTTTATTATTTCCAATACGCATTGATAATATGAACATTCAGTTGAGAAGCAAAATGGAATACATTATGTAAGTCTATCTTATTCACTTTACGATCTAGGAAAAACCTGATAACGAAAAATTGAGTATAGTTCGAGTCTTTTACAACGAAATTGATTAAAAAAATTATGTGGAAACAAAATTAATTTGGAGAAACTGTCTGGAAGCAAAATTAATTTGAAAAAAAAAAATCGAAACAAAATTAATTTGGAAAAAAAATTGACACAAAATTAATTTGGAAAAAAAACGAAACACAATTAATTTGGAAAAAAAGTTTGAAAACAAAATTAATTTGGAAAAAAAGTTTGGAAACAAAATTAATTTAGAAAAACCGTTTGGAAACAAAATTAATTTGGAAAAAAAGTTTGGAAACAAAATTAATTTGGAAATATTGTTTGGAAACAAAATTAATTTAGAAAAATTGTTTGGAAGCAGTGTAGCTTGTGCAGTGTATGGAATGCGTTCTGCAGGAATGTATAATAAATATCTCGAAACCAAAATTACCTGAAAAATAATGTTTCAAAACAAATCCAAAATATTTTAAAACAGAATAAACAAGAATGCTTGAATGACAACAAATTCAATAATTGAAATTGTTAGGAAATAAAATGTAATGCAAAATTTGCAAGGAAAAATAAAACATTATCGGAAAGACAAACTGATGGAAAAAATATGTAGGAAACAAAATTGAAAGCAAAAGCTCAAAAACTGTATATCTCTACAGCCTACAGAGTGACTACCGAATTATAACGAATAATTGCCAAGAATGAAACTTTAACAATAATAGTACTTTTAGACGTTGATTTTAAATCTTAGTTCTTTATTATACTTTTTAAAATGCATTCTTCTGTTGACTCTTTTTCTTCGCAACATTATATTTAATATTATTATTTCTGCTGATAACATAGGTATCTACATTATACCGTATTTGAGAAGTCTTCTTTTGCTTCCAAACAATTTGTCATTTAATTAGGTATATAAATATTTCGGTATTATTCACAGTATGTATTGGTTTGTTACCTTTGCTTCTTCACATGTTTGCACTTTTACTTTTTATCCCTTGTTAAATGAGAACAATTTCATATTTGACTTCCTAACAGTTCTCAAGGTACTGTATTTTAGATTATCAATGCTTTAGTCGTTTAGTTTCTTAAACAATTTTATGTCTAAGTATTTTATTACTTATTTTTGCTTTCAGCATTGCATTCAGTTCTTGTTTGTGCTTGCCGATGTTCTCTTGTGCCTCTTAACGCAGGATTAACTGAAGTATGCATCTTTACTTATGTTAAATTCAGGTTGCCTGTACACGTATTAAGTTCGGACGTGGGGTCTGTGGAGTCGCAGCTTCTTCCAAAGTTACTCAAGTTGTAAAGAACGTACATGAATTTCCTGGCCACATTGCTTGCGATTCCACGTCAAATTCTGAAATCGTTGTTCCAGTTTTGGACGGAGATGTAAAACCAAATATTGTATTAATTACATGCTAATCACCAAACGATTTTTTCCAGAGAATTCACAAGCAAAAATGTTAATCATGATCAATTACAATCTACTCTTACATCAACTAATTCTTGATCTATGAGACAAAAAATTAACATCAGGGCAAACAAGAATGTGGCAGAATTATTTTGTCCCCATAGAAAAAATGATCTTATGGGGAGGTTGTTATGATAAGATGCGAGTTATCAGTAATTATCAGATACTCAATTTAGTCTCTTGACAAGTCAAATATTCATATGCATTATATTACAATTTACGTAATTGTGTGCGAAAAGTTAATATTTTAAATATTTGAATTCTGTTATTGATGCAGGCGCTTAATTTAGAAATAATTTGGCTATAATACAGATTTTGTTTTACTTTAGAAAGTCCTAGCTGTTTTGGATCTGGACTCCTCGGAAGTAGGAGCCTTTGATGAAGATGACCAGAAAGGACTGGAAGAATTTTGTAGGATTTTGGTAGCAGGGTCGGATTCTCCATTGGATTAAATTTAAAAAACTGGTGGATGTGAAAACTATCTTCAATAAATTACTACCTATCAGAGAGAAATTCATAACCTTCTGTTTATTCATCGGTTCAACTTTCCCTAAGCATTTTAAAGTACAATGTCCTCGTTTCCTCCATGCCAGGGCAACTGATTCTATTGTCAAAGTTCCTTTTTTCATTGAAAATATTAAAATCGAAGGTTTAGCATAATCTAGAAAATGATGACAATGATGACAGTAAATCCAGCCTTGCGTTTCCCTCAGTGGTTCTTAATTGTACCAGTGACATTATTTGTGGGTCTCAACTTATTTTAGGTATTTTCGTAATATTTAAGTACATATTTGTTATACCTGTACTTATTAAATGCATACACATTATATATATACATATCTGGGCTCATACAAGTATGATTGATTGATTTATTTTTTAAATGCTTCTCAGCAATGCTCATATAAGGAAACGAATTTTAAATGCCAAAATGTATTCTCATTACAAGAGACGTTCTTCAGAGCATTTGCTCGACCAGAGCAAAACAATTTTGACACATCTCTTGAATGGGAACTTTGGGTGCTGACCTAGCTTGTATTAATGTTTGTTTCTTAATCTCAATATGGTACATGCGTGTCTGAGATGAAAACCAATACTTGTTTATTGATTTTTTTTGACACTTGCAATAAAGACTAATAATAATAATAATAATAACAATAATAATCCCGTTTACCACAATGTAATTTTTTCATACAGTCAAATCAAGATGCTATGTATTAAAATTCGGTGCTTTTTATGAGCGTTGTTATAAAAGTAGGGTATTGTAAATAGAAATGGGGCACATGTTTCGTGCCCTATAAAGAAAATGTTTTAAAACGTACCCTGTACCTGAATTCTAAATACACTCTTTATACTGCACTTTATTATGATTACAGTGTACTGTCTACATAAAAGCATCTCTAAAAGGAAACAAAGGTTAATATTATTTTGGCAAGCTCTTATGACAGGGGAAAAGTGAGAATTGGTTTAAACGAGAATGTAATGATGAAAACAAGAATGCATATTTGACCCTACGGGGAAATAATGTTACCACAGGGTACCGCTTAGGGAGAGCACACGGTATTTGCCATATGTGACCTTTTGATATCCCAATTGAGTGATTAATGTGTGTCAATGAAATGGCCTACCTGCAGTGCAGAGGGTATATGGTTAGAGGAAGAGATTTAATACCCTTCCTTCCTGACCCATCAAACGCTGATTTGCATACTTCAATTGAATCCAAATACAGTTGAATGGAATTCCCGAACCCGTTACTCGATCCATTCAATGGAAATTAACTCGTGAGTCTGTCGTATAAATTCTACCCTTATATCCGCAATGTCCTCAAACTACGTTCATCATTCGTTCATCTGAGTTCATTCCTTATGTGAGAGTTCTCAGACCAGAGTTGCACATTGTGTAAAATTCTCTGTAAAATTTAATTTAACCAATTTGTAAATAAAATAAAATATTTCCACAAAATGAGGGTTGTTCTAGCAGCAATTTTCTTGCTTTCCGCCATTTTTGTCTACGACGCCTTGGGCCGGCCTGAAGGAGCTTGTAAGTTTTAGTTCTCTATATAAAACAGACATCGGCTTACTCTCATTAGTGTTACTGTAGATATTATTATTTTATTTTCAAAAATATTTCACGATTCTCTTCTAAATTAAAGAAGAAAATTGTGAGAAAAAAACAACTTATGATTCCCTTTAGAATCATAATTTTTTGTTCAAGTAAAATATCAGAGTCTTTTCATTGTAGGAGTGCTTTCTATATTGGGACTAAAGTATCTGCATTTGAACAATTTATTTACTTGATTTGTAGTATTGTTCCGAGCAATGTATGTAATTATTCATTTTGTTTCAAATGTGTACTTTGCAGTTTCTGTAAATATCCACCTCGTTCCAGCCATTGTGCGTGGGAACTGCACGGCGGGGCAAACTTGGAAGCCACCAAATGTGAAATGTGCCCAGTGCCTGTGCATCGCCAATCGGTTCTCTCGATGCGTCCCTGAATTCGGTTGCAAGCCTTTGGGAACAAACGGTACGACAACGACGACTGCGCCCGGATCACCGACAACACCTACACCTACCGGAAGTACCCAAGTGACAACGGCAACTCAAGCAAGCAACCTTCAAGATGCAACTCAGGCAACTGAAGTTCCGAATCCTGACGGTTCCGGGAGACAATAAACAGTAGACACTCTTTACAACGACTCTAACAACCCAGTACCTTTCCCTGCAAATATCTTCAAGCTGAGAACCATTCAAGCTAATGTATTAAATGTTTCATTATACCAGGTTTTTGTTTATAACGGCATAATTCTCTACCCGAGTGTGGAGTCGTTATAATGAGTCCACCGTAGAACTAATGCGAACTAATTCCAGCCAGTGTTTTCACGTTATTATACCGTCGTTATTTCAATACACAAATAAGGGTATTTCAAAACACACTTTACCCTCGCTATAAGAGACGTCCTAATAAGAACATTTTGGTAATCATACCGTGTTCTCTCACTATTATAAAAGCATTGCCTATACAGGTGCTCAATATTTCACACATTCAGTTTTAATACAATGTTAGTTTCTTAGTTTACTTTAACAAAAGCATTCTATTTTTAAATCAATTTTGGCTACTAGGAGAGATACTATAATAAGGGGAATGTACAATATTTATTTAATAACTAGCAACAGGTGGATGCACTATATTTAAGTTTTAATGTTATGTTAGACGAATGTTTCAGATGATCAGGTATTTTGTCGATATAATAAGCTCATCCTTGTATTTGTTGACATTTTATTGTATTATTTAAAATTACCCCTTTTGGAGCTATGGTCACTTTGTTGTTAATTTATTCACTTTATGTTATGTATTTAAAATATGATGCCTAAAATAAATCATAACTATTATTTGTTTTCTCCCAATCGTTCTTCATTACTGATCAAATTTTGTTATCGATAATCACAGGAACAAAATCGAAAAGCCTAATGGAAAATGCTTTCGAGGACGATTACAAAATATGTTTTGGTTTAGTTAGACCCTGTGTCACATATGTTTTACTTGTATATTACTTGGACATGTGATCTTATGTGTCCCCACAAAGTGTAAACTTGGTGTCTACCATGCCTACATACATGTATTGCAATATCAGAATTTTCTCCGATGGGTCTTTCCAATTATCTTACTGAGGTTGAATTTCTTTCAATTTTATTTTCCATTTTGCCGGCTATACCCAAAAATTGCAAAACACCCTATAAAATAGCTCTCTGCAAAGTCAATTATGCTTAACAGCTCAGCGTTACATTAGCGGCTTCAAATACTTACAAAGGTAAGCATAGTAACTTTTTAGAAATTAAAAGTCAAATTTGCTAAAAACTAGAGGATTAAAATATTATATGAGTTTTGTTGGCTCCTGATGCTGTCTAAAGCAAGAGGAAATGAGTATGGTCTCCTGTCCAAACAGTGCTTTCCATGTAACATCAAATTTTGTTCAAACAGTCTTAAATCATTTGGTTATAATTTGCTCTAGAAATGGCTGAAAATTAAAATGAAACTTTTGACGGGCACAATTTTTCAAAATGAAATCTAGCGCTCATAGGCATTATCCTAATTTTAATGGACAGCTGCAAGGATCCTAGCTGGAGCTCCAGTTCCACCCACAATCTTTAATGGAAGGACAAAAATTCGAATTTCTCTCCTTCGGTATCCAAGCAATTGGTGCAAATTAGCTACGTTTTCCAAATTGTACACTTGCCTCGAAGCTGCGAATAAGTGAACAGGGTAGCGCTGGAAGCAGAATAAATAAGTTCATGACTCTTAGCAGCAATTATTAAAATCATTTTGGGGAGTATATGAAAGCTCAATACGTTTTCTTATTTTAGCCTTAGGGTCAGCTAAATTAACCTCGAAGTTTATACATCCCTAAGGTCATGGAGTTAAGCAATAACATTGCTTTGAGCAGTAATAAGCACACTCTATCCTTATAACAGGAATAAACTATTAACTACAACTGCAAGCTCTCACATGAAGTAAAAATATCAGTAAAGCTATTGCAAATGAGAGTCTATCGACACAACAATGTATTTACGCCATCGAAAACGTATCTCTTAAGGTAATTATAAGGTGTCAAAGTCAAATGGTGCAATCCAGTTACCTGATCCATGCCTTGGTCTGTTGAAGGAGTATCTAAGCCAATCCCCACAATTTGTCTCTCTTCCACCAGCCATTTGATTGCATCCTCAGAAATTCCTGTTTTTCAAAGACAAACTTGATTATTCCTTCAAATCAAATAGTCTAACAAGATACATAAATGACTTCCTCTTTATGAGAGCACCCCTAAAAGCTTCAAAATTTGAAACTTGAGCTGGCGTGCTCTTGTTAGGCTAAAAAATAATAATAATATTAAGGACGGGTGTGCCGAAATCTTGCACATCTAGAAAAAATCTCATGCCCGAATAATTGTAGCAAAAATCCAAGGTATAATTATGATTACAAACTAATTATTAAAAGCTTGTAGTTAAAAGTAAGTTGTAGCAATAAAGAGAGAGAGAGAGAGAGATACAATTAGTTTTGACAAATAAGTAACAATGCTAATTATTAAGGAGGACTCATGTAATTATAGTAAAAGTGTACTGACTATACACCCTCTGTGTGAGTGTATCCCAAATAAATTTTACGTTTATAATGCTTTCCTTTTAGTTATATGAAATAATAAAATACTATTGTAGTAAACAAGAATGCGTCCGAATATTTTTTTTCTTGCAGAAACGATGCCCTTGCAGGGGATCGCTTACAGCAAGAGTAAACAACAAATATAAACTCTAAGGAGGAGAAAAATAATTCGGTAGACGGGAATGTCCAAATATATACATGATTCAGACGAGAAAATAGTCTTTTGGGTGTATCTTACAGAAGAAGTCGACTGCATAATCTGTAAGCATTTACCAGGAAATCTCAAAGCAAACTGTCCATCCTCAGTTTTATTCTCATATCCCAAGTACTTGACTTTATCTGGCCAGAACTTGGACCATCCAGTGTAGACCAGAAAGAGTCCATTGGGTTCAATCCCACCAAACTCTTTCTCATGTTCTATCAAATGCTCCACTTCTAGTTTAAAATCTCCTGGGCTTGCTAATTCCTTCACCGCTTCCTCCACGTTAATCAAGGTAGCTTGGACATTAATTAAACGCGAGTTCGGGATTTGTTCTACAGTCCATCCGTTTTTGAAGAAATGGTACGGAGCGTCCAAGTGAGTCCCACCATGTTCGCCTGTACAAAAGGAAAATGCGGCGTACCTAAAGATACATTACAATTTTAATTACACTGGCCCTAAGAAACCGAGAAACATTATATGAATAGCGTAGAACTTAAGCAGCTTAAGTATAATTATTTCTTTCGAAAATTATTGTTCTATTTCATAATAAAATACTCGAAAACAATTGTAATGATTGGTAAGATCCTAGTGGTCCTAGTAACTTTCATCTACAATAAAATTACAAATGGCTTGACTATTCATGTATAGTGTAGACTTATTGAAAGGATTTTAATTTTATTTAAAGACTTACCAATACTCCAAGGCTCCTGAGCCTCGGATTCCTTCAGAGTCCCTACTTAAAGTATAGCCTTGAGAGCCCGGGTAATAAATCGTATTATTGCTAAGGGTATAGCTCAAGTCGATGAAAATTTCCGCTTCAGTAGTCTTCAGGCAAAACATTCCGGTAGTGAGAAAAACTAAGAAAAACGAACTCATTTTTACGCCTGCACTTAAGGAACCTTCTATGAACAACAGCTAATAATTAACTTAAGACCTTCCATTAGGTCTTTACAAACAAGACGTGTTCTTTTTCTGAGATAAACTCGCAAATGTCCTTTCTATATTTCAAATGACGCATAGCGTCATAGTAAATAAGGTCAATAGATTAATCCTAAACAAATGTTTTTATCATTTACACACACTTCTCCGCCTTTATATGCAGCAGGAGTCACAGAAGCATGAAAGTTGCTACTGCTGGAAATCAAGCCAGTAAAATGATATGGACTTTTAGTAATTATTGTAAATGTGCAGGAGTAAAATTTCCCTTTTAAATTCATGTTTTGGAGGTAGTACAGATACCTACGCTCACGCCCGATAAGAACCAATTGTGTATAATTATTTGCAATGTTTGTTAAACACTAAACTTACAAGATTTTTGGGAAGCAAATGGGAACAAGCTTATAATCTCATAACGAAGGGTTGGAGTTCAATTTTGGTTCTTAACAGATCCTCAGATGTTATTATTTGGTTTCTAAAGAAAGCAACATTTGGAAATAATAAATTTTAGATCTTAAATGTGACGACATCAAGAAAGCCTTTAAAAAGTATAATTATGAACATATGTACTCATTTAGCGTAATTTTCCCAACATGTTGACATTTGCGTCTTACCGGTTCCGTATAGTTAATTCCTTTCAGCGTTTTAGTTACACTCCTTAAGGATCGCTGTGCATACATCTTGTTTTGATGAGTGCAAGACTATTACTGTCAATAAGTTTGTAATCAAAAATGCATCTAGGACATTTACATCTTCACCGACATTCTACATAACTCTTTAAAATAACGATTTTGCCTCTCAGCCGCTTCTATAGGAAAGAACACAAAATTGTGAGATTGCATGTGTTAAATCAATCCAAGCCCAGCGCCCTTAATTGTGACAAGACAGGATCCACGAAAAGCCACGAGGCTTTATTAGACTCTTGAAAACACAGGTCTTCACATTGGACTTACATATAACAAGATCACATATTTCATTAGCAATAAATTATGAAAAGAATCTTGCTCCATCCCTAACTCACAACAGTACTGCCAGATTTGTAAACTCTCTTCCCTCACTGACTCTCTCACTATGCAAGAACCTGGAGTAATCTCGGGCAAATATAAAGAGACCCGCAAAAGTCTATCTTTAAAATCCTCCTAGAATAAAAACCTACACATGTGAAAATGGCTTGTGGGACGTTGTGCTTTGGAATTCCCAAGATTCCTTTAACTTGACATGAATGAATTGGAGTAGTGAGTTGTGCGTGTGTTGTGTGTGGATATGTGAATTACATTACGCAGTGTGTATGTACATAAGCAAGATTTGCACCGCCTGTGGACCTCAGAAAAAAACAGACTGATTCTATCTCCCCAACAATTAAGATAAGAACACCAAGGCATCTCAAACTCATTTGCCTAATCAGCTTTAATAAATTCCACCACCTGTCCTTCTCCGTGCATTTGATATCCCTCTCACACTACAAATTAAGGGTGATCTCTTCAACGAGTAAATTCATTCCTCCTCACATTAAAAACTACGCATTACTGAGTCCCATGGCAGAATGATACTTTTTCACGCATTACATTTTCTCTCAGCAGTGGAGTTGTTGTTTTTCTCTCTCCCACATACGCTTCACTTTCAATTCTCCCATTTTTTTTCTCTCACATTTCCCTTGAACTTAATGCGTGCAGGAACTTTTGCTTTATTTTTGTTCCAATTCCAAATTTTAGCTACATAATTATACATATTTTCTTCATTCGCCTCCAATATGAGCAACATTTATACGGCTAGCCGTTCAATCCGACAATCTGATCAACGTAATGGTCTAATAAAATTCACAGGATTTATTTAATTACTTAAATATTTTCATTTTGTGTTTTATCTTATACTATTTCCATTTGGACAACATTAAAGGGCTGGACCCCTAAATTTTACTATCAAAGTAGTACACGCAGGATTTTTACAGGGTTTAAAATATCATTTTATTATCTAATAATTGTTTCTTACCACACAAGCACTGGTGTCCTTTTTCTACTTTAATGCTTTTTTTATGTTTGTACTAATTATGTTTTTTCTTGTATTTCTCACTGAAAGACCATGAACCTTGATTATTAAGATTATGTAAATTATGATTACGACTTATGTACCTTCATATGTACCTAAATATACATTCAATTTGTAATTTCAACTTTTACAGCCTATTTCCTAATAATTTGTTGTTGTAATTGCATGTAAACATTTTAGAATATAAGAATATTACAGAATCAAATTTTTGTTTCAAAACCAGTAATAATTTTTTGTTAGACGAAGGATGCGTATAATTATTATATTTCAAAACCATTGTCCTATAAGCCTAAAAGTAAAAAAAATGGCAACTTTTAGAATATTCTAAAATAATTAACTATAATAATTAATTATTATAATCCTTCAATTGTTCCATTTCGCAGTTATTTTAACGTAATTCATTGTATTCTATATCTACTAGGGACGTCGGTCAACTGTTTTCTAGAATTTCCTTTCAAAAATGTTAGCAAAAAAATCCTTGTTTTATAATCACTTTCCTAAATGGTAAGTTTGATAAAGTAGATCGTGCTTATTGTTAGACTATCCAATTTAAACAACATTGGATGAAAAATACAAGCAGGTAGTGTTACATTTTTTTTATCTTTGCTCAAGGAAAGATTCACTCCTTTTAAAAAAACTTGAAATTCAACAGTAACAAACAGTAGTCCCTTGAAACGTAAGTTCCTCATCTTCCTTAGTTTAATTTCATGGCGGTATGTATCTCCAAATATTCCTCGTAAAAAGTTAATAGGATTTTAATTATTTGTACTTCCCAAGTCTCTGCCAATAAATAAGAGGATTTCGCGCGGCCCCACAAACATTTTAGGCCCGAACCCAAAACATGTTACACGTGAACGGGGCTTTGAAAGCGCGTACTCGCCATACATTGTTTCTTCCTGGTTTTATTTTTTCCCCAACTTTTCTCATATGAAAGGAGAGACAATATAATAGATTGCAAGCTGCAATTTGTCAAGTTCCAAGTTAAGAAATTTACTTTTTTCCTATTATACCTATCCATCTTCAATTTTTCATCTGACTCTCGTACTTATTTCATGTTACGTATAATTATATAAATCAAGGTACTTCTCCATATACATATTACCTATAATTATACCCTTTTACATTAGCTATAACGCTATTTCATAGCACTTACTTATATTGTAACTTCTGGATACTATATTGTTTTATGTTTGAAATTTTTGTCAAATGTTTAATTTTATATTACGGTTAATAATCATAGATATTATTTTATTTTCCGTATGAATATAACTATTTTATCGTATTTATATATACATTTTTTAGGAGTTACATCACCTTGTGCAACCCAGTGAATCTACAATAATACCAAAGCAATTCCAGATGAGAAAACTTTTCTGATGAGTTGTTTTCCTCCCTCGAAAAATTACACCTAGGCCCTTCCCAAGGAAAAATTCCGCCGTTGTATTGGTGCCATATGCATACGTATGTATGTACATTTTAACGTGCAGAAGGAGATGATGTTGGAGAAAGTGCAACGGACAGAAAAATGACACCGATTCTCATTTTTCTTTATGAAGATGAACAACAGAGAGTTGGGCTGTTAAACAGGGACGAACGAGATATTTTTTTCTATAACTCTTGTAACACATTACAGATCTTCTAGGTAAAGACTACTAGACCTGAAGCCGGAACAAGCCCATGAATATCGTATATACAGATACAGTAGTCACTTATAAATAGATACACACAATTAGGTTTTACTACACACAATTAGTATTTGCCATATAGCCCTCTGATTTTGCGAACCAAGCAGAGAGGGAGAGAAAACTGATGTATTGTAAAAAGTATAGAGAGACAAGTTGAAGTAACTGAAGCCTATTTGGTTCTTGTATATATAATGTGGGCTTTGAAAGGAGGAGGGAAAAATATTGTGTACCCGAAGGAGAATTGATGTGACGGTAAAAAGCAAGAGGAAGGAGAGGCACGCTCTTTTTCATATATTTCTGTATGTTTTCCAGCCAACTTCCTCCTAGTCTTCCTTTGGCACCGAGACTTATCGCATCTTTTTACCAGCTCTCTGTCTCTCTCTCTCTCTTTCTTACTCATTATTATTGCCTCCTTCGTCATTTCTTCCACATGCTGCGAGTCATTACCAGTTGTCAAATTGTATTGCTCCTCTGTGGAGATCTCTCTGATTGCTTTTTACAACCAAATTTGTCCCTATTGTCCGTTCATATTTGCAATAAAGGCTTCGAGCCTGGTCAGTGAGAGCAGTGTACGTTCAGAAATAACAAAATTACATTTAATTAGTGCGAACATTCTATATTTCTTTGAAAGAAATCCCCAAATTAATAGTTTACCGCAATTACTTAAAAATTAGAATTTTAATTGTAAATTAAATTGATTTTTTACAACTTAACGTATGAATTGTTAATTTCGTGCTCACATCGTGCTAATATATAACTTTAAGAAAAATTACACTTGAGTTATAAAATCCTTGAGCACACTTCAAATATATTTCAGCACTTAATAGCACAATTATTACCCTAAAATTCCGACGTATTAATTGCCCAACTATGTTCCAATGAAATTAAATTGAAAAAACTACAAAGAATAAAAAGATACTACAAAGAATAGATACTAAATACCATTAAAAATACCATGTGATTGGAATAACTAACTACAAAAATGTACATACTGTTATTGCAAGGAACAGGTCAAGTTTATGTATTGACAAATATTTAAACTTTATTACATAATAAATTTAGTTAACAAAATTATATAAAAAATAAATGAACAGAATATATTATAATAGCGTGAAACATTGTTCCTTAAGGGACATTTTGAGTAAGTGAGCCTGTTGAGGAAGAGAATAAAATGTGGGCTGTATTGATGGACTAATTAGGGCGAGATGAAAAGTGACCCGTCCCGGGTGACCTATCCCTGTCACACAAAAGATTCACGAGAGCCCGTTCCTCGAGTGCTTGTGGGGGGCCGAAGGGGAAGCAGATCAGAACTCCGACTGGGTCGAAGTGAAGTGCGGACAGACGGAGGAGAGAAATTGAAGACAGTCACACTTCCCCGACCCAGTCCCCAGAAGGTGTTCGTGGCGCAAGGAAGGAGCCGAAGTGCTGACAGACAGCAAGTCGGGAGCAGTCAGAATGTAAACAAAAGCGAGGATAATTTGGGACATGGTAGTGGAAGCAGTAGTTGTGGGACTCTCTTACATAATTCCACAAGACTCATAAGTAACAAGCGGAATGCCGGGACATTTACTTGTTCTGCGAGTAGTGCTCCGCTCCAACCACAGTCAGGGCAGTTCCAGCAGTCATCCAGGATGAAGAGCAGTCGAGAGAAATCCAGTTCGGGGAAGGTGGTGGAATTAGTTGGAGAATCAGGAGACAGAAGACCCCAGGCTTCACTGTCTCTGCCAGTCATAGGGAATGCGGGGAAAGGAGCAAATAGTAAAATTGCTGAGTGTGCCAATTGTTCGGGGAAGTGGCGGAATGAGACGGACCCCAAGGACATGAAAAAAGTCATCACTCTGTGGCAAAACTATTACCCGGAAGGACAATGGGGCTGGATCATCGTCACCTCCGCCTTCCTTGTCCAGTGCATTGCTCACGGCAGTCAACTCGCCTACTCCTTCCTGTCCATCGCCATTGATCGCAAGTTTAATGTAGCGAATCCTTTGCATTTGGGTACGTTCTCTTATTACTTCGCTTTTCCTCACTTTCTACAGTAATCGGATTCCCATTTTTAATTAAACGCAAACCGCAGTGTGTGTGTGCTCTTTCTGTCCTTGTCCCCTTTCCTGCGACATGTACTGTAAGGAACTATTTAGCGGCTCAATGGATAGTTCCCAACTCAAATTATAAAATAATGACTCCCAAAGAATAGCAAAAGATATGCGTGTTTATTGTTTCAAGATCAGTTTAGGAGTGATGGACAGAACAAAACTAGCTTTTGATCAGGATTATAAGCATTATAGATTGATTGGTTCATTTTTACAAATATAAATATTCGGAAATAACAGATATTGTTATTAAATATTGAGGCACTGGTTTGGTTACCAATGCAATAGTAACGGATAGAAATATTCGTTACACAACTCTCCCTCAAAAATAGAACGGGATGTTTGTTGTGAAGAGTTAGTTGGTGGTGATCGGAGAGTTGACTATTAGACGAGATGTGTTGCCATAGAGATGGTCGCAGCTACCTCAGCATTCTCGTCAACGCAGTGATGATATATTTTCACAAAGATGATTCTTTGGATTTTCGTCTGCATAATAGCGCTGCTAACCGCAAAGAACTGCTGCTTCCTCCGCACTCCGCTAATTCTAGCTTCATCCAATGGCAGGAATCTGCATTCACGGCGCGGTACCGAACGCGAAACACAATGGCTCCTCGAGAGCGATGCCACTTCGCCTCGGGATTTAGAGTGGTTTTGCGGGGAAAAGCTGCTACCAGCGGCGGGCTTCCCATGTAACCCACGGCGGGAACTTTCTCTTCGGCGGGGCTGCACGTAGTACTTTCTTCGGTATATCCCGGTTGAGCTTTGTAAGGAACTATTTAGCGGCTCAATGGATAGTTCCCAACTCAAATTATAAAATAATGACTCCCAAAGAATAGCAAAAGATATGCGTGTTTATTGTTTCAAGATCAGTTTAGGAGTGATGGACAGAACAAAACTAGCTTTTGATCAGGATTATAAGCATTATAGATTGATTGGTTCATTTTTACAAATATAAATATTCGGAAATAACAGATATTGTTATTAAATATTGAGGCACTGGTTTGGTTACCAATGCAATAGTAACGGATAGAAATATTCGTTACAGTACATACATACATAATATGTAATTATGACTAATGTAAGAACACATGGAGATGTATGTAATTACATAATTATCTATACATTTTCTATATGTACTGTAGTTTGGCGTAGTCAGATTTCCTACATCATTTTGTATGTGCATTGTTTATAAGAATATTCACAGTTTTCTCACTTAAGTGACCCCTTATAAGACTGACATTTTTCTACAGTACTGTATTAGGGGTAGAGATAATTGAATCCAATCCCATATACTCCAGTGTTAATTTTTCTCCCATGCTTAACTGTTAATTGATGGGGAATCACAATGAAAATACGTTTTTACTTACGCATATACTACATACTTGATGCGTGTAAACCCTGGTATATTGTTTTGCACACTATTCAAATCGCGTGATTCAACACGTCTTCAGATAATCCACTGTTTTCAGATAGGAAGTAAAATTGAATGTCTCTATTAGCGTGGTGTTAAATGTGGAAATGGGTATTCAACCAAGAATGTTCCCAAAAAATGACCACATTAAGTAATTACTTTACTTCCCAAATTGTCTGTTAAGGAGAAAAAGTGGATCCATGATCATAATGCCCCATAACAACTATAATGATATAGTCAGCTCCGAGTTTAATTTATTTACTTCAGCCCACTCCCAACATATTTCAGGTAGTACTAATCAAGTTTTGCATTTTCGCTAAAGTCTCATTTGGTCCCTTAGCAGGAGACACATTCTTATATTTGTCTACGTATCTATGTAAATGTAAAATCTACTCAAGAGGAGTTGTTTGGCTGTAGATGACACGTAAAAACAAGATTCTGTGGATAAGCATGGGAGAGAGAGTGGGCGGTTGAAGTTATAGTTGCAGAGCTCTTTAAATTCATGTATCCGTATCACTCAAATTCGCTTTGTCAACGTGACCATTAGCTTGTCCACACAAGTTACGGAGGATGTGTCAGGTCCGGATCATATGGAATAAGTCTTGTCGCCATGAATGGCTCGTCCATCTATGGTCAAGATTAAGATAAATATTTGGCTTATAACGCAGTCATTCCCAATAGACTGTTTAATTGCAGGAGCTTGTTGTCCCGCAAAGGAATCTCTCATAAAATGAAACCATGATAATCAAGAGATGTAACCAGTAAAAAATGCATGAACAGGGTGCCACAAAATATTTTGCTATGTTATACAGTAGACAATTTCAAAATTTAATCGACTCTCCTATTTTGAAGCAAATTTTCTTTAAGATTTTCTGAGATTAGCTTCGTTGACCCAATAGGTAAATATTCGTTGTCGTGATGATTGTAAACGTAATTAAATCAAAGTCAAGATTTTTCTTCTTTTGTCAGAATTTGTCTACAAAATTTTCTGACTGTATTTGTAATATTTATCGCAAAGTTTTCTTGGATACGTTTCATTATAGTTATTAAAGCTTGTTGGAAAACATTTAGCACGGAAATTTTTTTTTTTAAACTTTGTTTATCTTTTTTGAACCGTGTGGTCACAAATATTAATCCAGCTCAATAAAACAAATTGTAAATAGTTGGAAATAAAATTTGCTACAACCCGGATGTTTGAATAAAATTTTAGATAAAAAGTAAGAAAATTTGGTAACAAATGAGGAGTAATGGAAATATTGTACATAAATTGGAATGGAAAAAAATTGTTTGTATATTAAGACCACCCTATATGCAGCAAACTAATGTTAAGCAATGAATGCTCACCAAGGCTTGAGATATCAAGAAAGTACATTGTGGCAGGCAACAACAACACGGTGCTTTACGAGATGAACGACCACCACTGACCAAAATGTGAACAGTAATGTTTTCATTGGAATCATTAGTAAACACTATTCTTACGCATGATTCATTCCTGAATGTAATTATGTACATTCTACGTTTACAGGAATGAATATGAGGGACGCATATTTTTAACATATAAGGAAGTGAAAAAACATATTCTGACCAGTTATAATTAATTAATGAGCCATTTAAGGTTAGCTTTGAATGAATAGCTGTAGGCTTGATTACAGTAGTAGTAGCATTTGCGGCTCAATAAAATAAACCCACAATGTTTTCCCACCCAAAGTGAGCCTGAACGAATTATTGCAAGGTATTTTTATATTTACAACCCTTTGCATTCCGAAAAAGCACAAGGGATTCAAAAAAATATTGTTGATAACAACAGAATTTTACGTATAAATTTTGCTCAGGAAATTATACGTGGATGATTTAAAATAAAGGGAAAATTTAAGGAAAAAACTTAATTCAAGGCATACCGTTAGGTATTCAGTTTTGTTTCCTAACAATAAAATTACTTCATCTGTTCGTTTTCATATTTGAGAATATTTGCAAAAATATTTAGCGAACCAAAATAAAAGTTACACATTTTTTGAGTCAAATGAGAATGATACAAGTTATTTCATAAAATTTAATTATTAAAAACCGTTAAGAAATAAATTAGGTGTTAAAAACTGGTTAGCAGGCTGCTTCTAGCATTCACGATCAGTTTAATATCTCCCAACATATTTGCATTGCACATAGAAACTGTTGTAATTAAAATTGTATTCACAGGCGTTTCGTAATGCTAACAATTTTAAAGATTCATTTACTGGTAATTACTTTCTTTTGCATTTAGTTGTTTTGCTTTGTTTTTTCATGGCAATTTTGCAAACATTGGTTTTATTATTGCCTCCCCTTGAAACAACAGACCCTTTTGCTTCTGCTTCATATGATTCTCAACAGGTTTACAGATACAAACAATATTTTGTTCACATTCTGTATACTTCGATACACGACTAGTCTTTGTGTGTTGTTACAAAATATAAAAAAGAAATATGAGTTCTGGGAGACTAAAAATGTCGAGTCTGACCCAATCCATCAACTTGCTTGTTATTGAATTATAATTTTTTGCCAAGGTGCAGACGTATGAATGTAATAGTCGCAAGTGCTTAGCAGGCGCTTTGTAATGTCCTCATAAATACTGAACCTTATTCAAAGATGACGGTTTTTTTAACAAGGTAATATCCCAATAATCCAGTCTTGACAGCCAAAAGGTTTACAAATTACAACTTCCTTTTACGGATGTTTTAATGAGCTCTGCATATGACTGCCCGTCAGGGCTTCTCCACCGCATCGCTAATAAAAATCCCCTACTAATTGTTAATTGCAAAAATGGAAGTGCTTCAAGATACTCCAAAATATTGTCTTCCATTTATTTGTGGCTGTAAGCTTTAATCTTTTTAGGTATAATTACCTATATCAGGCCTATGAAGTAATTATCTGTGAACAATTGATTTATTGACGGCCTGGAGATTTTGAGGATGATAAAAAAACTAATTTAGGATTTTAAATACTGATAAATACGGTAGTAATAGTTTTTTTGTGCCTCTATTTCTGTATTTTCAGGCTAACATTTTTAAGACTTGCTTTTTGATTCTACTTTATTGGGGCTATTTTTGTATCCTTTTGCCTACTATGTATATCCTTTATTCTACTTGTGTCTGTTTTCCCCCATTTTTTGTGAATTGTTTTTTGTCCTGTTCGTTCCTTTTGTGCAGGTTGTGCTTTTTCGTTGATGGGATAATACAATTAATTGGCTCCTTGGAATAGGGAGCAATCAGATATGAACAAATTGCCCATTTGCGATTTAGTTTTTATGGAAGAGACCGAGAATCAGGTCTGTGTTTCTCCGCACACTGACAAGGGTGTGAGTGGAGAGCGGTTATGAAAAATGAATTGGAGGTTAGGCCGAGAAAGTGAGGTTAATTTGGGACGGAGAGTTGTTGAGGGAGACAGATTGACGACTATACAGTGTTTTTTGGCACGATGGTAGTGGTCGGATCTTAAATTTATATATCTTCCACTTTGACTCTCTCCCTCCATTTAAAATATATAGATACTAAAATAATGCCCACGAGAGTGCTGTATAGGCTCCTTTGTATAAACACTGGCGTAATTAAGTACATGTACATTTGTGTACAATGGCGTCTGCTAAAAACTTCCTTGTTTCTTCATAACTTTCCTTTAAATACATATTTTGAGAATCGTGCCCACAAAATGTACAGGATGCCTCGAAATATACTACTCGCTGTGCTCGCATACGAGCTAATGTTAAACTACAGTGCATTCTAGCTATCCCTAATGCAATCTACTCTCTACCTCTACAATAATAATTATTATTCTCTTCACGACCACTATCTCTATCAATATCCATCCAACAATACACTTCATAATATAAAATCCATCACAAAATCATCCTTCAAAATTTTCACAAGCTGACATGTATTAACTTAAAACGACTAGCTAATTAACTGTATCTATTCCTATTTTATAGGATGTCGTTATTGCAAGACTCAACTGTATTATGCATTATATTTTGAGTTTTATAAATGCATGCTTCTATATAGAAGGAGAAATATCAACAATGTGAGAACCTGAAGTGTTGCATAAAATGTTGTCACTTCAGTTAACAATGTATTATGCGAGGACGTCTCCTAAAGCGAGAGTCTATTGTATTTTCAACATGAACACTCCCAGGGTTTGAAATCCAGGTACTGAAACGTTGTAAATAACTGTAGCATCAGGTAAAGGTTCCTCGAATAATAATTGTAAATTCTAATCAACTAAGAAAATATAATTAAAGTTCCCAGCAATTGGATAAATACAAATTAAATCATGGAAGAGGAGCGAGCACATAAAACAGCTGAATTCTAGCACGGACTCGAGAACTCTCAAACAAATTCATTCTTATCAAGGCATTCAAACCAGACTCCAAAAATACAAAACTTTCCTTTATTATTATATCTGCACTTTGGTGCTTAGTTTCCTCTGACATGAACTACTATACCCTATGCTCTTACTAGGAGAAAAATTAAATTAAAAATTCAAGTACATTCTTCCATAGTAAAATATACACATGTTTTAATTTTCTCATGAAAGTTGTTTCGAGACGATTTGACTAATTGTAAGAATCATAATTTGAATGATAACCCACTTTTCATCCACATATGTACATACATACAAACACACGTAGATCAATTACGATTACTGGTGTTGACATTATTATGGAAGCGTGTAGTTAAAACTAATGGGGAATCGTTTTTGGAAAAACTATAAATGTGTAAAACGTATTTTTTACTAAACAGATAATACTTTAAGAGAACAGAATCTTACGATACAAGAGGAGTAAGTCCACAATTTTTCTTGTCATTCCCCAAATTCGTAAAATATTACCCGTATTAGATAGATAGATAATTGTATTGGTCGATTTGGCCTTGGCCCTTACAAGCTGCACCATTTAATTATAGTTTTCAAAAAATATGAGAGAATTTGGGTTCGGTAAATAATAGTTTAAGTATAATTACGTATAAATAATCAGGTATATAGTGAGCACCTGAAATTAGATATGTTTCGAGTAGGCATAATAATGTTTTGGTATAGGTATGAAAGGTTCCCTGTCATAACAAGGGCCATTAAAAATTCCTATACATCTTATTACCCGTATTAGAGAACCTAAGTACTGGAAAGCATAACAATTGTCTTTTAAAATTTGTTGAAAATTTCCTTGAAAAAGGAGCTTCACCTAATTCACAAAATTGTGGAAAATCTTAAAGTTACATAATAACCCTTAAACTATAGCCCCTTACTATAGTTAATGTACCTTTTAGAGGTACAGGGTTTAACATTTTTTCGTGGGACCCCGTACAAGTGAAGTTGTAAGTAGATATGTATGTAGTTACAACTTATATAATCATAGATATGCACACTAATAGAAAATACGCTCCGTCATTTGAAAAGAAATATGCAGAGCCCATTGGGTCGGAGAGAAAAGCAAGACATAGATCTATATTCCTGTGAACGAGACAAGAACCAATGATTTGAATCATTTCCAGATTTTATTGCTCAAGACAGATCTCCTACTAACTACACACTCTGCGACATGCCAAGTGTAATAACAAGTCTACTTACACAGCTTACCCATTATGAGTCCACAGTATCAGTTTCAAGCCTGTCCTGGCTGTCCTCTCTTTTAGCCTGTATATATTATTAATACAGATTCTATACCATTCCCGTAGTGTATCAACAAAAAAAAGGCTCCGTGCATTGGTTTACATGTAGATATGTGTAAATGCTGATCTTTGATGAGCAAACAAATCTGAGTACTCCTACATCTCCAGACGTCACTTCTATACAAGCCCTACTGTAATCTCCATTATATAGACATGCATCTTATGAGACTCTCACTTTTCACGGAATCTCAAGAAAGTAATACGCCCCGAGAATTTAGACTCACAAAACGACCCTGTTGTAAAAAATGAAATTTAAGACAAGCATAAACTTAAATCTGATTTCTGTCTCCACTCTTTATCATGTCATCTCCTGGGGTCGGCTAAGTGTCAATTGCAAAAAATTTCTAGACGCTAAAGTGAATATCATCCACAAAAGCTTTTAAAATCCAAAATTGCTGTCTCCAAAGTACAGTACTTTAGGAAATTAATCCAACATCCACATAAACTCTGTTAAGAGGTAGAGAGATGCACATACAGTGCGTATAGACTAGGAGAGAAATCAAGGCTAGCAAATGAATATGCGTCCAATAAAAACAAACAGTGTCTTGTTACCATTCTAGAGAAATAACTCTCATAACTCTTATAGCGAGTTTACACTGTAATTGTATATATTTGCTATTCTATGGAATGTCTTACAGCAATAACTTGCAATTTGTAAGGGCAGAAAAGTGAACGCATCCAATTCCATAATGCAATTTTTGATGCAGTCACTTTTACTTCTCAAAAATGTGTACGACATTTGGAACTTATGTCTGTATGCATAATACAGTCAATTATTGTCGATGTGCATATATGGATTATATTGTCCCGTTCTGTTCAAACTGTGGTTACAGGGGGTGCAGTTTATCTTGTTTAAAATATAAGTAATTAGGTAATTACACAAATAGATACTTAGATATACATATATATAATTATATATAATGTAGGTAGATATGTATAATTACATACAAAGTGCTTTCACTCATTTTCAGTGCAAATGGACAATCGTTTAAGAGCATTTTCTCAGTAAGATCAAAATTAATTGGACGCACATTCCTATTTACCACAATAAATACTATTCTCCTTTTCAGAGGGTGAAACTTTTAGTAACTTCTATAGGTACCCTCATGCAGACAGTGTACGGGAATAATCTAATTTATCGTCAAAGGGAAATTGTCACTGTTGTCAACTGTGTTCCTAGTCATTTCTTACCGAAAGATTTTATGAATGCCTTTTTACAGGCTAACAACGACATATCCTTTAATCATGCGTACAAAAATGCTTAGACCAGATGCCCAAGTGCCTCTTATCGGTCTGTTAAATACAAGCCAGCAAACTGTTTCTGCAAAATGTTACAAGCTGGAAATATTTCAAGCATCGTATGTCTGAATTATATTATAAGTGAGTAACGTAGTCGGTTTGTGGCTCATATCTAGTACAAAACTGAAACATTGAATGGAAATATGGACCACCCGAGATGGAGCCCGAAAAATAAATTTATTTGACAAAATGAGTAAATCAACAGAAACCTTTTGCACATACAGTGTAGTATCTGTATTTGTGAGGAGCAAAATTAGAGTCCACTTTTGATCAATAAAATAGCACGTAATCGGGGGAAATTTAGTGTTGTGGTGATTGGAAGTTTGTGGAAACGTTTTAAACATATAATAAGAAACATAATTATCTTTTGGTATTTTCAGGGGATCTATTACCGGCGGAGTGTACTGTATAACATAGTTATGTATACATTACATATAGTGACATTTCTAGAGCATCGTGGAAAAATAAAATGTCTCAGGCCTTTTTTACATGAGATTGCTACAAGTCCTGAAATATCGTTAAAGCCCCGAACTCACACTGTCAACGCCGAAGCGCCTCAGTTCAATGTGGTGAAAAGAAAAGAAGGGGAAGCCAGAGATAAATCCCTGGTTGTAAATAAACAATTGCAGTGAACAGGACTTGCACAAGTTACTAAATGTTAGTACTACTTCTCCTCAAAAATTTCACTTTAGAATCATGTACGTTATGAACGTACATATGCAGGACCTTCTGCCTATTCCCATAATGTTTATTGATTTTTACGCCCTACCCTCAAGAGTCTTGTGCAAAGAAAAATAAACATCGTAGATCAACTTTAATTATTTCCTGTCTATATTTGCATTTTTAAAGGCAAAAGAAGCACGGTTATGTTTTCCAAATTCGTATTGAAGAATAACTGCTACTGTCACGTTGAAACGCAATAACATTTCTGGGGTCTGATAAAACCTGTACCTATTTGAAGGCTCGTTATTTGTAAATTATCTGATAGAAAGGTATTGACAGTTACAAGAACAATGAAACCTGTCAAGGAAGTTTGATTGACATACATATTTAGCAATAGCAATGGCATGCATTTTTTATCAAGGTTTGAAAGGATGACAAATCATTTCAGAATCTTGAGAGTTGTCAGAAATATTTTGGACTCACAATAAGCTGCCAGACGGGCCACTCGGGGTAACAACGCACAATTTTATTCTTTTTACAAGTCTTTAGAAATGAAGAAAGCTAAAGAATGATGTATGTGCAGGCACTACTGTATAATCTCTATTTTACAACATGGTTTTGTCACATTTTTATCAATTTTCTGCTGAATTTCATGTCATTTACTTCACTGGTTTTAAAGAAAATTTTTCAGAGATCAGAAATGTGAGTGGCATTGACACATTTGTCAGAAAACAAAAATTACAACTGTTTTAATTGTTGGGATTTAGCTCAGTTAGTTCAAGGTGTTGACCATCTTTTTGCCGACGTGGATAATACCAGTGATCGATTTTTCTATTTTAACACGGATCCGAATGTTACAATTTCTCGAAAACCAATGGGGTCATTATTAGGCTTCTTTTGATTTTTTAATTTTTGAGCAAGTAATAATTGTCAGACTAAAGTTAGTTTTTGAAACTTTAACAGCAAGTGTTGAATCAAATTTTTCAAAGAAAATAGGGCTTTACAACAAGTTCTTTTTGATTTTAGTTGCAATTTTAAATGAATTAATAATAAACTATTTTGCAAAAAATAAAACTTTTAAATATAAAAAATAATGTGGGAAATGTATGCTAACTTCCATTATAATCAATTGCATTGTTAAATCATAAATTGTAACTAAAAACTAGATTTTTATAAACATTTCTACATGGTTTAGCTGAAAATTTTAACTGCTGATCCTTCGAAAGGAAACGATATACTTAAGCATACTAATAACGGTACTGACGATGGAATTTCACTCTGGCTACTAGCTTTGATTTTCAGCTACATGAGGGAGCCTCAAGTAGTTCTAGTCAAGTTTTATAATATTAAAACAGTGGGTGGTCAAGTCAGGTGTATTCTTTTACGTGAATTTTTGCTTCCTAGTCTAGTCACATCTAGACTTTCCTAGTCAAGTCTGACTAGGGCAGCAGTGCCCTGACCTCGTAAATTATCAAACCACCACTTCAAATTTCCAAGTTTTCCAAAAATAATGGGAAACTTTTCAACAAACGGAATCCTGGAACGATTTTGGTTTTGAGCTTGTCGACACTTAGGTTTTTATACCATTGAGCTAAGCTGGAAAAAAACCATTTTGAATTTTTCGATATTTCGAAAAATTTTGAAAAATTTCAAAAACATAAATTACGCTTTACATTTTGCTTAAACATCGACAAGCTGCGATTTGTTTAGTGTATTCGCTTGACTGATTGATTCTGAATAATCCCAAATCTCGAAGTAATGAATTTATATTCTAGTAAGTTTTTTCAGAAATAGAGTTTCAGGTTTGGATTTATTAAGGTATACATACGTTGAGGAATGTAATAAATAAATAAAATATGATAGTAGTTTTTAAACATCCTTGCAGTTATTTCTTTTGGAGCTGCCTGAAGGAGCCAGTCGTCTCCTGACGATAGCGTCTTTAACCTCTTGCCCGAAATCCACATTGACGGATTTTAGATTGGCAATGCTTCTCTCTAACACATCATCATTGACACCATCAAATGAAGCCGCAAGATTTGAAATCAACCTACTCCTCTCACCAGCGTTTAGCGAGTTTAAAAAAATACGGGGTTGACTGAAATTATCCTCTTCTCCAGTATCATAACGCACAACATCCCCGCTAGCTTCATAAACTGACTCCGCCCCAGTTTGACTTACTTTCGGACCGTTGAAACTATTGGGAAAATAATTCGGCCCCCCATTCCCATTTTCCAGTGACCCTGCCCCATCTCTCTGATATGTATTTACTGGATTCTTCGGACGATTAATTGGCAGTTGTAGAAAATTAGCCCCTAATCTATACCTTTGAGTATCCAAGTAAGAAAACGATCTCCCAATAAGCATCCGATCTGGACTAAACTCAATGCCCGGAACCAAGCTTCCGGGATCAAAAGCAGACATTTCAACCTCGGTAAAATAGTCCACGGGATTCCGATTCAGAATCATTTCGCCAACGGGTATTAAGGGAAAGTCTTCCTCTAACCAGAGTTTAGTCGCATCAAAGGGATTGAATCGGTAGTTCTCTGCCTGTTCGAAAGTCATCACTTGGATGTACATGGTCCATGAGGGGAAGTCTCCACTGGCAATCGCTTCAAACAGATCCTGAGTGGCATAGTCAGGGTTAGTTCCTGCAAGAACCGTGGCCTGCTCAGTGGTGATATTCCTCGTGCCTTGGTTAGTTTTCCAATGAAATTTTACGTAAACAGGGGAACCTGTGTTATTCACTAATTTAAATGTGTGGACACCTCCTCCATCCATAAATCTATACCCGTCAGGGTTTCCCAGATCCGAATTAACTTGCAGCGCGAATTGAGTAGATTCGGGCCGGAGACTGAAGAAATCCCAAATTGCATTATTATCTTTCAAATGGGTGGAGGGGTTTCTTTTCTGGGAGTGGATGAAGCTTGGAAAGAGGATAGGATCCCTAATTGAGAAAATTATTAAATTATTCCCAACCAAATCCCAGTTGCCATGGTCAGTATAAAATTTGGTTGCAAATCCTCTCGGGCCACTGGCTGTGTCAGCCGAACCGGATTCACCAATGACCGTTGAGAACCGGACGAAAACATTCGTCCGCTTCCCTACCCCTGCAAAGAGGGAGGCTCTAGTGTACTCTGTGATGTCATTCGTGACAGTGAAGTATCCATGAGCGCCTGCGCCTTTAGCATGTACCACTCTCTCCGGTATCCTCTCCCGATCAAAGTGAGCCATTTGACTTATGTAATTCACATCTTGCATTAATATCGGACCATTCTTGTCCAGAGTTAAGGATGCCGTCATACTTGGCACAGGTCGGCCGTTTTGATCAGTTGCCGCCAGATTTCTGACCGAATACTTTTTGGAAGCCTTATCCGAGCCTTTTGAAATAGTTTCCGTTTGGATTGCGTTTGCTGCATCAACGAAAATTTTCAAGACAATATTGTCAACATTTTCAACAGCCCAGTTGAATTTGCGTGGGTTAAAATATAGCATGAGATGATGAATAATGTGATATATTATAAATTAAGTATGCATTGGTGCTTACGTAAAATGGCGTCTGACAATGCGAGCCAGCCCAGCACCAGAGCTAGGAATTGCACACCCATCGTGGAGGTATCCAGAAAAGTAACTAAAGACAATAATAATTATCTCTGATGTGACAATGTCACGAATTGAGTATTTGCCTCAAACCTCGTTCTAATTATCTAATTCCGTTCTATTCCTCTGGTAGAGTCAATTTATATGGAAATCGTTACCTAAGGTAGGCTGACAAATGCGTGTGAAAATGTGGGGAATTACAGTTTCTTGTTTAGTTCGATCCTTAAAAGTACTGGGGAATAATAATAATTAAGAGTTGATAATTACATGTGTGCTGTGTACTGTTCGGTATGGAATTTGTAGCTGATATGTACGTATTTACCCTCACCTTTATATACCAGATTAACTTACACGCAATCTATTATCAATTAATCGAGATTAGCAACTTGCGTCGTACCTGCTAATTACAGCTTGACTTGTTCTTGTCCTATGTGTCCATTTGAGTTGATTAATGAGGTTATTTTGCACAATTTCAGAGTAGCAGTCACCTGAGACTGTGTATTATTGCATCTTTATTTGTTTTGGACAAGCGAATCTCTCGGGATTCAAGTGATTCCCTCTTGAAACTTTTTAATAATCGCTCTTCCTCATTGTTACATCGTGTTCTACTTTTGCAATAATATTTGGTTGAATTCATTATCTAATTAATTGTACACTGTTATTTTCGATTGTATATTTCCCCGTAATTGATCTATATTTTTATACCTTGTTTTCAATGGTTGTAATTATATATGTTTAAGGATATATCATGTTATATGACTACAATTTAACACGTGGTTCTTTCAACTTGGTACCTTAGGTAAAGTTACGTAATCAGTTACACAGAAATTGGACGACTCACCTTTTATCTGTGCATGAAGTAATTTAGCAAGTAAATAATTCATGGACAGTGTACTGACACTTTAAGATATCCCTTTAAGACCATTTCCTCTATTACACCAAAAAGATCTGGCCACATTTCTTGTGGGCATAACACAACGTTAATTTGACCGTACATGAGTATGCCTGGACATGAATGAAATTTCACTTCTTACAGGTTACCCTTACACATAAAATGTACTGTAGTGCTTCCACATTTGTGCGTACATAATATAACGGTGTGTGGTTGTGGTGGTACTGACGCTTACACGTGAGTCAGCTAATGCTCACTGTCAATCAAACGATCATTAATCTACTGTCTATCAAGGGCCGGTTTTACGCACTTGGGATTTATACCCATCATGGTTCGTGTAAGTGCATGCATTATTGGAAATTACAAATTGTTGATATACAGTTCTGCACAAACAAAAGTTTGTGACAAACTCGTGATAGCTATAGATAATGTTTCCAACTTTCGTGATTAAGTCTTGGGATTCCATTACTTTAGAATCCACAATGGATAAAACCTTACTTATGGTAGTTTTCACAATTTTCAGGGAAAACTTTATTCACGTGTTTATGTCAAGTACATTGCATTATTACAAATGCTGCTGTGGTTTTGCTAAACAATACTAAAACCACCAGGTGGAAAATTAATCGTGACGGATTTACCAGATACTCGCAGAAGTTAGTTTACAAGAAAAAATAAATGTGATTAAATGTTTAATTGAGTTGCTGATTTAGCAACATGATTACTCAGATGCTCAGCTCTGCCTCTTAACCACTGACAATGAGTGTACACCGATCACTTGATTTTTTAAGTACTTTACCGGAAGTTTCAAAGGCACTTTACATTCTAAGGACAGTTTTGCAAATAATTTCAATTTGTAGCCCGCTTATTGTTATTGCAGTAATTTTACATGTGTAATAATTCCTATTTTTGCTTCCAATCAACTTAAAATGCACTTCTTAAGTATTTGCCACTAGGCCTACTGCCACCATGGCCAACTGCCACTTTCAATGCTAGTGAAGTCCCATGCTATTGCACACGGTAGAGATCTATGCTATTTCACAAGATACGGACCCCTGCTAACTTTATAAATGGCTGTAATGATGCTGAACATAGGACTTTATAATGTGACTGAGTATAGGACATATAATGTGTCTAGGCATAGAACTTTATAGTGTGACTGAGCATGGGTTATTATAATGTGACTGAACATAGGACTTTATAATGTGACTGGGCGTAGAACTTTAAAGGAGTATTCCCAATGGTACGTCCGTAAGCAAAAAGTCTACCTCCGTAAGATTTTTCGTCCGTAACCGGACGAACCATTCCCAGTCAGTCGCCTCCGTAGCCGTAAGTTCTCCTCATCCGTAAGTAAAAACCTTACGGAAGCAAAGTTGAAGCTACATTTTTAACTTTCAACTTTTCATCCGTACGGATGAAAATTCAAATTTTGCCTCTCGACAAGGAGAGCGCAAATGTACCGCGTTATTCATTGTTGTCGTTTTCATTGCATATGTAATAAGTATTCACTTCAAGATTGATCTTTGCAGCAATTATTTACACTCATTTTATTCATTAGTACATTAATTATATCTCAAAATGTTAACACCGATCATTATGGCAAATCGAAGCAATGTTGACGATTGTAGAAGCTCGAGGATTCCTATACGATCCATCTCATCCTCTATTTCACAATCGAGATATTCGAAAAGCAGTTTGGGTTGAAATTTTGAAGAACTCCCAAACAACTCGTCGAATTGTTGGGGAGTAAATCGTGTTTCTTTGTGAAAACGGTCTGGGTATTTGTTGTGCTTTATATCAAGTTTAACTTGATCGCCCAATCTTGACCGGAGTTTATTCATAGGGTGAACCCAATATTTGCGCTTCGTTTTATTAGACTTTTGCCAACATAATAATGCTGCTGTCACTTTTGTCTTTCGAAAAAACGCGATCCCATTTTTGATTTTGCATAGCAAAACATTGCGCGTAGTGTTTTCATGTGATTTTCTTTTAATTTAAGATCAACTATCTATTTTTTGTTTTACTAAAGATTTTTATTACGTATATGCATTTAATAATAACTATACATTAATAATGTGAATAATAAAGGCATTGGCCTAACATGTGAATTATAAAGTCCTATGCTCAGTATCATTATATATAATTAATTAAAGTCATTTATAAAGTTAGCACGGGTCTCTACCATGTGCATTAGCATGGGTCTCTAACATGTGCATTAGCATGGTAGCTACCTCCGTGTAAGGCAAGCAGTGCAAGAACCAAAGGTTGTTACTTTTAAAGATGCGTTTGTAAAGAGAATGTATTGTATTTGCCTGTCCATAAAATTGGTTGTACTTGTTGTAACATGCATGATTAGAAACTATTAGAACTATCGCCCATTCATTTTAGATTCATCAAAATGTGGTCTGTTTCATAGTTTATTGTTTTTATTCATTCCTATCTGCTATTAACATTGATGAAATAGTACAATATCATTCAAGACAGCTCTTGATTTATGCAGTTTGGTAGGTCATGTCATAATCATTATATTTGCACGGGACTTAACAAATGACTCAATCAAGCTATAAATGATTTCATGATTTTGACAAAGCACACACATGTTTTGTCGTTTATGATTCATAGTAATTATATGGAAGAGTTATTAGAAAGGGATTAGTGTCTGGGCTGAATTTATTAATTAAAAAAATGTCAAGCTCGCGTATTCACGAGTTGGCAGCGTGTGAATGTCAAGAGGTCTTAATTCATTTGCTTATATGTGAATGTCATATTTAATTAAATGACAAAACAAGTTGATTTAATAATATCGTAGCCCAAAATGTGTATAGCTCTCGAACGTCTTTCTGGCATTTGGTAAGAGCCCGAAACATGTAAAGATTTTCGAACGGAACTTTAAATAATAAAAGAAGTGCCTAAAGCCGGAGATCTCTGTGTTTATATGTCTAAACATATAATTATATATGCGTGTACATGCGTATATGCCTATGAATATAAATAGCTCTTCTTTGACTCACAAGCATTTGAAAATATATAGAGTAAAGAATTTATTTATGCAAAAAAATGGAGAGACATGTTTGAGACACAGGAGTAGAGAAATTGAGTCATAAATCTTTTCCTCCCTAAAATCCTCGTCAAGCTCATTTCACATTCAAATTCGGGCTTCAAGATTCCTCTCCTGCTGGGATTTATTATATATATGAAATTCACTACTTACACAAAATGAATGCATAATCAAAGCGATAAGAGTTTGAGGTTAGGAATTCAAAATATTCCCGGATCCAATCCTTGTACAGTGAATATCACTGTAAGTGCCCACCGTAAAATATATTTTTTCTCTAAGGGGAACACATTTGGACGTATTCCAATTTAACACACTGTTGATTTTTCTGCTGATGATAGCGGGGTATCCATCAAATTTTGTTCCTTTTTGGGTTGCTACTATAATAAAGGTGTACTGTAATATAGTCAATGAATGGATGAGGGGAAATAATGCAGGAAGGTTCCTCATTATTGCTCAGCTTTCATTTATTCATCGACATCAGTCATCACTTGATGTGCAAAAATTTAGCGATGTATGTATGATTGTATACATAAAATGTACATTCTCCGTAAAATTATCCCACTTCACATGGTAAACAGTTGGGGAAGAAGCTGCATCAGCATGAAATTGAGGGCTTGGAGCGATGACAAATAGGAATTTTGGTATTCCTTCGATTTTTATGCCTTTTTGAATACACTTAATGATACTATTTTTCGTGGAAAATTGAGTTCGCAGTTGTGAGGAACTTTTTCCACTTTTATTTACAATCAAAATATTGAGCACACATGAGCTCAAGTATTGGAATTTTTTTCATGTGGGACTTTATGAATCTCATATTAAAATTAAATTTGATAGTACAAATTTCAAGCCATATCAGTTTGAAAGAAGCTGATATGAGAATGCTGGAAAGTAATCAGATTGAATGTAGTTATAAAACTATGTATGTTGATATGATTTTTAGGTGTCTTGGGTTCTTTCTCTTTCTCTATTTCCTTGATTTTCTCCCCCATTTGGATTTCGATTTGTAAGAGAAAGAGTACAAGACTGGCAGCTATTTTTGGCGGACTGGTAGCAGCCCTGGGATGTTTATTTACTTCATTTGCCTCACAATTTCATCAGCTATTTTTGAGCTATGGAGTTTTTATTGGTGAGTTAGAGAATGTTATTATATCTTCGCTGAAGAGGCAAAATGGTCTGCATGCGCACATAGACCATTTTGCCTCTTCAGCGACAATATAGTGTACAGTAAATTCGTTTTTGTTTGAGACCCGTTAACGGAAACGTTAAGACATTTTCTAAATCGGGAAAAAATATTTCGTGAGACCTCACGTTGCCTCAGTACGTTAGTTTTTCTCCTAGCCATTGTGAGATTCTAATTTTGCAACTGGAGTTAACTGCACTTACAATAAGAATTTATCGTGCTGATATTGTTGAAATTTAACGTCACTAATTATTCTTGATTAGTTTCAAAACAATAATCTCACTAGTTCTTCCTTGTACACCAAGGGTTAGATAAGAATGTTTACTTTTCCCATGATGATTCAAAAGCCTTAAAATACATCTACGAAATATTTTCTTTTATTTCCAGACATTTTAATTTGTATAGCGGTTTGTCGGCCCTCAAAAACAACGAATGTCGCAACCTTTTCGAACCCTTGAATATATTTCAGTTATCAAAAACTTTTCAAGATAATTTCAGATGAACCTTTTTTTACAAGAACTTTTACAGCTCTGCAGCTCTCTTGTACAGTTTACATTTGAAAATAATAACAAAAGTTCATTTTTAAATTCGGATGCATTAAAGGACGCAAAATAGTTGCTTTTATTGGGGAATAAAGAATATGTAAGCCACTTTTCAGAAATATTGTCGAAAAAAAGAATATAAAGAAATTATACAAAAGACGAAAAACAGAAATAGTTGAATTTTAAATTATTCACGAATGTACTGGGCAAATGTCAAAATCCCAATGTTTGAATTCCAATCAAATCAACCAGGCTTCGAATTTGACGAGTTAATTGATAAAATATTAAAGGTTAACATATAGATACCTTATGCAAATTTGCTGTTTACCATCCTTGAAGGTTTTTATTTCTAATGTATTTTAAATAGTTAGAAACCGTTGTTGAAAACGGGTTACAGAATTAATAATTTATTATTATAAGACAGGGAAAATGGGATCTACAGAGCTGTTGAAATTGATGTACGAAGAGGTTGGTCAAAAATTAAATTTAAGACCTTGAAAATTGAACTATGTTCAAGGGGTCGAAAATTATGTGACATTGTTTGTTTGAGGGTCGGCCAAGCGCTCAATATTGATTTTTACGTTGCACGGATTTTTCAAAAAATGAAAATCTTAGAAGATGCATGTCAGTAGACCAATAAGAAATTTATGTTGCTTCACTCCACTGATTGTGAGCTCATTTTAATTTTATACTGTGTGTAGCAACTACATACAATTTAAAATGTCTAGGAATAAAATATTTCATTTGAATACTTTAAGACCGTTGAATATTGAATCATCAAGAAAGACTGACGAAATGAACCTCTATGTACTGTTTAAACAAACCAAGAAAAGTTAGTGGCGTTAAATTACAACAATACATGTACGATAATTTTTCTTACAATTAGAGCGTAACTGTCATATTATTTTACGGTGTAAAGGGGTATTTCTGTATTTATGGACTTTGTTTTTAATATTAAGTTGCTTTTGTTTTATGATTATGTACCTACAGGCATAGGGGTGGGATTTTCAAGAGATGCGTCGTGTCTCATGGTTGGACAATATTTCAAGAGGAAACGGGACTTTGTGGAAATTATTATTGTTTCAGGGTCAGGCGTGGGGCTTATTGTCATGACGACGGCCATTCACTATGGAATCAGGTGAGCTGATCAGGTGTTTTGTGAAAATAATAATTAATAATAATTGGTGTTTCAAACTGGATAGTCTTGAATTTTTCAAAATAACTAGAAGGTTCAACCAATGCAAAAGAACCAATTTCGGTCAGTTTCGTTAACATAATAATATAATACTGAAAAACGTTTTGAAATGTTGTTAAAATTCCCTTAAAATCTCTTCCCCAAAAATTATAATTCATTTATAAATAATTATTTTTATAAATTCTGTAATAATTTTTTAAAAGCAGAAGCATTGGACTTTGTTTACCAAATGTACATATATCTTAATATATCAGATATATATATACATATATACTCAGCTGCATGCATTGGATTTTAACAGCAGTATTGAACTACAATTTTGAACCAAATTGAACCATATATACAGGAAAAACTCGATACAACGGATGGCTCTACAACGGATATTTAGTTACACCGGAAAGATTTGTTTGTCCCGGCAAGGCTCCCATGTAACTGTGTTCGTGTCTGGGGTGAAAACCAATATACTCATATTGACTTCTTTGACACATTGAATAAAGCAGAATAATAACCATTGCTTAACAATATTGCATACAACGGACATTTGGATACCGGAAAACTAGTTGTAAAGGACACACTTTGAAACCCTTTGGAAACACTTTGCATGCATATAACGATTTTTAAACGGAAATTTATTTCAAAAAAGTCTATTGGCTCCCTTTAACATGTAATCTTTATTCAAGGCAACGTCTCAATTCAAACGTTTATCACTCATATACATATGTATGTAGCAAGAATGATGGTGTTGAGACCGCATCGTTGTACATACATTTTGGTTGCATGAGTTATGACTCTTGAAGTCTCGCGTGTGTCATCCAATTAGTTTGGATTTATATCGTGGAATTTGTTCAGTGCTAAAATGTCCGAAAAATCAAACCCAAAGTTTAGATTTAGGAGAAAATGCATCTATTATTTTTGAAATTCAAAGTGGGATCTCTCAAGCTTAAGTATGCAAAGATCGTGCTCTATCCACTATTTGGAAGAAATTTTTTAAGTGATCACCTAAAAATTGACCCAAATGGTATAAGAGTACGGTTATTTGCATTTTCCAACATTCTACAAACTCCCTACACCAGATGCCAGGTGCCCAGATTATTCGATTCTCAAATCAGGACTTATAAGTGAGTTTTCAAAAAAAAAATCAGATATGTCTTAGCACAATTTAACTATTTACATTTTTGAATGAGCTCCTCCATGACAGAAAATAGATTTACCCCGATTCTTCCGGATCTTTATACAAATCTAATAAAATATCTTAGAGCAAGAGGAAAACTCTTCCGTTTCTTAATTTCTTGCATCTGATTTAAAAAAACTGTTGGAATATTATTTCATTTATCAAAGCTTCGTGTAAAAATAGAGCTAGATAATTTTGAACTAAAGCTGCAACTTTGGTTTTTCCTGAAGTCAATAAAACCGCTATTTTATAATCTGGAAATACTAGTCTCACCAAACTAGAAAGACATTCCAAACTTCTGTCAAACTGGCGATCTGCAGTTTTGTCGTCACTGTGTTTTAAATGTTTGAAACACAGACAAATTTGCTTGACTCACGCACTTAGCATTTGTTTTATGATTTTCTGTCAAAATATGATTTTTAAAATCCGTGTTCCCACCAAACAACTTGCATCAAATCTAGTTGTTACACCAAAATAACTTCTCCTATGCTGCTTCACTTTCAAACTCCACACTGTAAAGAACTATTCTTAGGCATTCCAAAAATATAATAAAGATAATTTTTACCGGTCTCAACAACCCGAAACAAAAAACTAAACTTTTAATATGAGCGCTTGTACTTGTTAGATATCATAAACTATTATTGGTAATTGGAAGGCAACTCTACAGTACAGAACTGTTCTGTATAACTGCAATGTCGAACATAATGAAATTCAAAATTAAAATATAAGCACCATTTTACATAAGGGCTTATGTGTATACAGTTTCTATTAGTATTACGATGGACTTTATGAGAAATAATGACAAATTTTAGTATTTTTTCCCCAGAATGCTGCAAATAGATAATTTTGTTAGCTACTTTGAAATCAGAACTAAATTCAAGCTCTTCAGGGCATCAGGCGACCCTACGTAAAATCAGGAGTCTTGATCAAATCAGGACTTCTGGGCACCCTGCGGCCTACACTGGTTCAGCAACCAATCGCTAAGTTTCTGTGTGTCGAAGTATAATTTATTGTATTTCTATGTTTACTCAATTCGATGTTTCTAATTGATTAATTATTATATTATTAGTCTGGCATGTTGTATTTCGAAGAAATTAAAAGTCAGCATGCATAATCAGCCTTGTTCATCATTTCGGAAATAATATAACGAATTTTATTCGTTATATGCATACAACGGACATTTTTTATAGCGGACAGATTTTACCGGTCACCTGGACATCCGTTATATCGAGTTTTTCCTGTATTTTTAACAAATATGAGAGCCACGTTTTGATAATATTGTAGTACGCTTGGCTGGAGACTAGGTTTGCAAGCAGTGACGATTTGTATTTTGGCAATATTCTTTTTGGGAATTTGTTACCGATCTGCATCTTTGTACCATCCCCAGAGACGGGCGATTTTGCATTTAAAGAACCAACGGAGAAAGGTACAAAAACAGTACAAAATATAATATAATGTATTATATATGTATGATGTATTATAATGACAAAAACACACGTAATTTAGTAGTAAATAATGGAAATTCGAATTAATTGTGAGCAACAGATCAAGGAAAAATACAAGAAAGGAGACAGCCTCCCATTCTTTGATTGGACCTGCTTAAAGAGCAAGACCATCCGGATACTTTTGGTTTCATCATCATTTACGTCATTAGGAATTAATACACCTTTATTTTATTTAGTGAGTTTCTTTTAAATAATTATTTACTGTTGAAAGAAATGCCAAACTTGCAGGGCTAATCTTGGGTTAATTGTTGTTCAAGCAGAGTTGGAAATGCCAGGAGATGCGGATCGACGACCTATCCATTGTCCTTCTCCATATTTATTTAGGGACTGCGTGGGTTATTGGCAGTATCCTTTTTGGCATTTTGGTCGTTCAAAAGAATGATGAGTGTCGTATTTCCAAACAGTATTTATGTCAGGTGAGTCAGTCATCATAACTTGAAGAGGGACGGGTTTTTGTGAGTTTGGAAGTCTTCATTTATTTTTCTAAACATCCACCTTGTTTATTTATTTTGTACAGGGTAGCGGTATCATTTGTGGGCTGTCAATCGTGGGTTTGACATTCGTCCAGGAATACAACGGCCTGGGTATTTTCGTGTGGGTGTATGGATTCTCAATTGGTGCTTACTACTACAGTGTCAAGGTGTACACCTTTGACAGAGCTAGAGCCAGACATTTCCCGAGAGCTTGGTCCCTTGTTCAATTCAGTCAAGGACTGTTGCTCTTCGTGGGAAATTGTTTAGCTGGTATGTTTTAAATATTATAGGCATCTCAGGCCCCTTTTCTCTCCCCTATCCCAAATAAGATGTGAAACTGTCATACATAAATGATGTCAAAAACCTAAAAGAAAAGATTTTTCCAGAATTTATAAAACAAAATTTATTAATAATTGCCGTTCTGATTTTTTTTAATTTTGTGAGACTTTAAGAGCTATTCAGTAATAAATGCAGCACAACTTTGCAAATACATATAATTCGCAATTGCTAATTTTTCCTGACTACTTTTCTGTCTTCTTGTATTATCAAGGGGGGAGAGAATATGGTTTTATGGCAACTTCCGCTTTGGTTACTCAAGGATTTACATTGATCTGTCGAAATTTTTGATGGATTTTCTTTCATTAAAAAACTTTTAGGAATGTTCCTTTCATCGGAAAGAAAGCATTTCGCATTTTATGCATCCGCAGGAACCACTTTCTGTGGAGCTGTTTTTCTCTTCTTAACAGACGTAAGAAGGAGGAAATTAGCAGCGCAAGGAAAATGCGTGGAATCATTTAGAGCGTAAGATTTTTCCCTGAAATTTAATTAATTAATTATTGCAGCGTATAGCCGAAATTTACAAAATTTGTTCAGATTGAGTGCCTATATCTGGATTTACTGTGTTTTCAATTAATTCATCTGATGTGTGCAAATTATTTTGAAATTCCTGTCGCAGAACCCAGAGAAAAGACCTCTGCGCGAGCAAATCTGGGCTAACTTTTATATTTCCATCGGATGGAGAGCGCTCGCGCTCTAAAAATGAAAGTGGGAGCGATTTACAACCAAGTAGTTATGACTCGTCCTTTATTGCCAAGAGGTTTGAGTCCATCTCCGAGGACGGATTTGCTGAAATTGATTTTCAAGTAAGTAGCAGTTGGTAATATAGTTATGGAGTTCATTTTATCCTGTTTGCGTTGGAATATTTTCATTAATAATTTATATTTTGTGTTGTTTTTTTATATTGTAATGCTTACTTACTGTGCAGAGGACTCTCTCAATAAGAGCATTCCTTTCCAAAGCCAGCGTGTTATTTTTAGGGATGCGCTTACGAGGAAAACAATTCAATAAATTCAAAAAAGATTTTCAGTTTAAAAACAGTTATGCTATAACAGTCTTAGATTACAGTCAAATTTTACATTGTATAAAGTAATATTACTAAATATGTACTCAAATAGTATTCAATGCAGTTACTAATTGTAAGAAGAAGCAGGATTTTACTCCTAAAATTCTGTACCACGTTAAATGTAGATACATAAATAGTGGTAAATGTAAATTTTCCCCAAAAATGCTGATCCAACAGAAAATTTGGTCATAATGGGGTGTTTTGTACTGTAATGCTGCATTGGATACAGTAAATATAATTTTTTAAAATTATTATTAAGACTGCACAACATGCTCACATTCAGTGTTGTCAAGCGTGCTGTTTATATTGTCCAATCATGAAGCCCCTTTCTGCTCAAGACTCACTTTCCCTATTAAAACTCCCTCTAGCAGGATCAAACTTTGACACTTATGGAACCATATTCGTACAGTGAGAAAAATACCACTATGATAAACGGGAATATTTGTTATCCTAATCGCTATAAGGGACTCATAGTGAGAGTTCACTATTCTGCGTATACGTAGATAGTTATATTAATAGCCCTAACGTTATTAAACTTGCAAGAGAATGACTTTGGATGGTTTTCTTTATACACTGTACCATGCTGCGAGGTATTGGTACTCTCTCTCTATAAGAGATGCCTTAAAAGGAGAAAATTTGAGTCTTATAATGGCATGCTCTTACAATGAGACAAAAACATTGTGGTAAATGGAACTTTTCCAGAAATCATTGCTCGTTTAGGGAAAATGTTCCGATAACGGTAACCCGTATAGTAAGAGTCCACTGTATTTACATGATGTACTTATACATAATTACACAAGTAGTGAATACGTTATTCGTGTAAAGTAAAGAATTGTAGGAAGTTGATTAAACCTGGTTTGTTATTCGTAGGATATTTACTATGAGGACTGGGAAATGTTCGCAGGGGACGGGATCACGTCTTGTAACAAAGTGGAGAACTGTTTGGCATCTGAGGCAGACTCTTCATATTTTATTACTTCAGAGCGTCGTCCAACTACACGGCAGTCTCGACGGCAGAAACAAGACTATTATCGTTACAGTACCATTGATGGGATAAGTGTTCCAGCTATTCAGCTAGCCACGGGAGTCATAGGAATTCGAACTCCGGAGAGACATCATTTGTGTCAAATTGCTGAAGGGGAGAGTTTCTCCAGCCCATCTCAGTATGAGGATAATTCCTCTGCTGTAGACGTAACGTTACCTAAGAAGCTGGGCTCGAGTGAGGTTCTGGAAATTCCGTCTTACGAGAGTCTTCGCAAAATGAAACATTCCAGTCAAGAGTGTGTGCAAGAGTCATCGACGTAACTTTTTATTTTTTAATAATGTTCTCCAAAGCATCATATAAAAGATGTTTAGACAATTCAACTTTTTATACGCTGTTACGGTTATGTAGAGAGTTTGTGTAAAATATTTAACACGCTGAGCAATGTAGTATATAATGGCTATCATTAGTGTGGAACAATCGTTTTTAAATTCAAGTTTTAAAAGGACTGAATAAAATGTATTAGAATTTCGTTATGTATACGTTCTTCAAGGCTTCTACCATCTTGAATCTTTACAAATTCAATTCTTATTGTGGCACTGATTGTTTTCAAAAATTTTGCAGGAAAACTTTAACTGTGGGACAGAGCTGCATTCATGTTCGGTTCAAATAGCGATTCGAACATGAACATGACTCGAACATGACAATTTTAAACAAACCACGATCTGAACATGACTTGAGTACTTCAAGTTCACGTTGTAACTTGACCATGAATGTATGATAAGTTCAAGTTAATTTCACCGAACTTGAACATGGTGCTAACATGAAGATCAAGTTAGCTCCGTTACTTGACCCGAACATGCACTTGAACTTGAACATGACCCCGAATTTAAAGCTATGCGGGTAAAAAATAAATTAAGTAAGGACTCAACATTGTAACCTTTTGGAATGCATTTGTTATGTCAGCTTAAAATGTAATAGACAAAATTAATAACCATAATATTTTAATCAACATTCTCGATTCGGGTTTTCTCTGAAACTCTGACCACCGGACGTTTTTTCAGTCAGCTTTAATGTGGGCCCGTTTTAATTAACTTAGTATTATGAGCTATTGAATTTATTTACTGACTTTAGTTTACCATGCGGTTGATGGGAATAAGCACATTGAGATTTTTTACACATGCGTGCATTATAGATGCTCCTATTTGCAAACAATTGAAATTTTAAATCAGGTACAAGCTGCTAATAAAGGATATCTTGCAATCACGTTTTATTGCTAACATCAACTTGAAATGGCATGTTCATGATCAAGTTTTTCCAGCTGGCTGAACCGACCACGAACATGACAATGTTGTCAAGTTAGATGATGAAGAGTTGAACTTGAACATGATTCGAACTTAAACGTCAAGTGAAAATTTGACGTAAACTCGAACTTGATGCTTCATGGTCAAGTTAAAATAATCGTCAAACCGAACTTGACATGAACTTGACCTTGACATGAACTTGACCTTGACATGAACGTGCCAAGTTTTAAAATGAACTTGCCCGCAGCTCTGCTGTGGGACCACATTTTAGCAGTCATTTGCCATTGCGTTGCTAGTCGACTTCGCGCCATTTCTGTCTGCTTTACAGAAGTCATTATTACAAGTCTTGTCAGCAAAATTAAGAAGGTTAGAAGCTGAAATTATTACGGTTTTTTATTGGGGTACTGAATAAATTAGTATTCAATACGGAACTATTCATCCCAATTGTGCAAACACTAACGCAGGTATTGCCGCGGGCGGATTCTGAAAGATTTGATTGAATGTGTCCTGCAACGTTGTCTCCAGAATATTGATTATAGGAGCCTTCACCACTGTGAATATCAGTTCCGCTAACTATAAAAATTCAAATCGCATCACAAATAATCAAATTATTGAGGGAAAGAAGCAATTATTACATCATATTTACCATTAATAATATATCTAGCATTGAGAACAGTGCTTAATCTTAATGTATATATAATGCCATAATGCAGTATAGCATATGCATTTATATCATACACAATATGTACATATGTACCTTGTAGCCTTCTGGATTCTAAGCAAATATTCAATTCCCCGTTTTTACCAAATATGTTTTTAAATTTGTATCATTCCATTTGTCCAAAATCTTCCAATACTGTGGTCAAATCGATTTCCAAAAGATCTAGTTCATAAAAATAATTTTGAGCGCGGAGTTTGTAATAAATTTAATCTGGGTTCATTTGATATAATCGATCGAAAGCAAAAATTGAGATACCAGGAACTAACAATATAACACAAGTTTGAAATGCGCCGAAAAATATTCGTTTTTAGGTCATCTTGGAACAATTCACAGACCTTGACTCACACTTTTGGTTCTTAGGAGTAATTTTTTGCTTGAGAAAATGACATCGTATAGATTCAAATAATACCGATCAAATTTGCTATCGACGCTACGTTTTCAATAATGTTATAAAAGCCAGATCATTCGTGATAAAATAGCAATATCAAATATCTGTCATTTTCCACATCTTTCTAACTTTCACTTCTGAAGCTAAATTTCTTAAACTTTACTGTCTGTTTTTTTGTTGTCATGCTGACAATTTTCAACCAAGGAAACTCTATACTAAATTGTTGAAAAGTTCATCAAATTTCCTAAAAATCCCGTCAACTTTGCGAAACATTAATTTAAAAAAAAAATATCCTGACTTTGCCCCACTTATTTGACTCCTGGATCGAGAATTTTAGGGCAAGCGGGATGAATTTTTTTTTGAAATATATGGAAAAACATTTGCTAAAACTCAGGGTATCGAATAATTATCGAATAATATCTTCCGTTCTTGTAAAAACTGCTGAATCTAAGTGTTATTACATTGAAGTTGCAACCAGAAACCACAATATTTTGTCACAAAAACTATGAGATAAAGACCACCTTTTCAATGGCCGAATCAATGTAATATCCGAGTCCTTCGACTTCCAGGGTGAAACCACTTACATCCTGTATTTCAAAAACTTCCAAAAGGGCGTATGGCCCAAGCAGACCAACCCCTATTCGAATGGCTATTATCCCTTGGACTTGTCCTAAAGTTCCACTTATCCGCACCGCCGGTCCTGGCTTGATAAAGGAAATTTGCATACTGGCGTTGAGAGTAGCATTGTTGATACAAGCATCGAATTTCGCTAAAAAACTGGCAGTTGGGAGCTGTAATAATTATTAGAACCATTATTACTAGAATTGCCGTGTTAGTGCTTTGGATTAAAAGGGGAAAATACAGCAATACTGTGAACTAAAGAAGTTTGACTCTTATAATAAAATGATTTTATAACAATAAACATTAATATTATGATAAATGGAAATGTGTCCAATAAGATGGACTGCAATTTGCAACGATTTGATTTAAAAAATTATGGACAAACTTTCTAACATCAATTTCAATAACCGTAGCCCCAGTGCGATGAAGCGTGTTTATTCCAGCCAAAGATGCATCAAAAATGGAAGCCCAAATTCCAGCTCCTAAAATCGATGGAGTCAAGCCTAATTCCAATGGAAGCAGAGACAGAGTAGATAGTCCCAGGTTATCCAAAGCAGTTGGTACCGTATCCATTACTAAGTCAATCCAGTCTTCGATGGCAGGACTCACGCCTTCAGTGGTCTGGTTTGAGACTGAATCCACTACGTTAGTAACAGACTGGAAGGCTTCCGTGGCAACGTTTCCCACTGACTACTCATAAACAACAGTAAATTTCATACAAAATAGGTTTGTTAAATTAAACAAACCTATCGATTTAAATATTTATTTATTTTAAATATTGAAATGTGGCATCAATACAAGAACTCTTCTCCCCCATAGGCAATACACGGGACCATGCATTTCAACTCCCAGTGTGTACCAAAATTTGCTTTACATTTTGTAAAATATTTTACAATGAGTTAGTTCAATACAGGGGTCGGATTTTTGTAAATCTCCCTGGAAGATCATTTCTGAATTTCCCTGCGGACTCTTATCTCCCTGCTGGTAGGTCCTCAACGATTTCAAAAATCCCTGCTGAAAAAAAGGTCAACGATTTTCAAAATCCTTGTTGGCAAAAAAAAATCCCTTACAAGACGTGAAATCCCTGCCAAATTAGGCCAATCAATCCAAAAATCCCTGTTTGCTTAACAAATTTCCCTGAAACACGTCAACAAATTTGAAAATCCCTGCCAAAAATAAGATCAACGATTTTGAAAATCCCTGTTCGTAAAAAAATTCCCTTCGCTTTGAGATTTTCCATGCCAGAAATATTTTTTCCCTGGGAAGAATCTTCAATCTTCCCGTCTTCCCACAAAAATCCGACCCCTGAGTTCAATATTAACCATTGCAGGAGCCAAAACCGAGAATCCATGTCGAACTGTTTAAAGGACAAAAATGGACATACTTTTAATTTTCAATCATTGCATCCGGCGTTTTAAAATCCTGGATAAAGGATCATTCTAAGATTTCAATGGTAATTTTCTGGCCAGGGGGAAAGGAGTGGCCAAATGTTTCTAAATTTTCATATTAAAAGAATGAACCTATTTTCAGATTCAGATTTACTAGGATTCTTTTCGGGCGGCGCCCATATCATCCATACAAAGTTTGTAACATAAATTAGAGAGTTGCCAGGAAATTATTCCTGGAAAAAAGAATGAATCCTAATAACGCTATGTTTTGTCTAATTTTAAGATTTTTCAGTAGAATACCAACTGCAATGCTTCGATTGAAATGTCGGACACAGAAAGGGAAATAAAGCAGGAATGGCAATTTAATGGAATCAATACATTTGTCAGAAAAAATAAGCACTACCATTTTAAATATGCCATTTTTTGTTACAATTAATTATTAGAGCTTTTTCATGCATCTCATTGTTTTAGAGCTGCTGCAACAGGTGGTTTAATTTTTATCACTGACCAACTAGCCCTTGAATACGGTAGTGGCGGAAAAGTTTGTGGTTGCACTAATTGTAAATACAGTTGATTAATTGTACAATATTAAATGAACAAAGCATACCGAGATTGCGTCACCTACAAACTCAAACATATTACATTTTCCTGGACCACTGGAATTTACCAAAACACAAATAATGAGCAAAACTAATTTCATATTTCCAAAATGGTATAAATGTGCTTTATGGTAAAATAATATTTTAATGCAAAGGGAAATAAATTTAAACAAAATTTTGCGGAAGATTTAAGACTTAGAATTGACTAGTTTTGTAATTGCATGATTTTTTAAAACCAGTGTATGTAATGAAAATTCAATTTCTAAGCACTATTGTGCTTAGATCGTATTGCTTATTGTTTCGATTGTGACCTGTCTAAATTTAATAGTTTTTATATAGATATAGAATATAGCTATTGAAATTCAGCTTTATAGAATAAGACAATTGTGTTATATTTCCTATTCAACCTTTGAGTAACTATTAGGTGAGCAGGTTCATGGAATTTTAAACTAATTGTAAATAGCCCTGAATGCGTCGAGAAGCAAATATAATTAAACTTTGCTTCTACAGATATTCTTGACAGGCAGTATTTTAAGGATCAAAATATCTTCTGTAAAAGTAAAGAAAAATGTTGTATAACCTTACGCAAACCTACACGGTGAGTGCCGAATGTGACCATCAGTCAAATTTATTCCTGTCATTCCCACAACAATAGGCAATAAGGAATTAATATATTATGTTGTCGTTGAACTTTGGAAGAGGGAAGGAATACTACATTTTCCAAATTAACACCAATGGAGGATACAGGAATTATCAAAGTAGACTGGGGAGGGATTTCAGTAGATAGGCAATAAAGCATCAACCCGTGGGATATTTTAGGCCCGTGCCCGCCCGTGGCTCGTAACGTTTTACCCGTACCCGCCCGGCCCGAAATTAAAGTCTATCGAAAAAGCCCGGCCCGGCCCGCAAAATTAAAAAAAGCCCGTACCCCGCCCGCAAATACCATACATCTTAAATACTGAAAACCTGTATTTTAAAATATTAGTGTTCTTGACTGTTACATACAGTCGTTAAACTATCTTGTCTATTAAGAATGCAATACAAAAGCTTATGCTGCTATTTCGGCTTTGGTAAGCACTTCTGGTGGCGTTCTTGAATTTATTACAATGTTAACTTCTGGATTCTTATTACAAATACTTGAACTACTAGCAGGATTCATCTTCTAGACTAAATGGAATTTTCAACAGTAATGAAGAGCGAAATGAAACTTACTAAATAACAAAGGCAGGTATGCAAGAAAACTTTTCTTGCATACCTGCCTTTGTTATTTAGTAACAGTCGTACAGACGGACACGGGCCTAAAATATCCCACCGGGTGATGCTCTATCGTACACCATGCCTTAGTTTGTTTGAAAGATAAAATTGCAAACGTCTTAAATTCGTTCAAGTCATTCAAGTCTATATACATTCACAACCGCTGCTCCTGCATTCACAACTAATGGAAATTCTCACGGGCTTTTACGGGCTTTCACGGTCTGTTTTAACCGCGATGAAAAGACCGTACCCACCCGTAACCCGTCAAACGTAATAACTTTTACCCGTACCCGCTCGAAGCCCGTGCGGGCCGGGCTTTTTGCGGGCTTACCCGTAAATTTTAACCGCCCGAGATGCTCTAATAGGCAAGTGAAAATACTTAAATTACTTGGAAGGGACCTACTAGGGGAGGAGAAGATATTAGCTATCCCAGTCACTCGAAATGTATAGGATCCTACATGTAAAATCTATAGGATAAAAGTATCCGATCTGCGGACGATATCTCAAACGATTTTCTTACAGGATCCTATACTATCCCATAGTTACTAGTCCCAACCTCGCATGGGATTTTCTCTAGCTTGTCCTATAGTTGAAAATTTATTATTATCTTATGCGCTTCTCTACTTCTACTCCATTTTCATCCAAAATTAAAACTACATAACCATCTTTACTACAGTTAGCTTAGTTTTTAGACAATTGTAATTATTCTAAATATTAACAATTGTCTAAACAATTAAGCTAACTGCCATTAACGTTTTCATACATATACATCTCCTCAAACTGTCAATAGTAATACACCCTACACTGCAGTTCTATGTGGAAATAACATGTAACACTACAAAATAAAATTGCAGCCACAAGTAAATAATTTCACGTATAAATTGAAAAAAAGAACAATAACAATCACACACTGGTTATATTTTCCGCTTGTCTTACTATTACAAATTGTAAGTTAAAATTGAAACAATCTAAAGAACAGGTAAGTCGATTTGGTGTTCATCACAACCAAAGAACATGTGAATGACAACTGCTGTTGATTAAGTATGGCGAATTTGGCGGTTATAATATATCTATGTCTTGTACAAACGATGAGGAGCGCAGAATCCTTGTCAAAGCAAGTACAGGATTTTTCTAAAAATGTCCTATGGTACCCGAAACCATAGGATTTTTCTGACAATGTCCTATAGTACTCGAACTTGCAGGATATGCGGCACCCAACTTATAGGATTTATTTAAAAACTTCCTATGGTACCCCCAGCTTATGGGATTTTTCTGAAAACTTCCTATCGTACCCTATCTTATAAGAATCGCGTGCCAATTTCTGAAGAGCTGAATGGTTTCTATAAGATCCTATATGGCTTGTGGGATTTCTGGTACATTTTCTCACAGAACTTGCATCCTATAGGAATCCCATACAGTTTGGAGTGACTGGGATGGGTCGGAATTAATTTCCTTTACTTCGGAACACTTCCAGTAAACGGGGTTAGATACTTCAGAAGAGGTCGGGAAAGTTAAGTTATTAGTTCCAAATGCGATGTTAGAATTATTTAAATGGAGAAAATCATAACCTATAATTATTGGGTACGAGAAATTGGGAACGACTAAGCATTTCCATAGAGTGAAATAATTACTAATTAATACAGGGAGTTCAATACCATGAGTAATAATTAATCTTTCAGTAGACTTAACAGCAAGCTTCAAAAAACAGGATTATCCAAAGGAATGGAGGTACTGCAAGCAGTAGCAGGAAAAGATTTGAAGAACTCCTCAATCACCACAAAACACGCAGCTCCACAATCAACCAAAGTATCCCTATTTAGCAAGGCTATACTAATAGGGAGACGCAATAACTTGGGATTAATTAGAGTATCGACGTAGGAATTTCGGCTTTGTGTGAATAAAATGAATTATCATAAATGAATGGATCAATTGAATTAAAATAAATAGGCGTTTCTTCCGAGGAGTTACTAAGGTCAACTTGGTTAACCCATAATTCCAGGCGTACTTGTTTAACGACTGATTATGGGAATTATTGTAGGACATAAGTGAAGGGATGTGCTGTGATTGAGAGGAGGACTGAGCAGGTTGAGATCTATTTTGTTGGACCTATCTACTTGATCTCTCAAATTCTGGGAATTACTCAGAATATTATTTTGAAAAGTAGGGAGCTCATGACGGTCGACAAAATTCTGGGCTTGATAACTAGGTAGATAGTCAATCTTCATGGCATGACAATCACGACTACAGTACCCACAAACTAATTTAGGGACTTGAGGAATAGGTGGAGAGAGCACTTGAGGGTTGTATAATTCGGGATGGGTAATGGACCCAGAAGCTGGAGTGGCAATGGAGGGCTTAGCAAACAGTACAAAATTCGAATCTTCACTATTATGCTTAAGTTCCCTAAGAAAATCAGGGACTGTACCAGTAGATCCTAGAGTCCTACGAATGGTATGAGCTAGCTGAATAGGGAGGCCCTTGAGCAAATAACGTAGTTGATCGTTATCGTTCATTTTAGGATTTATTCTGCGGAAGAGGCTAAACTTATCAGTGACATAGTCAATTGGACTCTCACTTTGAAACCCCTAGATTTGTTCAGATTCTTAGCTAACCTAGAATCATCATCTTCAGGAAAAGAATTGATTGGATCATTTTTAAATCTGGAGTAGAGAGCCTTGGAAGACTGGGCACTTAAAGCCGCAGTGTACACATGGGAGTAACAGACCCACCAACTATTGGCAGTCCCCACTAACAATTTATTTACATTACGGAAACACCAGAATTCATCCAATATATAGTGCAGGGCTATTTCCTCAAAGGAAGAAAGCCATTGCTGGACGGATGTTTTGCCATCAAAGGTAGGAAGATCATTAATGATCTGTGCTACCGAAACGCTACGAGCCATGGTAATCGAATGACAGGATAATTATGTGAATTAATTAAATTGTGTAAGATTTGTAATTATGAGATTGGTTGCTTATTTTAGCTGACCAAAGTGTAACGTGAAACTTTAAATACAGCGGAATTATTACAACAAATAAATGTAGTCGAACCCGAGAACACACGCTTGGCAGTGTGAGAGGATACAGGCAACACGTAACTACCACCAGTGGAATTAGGATGAGGTCAGATGAGAGGAGTAAGGTAGGTTGCAATGATTGTGTATAGGGTAAATACTTACAAAAGGTCAAGGTCCGGATTTGCTTTCAGGAATCTAAAGACGTTGCCACGGAGAATGAGAGGAAACGTCCTTGTTCGAAGAATTTGCACGAAGACTTGACGGCTGATATGGTTAGTCACAGTGACTTCAATTCTACCAGTTAAATAGAGGACATTATTAATAAACACACCTAAATAAAATCTGCATTCAATGTCACAATTAGTCCTATCCAAATTATTCATTTGGTTCAAACTCAAAACAATTCCAATATTAATACCTAAATCCAAATTAAACTACAAATCAAAATCAGTACACAATTTTATAACACCTACTCAGTCAAGTATCCGTCATCAGTTCTCAAGTCTTAAATTATCTAAATCCAAATTGAATTCAATAGTCACAATCCGAATCTAATTTCCAAAAGTAAATTCTTATTACAGAAACAAATTACAATTCCAAAATTGAACGGATTTTTCCTGATTATACTCAAATTCAAAAGCATCTATAAAATCACTAATCTTATTTGAACCCAATTCGAGTAATCAATCGACCTTCAATAATCGAATACCCGAAATCACCCGCAATTATTATTATTAAAACCAAAATCAAGATCATAAATCAAACCCCAATCAACATACCAAAACAAAATCTTAAATACTGATGACAAATTGAAATCCGGATGTCAAAATCAGATACAAATTCCCAGAACTCAATCTAATTCAAAAGCAACAATAATCACTATTAATCGTATTCAAACTCAAATCTAAAAATCAAATCTATAATCATGTGGCAAAACCAATTTCACAATTATTAATTACATTCAAATTCCCTATTAATAATCGCGTTCAAATTCACAACGACAATCTAAATTACAAAACCAATTTCAAAATCTCCAAATCAAATTCAACCTGAGACAGATATAGTAAAGTCCGATTTAAGAAGAATTCAGAATCCGGAAGTTAAGTTTGTATCCAAAGACAAGAGCACATACAGCTAGGTTCAACAGGTGGTAAAAAGGTAAACTGGAAAATTAAACAAAGTATTAGATGGTTGTCATGGAAATTATTGAGATGGGGGGAATCCCAAAAGTACAGTACAAGGGAAAACGAGATGCTGGAAATGAAATTCGAATTTAGGTACAAATATATATTTTTATGTTCAATAATAATAGAGCATTATGATGTTAATTCAATTTCCATTCATTAGGTTAAGTATAAAATCTGAGTTTCAGCAGTGCCTGACAGAAATTATATGATGAGACGAGATGACGAACCCAAAAGGTTGAGACGGGAACCGGTAGAGTTTCTAGGAAAAGAGGACGATACCACGCACCTTTAAACAGTTTTATAACGCGAAAGTACGGACTAAGGCCGAAGCGAAAAGTACAGGGGTACTTATTGTTAATTTTATTAAGGAGAAAATCAAATATTAGTAGCCAAAGATAAATAATTAGAATAAGCCACAAAACACAATCAAAGTTTTCTCAAAGAGTAGGTTAAGATCAAAATCCAGATCCAAGCTCACGCTTTTACAAACAACAAGAGAATGCCAAATATTAGAATTATGTATTCGTAAGTCCATTGTACATAGCATAATAGTCAATATTTATATATTATAGTTCTAGTATGTAAGTTAGTGTCATTAGGATAGGATTAGGAAAGGATGTGAAGGAAAAGGAAAAGAAGTTGAATATTAGGAGGGAAGTGAGGAGATTCGATAAGGTTTTAATGTTTGGAGAGGTAGAGGAGTGGATCGGGTGCTGGGGTGTTATGGTGTGGTAATAAGTTCAGAAAGTGGAGCAACAATATGTATACTATCCCAGCCAGCACAAAGATATCTTATGTATGTATTTATTTTAGTGGTTCATTCTCACTAACGAATGAGTTGAGACTGCTCAGGCCACCAATGGGCCTATTGCAGATTTCCCTATATAATTTACTGTGGGTGATTTACAAAACCGCCTGTTGCAATTGAATAGTACAACAGGTCACACTTACAACACTTCCCCCCAGGAACCCAAATAATTACTCTAGCTATATATCTCAATGAAGTCGGAGCAATACTGGCCCACTATTCGAATAGATCACAATTCACGCACTTTTTTTCACTCGGAATTTTCTCATATGCCTTATATCATACAATATCTATGATCTAATATCATATAAGCCTTCTAACAATGCTGTTCTACTGGTAACAGAAACCGTATATGCAGATTCTGGTTTTGTCTTTATTCCTCAGAAATACTTCAAACAGGTCTTCCTTGTCATTAGAAACAGTAGCATCAAGCTGGTCGACTACTTGTTAATAAAGTGGAACTAACAATTAGCACTATTAGCAGAAATCGAAATATGCTGAAATTGAAAACCTATTAGCAAGAGCAGATGTAAATTGGCATAAAACTAACAATACACAAGTCGAAATAAGCTTAAATTGAATGAATCTAATAATATGCAATTTATGTGTACTAGGTAAGTAATCAACGTACCGATATGTACATACATACCAGGGCTGGAGTATTCGAAAAATATTGATACAATTATGATTAAGATTAATCCTAACGGATTCCAATCCCAATTCGAATGTATTTGTTTCAAAAAATTCCAATCCAATTTATTCAAATATTTTCTATGAATTCCAATATAATTCAAATACTTTAGTTATTAAATATTAATACATGGAGGTACTAGTGTAGAGTTCCGAAAAACAGCTTAACTTTGCAATTAAATTTAAATGAGAAAGTATCTAAATTCGGCAATTAGGAATGAAAAGAAGCCAGTGGATGTGCCAGACAAATTTATAAAGGCATTACTGCTTAATCTACAAAAGTACCATAACCGTATATGACTTGTTGATTCACTTTGTTTTTCAGGGATACCCCTGCATGCTTTTTCCCCTGAAAAAATTAGACCCATTTTTCCTAATGCAGAATATTACTGACAAATGAATTGATTGCTTATAGTAGATTGTAGAAAATTCATTTCCAGAAAAAAAATTCGTTCAAAGAAACGCTGAGAGAAAATTCCTTTTGTTGTTTGAATTTACGAGATAAACTTCAATATGTCACGGTTTTTTCGGATACCTAAGCATTGGAAACAGTATTCAAGTACATTTTGAATACTAATTCGAATACAGAAATTTTTTTCAATTTTAGGTCATGTTACTATGTGTAACCCAGAAAGGTGAATTTTAGGTCAAGTTACTATGCGTAACCCAGAAAGGTCAATTTTAGGTCATGTTACTATTTGTAACCCAGAAAGGTCAATTTTAGGTCGTTACTATGTGTAACCCAGAAAGGTCAATTTTAGGTCATGTTACTATGTGTAACCCAGAAAGGTCAATTTTAGGTCATGTTACTATGTGTAACCCAGAAAGGTCAATTTTAGATCATGTTACTATGTGTAACCCAGAAAGGTCAATTTTAGGTCATGTTACTATGTGTAACCCAGAAAGGTCAATTTTAGGTCATGTTACTATGTTTAACCCAGATAGGTCAATTTTAGGTCATGTTACTATGTGTAACCCAGAAAGGACTATATAAGGTTTTATAACCAAGTATGATACAATAAGGTCAATAGGAAATTACGTGGTCATTCATCATGGCTAATGAAGCGCCCCCGAAACATGTTGATCCATTCTGGGGAACATCTGACCAAAGTGAGCCATACACTTAATTACTGGAGCAGATTTTACATGCGGTGTTCTGAGCTTCTGCCGGGGACGGGGACGTCCCGTCGGGACATAGGACAAACCGGGACGGGACGTTCCCGGGGACAAAATAATTGTCCCCAGGTCATATTCGGGACGGGACGGGGATACACAAAATTGTCTAATCATTTTCTAAAGTTACGACAGTTGGAAGGTCCCTTGGAAAATTTTCTGATGATGATTTGCACCTGAGGAGGCAATGGCGCAGGGTGCAACTGTATATGGATCTCCTTTGGACCAGATGGGTGCGAGAGTATTTACCAACTCTCACACGAAGGTCCAAATGGAACGTGGAAGGTCAAGTTGGGGTTGGTATTGTTGTAATCGCGGATAACAATGGACCCAGGAATACCTGGGCTTTGGGGAAAGTTGCCCTGATAAACCCTGATAAAGATGGGCGTGTACGAGTTGTCGATGTACGCACACAGACTGGCACTTACACCCAACCCGTGACAAAAATATGTTTACTGGACGTGAGAAGAGATGAAGATAATGAACTATCTACATCTGGGGGAAGAAATGTTGTGGCTGAATGACTGGAAGTCTCACTTACCATGGTTTCTACGAATTTAATGCATTGGAGTTTTGTTATTTCTTGAGAATAGTAATATTATGATGAGTTGATTTCGTAGGATACAATTGCTAATGTTGGTAAACGCAAGCAGAAAATGTAGTATAAGAGAGCATTGGAATTATTTCGTGTGAGCAGTAAAGGCGTGTTTTAAGTTTCTCTGAATTCAGAAAGGCAACAAAGTTGTAACTTATTTTCTCACCACTATTGTTCACACGGGGAAGCAAATGCTTCCATCATCAGGAAGGTGAAAACTAGGAACGGTTAGGAACGAGAAAGTGGATGACGTTGTCTAAAGGGACTGGTCCTTCGGAGGGAACAAAGTGTTCGAAAATTGACTATTTATTCGCGGAGCCAAGTTGCGGATCTTACAAATAGAATAGTAATAATTGTTGAAATATAACCGTAATTTAAGCTGCCTTCCCGCATGGAAATTGCCGTTCACAATCGTGAACAAAATCTTCTGCGACAAATCGGACCACTTTTGTGCACATTTATTTGTAAATAAATAATTGTGCCTTTTGCAGTTGTGGGATGGCGGCTTCAAATTAAAAGCAGTTAGACAATATTCTGCAAATGAATTTTTTAAAATGATCATCTCGGAATAGGAAACTATACATAGTGTCAACATGCGCGTAAATGCAGCAAACAATAGATGCAGCTGCAAGAGTATATCAATTCACGTATCTACATGTGTTAGAGAAACTGACCTATAAGTGCATCACGCTTCAGCGACACAGACTAATTTAATGGGTTTTGAACTTTGACCAGAAGTAGAATCCAGTATTCGTTTCCGCTTATTCAAAATATAGAAGATTCTTCCGGCACATGAATCCTTTGAACCAGAACGCTTTTGATCATTTTTAACTGTTTCTTCAGCGGCCATTTCTGCATTTGCAGCTTCTTCGGCCAAAATATCGCAAAGAACTTCCATCGCTGTCTTCGTACCTGTATTCAAAAAATGTAGTGATAAGGTCAGTATCATAAATTATATTTCATAAGAAAAACATTTTTATAACTCGAAATAATATTTTTCACAATTTAAAACCATACCGAGCTCGTTGCTCATCGAAGAATTTGCATTCAAGCCTGATCTAACTAAGGCTGGAACAGAAGACTTGCTTATGTTACTGAAATTTCATATGCCAAAAGGAGCAATGCTGCCTTCCACTTATTACTGCTTAATGTAAGATTTGAATGTAGATACGAAAGCTTGTACTACGGCTACCCTTATATACTAGCACGAGAGTGTGTCTCAGCCTGGCAAAGGTAACGGTTGCAGATGGGTTAGGTGGGAACAGGATGATTCCAGTTCATGCAGGTTCAGACAGGAATGAACAGGTTCATTCAGGTTAGGACAGGAATGAGCAGGTGTTGGGGAGGATGAAGTGTAACGGAAGAAACATGAGAAACATGTATATTTTGTACACATCCTCTCCTTTTTGTTTTGAGATTACAAAATTATAACTGTAAAGAATGAGAATAAGAAATTACGTAACATGAGAAATATTTTAAGCTACGTATTTATCAGGTTTCTTGACTAGACGTCCTGATCTGGTTTTGGTCACGGGATCTGATCGGCTGGATCCTGGGAGAGTAAATGTTTTGACCTTGGGAGGACTTGGGGTTTTGATCTGCTTGAAGGGACTGGGAGTCATGCTGTATGGGATGATCTCAGTTCTTGCCGGACTAGGTGTAGACGGTGGTTCCTCCGGGGGAGTTACGAACTCCTGCTTCTTAACCGGTGTTGTCATCGGGTATAGCTGAGACGTGTTTCGTCTATAGGTTCCTTGGGGGGTCTGGACGTTGTATGACCGTGGTTCCTTGGTTGGACTTTGGATGGTGCCCCACAATTGTTTGTCTTTTACCCATACAGGTTGTCCGATTGAAAGATCTGGTTTAGCGACAACTCCGTGTCGTTTGTCAAAGTGTTCTTTGCCTTTTTGTTTCTTAGCAGCTTCAAAGTCTTTTACTGCTTTGGTGTTTACTGCTTTTGGTTGCAGTAACTTTGGTGTTATGGGTAGACTAGACTTAAGACGTCTTCCCATTAACAATTGACCAGGGGTGTTGCTGTTGTTCAGTGGAGTACTCCTGTACTCTAGTAATGCTTCTTGAAAATCCTTAGGGTTTTTCTTGAGTAGCTGTTTTATAGTTTTGACCATTACCTCGATTAACCCGTTGCTTTGGGGGTAATGGGGGCTGGATGTGATGTGTTGGAATTTCCATTCCTTTGCGAATGTTTTGAATGCCTCTTGGAATTGAAGTCCATTGTCGGATCTGACAATATCCGGTATGCCGTGCCTGGCGAAGATGGATTTGCAGTGTGAAATAATTGCTTCGGAAGTGGTATGTGATAATAGTACTACTTCTGGATATCTTGAATAATAGTCACTGACTATTAGGTAAGTCTTCCCTTCATGGTGGAAAAGGTCCATCCCTATGGTGGACCATGGTCTGTGAGGAAAATCACTGGGCATCAGCGGCTCTTTCCTCTCTTGTCTGTGCGGAATGCACGTTGGACAGTTCTTGATTAATCTTTGAATGTCTCTTGAGATTCCGGGCCACCACATGGACGTGTGGGCTCTTGCTCTTGCTTTGGAAATTCCCATGTGTCCTGCATGGACACGTTGGAGCATCTCTGATTGTAAAGTCTTGGGAATGATGAGGCGGTTGCCTCGTAACAGTAAATCTCCTTGAACTGAGATCTCATCTTTATGCGTGTGAAATAGTTTGAACTCCTCGGTGAGTTCCTTCAGGGGAGGCCATCCTGAACGGCTGTACTTGGCTAATTGCTTGCACGTATCGTCCCTTTGTTGAGCCTCCTTGATTTCTTGTAATTTGGCGTCAGTTGCCGGTAAGGAATCAATAAATAGTTCAATGGCAGCGTTGCAGTCCATTGTAAAGTCTTGGTTGCCCGTGGTAGGGAGGGGATGTCGGGATAGGAAATCCGCTCCAACTAGATTCTTCCCCGGTGTGTGATAAATTGAAAAGTCGTAACGCATCATGCGTTACCTGAATCGTTGTAGGCGGGGAGAGAGTTCATCGAGATGCTTTGTTTTCAGAATGGCTAAGAGGGGCTTGTGATCGGTTTCGACCTGAAATCGTAAGCCGGTGAGGAAAGTTTCGAACTTACCACACGCCCATACAACTCCTAACCCTTCCTTTTCTATCTGGGCGTATCTTGTTTCCGCTGAGGACAGTGTTCGGGACGCACAGGCCACAAGTCTCCAACTGTCATCGGGTTGCTTTTGTTTGAGTATGGCTCCTAAGCCATATGAGGATGCGTCCGTAGAGATAATCGTGGGGGAGTTGGGGTTGTAAATCGCGAGCACAGGTGCGGACGTTAGTAGGCTTACTAACGTGGCATGTGCTTTTTGTTCCGTAATTCCCCATTTGAACTCTGCATCCTTCTGTAATAATGCGTACAAGGGTTGCATTATTGTGGATAAGTTCGGGATAAATTGTCCAATGCACATGATGAATCCCACGAAACTTCTAACGTCCGAAGTGTCCGTTGGTGTAGGTAAGTTGGTAATGGCTCTTAGCCGTTTTGGGTCGATGCTAATCCCTTTGGCTGAAATTATATGTCCCAGGAACTTGACCTGTTTAACCCCGAATTCACATTTTTCTGCATTCAGGGTAATTCCTTTCTCCTGGAGTCGGGTGAGAACTAGTCTTAAATTCCTGTCGTGTTCCTCCGGATTTTTCCCCCACACTAACCAGTCGTCAGTGTGATGAATTACGGGAAGTCCTGTTAAGGCCTCTAACATCCGCTTCTGGTAATGTTCCGGGGCTGAGCTGATTCCAAATGGTAATCGTAAACAACAGTACCGTCCGAACGGTGTAATAAAAGTTGTCAACTTTTGGCTCTCTTCAGATAGTCGTATCTGGTGGAAACCTTGGCGGTTATCTCCTTTGGAGAAGATAACTGCTCCATGGATTTTGGCTAGAGTCTCCGAAACTACCGGCATGGGATGGAATTCCCTGGCAATTGATTCATTTAACTTTGTAAAATCTTTACAGAGTCGGATATCTCCGTTTGGCTTCTTAACGACCACGATGGGAGCGCACCAATCCGTAGGCTCATCTATGGGTCTGATGACGCCTTGTTGTTCTAGCTTTTTTAGTTCTTCTTCTAATTTAGGCAGGAGGGGAATGGCGACCTTCCTAGGTTGTGCTATGGCGTAAGGTTGGGCTCCGTCCTTGAGCCTGATTGTGTAGGGTTGTGCCATGGTGCCTAATCCTTTGAATAGGTTTGGGAACTCAGTATGGGGTTGTACTGTAGTGTACGCTCCGACCATGTCAATTGAGTTAACTTTAAGTTTTATTAGCTGTAAAGCTAGGCACTCATTACGTCCTAGTAGCGGCTGCTTGAGTCCACGTATATGTCGGCCTGGGTCGCTCTGTCCTTGTATAGTAAATTGGCCTTGAATCTGCCGGTAACTGCTAAATTTGTGCCATTCGCGGCACTGAATTTTCTGTGGTCCGGTTGTAAATGACGGGCTGCTTTGGGAAGGTTTTGTTCAAAAATGTGCTCTGGGATGATGGTGACGTCCGTTCCCGTGTCTAACTTGAAAATAATGGGGACATTTCCCACTATTATTTCTGTTGACCAATTGCTCTTGGGGTTATCTTCAGCCAGGGTGGCTTCTCCCATGAACACGGAGTCTGTGTCGCTATCTTCCTGGACTTGTTGTATTTTTGATTTACTCTTGGGCTTGGCCTGGTCCTTGGCTGACTTGCAAACTTTGGCAAAATGTCCCATTTTACCGCACGTATTGCACTTGGCTCCTTTGGCTCTGCAAGCGTCCTTTGAGTGTTGCTTCACGTCTCCACAATTAAAACATTTCCATGTTTTATTGTTGAATTTCCCTTTTGATTGGGAGTTTTTCTTGCCAAAAACTCGGTCCACATCCGTATTTCCTCCGGAAATGGTGGGTTGTTGCTTTTTGAACTTCTCGTGAGTTTTCACATGAGCTACGGCTTCCTCCAGTGTTAACTTGTCCTTCGTTTGTAGTTGGAGGGACACGGTTTTATCCAGGATTCCTATTACGATACGATCCCGAATTAACTCCTCATGTAGGGACTGAAAGTTGCACGTTTTGGCCAATTTGTGGAGATCAGTTATAAATTGATCCACGTTCTCCTCTGTCCGTTGTACTCGGGAATTGAACATGAAGCGTTCAAAAACGACGTTCAGTTTCCCAATGAAATGGGCTCGGAAGGCTTCACATACTTTATCGTAATCCTTGGCATCCGTTTTGCTCAACTGGAATGAGTCAAAAATCTCATAGGCGTTACCGCCCATATGGTAGAGTAATGAGCTAATCTTCCAGTCGTCATCAGTTTGCTTGGAAAGGGTCACGAACCCTTGGAAACGACGAATCCAGGTTGTCCACTGAGCTGGGGTGTCCTAGGAGAATCCCTCGGGAGGTCTGAGTGCGTCCGTTGGAGGTGCAGCTGGAGTAGCCATGATGAGGGTGAGAAGAGAGACGGAAGTTTTGTGTCCACGGAACGTATGTAGTCCGTAAAGTGTAAACTTTAGAGTGTAATTAATTGGTGTGAATTCGACCGTAGCTGCCACCATGCATTAATATCTGATTATGGCAGCGTAATGAATGTACGTAGATATTAACGACGATAATTGAATAGGAAAGATTGTAGTTTATTCAGAAAGCCGAATGTTAAGAAGTGGAGAGAGAGGGAGAGTAAGAGTTGAGAGAGTTAGTGCTGTCGCACGTTACTGCTGGGGAAGCACGGGAATGGGCTACCCTTATATACTAGCACGAGAGTGTGTCTCAGCCTGGCAAAGGTAACGGTTGCAGATGGGTTAGGTGGGAACAGGATGATTCCAGTTCATGCAGGTTCAGACAGGAATGAACAGGTTCATTCAGGTTAGGACAGGAATGAGCAGGTGTTGGGGAGGATGAAGTGTAACGGAAGAAACATGAGAAACAGGTATATTTTGTACACACACACTATGTATGTTCCCAGTGCAAGGCATACGTACATTTGGAAGAAGACGTTTGCGAAGATTGCAACTTCAAAGTAAACATATCTGACTTGAAAGCCAACAATATTACGTTTTCACATTCAACCCTGGATTTATGCTACAAGCAGTTCTGAAATGTCCCGTTGCAGCTGAAAACTTGGCTAGGAATTAAAAAAACGTAATTCAGTGAAAGATGGAAAATTGGCCGATATTCAATAAAAATTTGAATCTCTAAGACTATGACTTCACATGCTCCATGAACACTGATGGAGTGTCGCCATTTCGTTCGTCAAAATTTAGTATCACACCAGTTCTAATATCTATTGATGAGCTTGATTATAATCTGCGAAGATCAAATACTATTTTGGTTGGTTTGTGGTTTAGCTCTGAAAAACCAAATTACAATACATTTTTGAAGCCCATCGTAGAAGACTGTAATGCTTTAAATGCTTCCCCAATAGAATGGTATACAAACAACACTAAATTGCTTAGCTTTGTCTACTTTCCCATGTTCGTCGCGGATTCTGTCGCTAGATGTGCAGCACAAGGGTTGAACCAGTTTAATGGTGCGTTGGAATGCCCTTGGTGTAATCAGAAAAAAAGAAAATTGCTGGATAACACCGACGAAACACAAATGGATTTATCCACCCACAAATATCATGGAAACTCGAACTGAAGAATCGTTTATAGCAAGTCTTGAACTATTGGGGGATTTATGACAATCGTGAAGTTAGACGCAAACACTTTAACGGTGTCAAAAATGCTTCCTTATTACTGACGTTGAACATTTTTCACATCGTTGCCAGTTTTGTGTATGATGTGATGCATTCTGCTTTCCTGGGAGTCTCCAAAATGTTTACTTTGTTATGGATTGAGCCGTGTAATTCAAATGCACCGTATTACATAGGAAACGAAGTTAAACATATTGATAAGGTTCTGCTTAAATACAAAGTCCCTTATGAATTTGACAGAACCATGCGACCGTTGTCAACTATAAAGCACTGGAAAGCTTCAGAATGGCGTTCGTGGACATATATTTGCAGCAGTATTACAAAAGGATTCTTACCTAATGTTTACAGGAATCATTTTTTGAAATTCGCGAATTCAATTATGCTACTTTCAGATGAAAATATTACTGAGGAGGACATATCGTACACCCAAGACCAGCTAAAAGGCTTCGTTTTTCAAGCTAAAAATTTGTACGGACTCAAGTACTGCACTTTTAACTTACACATACTGTTACACGCTGCTAGTTGTGTGAAGAAGTGGGGACCTCTTTAGGCATACTCAGCTTTCCAATACGAAAATTTCAATGGAATTTTATCGCGAATGTTTCAGAGTAGCCAAAAGGTTATCACGCAAATACGGTCGAGGTATTTAGAGCACATTACCATTAAGTTGGATGGAATTAAAGAAATTGGAAATCCTGTTTCAATGGAACATTTTAATTCTTTACTTTGCTCGCAACGATTTGTTAGTGCTGCCATGAAAACAAATGAGGGATGTGTATTCTTGGGTCCCAACAGAATTTACGAATTTTTGGATGAAGAGAAGCTCAAATTAACTCAAAATGGAATTTACTGCCAACAAGGTAGAAGTTTTCGAAAATGGTAAAGTGTTTAGCACCGAAGACAACGCAACAATTCGAAGACACAACGCTGTTGTGGCAACTTTCGATAATAAATTTTATATTGTTGAGAAATTAGTTTTTGTTGAGTTTTGCCAAAGTAAGGGAGTATGCTATTGTTAGCAGGGTAAATGTATGTTACCCAGAACCAGCAAACTCTTATTTGATTTCAGTTAGAAGCATTGATTCAAGATTGGACATTATAAATGTCACAAGTATTCAAAGACAGAAATCTTTTACATTGTTTGGCATACGACAAGATTTAAAGTTTTTGATTCGACTACCAAACATGAACTAGAATAGTTTCAATTGTCAGTGTTCATTTATGCCAGAATAAACACATGTGCACAAATTACTTGTTCTCACTACAGTTCGCTCATTTTAATTTGTTCACAGTTGTGCAGTTACAGATTTAAACATACACATTGTGCACAATTATGCACAAATATTTCTTGAAAATTCATTTTGAGCACGATTGTACAGGCAATTTCCATGTGGGTTAAGGAGGAATCTTGGAACTACTATTCTATTTGTTTTTAAATGTTTTTGTACAAATATTTTTTGTACGAAGTTTTCCTCATGTTCCGATTTTTGGTAAAAGAATGTCGACAGCTGTTTTTAGTAATTATTGGGGCGGGACAAGAATTTAGTTGATTTTCGGGACCGGGGGAGGTTTTTTAAAACTTTTGGGAACGGAACGTGGACAAGGGGTTTATCCCCATATCCAGGCTTTCGGGACGGGACCGGGGACAAAGGTTTTGAAAAAATATCAGGACGGAATTTTTTCCCCAATAGAAGCTCTGGTGGTGTTGGTGTGTGGGAACTATAAATGCATTCATTTTCAACTCCCGTCTTGTAATCTTTCATCTCTCATAACCAAACTCAAAGTTTGAAAAATGATACCGCCCTTGGAAAAGTTAATACACGCTGTCGTGGTGGTTTGTTTGTTACAGTTTTGTTTTATCCTATCACTGTTTTATTTTGTTTTCTCGAAAACGGGACCAGGGGCCTATTCCACCAATCTAACTTTGCGCTTTGCACTCCGTACTTTGCACTAAAACTGCGAAACGACCGATCCACCGTTTCATTTCGCGTGGAGATTCATGGGGGTGCGAAGAATAATAATTTTAAATGTCCGTTATCATGGTCAGGACCCTTTCTGTCGTAGGTTCATGTATTTCACTCGATTTATTATTTAATTTTAATTAATTAAAATTTTAATACATTAACGCTACCCCTTTCTGTTCGCCATTTTAATTAATTTTATTAATCAATATTAATTCTTTTCGGCTGAAAATTTCAAAAATCTGAAGAGTTAAAGCTAAAGGATTTTGACAAGAAACATGACAGGAGCAAATGGATAACAAATATGAGATGGATGAATATATGAGCGCAATTATGACTCCACGCGTCCAATTGAGTCGCTGCTTTAGTCAGACTCGCTGCGAAGAGCATACTCCCACTTTGCATTCCGCTGTGAGAATGCGAAGCCAGAAATATTTTGTTGTGGAGCGCTTCGCACTCCGCGCTTTGCACTTCTCGGGAAATGCAGTCTGGTCGGAACAACTGGACCAGACCAATGGTCTGGTCTGAGCTTCGGACCAGTCCAGTTTCATAAAATCTTGATCAGACCAGACCATTGACCATTGGGACTCTGATTCCAATTTTCATTGGTCAAGGCCAGCGAAAGGTTTGTGGCAACATAAGGGTTGTCAGCGCTAATGTTAGACCTGGTGTTTGTATCCATAACAATAGTCCTTTTTAAGGTAAAAATTACCGCACACTACCTTGTTAGGGACGTTTGAAAACCTTCAGTTGAGGCGAATGACCTAATGCTGTGTTCCTTCAATTGTATATGCGTTTCGATTACTGTAGCACAAAATGTTTGTGCCAAAGTGATTCAAATGCAAAAGCTTCGAAAAAATTGACCGACGAGAGTAAAAGGACGGTCCCAGTAAAATACCCGCAGACCATTTATCCAAAAATTGAAAATCAGTCTTAAAATAACAAATAATAGTTGAACGTCATCCAACATGTCCGAAGATAAAGATATTTTCATGTCGGGTAAAATCTCCCGACATGTCGGAAGATGTAAAAATATTTTCATGTCGGCTAAAATCTCCCGACATGTCGGAAGATGTAAAAATATTTTCATGTCGGCTAAAATCTCCCGACATGTCGGAAGATGTAAAAATATTTTCATGTCGGCTAAAATCTCCCGACATGTCGGAAGATGTAAAAATATTTTCATGTCGGCTAAAATCTCCCGACATGTCGGAAGATGTAAAAATATTTTCATGTCGGCTAAAATCTCCCGACATGTCGGAAGATGTAAAAATATTTTCATGTCGGCTAAAATCTCCCGACATGTCGGAAGATGTAAAAATATTTTCATGTCGGCTAAAATCTCCCGACATATGTCGGATGTCGCAAGAAGAAAAATAATTTCATGTCCGGTAAAGTCTCCCGACATGTCGGATGAAATCAACCTTTCGTCGGATGTCGGATAGAATTTAAAAAAATAACGTGTCGGCTAAAATCTCCCGACATGTCTAAAATGGCTAAAATCCATAAAAATCCCGACAATGTCGGATGTCGTCCACTATCTCGAAATGTCAGGTAGGGTAGAAACTCTTTGGTGTCGGTTGTCGGCAAAATCGGCCGACATTGTCGGCTAAAATCACCCGACACAGGTCGAATGTTGGCTAAAATTTTACTTCCACTTAATAGCCAGTATTATAGTCATCACTCATCGCACAAATAGGTAGAGAGAGGCAACAAGGTCCACCTATGCGTGGCAGGTGGCACTGGTGGCGGTGGCACTGTGGCGACTGTGGCAGTGCCTGTAATTAAGAGCTGGGTTGAAATGCTAGCGCGTTTGGTTCACATGACTTAGTCACTGCAGCTTGAGCATTCCAACTCAACAGTAACCGTAGCCGGCGTGTTCTTTTGCTATTCGGCATTGTGATTTGACCAAAACGAGCATGCTTCTAATAACTCCTAGCCCACGGCCCACACATAGTTATACATTCGGCTCTCCCCGGCCCTGAGTGTGTGTGTGAACTGTGGACGTGTACTTTATCGTTAGACTTACTACTTGTTTACATTACATATACATACCTGTATCTGCAGTATGTATACCTAATAGAATGTGGTGGAAGACAGCCGCACCGCACCTCCAGTCAAATCACTAACCGCTTGACGACAGCCGGGTCTGGAGATGCTGCAGTATTTATTTTAATTCCAGTTAAAATATTATTCCGTGATAAAGCTAGAGCTCAATTGCATGTAAGCGATTTCAATTTACTCTTTTATACTTTTTACTCTCAATTATAATTTCAGAAATTATTTATTCTAAATATCTATTAATTATCCAAATTAAATACAAACTAGGTGCATGGGAATCACTTATTGAAGGCATCCCATTAATTCTGCGTGTCATCGTCAGCGGCGACACTTTAGTTTTCAAATAGTTACTATTTCCTTTCGATATTATTCCTTTATTGTAGATTGATATGTACTGTTACCTATATTTTAGTTTTATACGTTTTTTCGATTTTGAGCACTAGTGGTTTTAGTTTTGATATTGATTTGAATTTTGATTTTGGTGGTGAAAGGATGTTGAATTGAATCTTTTAGAATGCGGCTCGCACCGGTGCTAATACTGCTTTTGTCCTTATGGGCAGTGAGTGGTGGTGACAATGACCGGAAGCCAGCCCCAACTAATGCACTCAGCCCTGATGACCTCCGAAGAATCAAGGCGGTGTTGGAGAAAGGTCTGGAGCTGAAAGATCCACTTTTGACAAGCTACTCGGTCCTGAGTAATAGTTTCTTGGGTGTTGAGACTCAGAAGGGAGCGGTAATCAGTGTTGCTTAAGAGGCCCATAAATGATGGAACTGAAAAAATGCCAGCCTCTGATTTTTATAAAAGTAATGAATAAGATAAACAAAGGGTTATAATTTCGTACAATTGTTCCAACACCTCGCGTGTCAGGGGATGTGATTTAAATAGGTTAGCTTTAAAAACGGTTCAGGAGATTTGGATATTTGATGCACCGCCCCTGGCAAACAAGGGGTGAACGGAACATTCAAATGATCAAAAGTTTAAACAATATTGTTATTGTTAATTTGTCTTTTCAGAAATAATTGTTACTTTACTAAAATTCAGATGTTAGATTTTTTCGCTTCCGCCAATAAAAATCAGCTTATTATATATTGGTGATTTGTCGTAAAGAGATAAATTGTGATTGTAAACGAGATACATACATGATAAGCTTATAAAGGGTGAAGGCATTTTTGAAGTCTTGGTTCAACTTGTTATAGGACGTTTGCAAGTATCTGCTGGCGAATCTGGACTCCCTGGACGGCTCGAAGATAGAGCCTGTATTTGCCAACGTGGCTGCAATTTCCAAGCTAACGGGATGTAAGGTCCCGGCTTTGAAGGCTCCTGTCAAGCAGGTATTTCATGTTACGTTGGACATCATAAATGCTTAAAATATCCCGTTGCTCGTAGATTTTTATAAAACTTGGTACCTGGTAAGCTCAATTTGCTGATTGCGAATCCGAAAATTGTTTGTTCAGGTGACCTGTAGTTATACTGTCCGAGATGTGAATTTTCGCAATGTATTTCTGTATGTAATTCAATGCACGATTAGGTTTACCTTGTGTACGCTGCATTTCACTACGACTACACAGTTCTGGTCATTAGGTAGTCCGTACATATATATGGGACATGGGACCGTATTAGCAGTGTTACGTTGATTCATTTACATTGCACTATTTAATCGGCATTAAAAGCTTTGACGTTAAGTAAGTTTATCAAATTAAGTTCATCAATTTCAGTTTGCTAATACAATTCTTTTAGATTCATTATCTATTCACCGATTTTGTCGTTGGATTCAAATCAAGTGCGCAGTGTGAACTCTAATATGCGTTTATTCGTGCAATATTTTAAAATTAATGACCTCTCATATCTCGGAAACTACTCGTTACTTGTTTCGTATGTATTTGATCAGTAGTGTATGAAATTATGAATGGTTATGAAGCGTTAATGTTTTTTGTTTGTTAGTTGACCACCAATGTTTTTCGTTTACTAATTTTAGGTTGCAGAAAAATTGGTGAAAGAGATTGGTGGAGCTTCTCAAGAGATATTTTATGCTGCTGCGTCTTTGAAATTGAGTGGAACAGTAGTGGATGGAGTGAAACTGGCTGAAGTAATTAAAGCGACTATTAAGACCGATGATTCTCCTCAGTCTTTGGGGTATGCTTTGTGGGCAACCGCTCTTGCTTATAAGTCTGGACAGAAGTTGGACATCTGGGAGAGGATCGAAGATATTGTGGCTCAGGCAGATGAGGTTGATAAGCAATTCTTGCAGTTTGAAGGGGGGTTGTCCGTGACAGGTATATATAATCAGGATATTTAGATACTCGGCTAATAATTCCTGAAGGATTTAGTATTAGTACTTAGTATTTACGTTTATAACACATTCAAGCATGGTTTATTTAAATTATGAAAAACGGCTGGCAGTAATAATCGTGCATGTTTGTAGCTATTATCATTAGCGGAATCTTTCGGATAGCGGAAGCGGCGAACAAGCCTCTACCTCTTACCACAGACCAAGTGATTAAGTTCGGAAATTATTTAGTTTCTCGCAAAACGGTCACTACCCCAAGAGGAGTTTTCTTACTGGCATCAGCTTTAGATGTCATCAGCAAAAACAAGGTACTAGGTGTAATTAAATATGCTTTTGCTTCTTTCCCTTCCCATTCAACTTCCCCATAAGCTTTTAACCGTAGCTGCTTGGGTTATACAAGTGGGAAATATTGAGTGGTTAATTATTCTAAGATTTTCGAGCTTTGCTAATTTCGCGCGGAAATGTACTAAAAAACCTACATTGAAACTTAAAAATAAGTAAACATTCGACGTGCATTTGGCTTGGGAATTGCCTGTTGAAAATGGTAGTAATATGCCTGCATGATTTGGGTTGGCATACGAATTCTGGGATAGGGTGCAATTTCTTGGAAGCATAGTATTATATCAAAATTATTCATTTTACTTTGTCGGAGTGCTATCCATTAGTACAAAGTTTGCGTTTGATATGTTCCAGATTATTAGCATTCTTTTATGTTTAGTATTCCGTGCCAGTCTACCTCGGTCTCGCAGGCTCCAACGTTCTTACTGACGCTAATAGAGTGGTAACCCTCAGAGGGTCAGACCTTCTAGGCCGACCTTTGGATATTAATGTTGTATTGGAATCTGCTGTGTCAGCCGATGGTAAGAAGGCAGTTGGAGTGGAGTTTATTCAAGCGCTCCCAGACAAGACTGACAAGACCTTGTTCACTATTGACCTCAAGTCCAAACCACTTTCAAAAGGCTTCTTTACTTTGACTTTGGTCCCCAAATCAGCCAAGAATGAGAAGAATCTCATACTTCAAGCAGCTACTGTCCAGGTAAACATTTGATATAACTAAAAGCTTGTGCAATAAACTCAATAGTATGTAGTATTTATGGCCCCGATTCGTGCTCTTCAGGGATTGTCACAAGCCACATGTAATAACTGCAAATTGTTTTTTGTATGTTGATAGGTGAAGCAAGTTGGGAAATTAGGTGCAGTTTCTTGTCGAGTTGGTGTTCAAGAATTAGACCAGCAAGATCATGTAACTTGGACTGACTTGAACAAGGGCCAAAGATTACCTACGAAATTGGACTTAGAACCAGCACAGAAATTGGTAGTCAGAGTCACCGCTAGTGATAGCCTCCACCAAGTGTTTGTGCTTTTGAGACACAAAGAGACAAAACGTGAAGTAGCTTTTATTGCCCAGCCCGAGACCAGTGGAAAAACTGATTACAAATTAGAATTGGTAATTTTTTTAAATCGTTCTTTACTTCAGATGTTTAAGAAAGTGAAAATGATGCAGTACTTTCGTTTCCCTGACATAATGAAACTAGTCATGTTCATTATTCGTGATTAATTATCTATCTGGATCTGATTAATCTTTTTTAGGCTAATTAATTACATTATTAGTATTTGCACATGTTCGTATAGTTATATTCGTTTAATTTGGGGCTTGTAGGATTTGACGTCTAACGCCAAAGACTTGAACTACCAGTCCGGATCGTACGAGGTCGTTCTGTACTTGGGAGACTTCCTTATTGAAGATTCTACCGAATGGGTTTTGGGAGATGTTCAGCTCACTGTTTTCAGCGGAAAGCCCAAGAGTATCAATCAGCTTTATTCTGTTGCATATGGACCTAAGCCAGAAATTAAGGTTTGTATTAAGTTCACCCACAGGGTATAGACGAGTGCGAAACAAGCCGAAACTGAAATCGGCCAAGTGGTGGTGGCTTGGTGTGTGCGTAGTCAGTAGCCTACTTTCCATCGATAGTAGCGTGGGTTAGCGGTGGATTTTTTTGGTTGTACTGGGAATGAGAGGCGTGTGAAAAATAAAATTTTTGATTGATCAGCTGTACGGATAGGATAATTCCCTTATCCTATCCGTAATCCGATCCGAATTTTGGCCGATAAAACTGAAGCTTATCCGATCCTATCCGCTTCCCTCGGATTAAAAATAACCTTATCCGAAACTTATCCGTAGTTTTTCGTATGACATGTTTATCATATCCGAAGCCATCGGATGCAAAAAAGGAGCTATCTGATCCTATCTGCGGATACACAAATCAATTGTAGAAATTGAAATTGCTCCTCGAATTTCGCTTTTAGTTTTAAACATATTATACTGCTAAAAATTCGTTCCGTCTGATTATCCGTAAAACAAAAAATCGCCATCCGATCCTTTCGGATACGTTGTGTAGTTGTATCCGGTCCTATCCGCGATTTTTTTCGGATGAGAATGGCATAATCGATCCGTTCGGATAAATATCCAATCGGATAATCCTCAGTTTTATCCTATCCGAATCCGTTCGGATACATCCGATTGTTGAGAATCTTAATCAGCTGTAACTTCAAAATTGTGCGACAGGATTTCACTGGGTTTTGTTTGAAATAACTACTGTAACAGTATTCTGGCGCAAGTTTGCGAATTTCGAGAAGTGGTCAACAATTTGAAAATAGCCTCCAACTTGAGACTAACCATGAATTAGTTTAAAAGATTTCAAATTTTCGACTCCAACGTTTGGGAAATAGTGACTGAGAAGTTTGGTATTTTGGAAAAACCAGGCTCTTATACCCGGTACAACATACATCAAAAACTACAATGCAAACTTAATAACGATAGTAGTCTATGCACACACCAACTCTTGGACGGTTTCGTTATCGTCTTGTTTCGAGCTTTATATTTACTGTATCCAATCGTCGTTAGTGAACAGTTTGTTAATAACTGGATCACCTCCAAAGCATTGGTAGAGAAAATACTTCCAGACTAGAATGCAAACCGAGAGATCATCTCTTGTTTTCTGTCGTCATGGAATGACATAGCTATGCTATATTAAACCTGAAACTTTCGTGTAAGAAAATAAACCGGTCACTTCAATATAAATATTAAACCTGCAAGCAGCCTCAATCAGTACATTAATTTAATCGGTGGTTGTGTAATTGTTTTTTGTTTGCTTTAACAGCATCAATTCCGTGTTCCTGAACCAAGGCCCCCACGATTCTTGTCCGACACCTTCACTCTTCTTGTTCTGGCTCCAATTCTGATTCTTCTAATTTTGGTAAGGAACTATTTGATTCATTGCAGTATTTATTGTGTGCGATCGGCATGTGGTTAAATTGATTTTTTGTATTGGATAGTATAAATTACTTGCAAATGAGTTAGCTGTATTATTGTTATAAAACCAATTTCTTTATTTTTAAAATGATGTTATACTTTCGTTCTCCTGACATAATCTTTTGATGAGATTACATCTGGATCTGATTACGCTAATTAAATAAATAGTTTGCGGGTGTTCCTGCTGCTACTTGCTTGATGGAAGAAATTTATTTTGGTTTATTTTTTATGTACCAAGTGGGCCAAGATCGGTGTGAACATCAGTGGATTCCCAGCTTCCATAAGTGCTTTAGGCTTCCACTTGGGTCTAGCAGGTAAGACGTATATAATAAATAATCATTACATTGTAGTCTAAAAATAATTCTGAATGATGTAACACAAAACTTTCGTTCTTCTGATCAAAGTTGAATGAATATCTGTATCTATATAAAAACTGAACTAAGGCTCATTAAATTTTTAATTAATATAACCATTGTTTGGTGCTAACTAATGGAACTTTTGCACTGATACCAGGAATCTTCGGAGTGTATGCAACATTCTGGTTGAAGCTATCCATGTTCGAAGCTTTGAAGATAATGACTGTTCCGGGGCTGATTACTTTCATATCAGGCCATAGACTGTTGTCGTTTATTTCCGAAAGGAGGACCAAAGGGTCATAATAGAATCCAGTCGTATCCTTAATATTACCAACATTACATTGGGTGTTTTACTTTCCAGAACTGAAATAAGCAATGTTTGATTATAATCATTTCAAATAATTCCAAAACACGTTTGTAATCCGATTTGTTTGTTTAAATTATTTACTGTATTATTTCCACAATGAAAACATAAACAGTAGCAATAAAAAAGCGTTAAAGGTTTCAAGTTATAATTTGATTTGATTTATTGTCAGTAATGCATACGCAACACTAGCACTGTTTTCACCGGGAATTACCTTTGAAGTGATTAGTGTTGAAGGTAGCCGACATATAATTACTACAATTATTTTGAAAAAGATTACATTAAGGTCCTAATCTCATAACTCAAGTTTAATTTACTATATTCAATTTTATTTAGTCCATTTAGCTGCCTTATTAAAAACGGAATGGTAGAATTATAATATCTATATATCTCGTTTACATACTACTTCATAAATACGGTTACCACCTCTGGTCTTATTCTAATTTGAAAATTTTAATTTCAGTAAGCTACGAAACCTGGGGGACCGAAATATAGACTTTCCAAACTTAATACTTTGGTCATTGAGACGACTTAATATTGATTGCAGTTTCATTTCCTTAAGTATTTTCAAGTACGTTTTGTAGCGTAAAGAGCATGTTTACATATTTCCCCAGTATTTAGTTTAGTTTAATCCTTTATTGTTAATTCATGTCAGTGACAGGCACTGTTTTCAGATGAACAACACCCTTAGTTGTAGAGGACAACTAAGGGTGTACTCACATAAAGCATGTTTTGCGCGTGCACGTAAAATTTTTCTCCGTTACGGAGAGACCTCTCACATAAGTTCAGACCGTATGTAATTACTTACGTGAGTGTGAATGTGAGATGTCTGTTCGTAAGCGGTTGGAATGTTGTTTCCGTTTGGTTCCTTCCGTGATGCCGACAAAAATATTTACGGGTACGGAAGGAACATGTTTTATGTGAGTACACCCTAAGAGAGGAAAATATAATTTGTAGAAAGTAAAGGTTATAAAATCTATGTATTACAGTCAGTGAGTTTTGTTTATATTTATTCTATACAATTTTTGAATTTCTGATTTAAAATCTTCATGATTTCTAATAGTCTTCAAGGTAGTATTTAAAGAGTTCCATGCACGGATTGCTCTATATTGAAAGGATTTTTTGAAATGCTCATATTTAAATTTAGGTAGTGCAATGTTCAGGGCGAGTTTACTCTCCCTGGTACATGATCTTTTAGGAAATACTGGAAAAACTCGATATAACGGAATCCCTGGGGACCGGTAAAATTTGTCCACTATACAAAATTTCCGTTGTATGCACATAACGGATTTTATGCGTTATATAATTTCCGAAATGACAAACAAGGCTGATTAGGAATATTGACTTAAATTCATCGAAATACAACATGAAAACACCAGACTAATAACATAATAATTATTCAACTGTAGAAACATTGAATTTATTAAATATAGAAGTACATACAATAAATTAGTATTCATCGACACCCAAAAACTTAGTTATTGGTTGCTGGGCTTTTAACAAATGGGTCCATTTTTACATGAACACTTAAACAATTTATTCCAAATATCATTCACTCTGGTTGATGATAGAGCACGATCTTCGCGTAGTTGAGTTTGAGAGTTCTCACTTTGAATTTCAAATATAATACTTGCTTTTACTCCTGAATTTAAACTCAGTTTGATTTTTCGAATATTTTAACACTGAACAAATTGCAAGACATAAATCCAAACTAATTAGATCAAACACTCAAGTGTTCAAGAGTTCTTATTCATTCAACCAAAATGTATGTGCAACGATTTGGGGGTCTCCCTAAAACACTGAACTACCGAACAACTGAACAACTGAACAGCTGAACCACTGAACCCCCCGAAGACACTGACCAGAACTGACCTGCTGACTGCTGCAGGCAGTCCGGAACGTCCAAAAAAGGGGGGACATTTTTTTCCTTCATTTTAGTTACTTTGTTTGTGGCTACCTACAATGTATGCACTTACAGGATTACACATGATAGTTCGTTAGTTAGCTTATACAAGCACCAAATGTGTAGATTTGCCCTTTTTTAAAGAATTTCTTGTAAATTTAAAGAACAATCTAAGACAAAACAGCAACTGAATCTCATATATTAGAAATTTTTATTACAACCACTGAATTTTGTGGATTTGAAATATTCTTTGCTGTAGGGATTCATTAGGGGAGGCAAACATTAATGTTCAAGTTGGAGAGATTTGATGCTATTTGTGTGGGTAAGCTAACTATGGATGCTGTGTATATCAGAGGGTTAAACTCAAAGACTAATTTTTACGTGTGTTGGAATGATTAAATATGGGAGAGAATATATCATCTCGACTACATAATTACATTCGGATGCGCAATGATGGAGTCATTACTTTTGGGGGAATTTGGTTGGAGGGTATATAACTTTGCATGTTAAAACTTGAAAATTCTGTAAATAGTACAATTCAAAATTTCATCAACTTTCAAAAATTGAAAATCTTTATGGGATTTAACTATAGTGATGCCAACGGTCTGGTCCAGTTTTTCGGACCAAACGAGACCAAAGACCATGGTCCATAAGAAACCATTAAGAGTAATGAAATAATCAAATTTTATTAAGTGAATTTTTGTTTTTATCTCTAAAAATGACCATTTTAAACGTTACATGGGATTTTGTGAATCCACAAATTTTTCAGTTTGCGAAAGGTTAGTACCATGGTCCTTTGATCTGGTCTGGTCTGGTTCTGATACTGGACCAAATGCACTCGAGTTACATGAATCTTGAAATTTACTAGGGGGGTACTAAAACGTGTGCTACGCTTTATTTGAGTCCATGTGTACCATCGCAAAATCTTATCTTGTTAGACAAATTATGGAACAGATCATGTGGAATAGTCATGAGCTTGGACCCGATCAAAACAAAAATCATAGACCAGCTCGAGCAATTTCCAGAACTAGTTCGCAATCATTTGCAATGATTCTTTGATATCTCTATATCTAATCCACAAAATTTAGTGGTTGTAATAAAAATTTCTAATATATGAGATTCAGTTGCTGTTTTGTCTTAGATTGTTCTTTAAATTTACAAGAAATTCTTTAAAAAAGGGCAAATCTACACATTTGGTGCTTGTATAAGCTAACTAACGAACTATCATGTGTAATCCTGTAAGTGCATACATTGTAGGTAGCCACAAACAAAGTAACTAAAATGAAGGAAAAAAATGTCCCCCCTTTTTTGGACATTCCGGACTGCATGCAGCAGCAGTCCAGTTCTGGTCAGTGTCTTCGGGGGGTTCAGTGGTCCAGCTGTTCAGCTGTTCAGTGTTTTAGGGAGACCCACGATTTGGTCCCAATATGACCATTCGTACTACATACATATATGAGTAACAAACTTTTGAATTGCCTTGGCTAACGATTACATTTTAAAGGGAGTCAATAGACTATTTTGTAATAAATTTCCGCTTAAAATCCGTTATATGCATGCAAAATGTTTCCAAAGGGCTTCAAAGTGTGTCCGTTATAACTAATTTTCCGGTATACGAATGTCCGTTGTAAGCAATATTTTAGCATTGGTTATATGGGAGCCTTGCCGGGACAAATAAATCCGTCCGGCAAAGGTGTCCAAACGGTTCAGCCTACCTAAAATACTACATATTTTTTTGCAGCTTTGCCTTCCCTACATATTGTAAATCGGCCAGTGATTTACGGCACGCTAGCTGCACCCCCAGCACTGCACATGTCGCCTAATGTGCCTACGCGGGAAGCGCCATGTAAACAAATGGCGCTCCGCTAGGTACATACCTACTGGAAAAGTAGTGTAAGATAGCGCGCCTCTGCAAGCAGAAGATGGGCTGATCGGACACTTTCCGACATCCTTGTGCATCCTAGGCATACACATTTACAGTTATCATAAATATCCAATATATAGATTTACCTTGTTATGTATGCATGAGTGTATAAATAGTAAGTTGTCATGGAGATACTCATTGTATGTTTGCATGCTATTTGTACTTGTACTTGTTATTACTAATGTTATCCCTACTATAAAATATCTATTTTTATTGGCTGCATTGTGTTGGATAAGATGCTATGAAATGTTACTATAGATTAATTATAATATTTGAATTCACTCTCTCTTCACCGATCAAGACATCAACATTGTGTCTCCTCTTTCTCAAGTTCCCCCTAATTTTCACCACTTTGGTTTTCTTCGTGACTTTATAAATTATTCTCTTTTATCTATTATTAATTATTACTTACGAATTATTATTGGAAATAATTCCTAATTATTATACTTATATCTACCCTAATCGAGTCCTACATTTATTTTAATAAAAGTTATTCCTGATTCCTCTACTCATCTCCGGATCTCACCAATTTATTCCCCCCTCCTCATCACTTCTCGACTTTCACAATATTAACCTATATTATTTATCAAAAATAAATTGCCTACCTATTTGCCTACATATATACTGCTGTAATGTTTCTGCCTATATTTTAGCCTATAAAGGCTTATTTTTTAAACAAAAAATCATTTGTGTATGTACGTGCAATCGTAACACATGAAAAAAATCGAACTACTAAAATGTAACAAGAATATTTTTGAGATTTATTTTAAGGTTAAATCAAATAATTGCTTGACAAATTTGTCAATAGATTATTCAATATGCCTTTTTTACCTTCGCAAACTGCCTACCTTGTTCCTAAATAAAAAGTGAACTCTTGCATATCGTCGTTGAAGAGGCAAAATGATCTACATGCTATGTATATTATATCCTACATATAATATAGGATTAATTTTAGCGGTAATTACTGCACCCTATTTTACTACCTATAATTACTTGGATTTTGCATCCTGCCTATTTTTATCCTATATATAGGTCTATAAATAGGATAGGTGGACATCTTTGCCGTCCAGTGTTACTAAATATCCGTTGTAGATCCATCCGGTATCTCGAGTTTTTCCTATATGCATTTCAGATGTTCAGGTATGAAATCTGAGGTCAGAATGGTTCTCGTAAAGGTTAACATGTGGTAATTATACAATTGGTATATATTTGATATATTTAGGTCGTGGTATACATTTTTTGAGGTAGGATGGTAGTTACTTAGAAATCTACGTACACAAGTATCAATTCTAGACAATGATTCAAAGTTATAACAATAAAGCGGAATACAATATTCTATAATTGAGTTTATAAGAGCTGTGATAATTATTTTTAAGCATTCCTTAGGTATTAATATTTTATGATAAGTAAGGTTTCCAAGTCTCCGGGTTATTTTGCCATTGGTATAACTTAAATGCTTAGTCATACTAAGATGTTCAATGAATATGCCTAGATATTTAAACTCAGACACGTTCAATATGCATATCAGGAGTAATGCCTATAGTTGGAGGGGCGTTATCAAGGTAAATATTAGTATGTGTGAACTTATATAACAAATTTATTCTTCGAAAAGTATGTATGCCAAAATGTATTCCATTCAATTTAAGTCATACCATTCACAGATAATTTCCATACGTGACTTAAGTAGTTCCATCACCTTCTCAATATTACGTTCCTTGACCGTACAACCTACATCGTCAGCATAATCAATGGTATGGGAGTAGAGCTGAGACGACTGGAGTTAAGACTGTTAAAGAAAATTATAAAGAGAAGTGGGCCAAGGCAGCTACCCTGTGGGACCCCTATAAGCAGTGGAAATGAACACGAAATGCTACCGTTTATTTTTATGGAGAACAGGCACTCCGGAATAAGGGGGGACAGGAGGGACATTTTCCCTCCCAAAAAATGTCAGGGAGGGACAGGCTTTACTGCTGTCCCACCCACTTTTAAGAATCAAATTAACCTTTTCTTAACTTTTTGTCAAAACTCCTATGAAGCTTCAATTTTTTTAAAAATCCTCTACAAACTGCTGTTAGTTGTATTTAAAAAACTCGCGACAAACTATCTCTTCGTAAAAAAATTAAATTATAAATATCTTTTCCATCCTGGTATATGCATGCATGTGAAGATCGGCTCATCTAGGTAACTACCAATATTGAGTAATGAAAGTAGTGGGTCACACTGCAGTCCGAATTAGATTTTTTAAAGCTACCGTTTTCATCCTTGATAATGATTTTTAACTTATTCAAACGATTTTATGCCAGTATTGCAATACTTTCAGGGTTGAAATTGTGTGATAGCGTGATTATTCAAATAGTAACTAGTAGGTATTCAACGCAACGCTGCCCATCAACAAATTAGAGGACATTTTTTATCCAACATTCTTTACTATTGCTAAATTTGGAATATTATTTCCAGCTACGTATGCCGAACATATTGATCTCCCCTTGCCAGATTGATCCAGGTCAAAATCTTGACCTGGGTCAAACGTTTGAACAATTTGAAACTTTTGCTTTGAATTTCGTTCCAAATTCATGCAGGCCAATAAATCTGTTCCAAAATGTTGGACAGACAGAAAATACCATTCCTGTATTACGAGCTTAACGGAAAATTTGCGTGGAGAAATTTATAAATTCAATAGGTTTTAGCGCGCCAATATTATTGAAAAGAGTACAACTGAGTATTAAAACGTCACCCAAGGAGTTTATTTCAGGATATTAATAATTAACATGAAATATTGTTGTTTGGTGAAACATTTATATCAACAAATTCACCGACACAAAATTTGGTCATTTCCAACGGATGGAAAAGGCCATGCACTTCTAAACCAGTAAATCTACTGGATAATGTTCCTTAGACGAAAATTGTGGAACAGATCTAGAGGAATGGTTCTACACTTGGACCATGTCAGACCAAACATGAAAGAACAGATTGAACCATTCTCGGAAATAGATCGCCAATCAGTTCAATGATTCTTTACAAAGTCTTGCAAGCGCAACTGATTGTAAGAAAATTTGTCCATACCAATAATTTGTGTTGCAATAGAAAGGCCCACAAATTTGACCTTTCCTCCTTTCCCAGAAGAACTGATTCTTGTAGAATTTTGTTTTAAACACGACGGAGTACACGCCCTGTATGCCCTTTGAAATCAATGCCACCAATGCTGTTGCAACACTTCATCTAGAAAATTCATTATAAAATGAATATTACAATTCATAATATTGGTCACAAACTTACTAGCAATTATGCACAGACCAAAAACATAATAGTACCAACGAGTTCATGAAATTAGATGTTTAAAGCACTGTCCTCTATTAAACTGTAAATTAAATAATAATCATTTAGTCGTGAAGATACAAATTTATCTCGAATCAATTTGTCCTTTAACTTTTCCACGGTTTGGAATAATTCCTCCTCTGATGAAATTGGAATTTTGACATGTTTTATAGTTATTGGATAACTGCGATCGAATAGTCTCAATGTCAGATTTAATTGTGTGCACTTCCCAGAAAATCTCTTGCTGGAATCATGTATATAACATTAACATTAAGTTAGGTAAATTTATCTCTGAATCTTATGACTTAAATGGAGGCGTACTACAAGGTAGTGTTCTTGGGCCCATATTGTTTATATTATTTCAATGATATTTGTGAAACTCTTAACCATGCTGCTCTCTATGCAGATGACATTGGATCTATCTGCACCTCATGACAACAAACACAGCTCAAATTGGAACTTAAACTAATTTTGTATAAGATATATGTATGGTGTGAGGGTAATGACATGGAAATTAACTATTCTAAAACATATTTTGTTATATTTTCTAAACTCCGATCCAAAAATACGTGTACCTTTGATAAAATCCAGTGTAATGGATATAATCGGTATAATCGATATAATCGGTAGCTGTGATAGTTTTAAATATTTGGGAATATTTCTGGATAAAAACCTTAACGTTTCCATGCATGCTAACCACGTGCATAAAAAGGTCTCCTTTAAATGCTCTCAACTCACTCGTTACAAAAGGTTAATCCCCTCAAACAAGATGTCTATTGTGTTTAAATCTCTTATATTCTCTCAAATAGACTATGGACTACCAATCTTGGGAACAATTTCTAATACTGCACTAACTAAATTTCAAAACACCATTGATCATTTTTTAAAATCTTTACACCTCAAAGGATATCACTTTGACATGCGCCCTCACAAAGACTTTCCGTCTTTACTAACTAACAAAAAACAGAAAAAAATACATACTAATATGTCCAAACTTTACGAATCTTACTCAATTCTGTCCATCTTTGAACGACATACATACATAACGGTATCGCTTACGTGGACACTTATCAAACAACCTGAACAGCTTGACTGTTTAGCTGAAATTGCTCGTTTTAACTGAGCGTTCTTCTAGATATAAACACTTTCTTAATATTCTTAGACGCTCTTCGTTCTTTCAGAACTCCTATCAATATAGAGCTTCTAAATTATGGAATTTTCTCCCTGGCTCTTTGCAATCAATCTCAAACTTTAAGGACTTTCAGTTTGAACTAAACAAATGGCTAATTGCTAAATGAAACTAATTTACAGTAATATATTTTGACTTTACTATCCACATAATGTAGTTTAGAAATATTAACATAGTTTTACTCTTGTCTGTCACTGGAAATCAGTGATATGCACTGTGATGATTTGACGTAATAAAGCTGTTACATTACATTACATTCAGGGACGGGATATCGGAAAAATACGGATTTAAATCCGGATTCGAATACTTTCTAGTTTCGATTTCAATTTTAATTATTTTTTATAATACTTAAAAATTTGAATTCCGATACGGATTCCAATATATTTGAATACTTTCTGAATTTGAATTCCGATTCAAATACGTTTCAGATATTCGTACAAAAAATGGGAATTTATTCAATTCAACAATTTAATTAATTAAAAAATAAGCGATACATAACACATTAAGCGGTTTTGCATCTACAATACCACAATCATTTAATAAGAATTTAAGAGCAGAAAACACACGCTGAACCGAAATTTCAGTGACCTGACAAGCAAGGATTGATCCCATAACATTTCTAAACAATTCGGAGTAATCTGAAAACCTGTCTAACTACTTTTCCGGTTAGTTCTTTCTGACAGTATCTATTTACAAATCGATTTGTTTGATAACACATCGTAACTAAAATTCACTTCTACGAAATTAGGTTTAGGTATCCCCGTTATGAGAACAAGATTTAAGAAAGGAGAAACTTAATTCATTTAATCGTCCTGTAAGACCGACACCATGCCGGTATCTCATCCTATTTGTAAGAATTTTTGCAAAACGGTCTATAAATCACTGCCCATTACCGACCATACACTTTTCGTTTACCAAACGTTCGTTACTCCCCCTTTGAGTTTTATAATTGAATGTGTGCGGCTTTCAAAAGATGCTTGCTATGAACATTTTCTCGCCGGTGACAGTATAAACCCCAGTGAAATCGATACTTTATTCTAATCGGAATTCGTTAAAAAATATTCGAATACCGATTCAAATACCCTTGTTTTTATTATAATCCAATTTCGGATACAAATACCGTGGTGAATTGTTTTCCGATTCTAATATCAATTCGGATACCCGAATTTTTTGAATATAATTCTGATTCGAATTCCGATTCGAATTCGAATTCCCGTCCCTGATTACATTATAATTAAATTTCCATCAACGATTTATTTGATTTTCTCTAATTAATAAAATAGCTGTTCTCGATTACTCCACAAAACTTAACATGAGTACAATAAATATTTATACATCAGGCACTTACACATTCCAGAAAAAAAACGATTCCAGGCGACTTTCCCCCTTCCTTGAGACCGCAATGGAAATAGATATCTCGGGCGGTTGACCGTTCAAAATGACCACACTGCCTGTTAAGTCACCTGTGCTCATAAAAATGTAATACGTATCTCGCATATAATATACTTATTTCTATTTGTAAATTTTATTACAAATTGAATCAAATTTAGCAGCATAACTGCTAGGCTTTGTTAATTAAGTTTGAGTTCAAACCTTTAACTGTACATTTATTGTCAATGTTACTAGAATTCAAATACAGTAGTACAACAGTTTGTCATCAGATTTATGTTCACAATTTTCTGAATCAGAAGATGATTGATTCGGATTTTCTTCTTCGTCTGAAACTTTGTTGACTTCAGCAATCTCTTCAACCGCCTTTGTGTTTTGCTTTTGATGTTTAGAAAAAGATTGTTTAAAATATTATTGGAGTTATTTTCCTTGATTAAAGAAAATTACTCGCAGTCAGAAGTTTGACAGGCAAAGATATCATTCTTCTCTCCAGCACATTATTGCACTCGAGTCAACAAGCACTGCAACCATACAAATTGCATCCTCTCATTTTTCCGCAGCCCGGTTGCAGTTAGCTTACATAGCCTACCTCCACAAGACGAGGCATCATAGTAAGAATTTCTGTAGCTATCCTTCCTTATTTTCCTACCTGGCATTTTCACCAGCATTCGGTCACATTGTGCATTTTGGTTCTTTGACCTGGATCCGTAATCATTATGTTGGGATTCAAAATGCCATGAGAGTTTGAGAAGTTTTGTCAGTCTTTCAAAAACAATAAATTGTCCACTTGGATTGTCAAAATTAACGCCATTGATTTAATTAAACAAATTGGCAAGAGGCAAACTTAACATACAGATCAATATGCGCGATAGCATAAGACGACGAGTTGTTCCAAATTCGAGAAGACTTTCAGGATGTGGAGAAGAAGTTCCACGATAAGCGTGTTAAGCTAGCACCTATTACTCTTAATTTACACTACAACTATCACACAGCACGCAGTAAAAATGTCACACTATTCACAAGGCGGTGCAAGGCGTTCACATCAGCCATAAAGGCTCGTAAATTCTAAAATTTCTGTGCTAAATATAAACCCTAGCGAAACAATCCCCGTTTCATCGTATGTAAATACAGTTTATCCTCTGTCCATGAGCTAGACGTTCATGCTAAACTAGATGCAGGACCGAGCTTTACAAGATTGAAATATATGTTAGGCAAATTGTCAGACCAGTTTATTGTTTTAGACAACTTCCACACTCGTGTCTAATTCAAATACACACATCAGAAACATTGACTATACCTTACAAAAACTTGCTACAAGTTGACTTACAATTGGCAGTGGACTGTCCGTTATGTACGGAATCTGTCCTAATCTGGATTTGCCTTAAATTTCAGAATTATTAATTTGCGGAGGATAAAAACACTTCAATAAATAGAGATCAATATTGAGATTTTGTATTTGTACCTGGAATACTGAAAACTGCATTAAATAATAATGCAATTTCAACTACTACTAAACCGCATCACAAATCAGCGCGAAAAAAATTAATTGAAAATGTGCTAAGCCACACTAAATATTTGGGTATCTAGTACTTCCAAGGGTCATTCCACTGTACGAGAGACCTTCATTTGTAAGTTTGTTGTAGTAAAAAATGTATCTATAGGTCTTCTAACGTTTTAAAAACGGTTGAATAAATACAGATTTATGAATAAAATTGGGGAGCGTGATGAGAAATCGCTGCTATGTTTGACATTTTTTGTTTCCTGGAAAAATTTAGGTATACATTATTTTTGTTATTAAGAGAAACGTTTGGATTGATTGAAGTGCCCTTCCAATTAATTATATTTAAATTCCTGCTGCTGGAGCCAGAAATATGACGCAAAGGGTGGAATGGCAGGAAATGTGAAATCGCTTCAAAATGATGAAACATATTTGGCGTTTGGAATGATTACAAGAGATTATTTAAGAGCTTGTACTTTATTCCTGAGAATACGTTTTGAGTTTCGGAAAACGTTAAGCATCATCAGTATTTTGCCCGTCCCTCTCATGTGCTAACAGAAAAGGCCGTGAAAATTTGTGGCGACTGTCAGGCGAATGATGTAAATACAATCAGGGACTTAATAACTGGTATTCTCAGACCCTCTCAAGTCAAAACTAAAACAGTATCAATCGCTAGCTAAACAGGAGTATATTTGATTTGTGGAGTGGGATAGGATATTTGCTATCTGTTTTTTACCATGGAAGTATCACACCGGGCCCTTTAAAACTTCATGAACGTGTGGCCAGGGGTTTTTGTTTTCCGGGTGTGAGTCACTTCCCCGGCATTACTTAAGTATTGGGGAAATAAAAAAGAGTTATGTGTCTAGTTAGTATATAAGTTATATATAAACAATGAGATCGAATTAATAGTAGTTAAAAATGCATTAGTAGATTGCGTCCGCGTCGTGTGTTCTAAATTGACGTCAATCAACCAACCAACAGCCCCTCCTATAATCAGCCCGAACATAGTGGCTGGTACCCACCCATAAGGTTGGTAGCGTATACCGTATGTTAGGGCTATTGGTGGGTAGATGGGCGTACACTTTCATTCGGCTACCATATTTAGTATCAACATTATGGGTGCGTAAGAGTTCAACTTGTCCAACAAATTCAAAGATTTACACTGGTTGTATAGTTTTGAACCGGAAAAGAAGCATCTACACTCAAATGAATTATTATCTAGCTGTTAAGTTTACCTTATGATGTACCTCAATACTGCGAATCTTGATGAAACACTGGTTTCCACCTTTTTCTACTTTAAATTTAAGAATTCCTACCACATATTCGCCGTATTATTCGGCCAAATTTAAGGCCAACGGTCACAACTCAGAACTTACTTAGTACTACGGATGCGTCAATAACTTAATTGTAAATAATTAGTGAAGAAATAATTGATGAAACATGTAGTTTTGTAGAAATACGATTGGCAGATCAATTACCACTTAAATCCGAAGATCAACTGGAATAATCTCTCAGCCGAGATTGATCAAGATTGGAAACAGAGTGAACAAGAGATTGAACGGGGAGTGCATAATTTGTCCGTATTCCCATTCTCCGTCAGTTCATGGGCAACGACTGACGTTGTACTAATTACAAGTGCATTTATTAGTGTATTTATTGGATTTTTAGTTGCAGCTCAAAAATGCATCAAGAAATTTAAGTCTAAAAGACAAGGACGAAATGAAACATTCAAAGATGGAGAGAAGAAGGAAGAAACAATTCCCCTTCAAAACATCACTGGTAACAATTTTGTCACTAAAAGACGCGGAAATTTTTTTAATATGTGCATGCATAAGGCAGTGCATCGCATGGGTACGGGTAGTACCTGAGTATTTGGGTACAGGTACAGGTCCATGTCCGAAATGGGTACTCTGTTTAAGTACCCAAACTTAATGGGTACTTTGTGGGTACTAGCTATATGTACCCAAATTTTGGGTACGAAACCAGGTGTTGGGTACAGGTACAAACTTGGGATTTTTTGGGTTGTACCTGACAGGAACAGGTACAAGCTTCCAATATACCTGGACCTGATAAATTTATACCCGAAAATGTGGGTACTTTTACAGACAGAAATCCATCTTACGAGGCATCTAGTGTAGTATGTGACCCTCTCCCCGACCTACAGGTTTATTTTGATATTCAGCGTGTTTTCAGGAGTGCATCGTAATTTTTGAATTTTAGATGACAATGGGAGCGATGACACTTCCAATATATTTGTCATGTATAATTGGCTGGATTTTAAATGCTCCAGGGTACTCTTGAAGTCTTCTGAAAGATTAAGCTTCGACAGACAAAGTTGTTTCTCCAATTCCAGATTTCGAACATGTGAAAGAACTTGTACACCACAATGTTGTAAATGTTCACTTGCATTATATAATTGTATATATGCCTCCCAAGATGTCTTTATAATTCCTAGACCTTTCACTTTAGTATTAGCATAAATCTCGGAATCCGGTGTTGATGTTTAGATTTGTAAAATTTCTTTAACTGCACTTTTTAGTATTTTGTCAATATTTTGCAGAAAACCCGAATTTAATTTACTTAAGATTATATGCTGCAAAGGAAAAATCAATATAGGCCATACATACGTGTTAATTATGTTTAGTTTTTGATCTGGGTTGAGAAACGTTGTTGAAACCAATCTTTCTATTTGATTTCTGAATTTAGTAATAATTTTGGCCTCATTCAAGAAAATCTCTTCGTTGTGGGTGCATCCTAAGTATTTGACGGATTCGCATGGTTGAATTGATTTTATTTTTGTTTCAGAATTCAAAACCAAATCATCTGTACATAATTCTCCTTTTACAATGCTAATACATTGTGATTTTGATGCATTGACTTTAAGTCCCAAATCATCGTATAGTGATTATCATGATATAGTGAAATTCTGTAATGTTTCCTTTGTGAAAGAGGAGTGTAATTCGAATCCATACATTGATTTTACTTCCGATTCATTAATCTCTTCGTCATCAATGGCATTATTCAAAATCCAAGGATAGCTGGGTGCACCCTGCATAACTCCGTTATATCTTTAAGCTTTGTGGGAGCTCTTTTGGCTTTTATCCGCTGTAGGGCATGTTTGTGACCAATTTTGTCAAATGCTTGAATTATATCAAACAACGTGTTTGTATAATCTAATTTTTCTTCTTCGGCTTTATGTAGGCATGCTTGCATAATCGATGTATTTATAAGAGTTCCATGTTGGTTGGTGAATAAATGATGTACTAGATGAATAAACACAATGATTGAGGTTTTAGCATTCAAACTAATAAAGTGAATTACACCGTATTATTCATTTATTTCAACAATTGAGATACGGACGGCAGATTGGCATCAATTAATCGTATTACTTCGAAATCTTATGTGAATCCTCCATCATTATCCTAACTATTTACAATTTAGTTATTTACCTATCCGTAGTATGAAATAAGTTGTCAAAACAGACTACTTACATCAAGCCATCATTATAATTATGGAACGACAATCAATAGTTGAAATAACGAGATGTACTACTTAAAACCACAGATTTTCTTTGCACTAAATTGCGTCTTGTCATTAGTAGTTAGATTTTGCCCTACGCCTAGCCTTAAGACAAATAAAATGAGCTATGCTTCCGTTAATTTTTATTTAAATCGGTACTCAAATTATGTATCTGCAGTTTGGCAGGTTTCCGAAGAGTTATCCAAATGCAATCGATAACTTTATCCATCCAATGCCATTATTTTGCCAAATGAAGCATGCTTACAAGCCATAGCGTTAAAAACATGTCTATTTTTGTTTAAAGATGGCGAGACACTTCTGAAACAGCACCGGGATCGAACGGAATGGAGCAATTCCGCTTTTCGATGACATAAACTATATGTGACATTTTTGTAGCGATGCTGTGAACAATCCCGGTCACAATATCATCGGTACCAGTGCTAATGTTCCGGTGTTGCCCCGATTCAATGACGGAACCAACAATAATGTCCCGAAATTGTTCCGTTTCGTTTCCGAAAACCAAGATTTCGGAAACCCGTAGAAAGCTCTAGATGGAGAACAGTAAAGGGCTAAAAATTTCTTCCTGAAGAACTCCCATTGTTACTGGGATAGGGATGGAACGACTTCGACGCGTCTTATGATAAAGCTCGCATTATCATAAAGGGTATTAATGATTTTTTAATTAATTCACAGATTGTTCATTTTCTCATAGAGGCAATGGTGTTTGACGGAGTCAAATGCCCGTTTGAAATCTGCCAAAAGTTTTAAATTTCTCGATAATTAGTATCATTATGAAATTTATGCAAAATATCTGAGCCGGACGTCGGCATGTTTGTCTAAATCCAGCTTGAGATTCCCAGAGAACTCCTTCCTCTTCACACCAATTGTTGAGCATTTTTTTAACTACTACGGTAAATAACTTATACTAACTCAACCAGTATTTTTAAGTCATAATTTATATTTCTGTCCATTTTTGGAGTTTATTCAGACATCAATATTGTAGTTGGATTTCATATTGGTGGCTAGAGTTGCAATTCCTTAGGAAGTCCTGTGATGCGCCTAAACGTTTTTTTGGGCTAATGTTCTTTATAAAACTTTTCCGCATTTAGTGATTCTGTGAGTTGCCCACTATTTCAGAAGACGTTAATTGTCTTCCAAAACAGATCTATATTTGTGTTCGCAAAGTTAGTTTCTTCCTAACTCTCTTCTTCTGTTTGATCAGATTGTACCTCTTGTATTCTATGTAAGGTTTTATCGTCATCACCGTACGAGCTTGATGCCTTTTTCATTGCACGAATAAACGTTTTTCGGAGTTTCTACACTCATTATCGAACCAAGGTTTGGTTTGCCAACGCCATTTTTTATTGTTTCTGAGGAATTTTATAATTATTTGTTCAGCTGCTTCTTTGATACACTTGGTAGTTAGAGTCTAATGGGTTTGTAGTTTGGATTAAATGTGTAGTTGTCATTGACCTGTAATCACTTAGTTGTTCTGGTTACTTCGAATTTCCAAGTTTCTTCGTAAGTATGGGTGTGCCTACTGAGTGGGGGCCCAAGGAGGGGGTTTTAAAGATGCAATTTAGAATCTTTAAACTACCCTTCCTGTTAACTGTGTCTAGGTGAATTGGCCTTATTACTTATTGCGCCACGTAAGTGAATATTACCGGGCATTTCGTAAAGGTACTTCCATTCAGTAAAATTAGGCCATCCCTTGCGGTCAATGATTAAACTTCCTACGCATGAATTAAAATCACCAAACATCACAGTCTTACTTGTCCAAAATCTATTTGTCAAATCAGCTATTCAATCGTTTAATCAGTTAAACACGGTTATTTATTGGAGTTGTATATGTTGCCAATAAGATTAAGGATTCGTTCGGATTTTTCTTAGGAATAAATTCGGCAATGATGAAGCCAAAAACGTTACTGTGATTTTAAATGCCTCCTGTCATACATGCTCTCCGCTTGCTCTTCCCTTTGGGTGTTTTTGTTTTGCTCTAGAAGTAATAATGTTGTAGTTTTTCGTTAATGGCTGTTATAGTTTCAATTTTCGCATTCTGAACAGGTTTCACACATTCATAAAATGTCAGAAACGATTTCATCGACGTATTTTGAGATTAAATTCTTTAACGTTGTTAAACCATCGCAGCTCAATGAAGTTATGGTCTTATATGAATTTGTTATAGACGAGGCGCATTTTTAGTCTGAGATTAAGTTTTTCCGCACGGTGTTAAAGAATCTCTTTGATTTTGACTATTTCAATCGGATTCGTTGAAATATTCGTTTCCTTTAGGACATCCTTTTATCAGGAAACGGTGATCATAGATGTGTGTTTTTTCCTCAGTGTGTTTGGAGGTGTATTCTTTCTTTCGCTCCAGGTAGAGGGAGGATACGCAAAGAAGGTAGGAGACTTGGGATATAACAAGAACAGTCTTATCCGAATATCAGCAGTTGCAGTATATACAAATACACCGATTCAGCTTACCTTATTCGTCTTACCTACTAATGTACGGCACACACTACTCCTGCCACTTTTCTTCCAAGAATCATCACTCCAAACTTCATTTGCATACTGATAGTGTATAGGGAAAGTTAGAGAAGCAGGATGATGATATTCAAACGTCGACTAAATTTAACTCCTCCATTACACTGGTTTTCAAGACTCAATGCCATTTACGAACAGATAGAAAAGTAGGGGGCACAAGCTGTATCGTTGGTGTAAGCCCCTGCTAATTGCTATCGGAATAGTCATGCCTGAATCAAGTTGCACTTTGATTTGTGCTGTATTGTAAACTATTTTCAAACCCCTAATAATTGTACCTCTCAAACCTATGTCGTATAATCTTTGCCAGAGAGAACAATCTGGAATAAACTGTTAAAAGTACAGAAGTTAAATATTTTTTCCATTGTAATGTTTATAGGATGGTGGGCTAACCGTTTAATGGCACCCAGTCCATATGTACATACAAGGTTGTACATGGAAGTGTTTTGCCGGTCTTAGGGTGGTTTCAGTCCCTATTAAAATAGCCATCCCCGTACGTCCGTGTGTCCTTCCGCACGATTACAGTCCGACTTCAATGAAATCTTGTACTGCATTACTAGTGGCAAAAGTAACGCTGAGTTCGCGTTAGGTTGAAATCGGCCGGATAGTTTTTGAGAAAACCGTTGTTGAAATTTTGGACTTCCACTCAAATGACAGTTATCTCGAAAACTGCTAAATGTATTTCAATGAAATTTTTGCGAATATTGTTTATGTAAATAGTAATAGTTGCTGATTATGTTGTTGACATCGGCGGTATAGTTTTTGAGATAAACATTATTGAAATTTTGAACTTGAAGTCAAATGACAGCTATCTCTAAAACTACTGATTCGATTTGAACGAAATTTTTTGTGAATATTGTTAATGCAGGTAGGAATGGTTATGTGGTTGAAATCGGCTTGAAGGCTTTTTCAAAAAATTCTGAAATTTTGAAAAAGCTCAAAATGCACCCTACTTTGTCGGCGGTGGCTAACGCTACACTATGCGAAGCCTCACACTATCGCGTAGCGATGATTTTTGTTTAAGGCTTGGTTGCTCAAGAGTTTTCACGTCTGAATGTAGTCGGCATTTTTCACTGATTTTTACTAACGATTAACTCATTAATATCTGAATATCTTAAAAATGTTTACCTTCTCCATATCAACTAACAATAACAAACCAAATTGCCACCTCATTGCCAATGTACTATCGTGCAGGTGTCACAAAAACTCTGACACGAACTCAAACAGTATTTAAATCTTATATTTTTAATATAAATCTTCCAGAATTCTTTAAAGGAGTAAAAGTTGAAATGTTTGTCTTTCTAGATATTGTCAATTAATGCTTGATTTACTTGTTCGATTGTTTAGCTGTGCTTCACACATCTTTCATAATTTGTTGAAGTAAGTTGTAAAAAGGATAATATTTCACATTCCAGTTTTTGCGAATGAATGTTTGCATGATTTATTTGCTTAAAATTTAGCAAACCTATCTGTATTTAGCTATTTTATAAAGTTTAACGTTGCAACAATTCTTAGAAACAGTTTTTAAGTTAGTTTATATTTAAATTGCAGTCATATTCAAACTTGCTTACCTTTATTAGAAATAAACTAATGATGTAATTAAACAGTATATTATTGGGTTTTGTATGTAAATACAAAATATCATCGTATAAAACGTGGTAATATGTGTCAGTGGACAATGTCAGTGCAGCAATGGTAAAGTGTAATCTTAAATAATTGACCACACTGCTTAAATTAAATATAACTTGCATTGCTTATTCCTGCAGTGTTGTTGTGCAACGGTTGTAAGGGTCCAGGACATTTTATCAACCTGAATAAAACAAATCATTCATTCATTCCTTCAGCTTCTGGTAATTATGCTCGATCATTGTTAGAGATTCGGGTATATTCCTGGGTATGTCGGATTGTCGGGAAGGTAGTTCAAAAATATTCGGTCAGGTAATTTGGCATGTGCCCGACAGTCTGTCCGAGTAATTTTGCCCAATTGATGAAGGGCTTTCGGGTATTTTGTAAATTCTGGTGGGTACCTTTGCCCGTCACGGGTCGGGTAGATTTGTGGTAGTGTAGATTGCATAATTCATGAGCTTCGGTGCTGGGTAAACTGCAATTTACTCGGCACGTGTGGGGTTATTTGTGCCAGAAATTTGTCGGGTAGTTTTGCAGGTAAACCTAACCGATATCTGGTAATTTTCCCCGATTCCTGTCGGGTGTCGGATAACTTTTTTCTCCCCCTAAGGGTTCATTATTTTGCCGTATTTTTACCCACATCCCCTTGTTCAGAACATCATCAATCGTGCGATGCGGGAAGTAAGGAAAAGCATGGGATGATATAATGCCTGGGGCAATCGGCAATATGGTGTCATGCTATATGCTTCCCGGATGTTGCTGCTAGGAGGAGCGCCGGGAAATGCCTTAAAAGCTTGTTGGTTGACATGAAGCAGGATCAACCATACCGCGCAGCGGGTGCCGCCTGTACTGTGGCATGCTGCTGAATGGGAATTACGGAAGGTCATGTAAAGCATGTGTCGTGTACATACCCCCAGTGGCTGTGTCGTGTATGAGCAGGGGTGAAAATAAAATGTACATAATAGTTTAACACACATAAGTTATTTAATTATATGTAATTTTGGCATGGGACAACCAGAAACAAATGAAAACAAAGTTGCTACAAATACTACAATAGCATTAATTGTAATAATAATAATAATTACGTCTTGTTGATAATTACAAGGATAGCACGAAGTGTATTATGCAAAAATAATAATTGTAAGAGTAAATTTACTAGTGATAGTGTCCATGTGGAGTGCATAAGGAAAACACATGTTTCCAAAATAATTCCAACATTTGGAATATTACACATCCGATGAATATTCAAAAACACTCATTTATCACCTCGCACACTACAATAATCACTGTCTATGTGTTCAATTATTACAGTATCCATTACTCCGGATTTTGTCACCCAGTTCGAAATTACTGACAGCATGGATCCTCACAGTTAACCTATTTCAGTAAATGAAAACAGAATTTACAAACATTTTCTGAAATAAATAGTTTTCCTGGCCGTGTGCAGTTTCTCAAAGACGACCTCACACCGGATAATCAGTTATTTCGAGCACGTCAGTAGTTTCAAACTCAATTCCAATTCTATTTTCTGCACACACAATTCCAATTCTATTTTGTACACACAATTGAAATTCTATTTTGTGCACACAATTCCAATTCTTAAATGTATGACCTGTTTTATGTAGTACTCCATTGCTGCATACTATCGTATAGCATATTTTCTGTATCTAATAAACGTAATAAAAATGTTTTCCATAACGAACACCTAACACTACACACCTGTAAATGTATCCCAGTTAATATAGTAACCTTGCTCATCGTCATACGCCGGTGTAAGTAATTCTGGAATGTCACTAGATACGCTAGTGTTCTCTACGCGAACCTTTATCTCTACTGTAGGAATGACAGATCTACAAAATTAAACTCGCCGAGCTTTAATGACACTAGGGTATTACTTTAATGTATGACTTCCACGCAATAACGGTTATTCAAACACAATTCACCAATTACTGATGTTTTCACAAGCGCTATCATATCACTTCAGGAGCGTTGCTGCTTATATTGTTTGCTTATATTTCTCTCTTTTTTCGCGAAGGTAATTCTCTGAATATACCATTTATGTTTCATGCAAACTGTTTGCATGCCCTCTTGTACTTGTTTGCATTTGTTGTTATTTTTACTTTACCGTTACAGCGTGCGTTGTGAGTATTCACATTACGGAGAAAATCACGATCTGATGCTGGACCGGCAGATAGAGGCCATTTATACCTCTACATCAATTCGAGCGTAACAGTGAAATTTTTTCATTTTAATTCCATTCATTCAAATTGCGAATTTATTATCACGCCAGTGGCGTCATTTTTATTTAACAAATACTTCATTTTGACGGCTACTGCTCCTGTCACAATTTTCAACGTACGGGCATGTTCATCATCGACTGTTTACTCCCCCTCATTTTCTTACGTCATTAGTAACCCGTGGAACATGTTCGGTCCACAATATAACATGGTACAGTTTTGATTCATATTAATATGAAGTAAGGTTCTCAACGAGTCGGATAAATTGAGCATCCGATCCGAAACCGATGCGAACCTAAATTTTGGGATAAAGTATTATGCTTAGTCGATCCGATTCTTGTTACACGGATAAAAAAAAATTGCAAATCCGATTCAACCCGTCAGAAAACGGTTCGGATCGTCGAATAAACCGATCGGCGGATATCCGGCATCCGACGTTAAGTATTCATTATTGCTTTAAACGTAAGAAAGCATTTTTTAAAACTTTATTAGACTAAAATACCGTATACCAAATATTTTGTTACTTCCGATTTAGTGCTGAGTTTTCGAGGATGTAGGGAGAGCGATTTTGGGCTTCGCAATCATTCTCAGTGGTAAAAGTTTTTGAAGATTTTTACAATCATCCCCTTTATTTTAGTAACGGATACCTTATCGTAACCGTGGTCTATAAAATACTGAATATCGTACTTTGGGTCAAGACCATTTGCCACAAAAAGTAGTGGACACGATTCAACCACAGGACGATATTTTTCAGTTTAAAGTCCTCTGTTGCTTCGTTTAAAATACTTCAACCTGTCAAGTAACGACAAATATATACATATCGCATTGTCACAGCTGCACCCGTGGGTGGCACTTAAAGTTGAATTCGATCGTTTGTTGCTGGCGGTACTCAAAGTGATTGCGAATTGTGCACCAAATTAAAATGTGGAAAACCGCGGATCATCTGACGAAATTAACCGATTCGTACGGTTAAAATCATCCAACTCGACTCGTTTTTTCTAACGGATGACTAATATTCGATCCTATCCGTTCTAATAGGCATCGGATCAGATGAACCTTCCGTCCCGTCCGTATTTTCGGATATCCGACTCGCGGATATCCGGTTTTATCCGATCCGTTGATAAACTTAATATGAAGGAGTCTACCCAGTCAAAACTATGATTGGCAAATGGTTGGCCCCGCGTTCTGAGTGTTGGCACACTAAGTGTTGGGTAACCGTCGAGAAATTGGAGGGCCAGTTGTCCCAGAACGGCAATTAAAAATTATCTTTGGCTCTTAAAGCCGCTTGCTTAGCGGATGTGCATTACAGATTCTAACGCCACGAGGATCTCTGTCGTTTGTTGAAGCATCGAAAAAAATTTGCTCCAACGGCTCCAGCATAAGCAACGAACTCTTCAAGATTTTCAGGTTCTTCAATAAAAGTCTTCATTCAATGAGTTGGAAGTAAAGTTGCATGATGTAATTCCCAGTAAGTGGATACGTGGTGAGGGTAAACAGTGCAAATGTCCAAAAAATGTGAAACTGCTTGGAAAATTGCAATCAAAGCCCGATTTGATTGCTGACGAAAACTGGAAAACTTGGGACATTGAAGTGAAATTTCAATCTAGTAATATCATTGAAAAAACTTTGCTTGCTTATTAATTGGTGTAGAAAATTTTAGTAATAACTAGTAGAGTAGTACCAATAGCTGTTGTATACAGGCCATTCTACGCGCTGTCCTATACAGCCCATGTTAACGGCTGCTGTATCCAGGCCATGTTGACGGATGTTGTATACATTTCCACAGGCAGATGTATATACAGCAGCCTAGTGTAATAATCACGTACGTATCTCCTACATGCATATACCTACATATATGTTGCACACTTGACACACGCGCAGAGAAGAAGCTTGTGAAGAAGGAGAGTGGACTGAAACCTACTTACGAGACAAATCACATGCCCAACTTTTCCCCAACTGTCAAATATTTCCACGCGTTCAAAACAAACGTAAGAGTAAGTACGTACAAATTCCTTTATTAATCTCATAAAATATATATAAAATTCAATAGAAAAATAGAAAATACGTCAGAGTGTCCTCAACGAATACGATAAGCCAGTCGACTTTGATCAAAATTGCAGACCTTCTCCAGTTTTAAAGCAAAAGCCTCATTTTCAAGAAAGTTGTACAAATCTTCCCACAGCTCATCTTCAGTGTCCGGAAATTTAACAATGTCCTTCAGCAAGTGCAATCGTAGGAAATACGCTGTAATAGGACCTCCCAAATTCACCATTCTGCAAATAAATCCAAATAGAAGCCTAAGTAAATATTCCTTAAGATTTTTAGGGAATATTAGTAAAAACAATTGAGAATGGATGTGTGTGAACTCACCTCGGGAAAAGTTTTTGCTTTTGAAAGTAATAAGTGATATGGACGTCTTTATAGTTGTTCAGTCCTCAGACTTTCAGAGTCGTCAGGAATCTGGCAAAACTGGAAACATGACGTTTGACAAAATTATTGACAAGAGGACCGTAGTAGTGAAAATTTCCATCAGTCAAGTTCAACACAAGAATTCCCATACGAAACCGATATCGTAAGGAATTGGGAAGAATAAGGACGAACAAGGCCTTTTGAATTTCACGATCCTGTAATCCATTCTGAAAGCGAACCACGTACTTGCTAGGTCCAGGTCCAACAGGTAGTTCCAGGAATCTGTTGTACAGAAACGTGTCCTCGAGTGAAGCAAGGTATCTTCTACGAATATTTTCAAACCATTCACCTAACGCGCTCCTGCGGCTACCTTGTTCCCTCCACTGATCAAAAAACTCTTCCATGATAACACGTGAAACACCTGGGAACAGTATATGAGGAATTCACAGGTGACTCGAGTGAAGATAAAGTACACGTGAGTTTTAGTTTTTGGCGCCCAGATTTGGCGTGGGTAGCCATTGTGATGCAATGATTGACTACATATGTCATATTGTGAGATGATATGACAAGACCAGATAAGATGATGTATGCATTAGATAAAGTGTGTACGTCAATTCAATTAACTATCAATTGCAATTAGACGTTAATTAATTGCAATTAAGTGACAATTAAGTGACAATTAAGTACGGAATTTTTTAATTGTGGAAAATTAATCCCAGGATACTAGCATAGGGAAGTAAAGTGTATATTTAATGAAATTAAATACAAAATTAAGATTAATATGAAGAATGCAAGAGCAAATCAATAATAATTAGTCATGTTTCTATGTGAATGAACTATGATCCGAAAGTATTTAATACGAGTAGGATTGATAGAAAGTGAGCGTAATTTCTATGATATAATAATTTAAAGGAAGAGGAAAAGACCATTTAGTTTAAATTCAGAATTTCCTATTAAATGCAAATTGCCATGAAATAAATTACAGTTAAGTGCCAAATTACAAATAAATGCAGAAATGGATGAAATCATGCAACTTTATGTATCAGAATAAAAGGAATCAGAAATACAATTCAAATGTGATGGATGCAAATCTTATGATAGTGTCTACATGTAATATGTGGTAAAGTTAATAATCCAATGAACATAAATTCAGGAACTAAGGAAGTTTATTTCATTAATTCAAAATTGCAAATCATTTCATGGAATTATTCCAAGATATGATTTCTTCTAAGAAGGGCCAAATTATACCCATTTTGACGGATGTATTCCGCCATAAACTGCTTCTCTGGTTTAGTGAAACGTGTTTCCGGAGGACTCCCAAGACCAATGAAGCGATCCCCAAACTACTGAATTCGTAGTTTTGCATCAGCTGGACACGTCCTAAGGGTAATAAAATAAAGTTTTAAATTATTCAAATTACTTCGATTACTCAAATTCTCATTACTTTTATTATTCATACATTCATTATCACACATATTATAATTTAACGAAATACTAACGTGGATTTAAAAAAAATCTTACGCTGTAGTTTTGAGTTCCCAAACCACAGCCAAAGAAGAATTTTGGTAATCAACTCCCTCACGCGCACGTTTCATTATGAAATAAACGAACCGATACAGGTAGGCCAGCAAGTAGTAGACAGGAATCTGATGACCCATAGGAGTGTAGCTGTCGTCTTCTAATTCTGTGGAATGTACGTTTCCATCAATGGTCGTCAAAGAATGAAAGTTAAACTTGATTACCCCAAAGTTGGGATATGTTTGATACATACTCTTGATCAGGTTTGCAGCAACTTGCATCATCTCTAATATCTTGGTACGAGATTCCATGTTTACAGTAGAGACTGGTACAATTCCGAACGTAGTTTGTTTGAGATAGTTCTTATAGTGTACGAATGCACGTTCGTAGGATCCAGAGGGAAGGAAAGTCAACTGAAAGTTCTTTGCTCTTCTACATCTAAACGGTACGGTGGGAGCTACTCCTCCTTGATCAGGCAATTCCAGACAATACGGACACACGACAGAAGTATGTAGAATTGACGTGTGTATCTCCCCAGGGAAAGAATAGTGGCTGAAACATATAATATATTAACATAATTAGTTTATTATTTCGACTTTTTTCTTTATCAATGCAAATTTTATTATCATTTACATAAACAAGTTTTTTCTCAGAGAACAACTAAATTGGTCACAAATTATGATTTATGTAAATAACGAAAATCCTTACAAAGATTGTGGAGAACACACGAAAGAAGACAATAATAGCGTAGGGTTCCTTAGTTGAATTCCTTCGCCTTGGCATACATTTGCACTCAGGATCCTCACGTCTTCCATCCACTTTTCAAAACAGTGGGATTGGATTTCCCAGTCAGCACGAAGACGGAAAAGTATGGGTTACGGTGGTCGTTTTGACACTGCTTTTCCAGTATTGATGTTGTAAACACCGGTACGAAAAATAGGATGAATCCAGAATGATCTCGCTTGATCCATTGCCTCTTAGTAGATGAAATGCTTGCCACAGATGATTATATCTTCACATTGCTTCGCGTAAAGGTTAAGATCTGGACCAGTATTCACTTCAACAATAGAACTTGGCATAATTTCCACAATTCGGCCGGTAAAGTTCTTACCAAACTGTTGCAATACTTGAAATTGCGCCATTCTTAGATTTTGGGATGATTTCAAAATGAGACAGGCAAATGAGGAAAAGTAGTCAGAGTTAAGACAAGAGGAATAATGAACTAGGGTTGATACTGGGGATGAGTTCCAGCATTAGGAAATATGACACCCTGATTATTCAATGAGACTAGCGACTCGCAGGCACCATTGTCTAGAGCGTTAGATCTCAGTCGTGCAATCATAGTCAAAGTGAGATAATCCAAGAGGAACTTTTTTATCATAATTGCTTGTATCAAACATTTTCTTATTGCGAATTGTTGTGGTTTTTCTGCATTATAATGTATTTGTGCAGTGTTTGTGGTAGAAGCTACGATAATTTAGATGATCATAATGATCAGTACCATATCGACTGGTGTGAAGTGTTTGAAAAGAATCCTTGGATAGGTATGTTGTTTTGAATATAAATATAATTACCTAAATAATTGCCAAAAAAATTAATTGCCTAATGATGTATATTTTGTAAGCATTGAGAGAGGGCTGTACATACATCGTTTTTGTTGTGATTTGGTCAGATGTGGAGGAGAAAAATGACAGGCAAAGTAATATGGAGATGGAGGAAGAATGTCAAAGTAGTTCAGGGAGTGGAAAGAAAAATGGAATGAATGAAAACTTCAAGGATAGCCAAGTTGTGCCTGTGAAAGGAGATGAGACGCAGACAATTCCTGCTAGTACTGCAAATGTGTCAGGTACAATTATTTTTATTTTTGAGATGAACGAAATGCAAAAATGAAAGGAATACGAATGTATGTAAAATATATTTCCAAATTTTGAATTATTGTTGAAATTTTGTAAAATTGTAGATGAATCAGTTTTGAGTGTGAACGATAATGTGGGGGATCAAATGACAGCTGGAAACACTACCTCTCACGAATTACGTAAGTTGCTATTATCAATATCTATTACTTTTGAACGCATGCAAGTAAGCATGTGTGTAAGTATAATATAAGCGTATATTGACTGTAGATGGTCAGAGCAGTGAGGATTGTGCAACCCGGTCATGTAGTCTGCAACGAGAGGAATTTAATCCATCTGCTCCACCAAATACTCCTGGGAACTGGATGACCCAGAAAGAAGGTGAGCATTGCGAAATCCCATATTATGCAACACGTAGATATAAGATTAGAAATGCTTGCTTACACTGGCATGTGTTTATATAGCTAAAACGAAATATGGAGCATCCCAACAGGATGATTTTTTAGAAATGCAACAGGAACCGGAACTGTCCCCAATATTACCAGAGGACATTGCACAGGCGATTTTGGACGAGGAAATGCAGTCCATAATAATGAACAACCGGGATGTAGCTTTTGGCGTAATGGACCAGTCGGGACAAGACATGGAAGTAAAGACAAGAGATTCAAGTGGACAGAATGTCACCACCCTCAATGGATCACAATGCCCCAAATCTTCCACAAGTAGAAGTTATAGACATATCGGACGACGAAATGTCTTCGAAGATGGAAAAGACGGAGGATGAGAATGTAAGCGGACCCGGTTCATGCCCCCGTACGGATATGGTCACGGGAATGGAAAACCAAGACGTGAACCTACAGAACCAGGATTGTTCAACGGAGGAAATTCCAACGAGCGAGGACTCGGAGTTTCAGGAACTCAAAACGTCTGTCATGAGATTGAGAAAGCTGTGGAAGAGGATCATAGTGTACAGCTCGGAAGAGGACGAATGTTAGGTGAGAAATTAGTTAAAAAATATGGAGCATATGTATTATATTTGTGATAATGTTTTCATATTTTTAATATTATAATGATTATTATTTTTATCTTTTTACATGAAATAGAGCTAGAAAGTGAAGGTGATGTATCTCAGCAAGAACAGCATCAACATCTGCAACAGTCACATCAAATAGACGATGAGGAGCATCTGACACATCAGATTCAACAATACAGAGACAGATTTTGTACGTTATGTGGTATTCAATTCCAAACAAGAGCAGATTTAGATATTCATAAGTTTAATTTGCATAGGTCAGTCTATTATGACAATCAAACTAATGATACACAAACTGGAGGGAATGCAAGTTATAGTAGTAATAATAATAATGAATTAGGATTAAGGTTTTTATTGAAAGCCAATGCTTTTCAAACTTGTCAGGAGTATATGTTATCGATAGGAAGCCATGAATTTATGTCAATTAATGGTCTCTTTGCAACAATTCGTAATATTCTAAGGGAATCAATGAAGAAAATTTTAAGGGAAAAACAAAGTAGCACATTTTTTGCCCATAGTAAAATCTTGATGGAGAAACCATTTGCAGAGAACAATATTCGAGAAACATTTTTATCAACTCAATGTGCCACAAGATTTTAGATGAATGCATGATCAATTCAACAATTGATCTAATGTGCAAAAAAATGTCGGATGACGTGGACACACTTACTACAAGGTCAAGTAACTGGTGTATTGTAAAAATCACAGAGTTTTCATTTAGTACTGTACTATTTAACCCATTAAGTGGAGGAGACAGTACTTATTTTGAAATGCCTGAAGCGTTAAAGGCGAAAAATTGTGTTGTCAATGTAGAGAATTACAATGACAACAAATGTTTCTTGTACTCGATTTTAGCAGAACTTAATCCTCTATATAGAGGAAATAGACGATGTAAAGCAAAGGCAACTAAAGTTGAATCTTATACGGAAATTTCTGAGACAGTTAATCACGAATGTTTGAAATATCCCGTGAAAATAAAGCACATTCACAAATTTGAAGCTGCAAATCCGGAAATTTCTGTAAATGTGATTGGGTATGAAGAAAATGGTCAAGTTTATAAAACCAGATATGGGCAAAGTAGGAAAAGAGGAAATGCATATACCATGTATGTAAGTAAAAATGTTACTGCTAAAAAACATATTGATCTGCTCCTTGTAACACACAATGGGCAAAATCATTATGTTTTGTTAAAGCAGAGTGATGAAAATCCCACATGTGGTCTTTCCAGACTAGTAAATAAAGTCCGTTCGGGACAGACATTTTACTGTTACTCATGCCTTTCCCATTTTCTTACACCGGATACATTAGCACGGCATCGTGAAATATGTGTTACTTATAAACCCCAGTCGGTAAAATTCCCTCGGAATAAAACCTACAAATTCATGGATTTTAATCGCACATTAACACAGTGGTTTGTGATTTATGCAGATTTTGAGTCCATATTAAAACCGGTTCATAGGGAACAATGTCCTCAAATAGATAATTGTACGGATATCAATTGTATGTTCCATCATGCTTGTAATACAGTTAAGTTGTCGGAGCATCTTCCTTGTGGATATGCTTATGTAATTAAGCATCATTTGGGAGAATTATTATACTGGGAAAGGTATCGTGGGGAAGATGCACACGAGAAGTTTATTGAAAGTATAATTGAACATACTCAACCGTATTTTGATGAATTACGTGAATGTCAAAAAAGAAATGCAAATGCTCCCCTTCTAACCCCAGAACAAGAAGATGAAAGAGATAGGACAGTTAATTGTTATTTTTGCAAGCAAAAATTTCAATATGATGAAACAAAAGTGACTCATCATGATCACATTACAAACCAAGTAGTTGGATTTGCCCATTCAAATTGTAATTTAAATGCAAGGGTAAAGTTTTTCATTCCGGTTTTTTTCCATAACTTGTCTTATGATTCACAGTTTATATTTAAAGGTATAAAATCTGATAATGATGATATATTAAAGGTTACCTCAATTCCTCTGACCCATGAGAAGCATGTAAGTATATCTATAACGACTAAAAAGCGTAATGTTATAAGATTTGTCAATTCATTGAATTTTTGCCAGAATCCCTTGAAACTATTGTTGAAACTGCTCGAAAAGACGGGACGGGAATTTTTGTCACTGTCAAAGAATTATTCAAGGATTTTTCAGATGAAAGAGTGGAACTCTTATACAAAAAACAGTACTATCCTTACGAGTATATGAATGATTTTTCAAAATTTAATGAAACGAAATTACCGTTACGTGAACTCTTTTATTCTTCTTTAAAGGAAAAAAGTATTACGGAGGAGGAATATCAACATGCAATCAATGTATGGAATGCATTTAATATAAAAAACATGGGAGAATTCCATGATTTATATGTTTTAACGGACGTTGCTCTTTTATGTGATGTGTTTGAACAATTTCGAAGAACGACAATTCGAGCATTTTCAGTCGATCCTGCCCATTATGTTAGTCTACCAGGTTTAAGTAAAGATGCATCGATTTTAATGAGTAAGACGGAATTTGAGCTAATTCAAAAGGCTGACATGTACTTATTTTTGGAAAAAAACAATAAGAGGTGGCATAACTCAAACTTGTCTCAAAAATGCAGAAGTTAATAATCCGTACATTGGGGTATTATATGATTCTGAAAAACCACACAGCTACCTGCAGTATTGGGACATGACAAACCTTTACGGTTATGCCATGTCTCAAAGTTTGCCATATGCAGGTTATGAATGGGTACAACAGTCCAAGAGGAAAGACAAGACAATACCAGAAATCAAAGACTGGATTATGTCTATTTCAGACGACGACACAAGGGGATATTTTTTTGAAATTGATTTCTTCATACCATCTGAATTACATGATTATTTAAGTGAATTACCTCCTGCCCCAGAAAAGTCAAATGTTGAATTTGATGACCTTTCACCTCAATCCCAAGACCAGTTTCATCAACTTGGAATTAGTATTAAACAGCTTCAGGGAGGTAAATTGATTTGTGACTTAAAGCCAAAATCCAAGTATGGTATACATAACCGTGCATTAAAGGTATATCTGAAATTGGGTATAGTTATAACAAAGGTACATAGGATTTTGTCATTTTTGCAAAAAAAGTGGATGAAACCTTATGTAGAATACTGTGCTAGACAACGATATATAGCAACATCAGTTTACGAAAATAAATTGTTCAAATATTACCCAAATGTATGTTATGGCAGAATGTGTATGGATAAACGCAAACATAAGAATAGTCGGTTTGCACGGAGTTCAACTCAATGTAAGTATTGGGCAAATAAACCAACTTTGGAGAGTATGGAAATGTTTAATGGAGATATGGTAATATTCTATATGAGCAAATTATCTATATTTTTGGATAGTATGATAGCGTCGGGTAGTGCTGTGCTTGATATTTCCAAAGCACACATGTATGATTTTCATTATAATTTTACTAAGAAGTACTACCCAGGTGAAATATCACAGATTGATGGACACTGATGCATTCATATATCTTTTTATAACAGATGATTTGTATGCTGATTTAAAAAGATTCTATCAAAATGATAATGACAAACGGTTTGATTTTAGTGTTTATGCTAACTGTAAATATAAGAGAAAGGAATTATTGTACACCAATGAATTTAAGGGAATATTAGGACTAATGAAAGATGAAATGCCCAATAGTATTTTAGTTAAAGGTGTATTCCTGGCACCAAAATTGTACTGTTTGCTAAAGCTGGATGATTTAGAGTTAGAATTTAATTCATACATTAAGGCAAAGGGAATTGTTATGAGAGCAAGAAAGAATAGAATTAAGTATGAAATGTTTGTAAAATCTCTGGAGGAAGGTATTATATGGGACATACCGATGACGTCAATACGAAGTTATAAGCATGAGTTGTACACAATTACAATGAATAAGAAGGCATTGAGTAGTTTTGATTCGAAAAAGTTTTGGATAAGTAAGTATAATAGTCTTGCTTTTGGACATAAAGATATTCCAGAATTTCAATAAATATTTAAGTCTATAGCTATGTAGTAAATATGTTAGTTACAAGTAAGAGGTCTGATTGATTACACATGTGTTGTCGTTGTTATTGTAATTGCTGATTTTGTTTGTGTGAGAATTGAATAAATAGAAAAAATATCTAAAAATTACAAGATTATTTTCATACAAAAATATGGCAAGTGGGGATAATTTTGATTACAAATTAAAAGTCCCGGGTAATTTAATTATCGCGGGTCCAAGTCAGTCTGGTAAATCAGTTCTTGTCAGTGAAATAATAAAGCGTCGAGATGACATTTTTGAGCCCAAAGTTGAGCGTATAATTTATTGCTTTTCTGAAAATCAACCTGTTTTATTTGCTGAAATGCAAAAACATGCAGAAAATAAAATTGAGTATGTGAGAGGGCTTGAGTATGATGTCGATGAAGGAAACACAAGACCAGTGCTTGTGATAATTGACGATCTAATGACGGAAGCCACAACAGGAAAGAAAGTTGAAAATTTATTCTGTCGCGAGAGTCACCACCGAAATATATTCGTTATCCTAATCCTACAGAATTTCTATCAAAAAGGTGCGACGGTGCTAACAAGAAATGCCAAATACATAATATGTTTTAAATTCGTGAAAGATTCGACATTTATTAACATCTTAGGAAGACAAATTAATTTTGGGAAAACTGATGAAGTTTTGGAATCTGCATACAAAGATTCAACATCAAGACCGCATGGTTATGTAGTTATAGACACTAGTTCTACAAAAAACGATTCTCATAGATATAGGTCAAGTATCTTTCCCGATAAACAATGTACAGTATATGTAAAGAAATGAAAATAAATTTAATACACACACACACAAGTTATGTCTTAATAACAATCATCCGAATCAACAAACTCACCTTCACCCACGCCAGTAATGTCACCTTCTTCATCAGATGTGTCTACTCTACAATAGTACCAACTAGGTCTAGCCTTCATACGCTGTGACATTGTCTGATCATGATGCATGGATATTTTTCGATCATACAATCCTAAATTGGTGCGAGACCTATCACGGTCGGAGAATATAGTCTCTACAAAACTCTTTACTTCGGTATTACCACTGTAATCATCATCATAGGGACAGGATGAAAAATTTGAAAAGTAATGTGTAACATCGGTTGGTTTATTAATCTGGATTTTTGCCAGTTCTTCAATAAAATCAAGGTCAAACATTTTTTCATCCAGTACTTTGAAGATCTCTTCGAAAAAACGTTTGAACTTATTTGAAGTAATTGCACATTCACGTTGCGGGAATTGTGTATCAATCACGCTTGTATGTGCAGTGATTGGTCGTGGGGCTTTATCATTCACCAGTTCAACCAGTGAGCTCCAAACAGGGGATGACAAACATGCACCCAAATTAAAGTCAACACCCACACGAAGACTCTCCTCATCGAAAAATATAAATGCATACTTGCTGATATGATCCTGAATGCCAAAATTCCAAGTACACCTTATAGAATGTAAATCAGACTGTCTATGTTCCATGTAGAAAGATTCATAGGGACGACCGTAGGACTGCCGGTGAACACGAAAATGAGTTGGGTTGCGTGATTTCTTATCCCCTGGACCTTCAATGGAATGCCATCTTTCAATCTCCATCAGAGTAAGATTTTTCCTCAACCGATCAACATGGAACCCCTGCGATCCTTGGGAAAGGCGGAGATGATAGGTATCATCCAAATACTGATTATTGATCTGAAGCCTAATACCGTCTGCAAAAAAAAATATACAAGCAGAATATGCTGATAAATAAAATATATAGAGTTTGCAAGGAATGCAGGCACACATGCTAACTTACATACAAAATACCAGCGTCATAATGTTATATTACTAGGAATTATTAGAAATTGTTGTACTTACATAGGTATGAGGAAAAGTTTATCCAATTTGACGAAATCCCATTGATTGTCCTCTCCATCCAGACAAACAATTCATGGTCGGATTTGAATTCCCGGGGTGTATTTTCGCTTCTTGCAAACACTTGTGATAACAATGCTCCGTGAAAGAATTTTCCATGAGGGTAAAGTGAGGTGAACAGTTTGAGATCTGGATCGTTGTCCTGGTTTAAGAGAAAAATGTCTGCAATTCCGGGAGTTTCCACAACACTTTGGAAATATTCTGATATTTCATCAAAATACTTTTGCGGCTCCTTCCTTGCGTCTTGTTCACTGAAACGTTTTCGATATTGGTATGTGTGTCTTGTATTGTCCAAGTCTTGCCACAATTTCGGGTTGACACCGTAAAAGTCAGAAATAAATCGTGTGTGTTGACCATTGTGGTAAAATCCACGAGCCTTGTAATATCCGAATAAAATTCGTGACATGATTACTTTACTCGATAAACTTTTTTCCTAACGTTACTTGCTCCCTTACTGTGCTCAGCTTGCAGAAATAATTTCAATAAGGAATGATTAAAGAATTAGTGTAGTCTCACTGAGAAGTAAAGCAATTCGAGTCATTTCTGCCACGGCGTTGCATCGCCCTCCCCCTCCAGGAGCTTGGCTGGATAAAGGGAAGGACGAGAGGGTATGAAGAAAAGGGTCCAGCCAAGCTCTTTTCCTTTCCTCCACCTTACCTCTAATCCTTCCGTATTATGCTAAGAATCTTACCCCCAGATTTTTTATATGATATTACGTACTATCGATGAATTTCATATGTAAGTGATGAGAATCAATATTGGGAAGCCATCAGTTGAAATGAATGTTTATATACATAATATAATTATTATTTCGCCTTTATTGTTATTCAACAACTTTTCGGTCTTTTTTTATTCAAATAATATATATATTCTGGATGGAATGATATATTCATGCAAATTGAACAAAACAAACACATTTGGAAGAAAAATCAAATATCAAGTTCTGATTCATCGATTTCACTTGCAACATTGGCGTACATGTTATAACAATTTTCAAGAGCCTGTCCCATTGCCTGCATATTATCACCTTTGAGACTGTAATAATAAGATAACCTTTGAATCAGCCATGGAATTCTGCTAATGTTCATGTTGACTGTCTTCCCCATCCGCTTGATGTAGACAAATGTAAGCTCATTTCCCTCATACGGCAGAGTGCGATAATAGCATGACACAATCTTCTGGTTAGAAGCACTAGCTACAGCATCTACAACAGGTGTCACAGGGTTGATGATAGATTTAGGTGCTGGAGCAGATGAATCACCAACAATATCCGCAGCGGCAGCAGCATCATACGGACGTTTTCGTTCTACATCAAAGCCATCACCATCTCCAAGGACTTGTTGATGAGTAGCTGAGCACAAAATATTTGACTCCTCTCCAATAGTATCGGAGACGGGTAAATCCATAGAGCCAGAATCCGTGTAGCGAAAATCTCCTGATGATGATGATGATGAACCGACAACAGGAGTAGGTATGATTCTTCTCCCCTCGTCAATTTCGGAATTCATCAAATCTGTGCTACGTTCTTGGCGACGGTAGGGATGATTCAATGCTCCTTCTCCAGGTTTCGAACCTATAAGTAGAAACCCCAGTTTTAGGTAATAACTTTCAAGCAATACGTACGTTTACATCATTCATGTCAATAAACATCTATGCGTTTAACTTAAAAGCAACTACTAAAACAGGTGAATCTACTTACCAGAAAGTTGAGTTTTCCGCCTCATATCAAATCGCTTATGCACAATTTCCATTACAGGTTTACGAAAATTTGAATCCATTTTGAAATTAATAGAAGGTTAAAAATAATCAAAAATAATATAATCAAAAAACTTGAGAGATTGAGAGTGCTAGTTTTGACGCTGCTGATTATAGCTGCTGTAATTTGCCAACTGACTTAATCCTTCTGTGAGAGAGTAGATCATCTCCAGAGGCAGGGCAACTCCCACGTAGGGGGTGGAACCTTCAGCGATATCCCTTGACGTTCCCTGACGTGATCTGTCCCGGATATTTAAATGAGTGTGTCCAGGACCGCCAAGTTCGTTCCCCACATATAACACCCAACTGTTTTCCAATTCTATTCTTGGATATATGTTACCTTCAATGGGCGTGCTTTGAATACGTAAATGAAGAGGCACAGAATGAATAACCGACTGAAAACTAGTCGTTGATTTTGTTCTCTTCAATTGTTTTGGATCTCTGTAAATGGTTGGAGGACCTGGAGGATAAGGAGGGTATGGAAACGATATTTCTGTGACACTCCTCTCTTGTTTTGAGGATGGTTTTGAACTCTTGACTGAAGAAGAACCTTTGAGGCTCATATCAACTTGCGCTTGCGCCATGCCAGAGTTGCAAACAATACAATTGCACTTATATGAAATTTTTTCACAAATGCCTGGCACAGACGTTGAACAAAGGGTTTTACGATATTCTTCAAAAATATCTACACAGTATGAAAACAGGCACATTATACCTCAAAAGGTAAATTACAAATGACTAACTTTTTGCAGTTCTTGAGCGTAATAGCATCCGTTTACGGGGACTTTATCTGACGACTCTAAATAATATGACCATGGTTGCGTGTTAGCAATCCTAGTAACAGTGTAAATATTTTTCCCATGAACCCAGATACCCCTTATGAAACAGCTTGCGGGACTCCACACGTAAAACTTTGTCACCAACATGGAACTTTGGTTTTGATTTTGTTTTTTCCTGTGCATGACCCCCATACAACTTTCGATATACTTCAACCTCGTTATCTTTTGTAACTTCAGAGGGAGCCATGCCTATACTGGAATGTTTTGAATTATTATAATTATTTACAACATGTTGCAAAATTTTTAAATATTTTTTGGTTTTCATGTGCGTTAAGTATCTTGAGATCCTTTCAAAAATAGTACGATGTAATCTTTCAACAAGGCATGCTTTAGTACTTTTTAAACTGGTACTAAAATGTTCAATTCCAAGCTTTTTAAATAACTCTGAGTTTGCTTCGATGTAAACTCTAATAAGCGATGGGAACAATATTAGCTTCAAGTGATTTATTTTTACATTTTAAATGGTGTACAACATTGTACTGAATATTTTGTAACAATTTGACGTCTAGCTACGGTTGGCAATAAAATTTGTGTTCCGAAATTTTTAATTTGTTGGTCATTTTTTCTAGGATCATTTGAAAAATAATGATACACACTAAGAAGACAACATCCACGATTCATTTTCATTAAAAAATAAATGGCATATAATCCACAAACATTAGAATTTAGAGACTGTAGGCATTTGATATTTTCAATTACTTCACACTGAAGTCTATTAGCAAATTTGGTAAAATCATCAGCATACGATTTTATTCCAAAACCATAGCTACAAAAGAAATACAATGGTCCATATTTTTTTGGTACATACACGGCTACCCAATGGTTTCCTGGCTGTGTTTGAGGTTCGTCATTAACTACTAATGCTATAGGGTAGTGCATCAGGTTCACATTTTGAAAACAATCACAGGGTATTACATCGTAATTAACTTTTTTGGGATTAAAAATTATGTCTAGCATCTGACGTATTTGATTAGTATCCATAGTCACTTATAAAATATTGTTAAAATCTTTAAAGAAAACGTTCTTGTAACGATCAATATGAAGAATTGCCGGAAATTCCAAATAGCATACACATGTTAGTGCTTTAGGTGTGGGAGAGTTAAATTTCAGTTCCAGCTTAACGTTGCCATGTTTGGGAGGTACAAATCCTTCCTTGACTTGCGCAATATTGTACACATACAAGGCAAAACTTGACTTAAACTGCTCAAAAGTGATATCCAAGCCTACGTCCTCGGTTTGTATATCCAGTCCTTTAAACAAGTTATCATATGCCTCTAGGTAGAGGTCCCGGTTGTAGTCCAAATCCAGTGGAGTGTTAATAATTTCTCCGTTGGCTGTTAGATTTATGTATTTGAGGTCGTGATTATTAAACACAAACGGATTGGATTTGTGGTCTCCAATAAATGATTTACTATCAACTAAACCAATGATGACACGGTAAGGGACGAGTCGCGATAGTAAATTCTCGTTTGTAATTTGATGAACACCTGGCGAGATTGTGAATTGCCGTACTTCGACACGTCTCATGGGCATACATACGTTAGTACCCTTTTCCAAATCTCGTACATGTTCCAATGCCAAAGATGGCATAAGAGTAACTTTCTCAATTAAAAGTACAGCCTCTTGAACTTCAATCTTATATTTCACATCAGTATTTGTAAAGAGACAAAATTCATCCGGAGATCTCGTAAAGACAAATCGTATGTCAACACCAGGCAACAAATAACTTGTTTGTGAACAAATGTCCATAAACGGGCGTCCTATTAATTCGAATACCTTGCTGTTGAGACATTTCTTGTATCTTTTAGTGTAACCATCATCAACAGTTGTATCAATAACTGCTGGGTCATTCTCACGTGTAAACATTGCGCATGACAGTTGAGATTTCTTATACTCCTTCCGGTAGCCTAATATTGTCTCCAAATAACTCTTGTAGGGATATAAGTTGCTCTGAGGAGTGATTAATATCTCGTTGAGATAGCACGAGGCTTGCGAAAATAAACTGTGCAAACAGTTATTACCGGGTGCTACGATGTCATCACTCTTAATTGCAACATTATTAGGCTCAAGTAACCTACATTTTAATTTTAGATTTGTTGATCGAAGGTCTACATACTGTGTATCATTTGACTTGACAAAAAACTGAATAGGTGCAAGCCTATCTTGTATACTCGTGACTGGAAAAACTGTTTGAATTTGAGTACCCAATCTTGTGACGTCGTACCCAGGATCAGAGAACAATGATGTCTCACCTCTTACATAAGTATACGGGGAATTGTATGATTATTTTATTTTTATATAATTATATTATATTATACGGGGTGTCTTACTGTTTGACGTTGCCATTATGTTCTACTTTTCTCAATTTAGTGGAATATTGTTGGGTAAACAGGAGATTTTTTGACACGCTTTCTCCTCCTTTGACGTCATACTACAGAATTTCTTTTCTTTTGTGTTTTTGATCTCTTTGCGGTATTCTTTCGAACTCTTTTTCCTTTTCCTGCACGATCAGTTACTTTACGCTTTCGGCTAACCTTCCGCTTCTTACGACGTCCCGAACCAGTCTGGTCCAAGTAATCTCGTCCCATAGCTTTTAATGACTGTACTGAATTTATCCTCAATGCATCCTTTAAATCTCTCCCATTTCTAACATCAGCTACAGTATTTTGTATAGCACTTAATGCATGCGGAAGTAAATATTTTTTTGCAAATGGTAATATTGACTTTGCAATAGTGCCAAATATTCCACCAATTCCCGCACCTCTTTGTCTCCTCACACCAGCAAAGTAGAACTGACCGTCAGGCATCATTGCACCTCCAATTTGATGCGGGAGGCGCCGATAAAACAAGTCCAAATCGTCATTACAATTAAAATGTCTAGTATTCATTTTAAAATTCTCTTTTCCCAAAATTTTATTGTCACTGAAAAAGAAGAAAAGTCAAAGTTCACAGGTTCACCTGTCTCCATGAGTACCCAAACGTGAATAATGTCAAATTCGGAAACACTTAGGCTTAAAAAGTGAGGAGGTGCGAAGGAATTGTGAAAAATTTCACCATATCGTCGCTGAAGAGGCAAAATGGACTAAGTGCAATTTCGATTAAAATCAAAATGGTCTACATGCAGTTTTACTAAATGCAAAATGGAATAGATGCATCAAGTTTTAAAAGCAAAATGGAATAAGTACAATTTCGTCTAAAAGCAAAATGGTCTACATACATTATGAAAGTATACACGCATGTAGACCATTTTGCTTTTAGTGAAAACTGCATGTAGTCCATTTTGCTTTCAGGAAAGCTTGCAACTATTCCATTTTGCCTTTAAGGAAAAAGGCATGTAGACCATTTTGCTTCTAGTCGAAATTGCACTTAGTCCATTTTGCCTCTTCAGCGACGATATGTTCCTTTATGTGGTATAATCCTTAAGCATGGAGCTTGCACATCTGCAAGATACTGTGGTTGAATTATATTACAATATAAAAACAATTTAGTATTCCCTGCATTAACATACACGGGCTGAGTTCCCTGAATTATTATCGGTGTGATGTCTTTTCTGTAATCTTCTATGGCACTTGCAACCTTTTCCCTTGATTCCTTTGGAACAATTGTTTTTTCATGCCTTGCCTCAGAGCTGTAATCCTTTGATACCGCAACTCCAAAATCTTGAGTTTTCTGTCCGCTGCCAAATGATATTTTATAGAAATTATCATGCTGCTCTAAACCGATAGACAGCATTTTATTATCCACTCCAGGATTATACAACAATTTAGGAAATGCGTCGCCAATTAATCCCGTATCATAGTCATCTATTCCTAATATTGCACTTAATTTGGGGCTAAAACATATCTAGTGCAAAGATTTTGTCTCCTGATAAATTTCACACCGAAATATATGACCCTCAATAACTATATTAGTAATTGGACATATTTCCGGTAACATTTCCAATAATTCACGTAAAGTTCTTATATCCATTGTAGACAGGAAATCAAACTCAATAAAATGAGCTTCCCCACTTTCTTTATCAAACCACAAAAACTGTACGCTCCCGAGTTTTTCATCCTTCTTTATAATAACATGGCCATATATGTACGAACAATCTACTAGAGCAGCTTCCCACGCATCCGAATTTAATCGTATCACTCCACTTAGCTTGTTTTTAAAATTCCCAACAGTGTTTTCAGGGAAAATATTTAAACTAGCATTGGACTGTAGAGAGACAAAAAACTCCGACATTTTTACCGTTAAATTGCCGAATTCGTACTAAATTCACAAAAATTTAACGACCCCCTTTTGTCCTGTCATTCAACTTATTCATAACTGAAAATATTTTTATGTACCTATCCGTATTTGATAACTTACCTTTGAAGCATACATCAACACTCTACCATTACTTGCTAATGGGATGGCCTGGTTTTGTTAGTAAATTAATATGCATATATTTTAGATTTACACTGTTACACACATGAACGATTTTTAATATGATAAAACGTATTGAACTTACACGGTTACACACAGATTCTCAACGTATTTCCAATTTGTCAAAACGTTAGTAGTTAACAAACGAACGTTTATATATGACGTAATTTTGATTTATTTAATTTGAATACATTTTAAATTCGTGTGCAGTGTAGTTATTTGAGGGAAAAGTCCACAGCGTGTTTTATCTCATAAGTACAAATGAACAAGACAAGTGTACGATTTCATTCCACTCCCTCATCGTCTTCTCTCTGTGTTTGTGCAGTACGTATGTACGTATATGTGTGAAGGGGCTACGTACGTAAGTAATTATTACATTAGGCTGCCATATACACAGCTGTCTGTGCAAATGTATATGGCAGCCGTTAACATGGCCTGGATACAGCAGCCGTTAACATGGGCTGTATAGGAGAGCCCGTTATAATGGCCTGTATACAACAGCCATTGGCACCTTACTACTATAACTTATAAATCATTATTTATCTGCTACTAATTTATGTGCATTTTTTATTGTTTATTTTTTGTTGCCCTACAGATACATTTCTCCGGGCTCATAAGTATTCCAAATGTTTGCAATTTACATCTAACGTGGAAACTTCGGTGTCAACTGGTGAAGAAAATTCGAATGAAACCCGGAAGCGGAAAAGGCGACCCAACCCAAAATATTCTTGGTCACCATCCGGCCAAGAAATCCCACCAAAAAATCTAAAACACGGCGTATACAAGTTTACGGCTCATCATCAGATGAAGAGGAGGTTGTTGTGCCTCCTGTACCCACAAATCCAACCCCAGTTTACACCAATACCGGTATAATTCAATTTGTTATTTCGGACACTAAAATTAGTACATAATTTTGATGTGTATTTAATTATCGTGTTTCATTACTAGGCGTGACTCCGTATTTGGAGGAAGATAGTGACATTTTTGAATCGTCATTTCAGATACACGTCTAATGTAGCGGGGAAACGTTCCCTAATCCAACTGTACTATCAACTGGCGGCGAGGACCTCAAATCCGGGCAAAGAAGTAATTATAACATGCAATTACATAAAAATTATTTTTAAAATGACAATAGCCCGTAAGAACTTTGCAATGACACAAATATTACATGATTGCAGGAAATGGTCCTGTCAGAGCCACATTCAATTAAAAGCGAAATTATCAGAAGTGCAGATGTACAAAACAATATGAGCTCTAAACCGAAGTGCCCCTTTCGAAAACCAATATCTTCAGTTCAAGAACTTCAAGTTGCTGAGGAAGTACTAGAGGAGGAGAAAGAATCATTTGTAAGAAAAATAATGTTTATCAATTTAAAAGTGTCGCTGTAGAGTACATTAAATTGGCAAAATTTGTGTATACTCTCAGAAATTCTGGTGCATCAGTATTGGAGGTACGAACGCCGAGGATCACGTTCGGAGAATACTAAAACAATTGCTTCTCCAAGAATTCTCGTTCGAAATTAACTTCACGTGCAAATATGGTAAAAAATCATTTAAGAAGGTCAGAGTGTGCAATATTATAATTGGTAAGTTATTGTGACTTATTTTTATGATTTCATGCAGTCATGATTGCTTTTATTGTGTTGTTAACATCAGGGTTGCAAAATTAAAAATGTCAGCATATTTTGACATAATGCCGGGCATTGTCAAAGCAAGGCATTTTTATTGCATATTCGGCGTTTCTGATATTTCAGGACATTTTCAGGTGGTCAGGAATAAACCCCGCGATTTTTTTCATTTTTGCAACCCTAGTTGATATTAACAAACATTAGTATGATTGGTTTTTCATTAGTTGTTTGCAATTTAGCCTGACTATAATAAATAATAAGTAATATATTTGGCATATTACAGAAGCAGTAATTGATTCTCACAAAACAACCGAGCAACGCATTGAAGAAGTAATAGCAAACTGGTTTAGGGGAGCTCGTGACAGAAATGGTGGAAGAAGCAAGCGCAGCACAAATCAGTACTATCGATTATGGAAGCTTCAAAACCTGTCTGAATAGTGTATTGCAAAAAGTAGTTAAAAATAAATATGGAGGGAATCTGTCCAACTAGTTCAAAATTCAGGTATAAACGTAAGCGTGTACAACATCTTCATAAAATTATGCAATCAAATGTAAATGGTAGTAGCGAAAACAGCAATGTTGTAGCTCATAAAATAGAAGGCGAAAATTATTTTTGCTTGAACAATAACTTGTTGGATGATGAGGTAAATGTTCCATCATCGAACTCAGAAAAAAGTGAATGTGAATCATGCAATAATGTGGATGAAACTTTTAAAGATGAACTAGCTAAATGGGCGTTAGCTCATAAAATTACGCATTTATCCTTAAAATATTTGTTAACTTTACTGCGCGGTAAATTACCGAATGAAGATATTCCACTTCATCAATTGATTGGTTACTTTATCAATTGATGGATTGCCAATTAGCAAAAGTACAAAAAAGGAATTTTGGCCAATATTAGCAATAGTGAACCAAGCAGTAATTCAGACACCTATTGTTGTTGGAATTTACTACGGCAATGAGAAACCCCCGGTTGTCGAATATTTCTTTAACTTGGTGGAAGAACTTACAAAATTGGAAACAAATGCTGTCATTTAATGGGATAAACTATACTTTTAGAATTAGTTGTATAGTTGCGGACGCACTATCTAGGTCGTTGTTAAAGCAAACATCATTATTTAATGCATATAATGGTTGCGAAAGTTGCCTGCAAAGAGGCGTTTATGACGGTAGAGTAACGTTCCCCGAAACAAATTCTGCGATTCGAACAGATGAAAGTTTTCGAATAGGGAGCGATGCTTATCATCATATCGGAATAAGTCCTCTTTCATCACTGACAATTGGGCTGGTGAGTCAGGTGGTACTCGATTATATGCACTTATGTGTCCTTGGAGTAATGAGGAAGATTTTAAAGGTTTGGGTTTTTGGGCCACTTCCACACAAGTTATGTTCACGCGATATTAAATTGCTAAATGATAACATCTGTCGTGCAAAGGAGTTCACTCCTAATAATTTTATAAGAAAACCGAGGTCAGTTCGTGAAGTGAAACTTTGGAAAGCTACAGAGTTGCGATGCTTTTTGCTTTAAGTTGGTCTATTTTGTTTAAAAAATATTTTATCTAAGAAAAAGTATGAGCACTTTTTATTGTTTAGTGTTGGAATGAATATTTTATTGTCTCAAAATGCTAACTTTTAATCTTGGTTGCAATATGCCGAAGGTCTTCTAATGCAATTTATTAAGTTAGTGCCAAGTTTGTACAGCTCTATGTATATGGTGTATAACGTCCATTCGTTGATTCAATTAGCACAGGACAGCTACATATTTGGGTCACTGGAAAGTTGTAATGCTTTTGTATTTGAAAATTTTAATCAAACATTAAAAAGGTTTTGCGTGGAAAAAATATGTTCCTGCAACAAGTTGTTAATAGAATAGGTGAGCAAGAATATTTTAGGAATGGTAATTTGCTATTATACACTTCAAGTAGAATATACAAAAGTCAAAGATGAAGACGATACAAACAAAATATAATTTGGCTTTAATTGTTGCTGTTGAACGATTACACGTCATTTGAAACATCAAATACGATCATCTTCGCTTTCATATATGGTTGTATTTTGTGGTCAGTGAAGCGTTGGTTAACAGTTGGTTTTTGTTCGTCAGTCAAATAGTGTTGTTGAGCAAACGTTGGGCCATTCAAGCCTTGCAGACCGTGTGAGCATTACCTAAATGCTTGTGACTTGCAGATATGTCGGACTTTGAGAACGGGTTTGTTTCCAAAAACGTCTGACCCCGAAATGTGGGTTTGGGTTCGGGATCTGTTGCAATTTTGTTGTACCCATGAAAGGCATTATTATATGGTATCCGATGAAGCATTGAAATAAAGCTAATAATTGTACACCCTCTTATTACTACTGGCTTATTCGATGTTGAACAGGAGTTACCGAGTGACGGTAATATTAGAGGAGATTCCTTATACAATTCCTTAAATTATATGTCAAAGTAATATATAAAAAGGTCAAGTATTTGTTGATTACATATTTATGCTCTAATCGAGCATCTACTAACAAGACAGCCCAAACAAGAAAGCTTTTATTATTAATTGACCAAATACGATGTGTAATCTCGCTATTAGAGCAATTATTAATGTTCTAGAGAAGTGGATATATTTGACTACATTCCTGTTGAGCACAATGCTAACTTGTCTACAAGAGCATTTTTTCATTAAGAACCCAATGATAATTTCATAAGTGTTCTCATGAAAAGAGTGCACAGCAGATATACCATTTGGACGGCAATGACTAAAATCAGTATTCTCAAGCGGATACTTCTGATGTGAGAACTTAAGTACGGTCAAAATTGAACAAACTAGGTCAAGTCTCAATAACGTTAAATCACATTATTGACAGTGACCCTTGATTCATTCCTTGTAAAACTTCTGTAAGCATCTTATTCTCATGCAAACAAACGTCTATACCGTGTGTACGTAACACACAGTATAAGCAAGAGTAAATGCAGATACATAGGACTTCTGTTCAAGACGTAATCAGGACGAACTATTTTGTCCCGAGGATTTCGGGACGGAACGGAATTGTCTCCCAGATAAAACAATTGTCCCAGTAGAAGCCCTACAGATACATATCTCAAAAAAGTTAACTCTCTCTTCTTTTTTTCTTTCGGTACTTATAAGTAGTTTGTTTAAAGCACCAATGGCTACAAGTGTTTTTGTGATAACCCCCCCATTCATTTTTGTATTTTGAATTATTTATTGACATAAATATTTCGTTTTGATAAATTTAACTGTTCTGTTGGCTTTCTTCTTAATTATCTGATGATGGTGCACGTTAAAGTTATTATGTATTTTTCAAAAATATTACACATGTTCATTTTTGGTTCTTCACTGACTTCTACTCGTAAACTAAATTATATTGTTACGTTGTAGTACAGTAAATGTCAATTAAAAGGGCTTATAAGGGATGCATGTTTCGGTCTCACCAGAAGATCCATATACGCAGTTTAAAGCACGGTATAATTATATTGGGGATTGCTGATTATAAGATACGAAATAAGCTGGTCCCCAAACATGGGCGCCTGCCTAGATTCTAGGCCCTATAATAGGTTAAGGCTCTAGGATGCTTCAAGTTAGGATAAAAATCTAGGCAAGGTTCTAGGCTGGGCAATCACCACTACAATATAGGCTTAGGGAAAATCTAGGATATTCAGATATTTCCGAACAAGGGATTGGGCTATTCAGGCAGGCTACACGTGTGTTCAAGTAAAGGCTAGGCATTAGAAGTGAGTGGAACGTTCTCAAAAAACGAATTGTTTAGGTCAGGATTACAAAGATCTGTGGGAAAACGTTTGCAGAGACGGACTGCCAATGAGGCGGGAATTACTTGATACCAGATACAAGTAATTACCAGAGTACATGCACATGTACACCTCAGTACAAGCATAATCGTTCCATATTTATTCCCACTGGATAACTGGATACTATGTAGTTTTTTACTTTACTAAAAAACCCCTACATTGATATTCCAAATTCCAATTGCATGTGATCAGTGCATACGGCTTGCATATAAAACTCACAATTATATTGCCTATATTGGCAGGTAGGGTTTGTCGATTTTTAAATGCCTTAGGTATTTTGCCTGCCCGGTATTTTTTGCCCGTAGCAAGACAAAAAAAACAATTTATGCCTTCGCCTTGCCCTTAAAAATAAATGCCGGGGAAAAAGGCAATAAATGCATGGCAAAAATGGCAAAAATGGCAACAATTATGGCAGCAAAAAACTTCTCGCAAAAAATCTTTCGCGGGGCATGTTGAGGTACAGTATTGTGCCATGAAGAAGTCAAACCTGTTCAGCAGACTCAACAACAATGAGTATGCTTTCAAAAATTCCACCATTATAAATCGAAAGTTTAGAACAAATGTAAGAATGCTGGTCTATTTGTTTTCAATTTGTAATTTTAGTATTCATCCAAAAGTGTTTAACATTATATTAACCGACAATACTCATCCAATTTGTCACTTTTTGGGAACTATTGTTTCTAAGTCAAAACTATCGCCAAAAATATGTGAACACAAACTAACAATTTTCTAAATCACTATCAGAATACGGTTCCTCAATTATCAATATTGTTTCAAGTTCATCGTCGGTTTTTTCGTCGCCTTCATCATTTTCATTGAGGCTATTAACATCTGACAAAGTGTCTGCACATAATTAATTGTATATCGAATCCACGATCCCACATTCTTTTGCTTGTTTGAAAGCCTATTTTAAAGTTGGCCACGGTCGGAGCAAGCACTAATGATGGCGGAAATAGAGCGTTCCATGAGCATAGTTAATTTATGCCAATTTTGCCAAGGCAAAAAATATTAAATGCCAATTCTGCCAGAATGGCATAAAAAATCATTTTTTGCCCATGTGAATAAATGCCCTAAATGCCTGCCAAATTTGCCATTTATGCCATGGCATTTAAAAATCGACAAACCCTATAAGCAGGCAAGCAATGCACACTAGGACAGAAATAGGCTAATAGGCAGTCAGTTAGAGTACTTGACCCTTGGTATTAAGGTTCTTCTTTTCGTTGAAACATCCTATTGGCCTGTATAGGATGGCGATATTTTTTGAAAGAAAATAGGTAGGTTTTAGGCTTAGGCACTTCATTTGCCCATCTTTGCTGGTCCCGTTTACGTCCCTTATAACGGACTTTTACTGTAAAATTGTATTGCAACTACCTTGTAGCTTCTGGATTATATAGCTCACAAAAATATCACGGGGATTGTAACCCCTATGTCATGTGTAGCTAACGTACGTACATACATACAACTAACAGAATTACTTTTGTTACTTCAATTGCTTTACTGACGTCCACACATGTCCATGCTCATGTTTAGTCGGTAATAAGAGCCGCTCTTTTGCGTAAGACCAGGAACAGTATACTAAAGCAAACGTAGCAGGGTGGACATTTCGGTATTTTAACATTGTTTATACCTTCAGCATTGAGCAATAATAGTGAGAGTGAGAGCAAATATTGTTAGTTTCATAAACTGCAAATTATATATTTTTTTAAAATTAACGTACCAACTGATTATAGATTTTTGTTAATCATTATTACTTCCTAAAATCATACACGTAAATATATTTACTTAATTACTGCTAAACAAGATGTCAAAGTTGATTTTCTCCTCGAAATTTATTTTGCCCCTAGCTACACTGTTAGGGTTTTTCTTTGTGACCTTTGCCCAAGAGTCTAAATACTGTAGTGTTAGCCAGAATCATACAATGTGCTTGTATCCAGTAAGACATAAATTTTTAAATACTTAATTTTGTTACAGGAAAAATTATTAAACATTTAATATTAATTATGAAGCATTTCATAACAACTGTATTATAAATACCGAATTTTTTCAGAGTTCAAGTCCGAGTTGTAATTGTTTAAAACGAGGTGTCAATTTTACGCAAATAGCTCAGATCATCTACCTACATAATTCGTGCAGATCGCGAGTGGCCGCAGGTAAAGCACAGATTCAATTTTCATTATGGGAACTGATGTGAAGAAAAAAAGTATTCATAAATTATAACAGAACTGCAGCGCAGTATTTCACTAGAAAATACCTCTGCTAGAATATTATGTACTTAATAGGGATAAAGGACTGTAGAAAGTCAACAATGTTAATTTAATTTAGCAGCTATTAACATATCCAACATTACCGTATTTAATAGGAATGCTCTTACAGAACTGTAAGATTGACATTTTGGTTCGTTTAGGGACACTCTTATAAATTCCAAACCACAAGTGACTGGGCTTGTGCGTTGGGGTATGTTGACCCACGGTTGGTCAAGCATTGCCAACCGTGGGCTAACAGGCAAAGTGACGGTTTTGCCAACATTTCTAAAAATGAATCCCAAAAACCCCCAAAAATGTTTTCATAGTTTGCAAAACGTTTACCCAAAGTCGCTTGCAGATTGGGATGGGTGGACTGTGTACTGTGATTTTATTTTATTTGTTACTTTTGTCAGGCTTTGAGAGTCGAGGGAGAGATGAGATACCTCAACCTCCAGCCTCAAATATGAACGCCTTGCAATGGGATCCAGAATTAGCGCGTATTGCACAACGCTGGGCTGACCAGTGCACATTACGATCTGACCGGGTTAGGGATATTCGTAAGCCAACAAATAAATAAAGCGAGGTTTTCAGATTGCTCTTTTATACCCAAAGAAGTATGTATGTAGAAGCTAATGAATATTCATTATAATAGCTGAAACGTACGGATACGTGGGTCAAAACATGTATGCCTTCATTCAGTCTCGAGATAAACTCCCAGCAGAGTCCTCACAACCTGAAGAACTCTACTGGCAAACTGCAATTCAGTCGTGGTATGACGAAGTTGACACATTCGACCCCAGTAATGTAGACTCGTACCAGTACAATCAGAGCAACGGGAAATACACACAGCTTGTTTGGGGCAACACGACCGATGTTGGATGTGGTTTCTGTTTGTTTCCCACTTCTAACAGTAAGTTATCGTTAATGAACTCACCTTCTTTTGATGTTATGGTAGCTCATACGTGTTACAGCGGAGTTACGAGAAAACTCCGCCGGGGATTTTTACGCGGAGTTATTTACGCAGAGAAAACTCCGCGGGAGATTATTACGCCCGGGTGGAGATTATTACGCGGAGGTTCTGACGCGGAGAAAATTCCGCCGGAGATTTTTACGCCACTTGAGAGAAATTTACGAGGATAAAATTCCCTCGGAGGTTATTAATATTTTCAGTAGAATATAGTGTTTCTTGTCAATTGCAAGTTAACCTCAATTATTAATTGAACTTGCAAGTTCGGTTCAATTGCGGTTATTTTACACCTGGGAATTGCAATTGTCAGTGCAAGTGGAATTTCTGTGCGCTTAAATTGCAATTACAAAAACATTAAATACTTATAAGTAATATCGAGTACTATTAAGTAATTATCGGGTAAGCACAGCTGAAATTGCAAGAAACTCAATTGTAAGTACAAGTGCTTGCACTGCAAAAAGTTGCAATTTAAAAAATACTTATCAAGTTAATTGCAACTTGCTACCGTTTTGAATTTGAGCGCGAAGTTCCACAAAATGCCTCAATAACTCATTCCGCTGTAATAACTAATTCACAGAATCACGAATATTGTCTCAACGAGTGTAATTGCTGTACTGACTACAATTTCATCTGTAAGGAGGCAAATTGTTCTAATTAAATTTTTGATTAGCATCAAAATTTTCCCCGTTTGCACAAAATTATAGAAAAATAGGCCAAATACATTAAAGATTGCGAAGATGTGTCGAAGGATGAAATTTTACAATATTTAAGCCTTAGAAGGCTTAAAGAAGGGTTATTTCATTTGTAGATCTCTGTTTCATTATAAATCTAGATCATTTTATTTAATACACTTTGTTCAATTTAGTGAAACAGCATGTATATCATCTTGCTAACATTCAAAAATGCACAGAACATTTTGCATCTTCGCCGATTATTTATACTGTATAACTGTATATGGCGCTATATCTCTCCGCGTAAATTTCTCTCACGTAGCGTAAAAATCTCAGGCGGAATTTTCTCCGCGTAAGAATCTCCGCGTAATAATCTCCACCCGGGCGTAATAACCTCCCGCGGAGTTTTCGCGGCGTACAAATCTCGGCGTAAAAATCCCCAGCGGAGTTTTCTCCGAACACGGTTACAGCACCTTTCATGGTAGAACTGATGGTTCATAAAGTGTAAGTTAGTGTAAGGTAACATATGCCACAGATGACTTCCATGAATTCTGCAACGTTTCTTGGACGTGGCAGGGGAGTATGACTTTAATTCCAGAAGTACAGAATGTAAATATGAGCGAGTAAAAGTCGAGGGTAATTGCATTAGATGACTTAGGACCAGGGTTGGTGTTTTTTTTTGGTTTTTTTTGTTTAAAATTACAAAAGCAAGTCAACTACCTAATGAAAAAAGCTTGTTAATGGCCAATTCCAAATATAACCAGAATTGTTTTTAAATTGTAACAATTTCGAATTGAGTTTTTTCTTTGAAGCCAAACGCTGTGTAGGACAAATACCAGCTGTCTCATTTGAATTTTCATTGATATATATGTGCGCACCATGCACATTTTATAAAATGTGCATCGTGTACATATATAGTGTTTTGGGACGGGATGGTAGAGTTTGTCGGGACAGAAAAATTATTTGCAAATTGGGAATATTTCGTTTAAAATGTGAATATCTCTCCATGCAACATTTAAATTATGTATAAAATAAAGTATAAAGTATAACATTTAAAAACTGCGAAGTTCATAGTCAAATATTGCCACTTGGAATGGTACACTTTTAGAAAGATTTGATGTTGGGATGTTTTTGTAGATACTGAGTTTCTGTTCGGTACATAAATATTGTCCCGTGTTATTTCGGGACGAGATACTATTTATACGGATACTTATTTTTGCCCCTGGATTTCGAAACGAGAAGGAATCTTTTGTGAGACATAACAATTGTCCCCAGAAGAGGCTCTAGTAATATACAATATTTCAAAACTCACTCATATCTAAATTTTATGGCACTGTGACAGCATGACAGATAATCAATATGGCTACGTACCCAAATTATCCTGAAAATCATCAAAATCCAAAATGGTCTCATGACCAAAATTCATAAAAACACAAAAATGCACGTTTTACAACGTTTCGAGACGTAAAATTACATTTTACCTAACCGCGAAAATGTAAAAGTCAATATTGATTTAAATCAGTGATTTATTTTTAAAAAATCAAGTCATTTAAACCTTGATTAAAATCAAGATTTAAATCATCGTGATTTAAATCAAGCCACCCTGTTTAGGTATTTTATTCGATAATTTAATTTACCCCGCCTTGTTACCATTCCTGGACATAGTCCAGGTGTAGTTTATGAAAACGCCGGAATGCCTATACACCTTCAAGGTTTCCTCACGTTCTCACCACAAATGTATATGATGTGGGGTTTATGTGAGGGTCTTTATTACAGAGTTTTCAATACCTTCTTAAATTTTTACATATAGACGCTATTCTGGCCCATTAGCTACTAATTGTTTGCATTCCACACTTACTCAACCACCGGCGTGTTTGTTAACTCGTCTTTATATATGATTAATGACCGAAGTAGCGACAATGACTTCCGTTATGTATGCTTTCCGAGCCCATACAGTTTCATGGCATAGTAGAATAGGGAGCAGCCAGGGATATTATTATTAATATTATTACAGTCGACTCTCCTTATAGCGTCTCTCCCTATAGTGTCACTCTCCCCATAAAGTCATCCTAGAATCCTCCCAAGCTAAATTATATGATAATTTCTACCTTTATAGCGTCACTCGTTATAACGTCAGTTCCTTTATAAAGTCGCTTTTTTGTAGCCGTAAGGTAAAAAGCGTACCTTTACATATAACGTCATGTTGGCGTTACAAAGCGGCAAACCTAGCTAAATAACACTGGTGCTGCCATTTTAAAGTTTTTTTACTCTTCAATTTCCCTAAAATTCCATTGGCTTATTATGCAGCGACGTTATAAAAGACTGGAAGGAACGCATTAATGTAAATATATGTACAAGTGTGGTTAACGACATTTAGTAAGTCCCATCCAGGAAAATCCACATTTCTAAGCTTTTAGATTTATTTTCGCATCCAGTAAAGAACTGATATCCATAGTTTTAACGGAATTACATTTTTCACTGTTTGAAAACTTTTATAAATGGTCTGATAAGTGTCTTGTTGAGATTCAGAAAACATTTTATTCAATCCTGGCCTTTGTTGTTGACAGTGTATTGTGGCGTGGCAAACTTTGAAAAATATTATTATTTATTAATTAATATTAATTATTGTTATTCTCATTCTGCATAGGCATACAGTATGTGCTAATTAATTAAAACGAGACATGAGTCCAATTTAACTAAAAACGAAAAATTTTCAATTAAACCGTTATTTATATGATGTGCCTCTATAACGTCGTTCCCTTATAATGTCACTTTTTGGGAGATTTATTGAAGTCGTTATAAAGAGAGTCGACTGTATTTATTGCTACGATTCTTTTCGGATGGCGCCCATATCATCCATACAATAGTATTAACTTTTTATGATAGAGAACCTTTTTACCTATACCAAAATGAATATGTCTTCTTCAGAACCAAATACAGCAATAATCTTTATTTTTTTTTCTTCTTACAATTCGTACATTAACTAAATATTTCAAGATTCGAATTTTTGCTTTTCTTTGTTTTATACATCAAGAAATAATGTAATGAATCGGTGCAGGTTGTAAGGGCCAAGGCCAAATCGACCAATAAATTATCTAGTATTAACTTGATAATTAAAAATCATCGCTACGCGATAATTTGAGGCTTCGCGTAAGGTGTCGTCAGCCACCGCCGTCAAAGTAGGATGAATTTTGAGATTATTTTCAAAATTTTAGAATTTTTTCAAAAAAAAAACAATCGGGCCGATTTCAACCACATACGCAATAACTATTCCGATTTACATAAGCAACATTCACAAAACATTTCGTTGAAATCGTTTGAGTAGTTTTAGAGATTCAGATTTTCTCAAAACCTTTTAGACCGATTTCAACCAAATACGAACTCAGCCTTACTTTTAACACAAGGAACGTCCATAAAAAATTTCATTGACATCGGTCCAGTAGTTTTTGAGTTATTGTGCGGCAGGACACACGGACGTACGGACAAGGCTATTTTACTAGGTGCTGACGCCACCCTATAAAACCAGCTAAGTATTCTGCCGACTGAAATGCCCAGACGTAGGAAAACCCGTGTTCGAATAGGAGTTCTCGGATGAAGTTAGGCCGGGGAGACATGGGATGTGCCATGGAAACAATCTTAACCGAATACCAGTATATACAAATACTCCGATTCATCATTCAATCCTAACGAATCATTATGTACGGCACATACTACTCCTACTAACACTTCCAAGAATGTGCTGCATGCCTCCAAATCTCATTTGCATACCGATAGTAAACAGGGATAGACAGAATCTAAAATAATGTTGTGGTGAGCTAGAGTCAAAAGCCTGCTTTTCTGCAACTTTGCTGATTCACTACACCACCCAACGTTCAGGTTCGGTTAATGTATAGGGCCTGAACTTAAGGGTTTCAAGTTTCAAACGTCTCTAACATAACAGTTTCATCGTTGGTACGGGAGCTAACATTAAGATACATTAGCTACGACCGCCGTCGTGGGATCTTGTTTCTCATCAATCACCGAAACCGGAATGGTTATTTTCAAATAAACCAAAATTCCGGCGTTATTTATTAAAATCTTTGCTCCAGTCGACTTAATTGTATGAACATCCGTCAAGCAGGGGTAGGATTTTTGTGGGAAGACGGGAAGATTTTTAGATTGGTTGACCTGGTTTGACAGCAGGGTTGGTTTGGCTTAAACCATGGTTTAAACCACACGGTTTTTTAAATAAAAACAAATTTTTGGAAAAAAACCAAACCGTTTGACACGGATTTGACGACTTGCAGGGAAATATATTTTCCAACAGGGATTTTGAAAATCGTTGACCTTTTTTCAGCAGGGATTTTTGAAATCGTTGAGGACCTCCCTGCAGGGGCATTTGATTCAGCAGGGAAATTCAGAAATAATCTTCCAGGGAGATTTACAAAAATCCGACCCCTGCCTTCCAGGAAATATTTATATTGCAGTCCCTTTGATTATTGTTGATAATTTTGATGCTAAAACAGGAAGCATCTGAATTTGGTTTTGTAAATACGTTCTATCGTTGATGGAAAAACTGGTATGATCAGGAAATTCTACGTTCCTCCTATACTTTATGAACTTTTGTTTTTTTTTTTTGAATTGTACATGGGTCTTATTTATTCAAGGAGGGTTTAACATTACAAATGAGCATTGTATATTATCAGTTTAATTTTGTGTAGGTAGCATTGTAGTTTGTAGTTGTACATATATCATAAAGTACTCGATTTTAGCATCCACAGACCAAAGCTTCTCTTACGAGATTACAGAGTATGGCTCCAGCGTAGATGATCAGGTCTGCTAAAAACCCATCCACATTCATATACTTCCAGCTCATGGATTACAGGGTTCGCTGAATTCCCCAGTTTCATGAATGGTCTGGCCCAGAAACGGGGTGTAATCTGGGGAGACGTATGTCTATACCTTCGTTTTGTATTTTGTAAAGGAAATTTAGTTTATGCCAGTAGCTATTGAATCTTAGTAAACTCAATGGGCCATTTGACTTCGATTTTTGGAAATCAAGATACAGTAGTTGAAACATTAATTGCTTTAGCCTGGTCACTGGTTCCTTCACGTAAAGGTGGTTATTTATCTCAAGGTAGAGAAATTCGAAGATAACATTGTAGGACATGCTAACTACATGAAACAAACATTTATTTGGATAAGGGATTTCTGAAAGCCCACAAAGCTTGTTATTATCACTCCATACCTGGCCAGCTAATGTCAAAAGCTGTTTACAGTAGTCCCAAAGAGATTTAAAAAAGGGGCACAATATATAATGTTCGGAATTGGCTCTTTGTTTGTAGCAAAAAACACATTGGTTTATCGCAATAAGGCCCATTTGAAAAGCCATTGTGGATGTGCATAATGCGCCATGCCAGAGTTTTCATACAATTTCCTTTTCCTTTAAAGTTCGGCTGATATTGAGATGCCTCCATTGATACTTTTTTATTTTCGTTCTTGTGTTTTCATCCAGCTGTTGCCCGAAGTTAGCCCACACACCTATTTCATACAAATTTTCTGAATTTATTGTGGTATGTTTGGAGCAGAGTGGATTGTATATTTCATAGTGGAGGGGGTTCTTGTCACTCACTTTTAGTTCACTAAGTCTTGACTTGCACTCTGACTGGATCATTTTGAACGTTCTCTGTTTGTGAGGAGGTAGATTGCCAATTTTTCCTTCTATTAGTTGGTGTAAACTGGATATCCCAGCACTTCGTACGAAATTTACGTGACCTTTTTGGATGTAATTTTGAAATGAGATTTTGTGCATTTGTGTTTCATTTAATCCCTGTATTCTGAAACCTGTGCGTCTGAGGGTCTCATTTATACTGAAATAATAATTACTTTTGTGGGGGATGTTGTTGGCCAGGATGTTTTTAATTCTGTCACTACATTCTCTGGTAAAGTAATTATTGATTCTTCCATCAAATACCTCAATTACGTGTTTCAACCGGAAGATTAGTGCTTGTGTTTCCAAGTGTCTGATGCCCAACCCTCCGTGTTTATTTGAGCAGTAGATAAAGTGCTTCTTTACCCAGTGTTTTCCATCTTCCCACAGGTATGTATTTATTTTACCTTCAATAAAGTGTAGGAAAGATGCAGGTGGTTCTAGGGTTTTAATTCTGTACCAAAGTATTGGGATTAAAAAAGTATTTAAGATTTTGGCTTTCAGGTGTAGGCTTGCATAGGGGAATTTTTGTTTGTAGAAGTTAACCTTGATACTAATTTGCTCTTGAAGTTCTGACCAATTTTTATTACAGAAGTTTTTAGTTCCAAAATAAATACCTAGTATTTTGACACCTTCATATGTTATTGGGAAGTTGCATATCATGTTCGACTTTCTCCATTTACCTAACATTAGAATACTGCATTTTTGTCGGTTAAGTGTGCCACCTGAGAAGCTTAAGTATTTGTCAAGCTCATTTTCAATTACTGTTAAGTGCTTGACATCTCCGATGAGTATATGTGTATCATCAGCATACGCTGACAGGTATGTTGTTTTCATTTGAGGATAAGGTCCCGGAGCAATGATTGAAAGTTTTTCATTTAGATTTTTTAAAAATATCTCACAACTTATTATGTACAAAATGCTTGCCACTGGATCGCCTTGTCTTATGCCTCTGTGTACATTTATGTAGTCACTAAGTGTATTCCCCATGCGTACAAGTATTACGTTTAATTTGTACATCAGCCTGATAGTATTGACAATTTTGTGTGGAAAGTTCATTTTATGCATACACTGTAACACGTACTCCCTGTTTACATTGTCGAATGCGCTCTCCATGTCGAGCGATAGTATGGCTCCTGCTTCTATTTCATTGGTGGCATCCCGTAAGAAGTGTAGGTTATCATATATTGTTCGTCCGGGCACATTACAAGTTTGGTAATTCCCTATGATTTGATTTAAAACAGGAAGCATTCTGTCCTTCACCAAAATTGAGATTATTTTGTAATCAGTATTGCATAACGTTATTGGTCTATAGTTTTTAATATCTTGTGGATCACCTTTTTTATGTATAAGAGTTACCACTCCTGTTCGTACTGTTAATGGCAATTCTTTTTGTGAGGCACTGGTTGTTAATAACCATAGAACGATAATTTTAAACTTTTTAAGAAACTTGATGTAAAATTCTGACGTCAAACCATCAGAACCTGGTGCTTTCTTAACCTTTAGCTTTTTAATTGCTTCTTCTACTTCTTTTTCACTGTAGTCATTACCCATGTCCTGCTTGTCATCTTCAGAGATTTTGGGGAGATTTTCAATGTATTGATCTAAATCATGAGGCACAGTATTGTGGGGACTATATTTATTTGTAAAGAAGCTGTGAGCATGTATGGCTCGTTGTTGCATTGAAAGGTGGCTTAGAGCGTCTGAAATATTTACACTTATGTTTGCATTACTAACTTTTCGGAGGGATTCATCATATATGTTGGACCTTTCTAGCTTGTCCATTAAAGAAATGAACAAATCTTTTGGTGGCAAAGAATTCATAGTATCTTGGTATTTTCGTTCAATTTGTTTCTTCTCAGCTCTTAGATCTTTTGCTATGAGCATTTCTACACTTCTTGCTGCCTGCCTAATGTCACTTTTGAGGGTGCTGTACTCGTGTAAGTTTTTGTCTACCTTATTTATGAAATTTGTGAGTAGATCATTGACTTGATAACAAAATATTTCGTTATTTAGTATCTCATTATTGAGTTGCCATAGTGGGTTTTTAACTTTATCTTCGAGGCTTATTGTGAGGTTGACATAGGCATGATCGCTGAATGATGGATATATGTTAGTTGATAAGATTTTGGTTGCTAGGTTCGCATTTACATACATTCTATCAAGTCTTGCCTGAGGTTTGTGTTTGTGAGTACCAGTGTGTGTCATACTCGTACCATTTGGGTATAACTTTCTATATGAGTCAATAAGTGTATACTTATCAATTAATTTTACCATGTTTGCCTGTAGTCTTCGTCTATGTTCTTTAGAATTGATTCTATCCAAATTAACATCGTCGACATAGTTCCAATCTCCGCATATGACAACGTTATCTTTATTAATGTTGTCAAGGGTTTTGGATATAATATTGTGTACTTGAGAAGCTTGCTTTTCATTGTGAGGCATGTGTATGTTTATGATGTGTAAAGGTGTCTTGAGGTTTGTAATGGTTACTAACTGCATTTTCCCAGGTACTAAACATTTGTGTGATAATGTGTATGAATTTTTAACGAATAAAGCTGTACCACTGAAAGCTGATATTGGGGGATTATATATCTCTGAGTAGCCTATGATGTTGCATTTGTCATGTATCAGCGGGTTTATATTTGTTTCTTGAACGCATAGAATATCTGGGTTGAAGGTACTTATGATTCGTTTAAGTTCACTAATTCTTTGAACATTTCGGAGTCCTTGAATGAACTTATGTCCTATTTGTACGATAATGCTAACAGTTCTTAAAGGCGGACTTGTGTTAAAAGATTTTTGAGAAAACGTTTAGGCGGAACAAAACTGTTTCATGTTCTCGAAGTTGAACAGCAAGTTTTCGGTACTTTAGTATTAAAGAATTCGTCCCAATCAGGGATGGATTATTAATCCGGGATTAATTTAATCCAGGATTACAAAATTTATAATAAATAATTAATCCCTGCTCAATGCTTTCATTTTAATCTATTAGTCAAATCCAATTATTTACATGGCAACGAATTAATCCCCAATCCGAATACAATACTTGGTGAATTATTTGGTCAATCCTAATCCCAAGATTCACTGCTGTCAGTAGTGTGGATTCGATTATATCTACTGCTATGTCATTGCTACATTTTTCTCTCATTTTTCAACATCTAGCGGTTTTGTAATGAACCTGTAGCTTGTGCTTACATGTCGCAATTCCAAGGATAACGTCCAGGTTCGCATTGTAATTTATGTATTAGGGATGTGCCACAAATGACGTCATCCAAAAATCTGATAAATTACGACTGACTGACTGCAAGATCATTCCCCGTCACACTGACTGACTGTATATGACGTCATATGTGTATTTGTACATAGACATGGTATAATGCCACAGGGTGCTTTATTATTCAAAACTGCGATCGTTTGCGAAAAACATTATTAATTGGCAACAATTAATCGGCTTTGTTTACCTTGCTTTTGCCGTCAAGAGTTTCTTATTAGCCATCGGTTATAACCGTAATAAAAGTAGAAGATTAACAATGAGGTCAAAGGTAATTTGAACTGGGCCAATAATTTTAAAATAATGTAACAAATACATTTTACATTAGAAAACAAATTTCCCCTGGAAATTGTTTTAAATCAACTTACGCCTGTTTGCTCCTTACATCTTCATATAAACAAAATCACAAAGGGTCGAAGTCAGGTATTGTGTTAAACCAAGTGGGACAGAAAACGTAACTTGACAGGCAGAAGGGCGTATATGTAAGTTTAATTTAAAAGCATTTTTAATTAGAAAATTCGTTCAAATCGCATAAACTAGCTATTTGCAACATCCAGTCTGTAGTGAGTTTATTACCTCACAATACTAGAAGAATGTATAAAAATGTGCGTTTATATGTGACATATACTTTTCCAAGGTTAGATGGATGACCCTACGAACTTTAGGCTCGTATTTGATATTATCGGCCTGCAATAATTTTTCAGTTTGGTAAATGGTGGCTGTGCCATCTGTCGATGATGCAGGTATTAGCATGTGTTAAATAGGAGCAGAAAATGACGTCATGTTATGAAGAAGGGACTGGCTGAGTATATCATGTTAAATCATGCACGGACAATATGACTGGCTGACTACATACTGGCATGACGTCATTTGTGGCATATCCCTTACATGTGTGGATCTTTTGTTTTAATTTTATCAAATGATTTGGAAATTTTCAGAAATTTTGGGATAGCACTATGAATTTTACACTTCTTGAAAAAAAGGATGTCATTTTTGATTTGTGTTGATTTACGTGAATGTTCCTGTAATCTATCTAAATATCCCACTCCAATACAGATTAGGGTTCATTCTTTTATTACGTCATCACGAAAGGGGGGTTGGGGGGACGAGAAGAAATGACGATGACAAAGGTAGGATGGGGGAGGGTCAGATAGAAACAAGAATGGGAAATCGGAAAAATATGAATTCTAATTCGAATTAAAATATTCATGGCGAAGAATTCCGATTTAAAATACTTATAGAAATACTGAAAAATATGAATTCTAATACGGATTTAGTTATCCTCAAGTATTCGTTCATTATGAATTCCGATTAGAATATTTATTTGAATACTCCTAGTATACCGAAAAAACAAAGAATTTAATTACGGGAAAAGTTCAACCTTAGAAACATGTTATCATCAATATTTTGGGAAGCTAGTTTCCCCCGCAGGTCATTAGGTATAAATTTAAGAGCTGAAAAAACATTCAACTGATATTTGAACTTCAACATTACAAATTTTCTTTCGGCCTATTTTTAGTTACCGATGAACATTTTAGTATCAACGATTTAAATTACTTTAGTAATTAACTTGTAGGACAAACAATAGTTTTGAGCACAACCGTTAAAAGCCTCTGACAAGTGCTAATAATTCGACGATTTTTCGTAGAATGCGGAAGCATGTTCATTTCGGTTGAAGAAAACGTTCGCCAATGCTCTTTGATTAACTTTACATTGTAAGTAAAAAATTACGGCAATTTTAAATTTATATTTAAGTATGTACACTTAATGAAATATACCATTGAAAACAATACTTTATTTTAATCGGAATTCAGTAAAAAATATTCGAATACCAATTCCGATTCCAAAAATTTTTTGAATGCGATTTTGAATTAAAATACTTTCTGGGAATTATTTTGAATTCCAATATGAATTAAAATCCTCAAATTTTTTAATATAATTCCGATTCCGATTCCGATACAGATTCCGATTCCCATCCTTGGATAGAAATAACGATAGTTACATCATCCGCGGGAAATTTAAATGAAAAAATCATCTGTGATCAGCACTACGTGCTAAGTCACCAGGGGGCGAAGCGCCGGCGGAATGTGCAAAAAGGGTTATTAACAGTAATGTGGTGTGTACAAGGAAACGTATTTAATTTTCCCCCGTACTGGTCACATTTATATGTACTGGGCAAAGATGTAAACTGAAGCAAAATAAAAAATGGTTTATACATGTGCTTCCTTGTATGTGGTATTATATTCAGTACGCATATAGTAAATTGTGCAACACGTTTCATATTCGATTTTAAAACACCATGCACATGTACTCCCAACCTCTACCGGTGGTTAAAATTACAATTCAAGGTGAACAACAAATCCTACAATAGATGGCGTAAGCTGTACACCCCAATGTGAACACATATGTATTAGTATGAGTTTATACGTGACCTCATTTAATTTTCTGAGGTCAAACGAATGACACGACGTCCTTCAAAAACAATAGGGTTCTTCCTTTTTGCATGATCTGTCCCGGTAAAAAAATTTTAATGTGTAGTAGCAATGGTTCTGCAGATATCATGCGGACAAGACAGCCTCTACAGACAGGCAGACAGGCAGACAGGCAGACAGCCAGACCTTCGCAATAGGGATCTCGCTTCGCTTCGCCCCTCAAAATGTACTGAGTTTTACTAAAGGCTTGTGTGTGTCAGAGCACTGTTTTCAACGATTTTTAAAGCGAAGCGCTTTTGTTAAATTACTCGGTTTTGATTTTCGAAATTTCATGAAAATGCGATAGTTCACCGAATTCATGTAAAAATCTGATTTAACCTCACAAACGAATTCGTGGATCACTAAAATCGTGGAAAATACCTTCCCCGCCACAAAATTCGAAACTTAATGAAACTTCGAAAAAACTTTGAATTGACGTGGAAACCTGATGTAACCCCAGAAATATACTCGTTGATCACTAAAGCCGTAAAAATACTTTCCCCGCCTCGAAATTTCATCAAATTTAGCAAAAACTCCGAATTTATGTAGAAACTAGATTTAACCACAGAAACGAATTCCTGAGGACGTGGAACATACGGCTGTATTGGCAACAATGAACAAATAACACGGTCAACGCTGTGAAATTTTGAAGTTAAAATTTTGTTTTTAACACGGAAATGATTTCGATGATGACAAGGTATAAAATACCTTCCACACAAAGACCTGGAAATAAGACTTATTAATGTCGTCGTCTCTCATAACCCACGCAACCAATTTGATATAGTATTACAAATTACCATAATAACGGTTATTGTATCAACCTACTTTACTCTAAACATACATTTCGCGTAACAACTACCCAACCAGCCAAAATTACAACAACTTTCAATCGAGTTCACACTAGCGAGACAGTAGCGCTTCGCTTCTGTTGCAATCGACTCATCGATTGCAGTTTTGAATTTTTTACACATTATCTATACAAAATGTATGGATAACAAATTTAGAATAAATTTCTCACTTTCGCCTTATCCAATCGTCTAATTAAAACCTGGAACAAAAACTAATAATTATTACTGGGAAGATGGAGACGAACGAACCCACAACTATCTAGGGCTTCTACCGGGGACAATTTTTTTGTCCAGTCGAGAATTCTGTCCCGTCCTAAAATCGTCGGGACAAAAAAAATCGTCCCGATTCTGTCCCGAAATTACATAGGGAAAAAAAAATTCTCCTGAAACTGTCCCGACCAGGGTCCCGTCCCGAAAACCTCGGGACGTCCCGTCCCGGTTATAATACCAGTCTTATGAAATGCTCCAAATTCCTTCATTTCTATAAGAATACCTCCAATAATTTACTTTAAAAAATATTTACATGTAGAACAACAAATTTTAAACTGAACGATTTCCATACACATTCATTTTTACAGCAATAGTATACTGTATATGCATTTTTTTCTGTCCCGACCTATTGTTCCGTCCCGTCCCGAAATCCTCGGGACAAAAAAAATCGTCCCGATTCAGTCCCGAAATAACATGGGGACAACAATTTTGTCCCGAAACTGTCCCGTTCCCGGTCCCGAAAACCTCGGGACGTCCCGTCCCGTATAGAAGCCCTACAACTATCTTCTACACAGTACTATTCCATGTATGAATGAAACGTATTATTGGCATTCGACATGTTTAGAAACTTCATATTAATACGAATCAAAACCGTACCACGTGATGTTGTCGGTGGTTACTGATGACGTAATAAAAGGAGGAGGGGGGTTTAAACAACCGATATTTAACGTGATGATGTTCTAGACAGGGGGAGGGGGGTTAAAAATATGGCAAAATTTTGATAACGTAATAAAAGAATGAACCCTTATTATGTAATTTTTTAAACCTTTCCAATCACGGTTTATATTATAATTAATCGTTGTAACAATTGGAATACGTGGTTATTGCTTAGAATCACTTTTATTATTCCAAGCTTTCAAACACAAGCAGCGCTCTTCTTTAGGCACAGTTAATTTAAAAACATATTATTTTTAATTAATTTTGATGTCCTTGTCAAATATATTCAATATAGTTGGTAACATCCTCTGTAAGCATTTGGCAAGATGCAGGCATATTTCAGTTGTAAAAATTCCTAATTAGTCTGAAAATGTCTGGTAGACAGGAGGGAGTGTACACAATCATTTTGACACACTTATGGGAGTGCTTTAAAAAATAGTGTGTTGAGTCTAGTGTTTCTTGTCAATTGCAAGTTAACCGCAATTACCTATTGAACTGGCAAGTTTGGTTCAATTGCGGTTATTTTACACCAGGGAATTGCAATTACAAGTGCTTGCACTTACAATTAGAGCTGCGTGCAAGTCAAGTTGTTTTAGATAACTTGACTTGAACTTGAAAAATTGTCTAAACGAGGTATCCGTACATGTACTTGATGTATCAAGTTTCTCAAGCAACTTGAGTATTCAAGTACACGATTTTCAAGTTCATTTTGCAGAACTTGAACTTGATTAGAACTTGACGTTCAAGTTGGACACATAACTTGACTTGAATGTGAACTTGAACCATACCTCGGCGAACTCAAGAGTTCTGAGTTCCGAACTCGAACTCAGCTCACATTCGAGTTCCATAAAATCTGGTTTTGAGTGCGAGTTCGGAGCTTTTTTAAAAGCAGCCGCGACTTGTGGCTGAGAGCCAATACTTTATGGTAGAACTCAAATGAATGAGTGCGAGTTCGAAATGTGGACCTCACCAACACCAACCTCTTAATTCCATCTATGCGTAAACATTGATATTGTGGAATAACGATTGTTGTGCATGCCTGCGTATTTCTTCTTAACGAATTCGGTCAATGAAGCTTGTACAAAATAATGGTTGCGAAGAGCTGAAATAAACAAAATATGTGGCAAAAAAATGTTTTTAATTGAATTGACATATTTAAATGGCAGTATACTTTGATTCACGAAACGTAAATTGAGGCTTAGGTGAGTTCGAGGCTGAGTTCCAAAGGGTAATAAACGAGCCTCAGAGTTCGAGTTTGAGGTAAAGAATTATATAAAGCTGAATTACTCTATGAGTTCGAGGCTTAGAGATCTTGCGCATGTTAAACTGAGTGCGAGTTCGAGTTCTAAATTTTTGTCGGGGTATGACTTGAACTTGTACTTGAACTTGATTATTCAAGTATTTTTTCGTAAATGAATAAACCATACTAGAAATTTCGTCCACAATTATTATAGCTGATAATGGTTAGGCCGTAATTAGGATAAACTAAACGGCACGCGGACGATATTCTTTACTTTAAAATTGGTAAAAAGTTGAAAATTATTCATGGTCAAAAAATGTAAGCATTGTAGTCTAATTTACTAATTTCTATAGTTAACAGGTTAGCAATCATATTATTGGCCTGTTCACATTATGCTGCACTGGTTTGGTGAGTTTAACCAGCAGTTATAATCATGAATATTTGTGGCCGTTAATTTTGCTGAACCAATATATATTTATAAGATTGTTGTTCATCTGCGCCATCATGTTTAATATCAGCAAAAATCATTCTTACCGGGAATAATAAATTGCTCTTAAACTTCTTAGTTAGCTTCAGAACAGGTGAACTAAACAATCACTTCATTTTTATAATGGAACAAGAACCCCGAGTACCAAGAACATCCACAATATGTCGGGACTTTTAATTATTCAAAGTATGGAAACAGGACACAAGAATTATTCTCGATCTAGACCACTGGGCTTCGTGGAGGCGACTTTAATGCCGATGGAATAAAAACAAACTCAAAGCTGTTATTATTATGATGATTCATATTCAATATTATTTTTAGTGGGATCAGTGGGATGCAAAGATGCCACTAATTCCGCAATGCTTACATTGCTTTTCAGTGACAAAAATCCAAGTTATATTCAAGTTTTATTCAAGTACTTCCATTTAGTGTACTTGAACTTGACTTGATTTTGCTATCAAGTAATAAATTATTAACTTGAACTTGATCGAACTTGAACTTGAAAATTCAAGTTAAAATTATAATTTCACTTGAACTTGATGTTTAAGTTTCAAGTTACAATATTGTCTGCACTTGACTTGACTTGAACTTGATACGCACTTGAACATTTCAAGTTATACTTGAACTTGAACGCAGCTCTGCTTGCACTGCAAAAAGTTGCAATTTAAAAAATCGTAAATTGTAATCGGTTGACCGACTGCTCAATGAGCGAAGCGATAGGCGTCCTACGCGTTTCACAAGAGTATAAATGAAAATTAATTCAGCAAGTTTGGCGCAATTTGTTTTTATGAGCGAAATTTTTCCGAAGTTCTCAGAAACTAAAATATTTGAACTGGTTTGCATCAAACCTGGATAACGTAAAGGCATAACGTAATGGAATTACGTTATTAACGGAAAAATTGCAATAACGGTTTTTGAACTCAAACCGAAAACTAAAAACAAATATTTATGATAAACGAAAACAAACAATAAATATGTTTTAGTAATAACTAACCGAAACTGAAAAATTACGGTTATTTTAGGTTTTTTTCTCGTTTAGGTAAACGTACTTCATATGAGTATGTATCAGGGCTGGTCATTCTAATCGGAATTAGAATTGGAATCGGTATTTCATTCCTATTTTTGGTATTTTTATCGGAATTGGTATTTTAAAAAATATTTTTTTAAGTTTTGAATCATTGTATTGAATCGAAAAAAAATATCTGTATTCGAATTAGTATTCAAAATGTACTTGAATACTGTTTCCAATGCTTATAGGTATCCGAAAAAACCGTGACATATTGAAGTTTATCTCGTAAATTCAAACAACAAAAGGAGTTTTCTCTCAGCGTTTCTTTGAGCGAATTTTTTTTCTGGAAATGAATTTTCTACAATCTACTATAAGCAATCAATTCATTTGTCAGTAATATTCTGCATTGGGAAAAATGGGTCTAATTTTTTCAGGGGAAAAAGCATGCAGGGTATCCCTGAAAAACAAAGTGAATCAACAAGTCATATATGACTGTATAATAACCGTAACCATAACCGTATATATACGGTTATGGTACTTTTGTAGATTAAGCAGTAATGCCTTTATAAATTTGTCTGGCACATCCACTGGCTTCTTTTCATTCCTAATTGCCGAATTTAGATACTTTCTGATTTAAATTTAATTGCAAAGTTAAGCTGTTTTTCGGAACTCTACACTAGTACCTCCATGTATTAATATTTAATAACTAAAGTATTTGAAATATATTGGAATTCATAGAAAATATTTGAATAAATTGGATTGGAATTTTTTGAAACAAATACATTCGAATTGGGATTGGAATCCGTTAGGATTAATCTTAATCATAATTGTATCAATATTCTTCGAATACTCCAGCCCTGGTATGTATGTACATATCGGTACGTTGATTACTTACCTAGTACACATAAATTGCATATTATTAGATTCATTCAATTTAAGCTTATTTCGACTTGTGTATTGTTAGTTTTATGCAAACATACATCTGCTTTTGCTAATTGGTTTTCAATTTCAGCATATTTCAATTTCTGCTAATAGTGCTAATTGTTAGTTCCACTTTATTAACAAGTTGTCGACCAGCTTGATGCTAATGTTTCTAATGACAAGGAAGACCCGTTTGAAGTATTTCTGAGGAATAAAGACAAACAGAATCTGCATATACGGCTTCTGTTTCCAGTAGCACAGCATTGTTAGAAGGCTTATATGATATTAGATCATAGATATTGTATGATATAAGGCATTATATGAGAAAATTCCGAGTGAAAAAAAGTGCGTGAATTGTGATCTATTCGAATAGTGGGCCAGTATTGCTCCGACTTCATTGAGATATATAGCTAGAGTAATTATTTGGGTTCCTGGGACTCAAGTAAGTGTTGAACGCCTGTTTTCTGCCTTAGCATTTTTTCTACCTGAAAGACGAAGCAGTATGAAGGACGAGGTACTGAACGCCGTTTTGTTCCTTCGAACCAACGGATTTTGAATGGTATATGTAATGAAGTTCCGTGGTTTTGAAATGTTTGAATAATTCTTGTGTTATTGGTTTAATCAAATAAATTTAAAAATAGCTCAATAAAATTTGCTGAATACCGTTAATAACCGTTTAACCGAATTCAGTTTTCTTGAAAACCGTTATAACCGATAACGGTATTTTAAAATAACGGCAAACAAAAACCAAAACGGGAAAAAAATCACAATACCGTATGACGAACTAACGGAAACCTTATTTTTCGGTTATCCAGGTCTGCTCTCCAGGATTCAGTTTGGTGAGAAGTATCCCATAATTTTTGAAATTTTGGAAAACTGGGAAATTCGAAGTACCTGTTTGATCATTCATGAGGTCAGGAGAATGTGTAAACCAAATTTGCAGCGTAAATATTGATTTTGAAATTTTTCACATTTTTTTTAAATTTCGAAAAATGAGAAATTTTGAAGTGTTTTGCACATTCACGGGGTCAGGATACGTGTTAACCAAATTTGAAGCGTAAATATCGATTTTTAAATTTTTCAAAATTTTTCAAAATTTCGAAAAATGAAAAAATTTGAAGTGGTTTGCACATCTACATGGTCAGGAGTTTGTGTTGGGCAAATTTGTTTTCCCCTAGGCTTAATTCTATAGAAGCCTTTGTGTCCACAAGGTCAAAACCGAAATCGCTCCAGGATTCAGTAGGGTGAGAAGTTTCTCATAATTTTTGAAATTTCGGAAAACTGGGAAATTCGAAGCGGTTGTTTGATCATTCATGAGGTCAGGAGAATGTGTAAGCCAAATTTGAAGCGTAAATATCGATTTTGAATTTTTTCAAAATTTCGAAAAATTTCGAAAAATGAAAAAATTCGAAGTGGTTTGCACATCTACGGGGTCAGGACGTTGTGTTGGTCAAATTGTTTTTCAGCTATGCTTATTGGCACAGAAGCCTTTGTGTCCACAAGGTCAAAATCGAGATCATTCCATTATTTCGCTTCGCTCATAAAAATACTTGAATTTGAGAGCAAAATTCCACAAAATTCCTCAAAAAGTCATTCTGCTCTAATAATCAATGAACATAATAATCACGAGTGTTGTCTCAACAAATGTAATTACTGTACTGACTACAATTTCGGCGGTGAGGAGATTGATCTCCTAGGTGAATTTTCTGTTAGCATCAAAATGTTCCCATTCGCACAAAATTATAGAAAAATAGATATAATTTTATTTTAAGGATTGTAAAGATATGTTGAAGGACAAAATTTTACAATATTTTAACCTTGGAAGTCTTAAAAAAGAAGTCATTTGTACATCTCTGTTTCATTATGCTTAGAATCTAGATCAGAGATGTCCAAATGAAATTGCCTTCCTTCAAACCTTCAAAGGCAATTTTTTGAAAAAACGCATTCCTTCATCCTTCTATTAAAGGAAGTCTTCAAAATATTTTGCCTTCCTTCAGCCCTATTTTACTTGAAGTACTTCATTGGTTCTGATTTTATTAAAATCAGAACCAATGAAGTAAGTCTCATCGTGTATTTGTAGTGTTTTTAGTACACTCTCATTGTTGTATTTGTAACTATCTATCCCAGTAAACCACAATATGATGGAATTTTATTGGTCCAATACACGTTTGCCAATGCTGGTTGAATATTCACTTTGGCCGCTGGGCCTTTGCTGGTCAGATTTTGGCAGCCAAATATTGTAAGAAGTTTGGCTATTTAACTTTTCTATTCAGTGAAGCGGACTCGGCTTGTTATCGGGCCGATGCCGGGTGTTTGTTGGAAAACTGCAACGACCAGTGAAGGTTTCCAATCTGAGTACGAATGGCGGCCAGAATTTAGCCAGAATTAAAATAATATGGATTCCGTAAAATAATTGATAATGCCATTAATTTGCTTTTCCATTTGTAAAAATATTTTTAATAATACTTAAACCAAAATTACCAAAACGAGTTAGATACGTACATATACACAAGTAATTTTATGAAATTCTAATGTTCATATTACATCCAGACAACAATTAAGAGTGCACAATGTCAAATGTCATTGGTAAACTAATGAATAAATTATCATCATAAAAACATGGAAGCAAAACACATTTTTTGTTTAAATCTTTAACAGACATATTTACAGGATCGGACAAATTTGAGCAACCATAAATGCATAACTTTTTACTATCTAAGGGATACTTAGTTATCGTACTTAAATTTTTATAATATTTACAAGAGACTAACCCAGATTCGATTTGGTCTAACGAATGAATCTTTACAACTAGAAGAGATTTAGTTAGAAAGTATGAGTCAGAATCTTTCGTTGAAATAAGAACGCCATTTAACATGAATTTTTGCTTGTTTGAATTTTGTACAAATCCACATTTTGGAGTTTTTTCTAGCTTTGGATGCAAATTTTGTTCTTGAACTCGGTTAACTACTTGCTGCAAGTAATGTTTTTTGGATTTGACCATTTTTTTCAGCTTTTGCATAAAATTTTCAAATCCAAAACAACTGCAATTGTCTAAACTGGAAAAACTAACACAGTCGTCAGCAATATGTACGGAGTGTACGTTGTATACCATGAATTCTATTCCATACAATGTTTTCGCCTCAACGACAAACTTGATGAGAAAATCTTTTGCCATGTGGTTAATAGAATGTTTGTGAGCATTTGGGCTGACTAGCATAAATATTGCTGAACTTAGAAGTAAAAAGTTACTGTAAAGATCTTCCCGTAAAATGTCACGTAGAACAGCGACGCCATAGTACAGTAGAAAGGATCTAAATTCAGTCGCTTTAAATCTATCTATTTCACGTAGCTGCCTTGGTTTACGACCGAACTCGACTGGTACATAAGTCGAAACTATTCTCAGTCTTTCTGAAATTAATTCGACATCCCTTGAGCGCAGTCTCACCGTGAGTGAACCCTTTATCCAAGAGTTTAGCAATTTTCTTGTTACACCTAAACATATCAAGTGCATGTAATCAAGCACAAATTGATTGACCATATCAATTGGTAAATGTATTAACGGACTAGTACCTACATGGTGCTCCTCTTGTGTTTGAACCCTAAAATTAGCGTCAGTTCGCAATTTACAATTAATTTCTGCTAAAGTTACTCGACGCTCACAATAGTCCCCTTCTTGCTCACATTTCTCGCATGAGAAGTATGAATTATGCGGTTTTACGCATTTGAGGAAACTACGAGCGGGGGCGTCTGCCGTAAACAAACTAATAGCAAATGTATATAAAATTCCATTTACAGTTATTCCCTGAGACATTAAATGTTTTACTTCAGCTACAAATTTCTGTGCGACTGTGTAGTCACCACGAACATCTGGGCTGCCAGTTTGATTTACAGTCAAAGGGGGAAAATCTGAATTTACTTCTTGACCAATGGATCGCAATAAATCAGAAACCATTGCTGCGGATTTGCGTCTCTTTGTACGCGAACTAATTGAACTAATCATTTTGCAATTTTGGAATACTGAGCGAACCCAGTTTTAATAATTATTACTACTATAAGTAACAATATTTACTTCTGGAATCAATGTGTATTAGCTGTTTTTCTTTGCCGTTCTGCTCTACCTCCGTTGCGATCACCAGAACCAAGAAGCCATTTTTTCACGGTACGCTCTACCTCAAACTCTGTCGGGGTGGTGTCTTCTGGAGTTTTTCTTACAGCCGCTAAAATTAAGGTTTCAGTAAATATTTGTAAAAATGTTCATCGTAGAGTTAGGAAACTTCAGAAATCTGATATAAATAATTATGTACTATTAAATCTTACCAACAATGCATGGCATCATAAGATGACCTTGAAACTTTAGTTTGTCCCTCGTTCCTGTAAAGTTTGCAGCGTTAGCAAGGTCAGGGCCAATCAATCGACCCAGTACGCGTTTCACGAAGTTTTCAGTGTCAATTCCTCCGATACCTTTTAGGTAGGTAATCTAAAGGTAATATAAAAATATTAATTAGCTCCCGTTTTTCTTTTTTAAGGTCGGGGGATCCATATAATTATTTGTCAAATATATTACAATATACTTACAAATTGTAATTTGTTGTCCTTGGTTATTAGCCAATCATTCAAAGTATAAAATTCGTTCGATGAATTTATTGGAATGACTACTCCAGGGATATCAAAGTCCTCGAACGCAGTCACCGAAGAACTCTGATTCAAAATCCGTGTGACTTGCGCAACATCTGCTGAAATGTTGACTAACTGACGAAGAACAATTTTTTGAAAATCTGTCATTGGGGGTTTAAAAAAGTACTTGTTTGAATGACATCCAATATTTATGAAATAAGACTGCCTTATTTGTATGAGCATGCCTTCAAATTGTTTAGTAAGATGGTTAATATTTTGAGCGAGATCTAAAATCCCGAAATGAGCTTCTGGTAACTGCTGAGGATCACTGCTATTAAAATCTCCAATATTTAAAGGGACTCCAACGTCTGACTTTTCATTTACGATGGACAGTGAGGACGATTCATGCTGAATGACAAATTGAATTTGACCCGGACAATTACCGCCTACATAATGATAAGATCCAAAAGAATTAATTTTGTTCATAACATTGTTGCTCTAATATTTTATATACATTTTGTATATAAACTGAGTCTGCAAATAATCTAGAAGCCACCACATATGTTCACACAAAACGGTATGATAATTGACCAAAAATAATAAATGCTGGGAACAAAATAAACAAATCATAAATTGTTACACTACCCGCTTCGTTTATTCAAAAATATTTTCGAAGTTACTAACTTCAAGCACGATTTGGTCATCTGCATTAGTTGACTCTTTGGTTGATCCAATATCGAGCTCCGAGATTTGGTTTACATCATTATTTAAGTCGGCAACTGATGTTGACGGAACAGTTTGCTGATTAAGTCGATGCGTTCTTTTACGAAGCTTTCGTACAGGAGTCCTATCATCACCATCGGTGTCTGTCAGCTCAAACTCGCTATTTTCGATGGCCTTCTCTAGTCCAGCACAGGCGTTTTCGTATGAATCTGTAAAGATAATTAATGAAATTAAAATCAAACATTAAATGTCACATCCTACACATGACGTTCAAGAGAAGTCTTATGTTTCATACATTGAGATACGGCATAATACAATTTTCTTTAAAAATCCAATGAGCTCCGTGAGCTTTAATGACTAACATTTCAGCACCGATTTTCTCTTACATTTACCCAGCTGCTTTCTTATTACTTGTAAAGAGCACCACTTGACAGTTTCCGTACGTAATAGTCTTCTTCATCTCTTATTGTGTCTCAATACTATTTTACTTACAAATTATTAATTTCGTAACATGTTATAAAAAATGAATGTTTACCTGAACCACCCCTTATTTTGCAGTCGTAAATCTCCCAGTTAACTTTCGGATATTCAAGAGGGTCCACTGATTTCTTCACAAGATTTGTTGTTTTGATGTCATCTGTGTTAACAGGCCAGTGTGATTCTGTCTTATTCGCAATAGGCCAATTAAATGGAACAATTTCAACTGTATTGTCCTTAGGGAAATGAACAATATAAAAGGTTCGCTTCATAGCGATTAAATTAAATGCAGACAGATTTTAATCCGCAGAACTTGGATAATACACTGAAAATATTATACTGGACAAGATGCGCGTGTGATAGTGAGAACATTGAAATTATGAGAAGTCAGAGTATTAGAATGCAGCATGCTCCTACTGGCAAATGATTGGAAAACGTTAGCGAAACGACTTCGCCGGTGATACAGTATATTGGCCTAATATCGGCATGCCGAGTGTATTCCAATAATCTCTCGTACATCAAATTCAACACACAACCATAGCCGGACCTTTACAGGCTGGCCGTTATTTATCATCGTAGCGACTGGCCGTCACAGCCAGAAAAATCTTTCCATTGTACCATGCAGTTGCCGTTGGTTTCTTTCTGGTATGCCAACAAAATTTGCCTGCCACTGGCTTCCCTTCATTGCCTAAAGTTGGCCGTGTAAGAACCAGAGTTCGTGGTTTACTGGGATTGTAGCTCATTGCATGCGCGAAGCCTTCTAAGTAGCAGAGGGTTACTTTACATACTTCCTTCCTTCGCCTTCAGTTTTCTGTTAATAATAGGAAGGCTTTCTTTAGTTAGCCTTCCAGAATTAATTCAGCCTTCCCGCCTTCCCTTCCCAACTCTCTGGAAAATTGAAATTCCGCCTTCAATGAAGCCTTCGAAGGCTGGACATGTCTGATTTAGATCATTTGATTTAATACAATTTGTTCAATTTAGTGAAACAGCATGTATATCATCTTGCTACAAATCAAAAATGCCTGTCTTCGTCGACGATTTATACTGTATATCAGTTACCTTGCAATTGCAAATTGCAAATTGCACTTGCAATTGTACTTATCGGTGCAATTACATCCAAATGTTTTTGCAATTGCCTTACCAACTGCAAGTAACTGGTGAACTAATTGCAAGTTCAACTTCGGTTATTTGCATGATTTAATTGCCGCATTTTAGCAAGTACCAGTTACGGCATTACTAGTACTTGCATAATCAATTGTAATTGCAAGTGCGGATATTCCCAATACTTGCACCGACAGAAACACTAGTTGAGTCTCTCACTTCCTTATTAGAGCATTGTCTTGAGTGTACATAGGGTTGGAAAATACTATCATATAACGGTGTTGAACATTGTTATTTAACATAATATATAACCCAACGGTTTCTAATAAGAAAGGACAAACTGAAAACACATTTTTAAGAAAACGGAATCGGAGAACGTAAGGTTATTCTTGGTTTTTGAACCTTAATGTCTACTATATAGTATTCTACCTACCGATGAATGAGATCCGCATCCAATTATACTTTTTAACCCATACTTACTTGATATTTGTGTTAGGCTTCAGCTTATTGGTAATTAAAATTGACAGTTATACATGTCGTAAGGGTTTACTGCAGCAAGGTAGTGAGTTTGACATTTAATTATTTACAATTTCTCAGCCTTGATTTTTGTATCCTTTGAAACACGAGGCAGATTGAAGGAAAAAGTGTTAAACGCTATTTTTTTATAAACAATGTATGTATGTAATGTATCCTTCAATTAACTTTCAAAGTTTTCTCGTATTGCTGCTGGAAATATTTTCAGAAATTGGATTTTCCGGGAATTTTTCTCCTTGTAAAAAGAAAACCAGTATTATTAGTACATTTTTCCCCTTTAATGGGTACAGGTACTCATAAAGTGAGTGCAATGTAGTTTGCTAGAAGTACCAGTTTGCTATATGTAAAATGATCTAATATGTTTTCAGATGGAGTAATCCAATTGAATGTGTGTAATTACGGAGCAGGTGGAAACCGTAGAGGTTTACCTATTTACAGACGTGCTGACTCCTCTCAAGTGTGCACTCAGTGTGGGAATCGGAGATGCGAGGGATATTTGTGTGGTAAGTGGCTGCCCTGACCTGACTTTGAGATGAATCATTGAATGGAATTTTATTGCAATTTTAACAATCAATAACAAACGGGGAGGGAAATGTCTTTTTACCAACAATCCAGATGGTTTGTTTTCTACCCTAACCGGTGATTTATGCTACTTAAAATGACTTCGTTTTAACCCTCATTCTTTTAAATTGCAGTGCCTTCCCAACAATCAACTGAACAAACGATGCCTCCGTCATAAGCCCCTGCCTTTCCAAGAATATTTGCTGAAATTATGTTTACATTTCGATGTCGGTTGCGTTATGTATTTTCGACTCATTTTAAAAATATTCTTAAACCTAGATTCATACTCTTCTGTAAAGTCTCTTCTACCTACTCACACAGCTTTGCTAGTACCACGAAGACCCTTGTGTATTTAACTTTTTGTGAGTACAACACATATTCTTTTTGTACGTATGTGAAACTTCTGTTTGCCATAATCCATTTTGCTCAATGCGAGTCAGGCGCGTAGCCAGGAACTGGTCAAGGGGGGGCACCATTGATTAGAACGTACATAAAATGACAGTCTTTTGGAAATCCAATTCATGAATGTAAAACGCATCAAATTTTGCAAACTGAATTACAGATTTTTACATTCTCCACGTTTTACGATTCCATCTTTGAATGATTTTGGACCAGATTTTCAATTGGGGTTGATCCGATTTCGGAGAATTTCGAGACCTGGGTTCGCTTCTATCGTTTCAGCTGGTGCTTAACCTACTGTTCCTGTGGCACACGTCTTTGCTTCGAAAAGAAACTGCGGATATCAGGCTTGCTTGACCTTTTCATAATGAAGAATTAAATACAATTCACTAATTTAATAATTCTATCCAGCTTAAAAATTCCCTCGAAGCGATGAGTGTAAGTTACAGAAGCTAAAAGCTTTTAATATGAAAATATTTAATGCCGTCGTTACCATACTTTTGTTGCCGTTGAAGGTTGAAGTCGAATCGACGAGGCAAAGGGCAAAGTGAAATCGGGATTTCGAAATGCATTCAAATCACCCGTGAAGCAAGGATGAACACAATAAAAATATACTCTAGAATCGCCCAAAACGTCTCTTAAGTGAATGGTTTATTACCCACGGCTTCTTCCCGTCAAAAGTTGACCCATCCATACGCGCGAAAATCTTTTCCTTTTCGATAGAAATTTATTGATCTAGAAATCCTTTGCTCTCGCAATGGAATTGCAATACGATTTCGTGCGTATGGATGGGTCTATGCTTAAGGGGGGCCGTAGGTAAGAAATCATTCACTAACGAAACATGCAGACTTCATGAGTTTTTCTAGAGTTATGCTGTTTAAATAGTAAGTATTGTCTTGTAAGATATTTACATGGGTTACTGCATATGCTGAGTTTCGCATTGATTTTATTGTTTAAAAATATAAAAAAAGTATTTTATTTCGAATGGGGGGGCCTGGCAATTGCCCCCGTTGCCCCCTGGCTACGCGCCTGCACTGTAGTTCTGGCGATAGTAAGAGTTTTGTAATATCATTATAGTGTCGATACGATCCGCTACTTTAAATAATTGAACTTGAATAATGAAACTTTGACCAACATGTTATTTTTCAGGTCAAATTACGGAGTGGAGCACTCAATCACTCTTCAGTCGTGCATGGTACATGTGTTCTTTCATTCGTGTGTGTACAGGGAAGTTGTGCCACAGGAATTGCATGTAATCCTATATATGACATGAGTTTCGCTCTTCTTTTTCCGTGATTCGGTTAGCATATTATTAATTTTCTTACCAAGTAAGAAAGGTTATGTTCCACTGATATTTCATTTCCAATAATCCGGGAATTTTATTGGGTAAATTACCAGGGAATAGAGTGGGACTTGGTGTCTGCTTTGGTGCTTTTTGGAGGCTGGCCATTTCTTGTGGATAAATTAGACGGATTGATTAGATTGAGTGTTTTGTAGGTTGGATGCTTTGAATACTAGACGCATTCTATTCATTCTGTCGAAATTAGGATTGCCGAATACCAATATTGTTGTATAATATTTTTTACTATTTAAAATTTAGCAAATGATATATTATTAAAGCCTTGTTGTATTGGAAAAATTATGATAATTGTATTATTGTAATAAAAACTCCCAAAGTCATCCAACTTATGGTTGTGGCCCATTAAACTAAATCTGGATCAAAAATTGCTGAAAACTATGAAGTTAAGCAATTTATGAGTGATTAGCTTATGTTGGCTGGAGAGGGAAAATAATTATTGTCACCCCTTATGTTCTCTGTTAAATATATATCAAGTATATTTTAACTACTTTAAGAAATACGAATCAGTTGACGTCGTAACGTTAAGAGCTACTGGGTAACAGTCACTTATACTACCGGCGACTTTGTCTCCATAGATAAATATAAATAAATAATAATATTTATTCAGTCGATTTGGCCGCAGCCCTGACAACATTGCTTTAATTTTAAACTTACAGATTGCAAGATTGAAATTTCTTATCCTAAAAATTTCATCTTCTCATGAATTCTTAAATGACGTCTCAAATTACATTTTTCATTGCTGATGTATGAACACTACGCAATTAAACCTGTTCTTGATGACATGATGATGAGTCTTTGATGATGAATTGCATTTTGGATGGATTTTATGACTACTTGTTCAGGAGGTCTGAAAATCGTCATCGTCGTATGCACTTGAATGATGTAGACAATTGAATGATCTTGGTACAATCTAGTTCTTTTGATCCCCTGCATTCTGACTAGATAATCAGTAAAAAAGCTTTGAAAATGTACATATCATCAAATCTCTTCAGCTTCCAATTCCTGTGTATAATCATCATAAACAACTGATTTTATTAATATTAAACACTAAAATAATAGACTGACATACCTCAAACCTAACTAATTGTTCTTCAAGCTAATGGAAAACTGACGTAATATACGTCTAGTACTTTAATATTTATGTTAATAACATTATTTTTAACCTATATGTTGTCAAAGAAGTACGAAATTCTTCTTTTTTGTTTATTTTCGTTTTTGTGGTTCATTAAAAAGAAGACGGTTTAAGTAAGTTTCCATGTAATGTGTGAGTGAAAAAAATTTTAAGGTGGTCTTGTAACTGAATGCTGAAAATACGAGTTTGTAGAGATAATTGTGAATTGATGTATTATCTAATCCTACTAGTATGTGCTAGGATGAGAAAGATGTTTGCAACTCAAGTCAGTTTGACAGCAAAAAGTCAAGAAAAAGCTCATTTGATTCTTGCAAAGTGTATAACCTGTCCCTCCCTAACATTTTCAAGGGGGCAATGTCACCCTTATTCGGGAGTGCCTGGCAAAATTAAATGGTGTATAGACACAACTTCAGGAATGCGGGTATGAATGCGCCTTATGACCTGAGTTAAATTAATGTGTTTATGGCCCCTTCAAAAACAATTCATGGACCTATTTCGTTTGGTCAAAAAGCAAAATTTGTATGCAGCTAGTGTTCCGACAATGAATTGTCACCGTTTGTTAGCAATTAATTATTAATGGGCTTAGTTAATGTCAACAGGATTAAGTCTTATTCTGTCGAGCCTCTATCTAATCTAACTTTACTTATGCATGCACTTGTAAATACACTTACATCAGAAAATCCACCGGAAATTGACGTCACAGTCGTACGATGAAGCAACTCAGACAGAATAAACTCAGAATAAATGTTCAGTTTGTGAAAAATCGTAATTACTCGAACAATAAAACTGTTTAGAGAACTCGATTATAAAACTCGCGTCGATGAAAAGAAACAATGCCGCGAGGCGAAGAAATGAATCGAAGAGAAATGAACCAGTGTGCATAATTTTGCTTTATTATTTTAAATTACTTTCTTAAATTAAATTCTGTCCTTGCATGCTAAATTTACTACGTGGGCTAAACATCTCACGCTTTTATTTTGAGGGTCAAATTCCATTCCAAAGAAAAGTTATAATTAATGGGGTTTTCTATTTCAGTAAAAGTATCATGTAGAAACCAATGTGTGAAATATTTAACTATTATTATTAATTAGGCGTTTTTACTTCTGCCTTAGCCATTAAAACGAATTCCTCAAATATTGTATCGCAATTAGTAGCGTTGTCACTAGTAATTGCGAGAACCTTATTCAAAATCCCAAAATCCTTCAAAACAGTTACCAGAGATTTGGCAAGTTCTTTCCCCGAGTAACTGCGTTTTAGTATGTCCAAATCCAGCAGCACTTCTTCATACTTCCAGTCAATGGAAATCCAAGATGATATAATGCCATGAAACCCGATACAATGTTTAGATGTCCAGCAATCCAAGACAAGTGAAATTTTTCCAGGTGTCTCCTAGATTTTAAAATAAATAAAATGCTTATTTTCGTAATAATTGTCAGATGTACCTATTCTTCACACTCGTACGTATATCTGTGAATTTAAATTAGCAACGAACTACGAATACGATTTTTTATCTCACTTCTGTATTAATATACCATAAAAGTGAGGACAGAATACTGTACAATATTGAACTTTTAATTTTCTTACTGAACAAAACGCTGTGCTTGTAGAAAATGACAGGTTTATTTTATGGTATAATAAATCATAAAAATTACTTATTGCGGTCTAAGGACCTCAAAATATGGTATACCTATTGAAATCACTTGCGTTTTCATATAAGTGCAGCTTTCTAAAATCATTAAGGCAAAGGAATAAAATTTTCACAAATACTAAGCGACAACATAATCTGGAATTAGCAAAATAATTGCGTCCATATGCAAAATATAAAAAACTGCCAATAACTGTGTTCACGAAATTTGGACCAAACAATGAAACCATTTTTAGAATACCTGCAAAGGATTTTACTACTACAAATTGAGGATGTCATATTTTATGACTTACTATATTATACGGACTAGCGGGAGAAAAAAATATAAAATATCCTTCACACTGTAGTAAATACATAGTTTTACGATAGCTTACTAATTTTAAGTTACCTGAAGCTTTGAAATAAATTCGTGTTCCTCCTTTTCATGCAAGGCCACCAATTTTCATTTTAGGATATCGGCACTAAAGTTTATTCATTGGTCTTCCGTACAACGTTAAATTCAGGAAAGCTGGATTTTCAATAATAGCAAAAGCCTGGTCAGATAGAATGACAAAATCGAGTAAACGTCGCACATACTCTTCTTGTGAGAAGCCCTATAATGTTTTAATATACTATGAATATAGAAAAACATACACATTCTACTCATAAATACATTATAGATTTCTTGCAAGAATACTCGTAGAGTATTATTAAATTATTACGTTAGGTTTGAGGTACTTCAAAAATAAATTCGGTGGATCCTTTTCTTGGTTTTTATCACCAATAACCACATTTTTATGCTTTCTGTTCAAATTTCGGATTAAATTCCCAGTAGAGTTTGAGCCATCTCGTTTATAATAATTCCTAGAGATTAAGCATCAATAAAAATCTAGCACGACACGTGACACGTTGCACTTTAATCAATGAAGTAACTTTTTAACTTATTACTTAAATTTATTATACTAAACTTGATAAAAATAAATGCAGGTGAGATTTCACTGACCAATGCTAATAAAAATAATTAACTAAAAGAGTTCACTTACATGCAAAGCAGACATCGGAATTTTTTCTGATCCATTCCATTGGAAATGATGATAAATCTTTGATCGAATATTCTGGTTTGCTCCAACCTCTTTACCTGTATCGTTAAGTTGCTCGTTGTTGTGGCTGATTTGATCCAAAATCACCAATTCCTCGTCGGACATTATTTTATTTATTAATGTATACTGGCTTTTAACAGATAATTAAGCTTTTAATGATTATTTATTCATTTTATGAAAGGTAGTGCTGATGACGAAATAAAATAAAGCACGCTCCCGCCGTGGGCGATCGTTATTTTCTAGTATTAGTGTAGTATACTGTCTTATAAAATGAATGTACTAAAATTCAGGTAGTTGCTCTATGTCGTGTAGAGGGCGACAGCTGTGTTACTTGTAAATTAGTATTGACTGAGAAGTACCTGAAAGTTCAGGTATTTTTTATTCAGGTTCAGGTATTTACACAGTGTGTACCCGTACCTGATGGGTATATACCCATAATATTCGTTTTTGTACCTGTACCCATACCTGAACCTGAATTTTCAGGTATCGAGCGACTGAACCTGAACCTGTACCCAAATTGGATGGGAAAAAGTTTGTACCTGATACGCACCTGTACCTGAACCTGTACCCAAATACCCGGGTAAAACCTGTACCCGTGAGGGGCACTAGTTACAACAACTATTCGCGAAATCCGTGCCAGTGGATTAAATTTGATGACATTGGAAGTTTGAAAACTGACATAGTTTCACTTGTAGTTCCATGATTTTTTGTAATTTTGATAAATTGGCTATTTGAGATTTTCTTAACGCATCCTGTTATAATAAAATTATCTTTTTTCCCGAAACTGATGCTGGTTAACATCTTTCTCATGAAATTTCCCCCACAAGATGAACTGCAAATCACAATTAATTTGCCAAAATGTATGCGTTTATGTATAATTATGTGTAAGTATATGCGGGATACAAAATAAATGTTTACTACATACCGGCAAGGTTTAAGATCAAATTAAACCATTAGAAATTAGTTACTCTAATCTGGACTCCAGATAACTGACAAACAAAAATAGTTCCAAGACTTTTATAAGATACAAATTGTAACAGATAAGTCATTCCTTGACCATTCGGTCGTTGTTGTGCAAAAACATTTAATTGCCTTTTTAACCGCGACCTCACCTACGTTACCAACATATATACACACCAAAGATGGCTTCCGCAACAAATGGCGTTATGGAGGGGGGGGGGATTATGATCACATTTGATTGTATGTGATTTAGGGGGAGGGGGATCAGAAATCTTCAAAATTTGAATGACGTAATTTATGAACGTTCGCTTATCAAATTTACAATGTTGGCAATTTTATGGATCTGGAAAGACAGGTGTAATATGTGTATTTATTACTAACGTAACATCCGGATTTCACAATCCTCTTGTGAAATCCTCTTGTGAAATCCCTTTTACATCTTAAGTTACTTTTGTGTTGTGTCGGCACTTTATTACAAGTGCTGACGTCGAGTTCATCTCCAGGCGTTTCACAATCGCAAAGCTCACACAGTAATCAATAATTTTCTTATCTATGAGTCTGCTTTTTTAAAAACGGCCACCCGTGTAGGTCACTATTTTATAAAACACTTTTATACGGTCCATCAGATGCGTAATTGGATGAAAAACAACATCAAATTTGCCAACAAAAGCCTCGAAATAAATTTTGAAACATGAGTAATAATTTTTAGAATTGGATCCTTTTCAAACTCAATAGCTTCACTTTCCATTACTTTGACCGCTGTATCAAGAGCCTTTAAGAAGTAGGAAGAAATAAACTGAAAACTCTTCACTGTTGCCCCTAATGCGAGCTAATGTGGGGGAGCAGTTGTTTTTGCGCAACAGTGCATCCAACAGAGGCTGGCGAACCTACACAATCACGGTCGGGGACTCCAAGGGTAACTCACTAATAGACATACACAGTTTCTTTAATATTACCTAGAAATATATCGAGTTGTAAAACGTCAAATAGACTGTCTAACTCATACATGCAGAAGCAGCCACACTCCAGGGGGGGGTGTATGGCTGGAGGTCAAGGGTGGGGGTGTCTAGTTTTATGTATGTACATATATGTTCCGCATGCCTTCAATAGTTAAGCATTCGGAATGTACATAAACACTGCTCTTTCGGGATGAAATAATCACTTTGTCATTGGGCATCGATGTGGTCGGATATATTCCCTTAGGATTCATTCCCTCCGACGTAATCCCTCCGGAAATTATCCCTCGCAAGACGGCGATAATCCCTCGCAATATTCTAAAATCAGAAGTCTCTCGTGTCTTGACTGTTTCTATCATCATGTAGACCTTGCATAAATTTGGATCTTGCAGCAAGGCAATCTTTGTGCTTTAGTTATTGCTTTTGGTATAAATCACTTAATGTTTAATTCTGATCGGGTGGAATTGGTTCAGCTATTGATGCATTGAGAAACTCTTACACCTTCCGTACGTGCGTATATACATGAGAGCGGGTCTGGAAAAAGTTCCCTAACCTGCAAACCCGGTTAGTCGGGGAAGTGACCCGTCATAGTCGGGGATTTTAGGCTTTAGGTACCGGGGAAGTAGGCAAATATTTGAAATTTTTCCTGGCGGGGTCGTCGGGAAAACTCGACGAAGTTTAATTTTGTTTGGAATTTTCCCTGGCTGGGTCGTCGGGAAACATCGACGAAGTTGGATTTTGCTTGGAATTTTCCCTGGCGGGGTCGCCGAGAAAAATCGTCGAAGTCGGAAAATTTTTGGAAATTTCCCTGGCGGGGTCGTCGGTAAACATCGACGAAGTCGGAAAATTTTCTACAATTTTGCGGGCGGGGTCGTCAGGAAATTTGGTTAGTCGGGTGTTTGGAACTTTTTCCCGACCCGGTGAGATTTACACCCTTAACGAGAGCACTGAAACCACAGACAACTGTACTCTCTCCAATGGTATAAATCTCATACCCCGTTTCAGGAATGATGCACTCGTTATTACCCTGACACTACTTAAGGGTCTCCATAGGAGCAATTGAGACATGCTGGTAGCTCGTCCTGAGCGATTGGCCACTAATTCGGCCTTATTGTCACAGCTCTGACCTCATACGTTGCTCCGCAGGCCGCCTTGGGTGTCAATCACTCCAACGTAGAGCCTTAAGCAGTTTCGGTTCAAAATTCGGGCAACAGTTCATGCGTTGAGAATTGAGAGCCAAGGCCAGCCTCCAACAGGTCAGGGGTCTCACTTCTTGCCTATTCCACAGAGAGGTCCCGAATTGTTATGACTTCTAAGGGGTTTCATTATATGGTTGGAGGGAATAACTCCGGCATCGAGCCTACCCGACACCCCTACTTTCCTTTTTTTTTTATACTGTGACATCCCACAAAAATGTCCCACAGACACCCCAGGTCGGCCTTCGGCTGACCTGGGGGAGTCTGTGGGACATTTCGGTCAGGGGGGGGGGTGAAGGGGCGCCGTCAACATCGACTTCTGCATGTATGGTCTAACTAAATAGTAGCTAGTCTACTACAATGGTAGCAATCTAACATCTTTAGGATGTGTTGCATATGCATGATTGATGTGTAGGATTCCATATGAAATGGGAACCCAATCATTTGATCATACATTTAAAAATTCCCTAGAAATGAATCATTATAGCAAACGTTCTGAGGAAACAAATAGCATATTTACAAGCTAAAACTTTAACATTTTATTTCGACAAAAGCAGAATTCGAAAATAGTCATACATCTAGAAGCGAATATATAGAATAACACTCTAGGACTACCATTATAAAATGTTCCTACGAACTAAAGTATGGTTGCAGTGGCTCCCCGACAATGGCCTCTAGCTTGATCAACATCTTTCTGGTTTCCTTCTGAACACTTTCATGATCATCTCCGAGTAGATTTGATAATGCTTGAACAGTTGGAGGTAATAATTCCAAAAAGTCCTTCTCCAGCTCATTAGCCACTGCTTCAAACAGCGCGATCGTGTACAGACGAACACGACAGTCTTCATGATCAGCTTTAATCACCAACAGGTCCATTAAGTGATGCCATCTGTTCACATCGTTGGTGGCAACAGCCAGTTGAACTATGGTGGCATTCACGTCTTTGATAGGGATTTCATTTGTAACCACAACCTCTGACTCGATCTGAAACAGTTGAAAAACTGAATAAATTGAAATTCTAAGTAATGTCAGGAGATACGTGCACAAGAAATTCAACAATTTTGTTCTCATGAAGCTATAAATACATTTATGTAACAAATGTTAAAACATCCTTCTAGTACTATTTCAATAGGGCTCTAATATGACATACCAAATCCACTAAAGGCTGTACAAGGGTGTTAAATCGGTCCGTTGTTACAAATCCTTCTCGGTCGTTTAAGAAAATGTGATACAGATAATGAAGAATAGCCTTCGTTAGTTCCAGATTTTCATTCAAGCTGTCAGCCGCATCTCCTATCACATAGCCAGCGAAGGTTACGAAGAGGCTCTTTAACCTTTCCGCCGCATAGCCACTTAGTCTGCAATAAATACATTTAAAATTATTGCACGTCCCCCCATGAAAATAATCGAGAAAAATCAGCCTCTAGGGCTTAACCTTAACCTGTAAAAAGTAATTTTCCTTGCCAGATTCTCCCCCGCCCAATCATACAAGCGATGGTAGAACGGTCTGAAAGCGGTTTCCGACAATTTCAGCACAATTCCACTGACCAAGCATTCGATTACAGCATCTTCTACACCTTCAATGCTCCCTTCTACTTCTAATTCTTCTTCCTTCACGCGACTCCGATAGATCAAAAACTCGTTCAGAAAAGTATCAAAAAGCGCTGGTAACAGGGTATTAAAGTCCGCTCTCTCCGCCTGCACAATAGAGTCACGAAGTATCCTTAAGACCAATGAAAGGGCCTCTGAATTCCCGATAAGCTTTCCAAAAGCTTTTTTCAGAGAGTTCAAAGAGTTTCGAAGAGGTATCTTGGCAGATATAGTCTTCACTAAAGTCTTCAATTTCAAATCAAACGTTTTTCTTCGATTGTCAGCTTTTTCTCCTTCCCCCCATAATTTCGAATTTATTGATAAAACAGACACCAGGGACTTGGTTAAGAAACTTGTTCCGACAAAGGTTCCCAAATTGTCCACAAACTTGTTCAGAGCAGTCATACCGCTTACTAAGAGTAAATTCGAGGACAGCTCTGTTTCTTTTCTTAAATGATCGTCAAGTTCTTCAGCTGATGACTCGGCATCTTCGGCAGACCTTTTAAAGGCTCGTTGGATGGATTTACTGATGTCGTTAAGTTGTGGGAGGATGAGGGATTTCAAGCAGAAGAGCTCACTCAAGCACAAAAGGGCACTGGAGGCTAGCAATTTATTATCATGGCGGGCATGGCGGTAGCTAAGTTCAAATACAGGGATAAATTCTTCCGGAGATTTCAATGCAAGATGACGGGAAAGAAGCTTGAGGGACAGGAAGGCTGTCTGAATAAGTGGAACTGTGTCTTCTTGGTCGATTGATAACAGATTGCCAAAGGCCAGGAGACATGGAAGTAACTCCAAAAGAATGTAAATATCTCCAAACCATTCAACCTGCAATGAAATTATTAAACCGAGTTAAATAAATTATGCACGACTAATTATTACAGAATTATGAGGAAATAATGATAAATTTTGCTACACCGAAACCTCATAGCAGACTCTTGAAAGCAATTTATGAAATTCTATACGTATTTAGCAGAGAAAACAAAATTACAGGACTTACTTTCTGAATAATCCGCTGATTGAAAATATCAAGAATCCTCTTCTTTATAGAGTTATCATCTTTCTCCAAAATCAGCTTGACGACCTGAACGAAGTCCTTGGGTTCCAGTGCGGCATTGACTTTGTCAATTACTTCGAAATTTCGGTTCGCGATAAGCCTAAAGACCTTGTCTTCACTAAGGGGAGACAGTAGACGGGAGAAGCTCAAACATTTCTCCAGCAGTGGCTCCAAATCCAATGTCTTGGCTTCTAAGCTTTCAAACTACATAAAAAAATAAAATTAAAATTAACAGTAATAATTCGAACTTTCAGGTACCAGTATTTTCACCAAACACTTAGCCAAATAATGTATCCCGAATTGTAATATACAATAAAATCGTAACTAACCCTTACAAGAGTTTTGGCAATGAGTTCCAGTGTGAAATTAATCACAAGTTGAGCATCCCTCAAAGACAGCTTCCGACTAAGGTCAATCACTGACTTGGACCAAGTACTTTGGGCGGTCTTGCATTTGGAAAAGTCTGAATTTCTGTTTTCTAAAAAAAATATAACGCAATATTTAAATGAGAATTAAGTACAAATTTTGTTACAACAATTACGGAAAAACAAAGAAACGGTTGGTTCCTTAACTTACTGTCATAAATTGGCAATTCAGACAAAAACATGTACATCTTCTCCAGCGTTTTCAATAAAATTGGAGCATCAAAACTCCATAGGATATTCTTTGCTAGTTCCAGATCCGCTTTTAGAACATTCCTGGAATCGTATTTACAAAAAGAATTACAATTCATGCCAAAAGTTGAATAAAATAAATACACCAAACCTTTTATTAGCTCCCATCAAAGCCTCGTCCACAATGATGAAGCACACTTGCCACATGGACTCTACCGGATCCATTACTTCCACCAAGCTCTTAAAAATTGGTACCCGCCTATGCACTGGTATATCTTGTACAGCTGAAGTAAACACACGGTATATACCCGCGGAAACTAAGCTTCGTTGAAATTGCTGAGCCCCAGCAGACTTCGCCAATGTTGGTATGATGGAAACTACTGTTTGCTGGATCAGCTGTGTACTGTAGGCATCGTCTTGTCGGAGGATGGAACTGCCCATGAATGTGAACAGGCTCATTACTCCGTGCAATACTTGTTCCTGTTAAATTTCCCCACATAGTAAATAATACATTCGAGAGCCTGTTAACAAAACTGCATCAAAGCACTATATATATATCACATATATGTAAAGCACAACATCAATGGTTGTAAGGTAGAAAATTCATTAGGAACAAACTTACAGGAAATCTTTTGGCAGCATAGTTGAGCAAAATCAAGGCGTGATGATGAGTTTGCGGGTTGCGAGAGCAGCGAAGGCAGTCAATCACGCTGTCGACTTGGAAGTGAACCCAATCTAGACATGCATAAAAGAAAGTATTTTTAGTTAACAGGTTTGTTGTCAATAAATGCATAGTCAACATCCGTTTCAGCCTTTGGAAGTACATACTGATGTAGTAAGTATGACGTGACTATGAATTAGTAATAACGCAACAATTTTTAATGATTTTTAAATCTTGGCATTTGCCCCAATAAATTCAAGAAAACTAATCTGAATGTGTAATTACATATAATCAAATAACAAATCATAGGATTTCTAACTGAATACACTTTAAAATAAATACTTACCATTCATGTTACTTTGAATGTTTTCAATTTCCTCATCCTCACAAGCCACTGTTAAGGAAGTCAGCATAAGCTGCTTAAGGTACTCCACAGGCGTTTGTTCCTCCATTGTAATGCATCTGCCAACGCACATAGATAATAAGTTACAACAACCAGTATACGGTGTTAAAAATAACATAAACAATGTTAATTACATTTTCAAAATTTTAAACAGTGGCTGAATCAGCTTCGTTTTCCTTTTTAATCTCTTCCCACTCTGAGCGAATTCTAAAACGGCTTCGGTTCTGGCGACCCAGTCGACGTTAGTATCCGCAGGTAGAAATTGAGTGGAACCTATACTCCTCCTTCCTGAAACAAGACTAGATCCAATAACCTGTCTCCGTTGAATCACTAGGCAATTCTCTAGTTCAGCGTTGATGATTGTTGTGTCCAGGAGCCATTTACGGACTGTGCGTTGAATGGAAACCTTCACCTTAATATTATCATTTTATAATATTAAATATAAAACAATGTACAAACAATAACTACACCATATTAACATGAATTTAAAACATTCTCACATCTGCAGTCTGACATCTAACAGAGGCATTTATCATAACGGAAAAGAGTTTCTTCTTAGACGCTAGGTCTAGTACTTCAAAAAGACCAGACGTTAACTTTTTCAGAATTGGTTTTGTTGTTTGGCTATAGTTCAGACATTCTTCAACAACTTCTATATACTTCATTGACCCGTCGTAAGTTTTTACATAAAGCTTGAGGAACTTGTCCGATGGATCCTTCTTGAGCAAACGTTGGATGTGTGGGATGAGCTTCTCAAACACCTGGATCCACACCAGAAACGCAAAGATACAATTCGTATAAGGATAATAAGATATTTATAGCAAAAGAACTGATTAAAGATTTGCGTAACTAGTAATGCAGAAAATTTCCGTAATTATTATGTAACTGTCGCATTAACTGATTAAGTTAGTTAAAAGGCCAGGGTGGCTTAATTGAAAATGCCATGGAATTTTGGCCGTATTCAGTCTAGGGCAGACATTCTTGACATATTCGTCCCAATATTTTAGATTCAGTTGTATACTCATTTTGCAAACTAAATCCTCTAAGAGTATGTTGCGAGTTGAAACAACTTTATGAAAAAATATTTACTTTCGATTTTATCATGTATAATTATTGCTCGAACTTGAGAGCAAACAATTGTTCCAAAAATGCAACACTTGATAAAATAGGTGGAACATCTGACGGTACTTTATATGGGTTTTAAAACTTGCCATCTTTGAAACAATTTGGACTAATGACGTGGTTTTATTTTTACTGGTGAAATATAATTTAAAAAGTTGCCATAAATTTTGTTGCAATACACTATAACCGCCGCATCTTTAAAAATAGAACTGTAAGATCTGAAATTGTTTCAACGAGTCTTCTTAATTTTTGCTTGTAAGATCAAATTCTTTCAAAAACTTACATGTTCTAATTTGACTAGTCATAATCACAATTCACCCTAATGACTTCTACAAACAGCGTTAAATGCATGCAACCCTTTGCTGAAGTTATAAAAAAATTGAAAACCAGAAAAAACTTCTAAATTTGGAACCATAGACCATAAATAATAAATTAGGTCCATTAAAAATATTTTAGCCTCAAGAAAATCGACATTAAATTTTCGACATACTGAATGCGCCTGATCAGAGCTGCTTGCAGGTATCAGGTAGTACCTGAAAAATACCCGTCGGGTCGGGTTCGGGTCGGGTTCGGGTCAGCTACAAAAAAAGTACCTGAGATTCGGGTCAAGTGCGGGTACATCCAGGATCCGCACCTGATTTTACAGGTCGGGTTACGATCAAGTTCGGGTTTAAAAAATATACCTGAGCTCAATGTCAGGTACAGGTTCGGTGCGACGAATTCAAAATACCTGAACCCGAACTTGCAATTTCAGGTATTTTGCAAGTATTTTTTACCTTAATAATTTAACTTTAAGTTCACGTGAATGAAACTTTCAGGCTGATCTGAACGTTAATGTCACATGGCTGAATGACACGATGTGTTCAGTGATGCGTGAGAGCCGCCATATCAATTAAATTAACAAACAACCTAACTTTGCTAATTAATTTCATGATATAGCCTTAGCGTTGTAGCAGACATAGACATCATCGATTTGGAATCTATTTCGTGTATACTTGTGCCTTAACTTCGTTAAAATTTGAAAAGCATGATGATTATCTGCGGTCTGTTTCTAAAGCTATCACTCAGAGAATACTTGGGGAAGCTTCAAAAGCTAGTTCCCATTCTTTTTGTGCTGCTTGTCACTTAAAATTAGTACGAGTTTTTGCATTTGTAACTTAACGTCATTTGTAAATAATATTTACTTTAATAAAGTCTTAGGATAGAACTTATGTTTATAAGTTTCCTCTGACAAAATAATTGAAAGTCGGGTTCAAGTTCGGGTTCAAGTTCGGGTTCAAGTTCGGGTCGGGTTTGTTTTGAAATCCGCACCTCAGGTATTTTTTCAGGTGCGGGTAGCCAAGCAATACCTGATCCAAAAATACCTGACAGGTGCGGATATTAACTCGGATCCGGAGGGCCAAGTTCGGGTCAACGAAAAAAATTAACCTGATATTTCAGGTGCGGGTCGGGTTCAGGTGCGGATCTTGATTTTTTGCTACCTGAAAGCAGCTCTGCGCCTGATCATTTCATGGAAAACTCTTATATACGCCAGAAGGGCGTAATAGCTATACTGTACATATTTTCGCCGAAATGCCAGGCATTTTCATAGTAAGTAATATTAGCATATTCAGGACGCAAAGCATAAAATACATAACATTTTCATTTGTGCAAGGATGTTGTAAACTTACATTAAAGCTTGCACCGGCACACAGGGACACAAATCCTTCCCGGATGACCTCACATTTATTTTCGTCAGTGACGATTTCCAGGAATCGGTCCTGGACTTTTAAGCTATCTTTTTCATTGAGGAGCTTAGATACTGCAACACTTAGTTGGCTAGAAAATGGAAATTATCATTTATTATAATAATATTTATAAATACGGATAAATATGTACCTAATTAATTAGTGTATCTAGATAAAAAATCAATTAAATATACACAGATTTTCGGTAGGAATTTGCTGACCAAACAGTTAACTTGATTTGCATGCTTATAAATACAGTCAATCTCGATATAACCCATGGCTAATATTATACATATAACGTACAGTTTTTACCGTCCCAAGTCTCGTATAGGTCACGCTTAATGAGTCTGAGTATAATGGAAGTGTGTACAACGTATAAAAATTGACAGTCCCCTGAGCATAGGTTACATCGAGATTTGGCTGTACAAAGTTAAACTTTAAAGCGATGCCTTTAAATTGACATACGTTTTATCAGACTGAATTGCAGCTCGAAACTTTAACACGTAATTGATGAGCTCCCTCCAAACAGGCTCCAAGTGTCGCCACTGCAACATAATCTTGATACATTGCAATCCCCAACGACGAACCAGAGTCGAATCATGCTGGACACAGTGGGTCAATAGTAACTCCACTAAATCCGACGATTCTTTCTTATACTCTTCAGACTTGTCCTTTACAGACTTGTCACTATCAGTGGAATCAACACGTGATAACCGGGTATTTCGGGGAGCTAAAGGCAGTGCCAGAGGTTCCACAGAGCTGCCTCTCATGCTACTCCGGGTATTCCTGGCAGGAGAGGATGCTACAGTCGGCTCTTCAACTATTAGCTTAGCCGCAGGTCCAGTTTCCTTTGATACAGCGGTGGCAGCTAATTTCTCAAAAACACTCGCTAAAAACTGCAGCGATCTTATTAAAAGGTACTCGGACTTTTGCGGGTCTTGGATTTTGGAACGAGTAGCGAGGATCATGCACATCCAAAAATCCAGCAAGGCTGAGCTTCTTGTGAAGCTTTTCTGAAATTACAAAAGCATTCCAAGTTTATTTGAATCAACAAATTCATTTTGTGTTGAGCAACGCATGGAAGCCAATTATTCCGAAATTGTTAGATTAAGAAAAAATGTAATTTAACATATTTTGAAAAATTTGATGTGAAAATTATTTTTTTAAATGTTAAGTTATTAGATTTGGAAAATATCTTAGAGATATTTAGTCATACGAGCCAGCAATAATTATTGCTGGCTCAGCGAGGCAAATGTAAATAGGGAAGGCAGTAAATAGCTGTATGCAATAGCTAGGTGTACAGTGTACAGCCCTAGTAAAAGTGTAGACTACTGTACAGAAAAATGATTTATTTTCATTTTGATTTAATAATTTTTTTCAAACATCCTCTTTTAATTTGAATGAGTGGGCCGACTTGGTGGTAGAAGCTGCCCGTGGCAATGTCGCCGCCCTTGCTTTTTGTATAATGCTTTAATATTTTTTTTAATGTAAAAAAAAAATAATTTTAATAATTTATTTGCCAGTTATTGCTGGTTCAGCCAATAAAGAAGCGCTTGGAAATTTGAATCTCAAATTCGTATTACACCAAGACGAAGACGGCCCACTCTTTCCAATTAGTAGAGAGGATTTAGGCCCTGAAGAAGAGCACTGTTGAAGGCTTCGCACAATAAAAATGACTCTAAGCTATAATCATGTATTCCAATTATTACACTGATTGATTTTAATCAACTAATTCGTAGACCAGCTTCTTAACAGCGGTCTTATTTGTACGACTAACCTGAAGCAGATCTTTCATAAAGCTTGCACAAATTTCCCGAAATTCCGGTTTCTCACTTCGGAGTAGTGCAAAAGTGAACACTTTTTGTACAAGTTCCTTGTCCATTTCTATTTTGACCAAGCGTGTGAATAGTAGTTCTAACGACAAAGTCCTGTTTTTAAGAGTATCCTTCAGTTGCTTGAAAATATGCTCTGGCTTGACTGGGTACGGACCGTAACTACCTAATGGTAACTGAAAAATGAATATTTAACAATAAGTCAATCGCATTGTAGCTAAAGCTAAGATACACAATAACTTCTGAATTAATAAATAAATTCAATGAAGTATTTTTAATACATAAATCAAGAACCATCAAAGAACTACAAAACGTATAGCATAATCCTAACTGAAATACACCTTTTCCACGTTAGTGATGATAATATTAGCTCCATCACCATCCCTCAAAGTTACAAGGGCCAGCAAGGCCAAGGTAAAATTAGTATTTTCCTTCCCAAACTCCTGAATCCAATGATGACTGTCCAGTTCTGGTTGTTCACTCGTCAGCAATTCATACGATAGCTTGCACAAGTCTTTATGCGATAGCTCCGTGTTTTGTATAGCTGTAATTCAGTAAGACAATTTTATGAAATTAACGTTCAATGTGTAAAAGCTTGTGAAAAATTGTGAAGCAAATTCTCAATAAAAAATAATCAGTTAATTCACAGGGAACCTGTAAAGTAAAGTCCACATGTCATTAAAATTCGATGATTTTTGGTAAACTAGTGCAGGACGGTATATGATATGAGTTCATTGATTATTAAAAAACATACGCACAACTAGCACCTTTACAAATGATATGACCATTAGGTAGCAGTAGCATGAAGATAGCAATGACATTATTTTAGATATAAATACTAATGTAATTTACAACAAAACACACTTAATTCAAACCAGGGTTGGTTTGGTTTAAACCAAATGATTTAAACCATGGTTTAAACCAAACGGTTTTTTTATAAAAACCAATGGTTTAAACCAAACACCTGAAATTTTAATATTTTCAATCCAAAATGCTTATATTTCGTCGTGCACAAAACTTGTGCAGTTACTGTGATTTTGTGCAGTCAAACTTTAGTGAAGTAAATAATACTACTAGCTTTTAGTCTTGTACATTTAGAAATTCGGAATCGTTTGTAGAATGAAAAACGCCAAACTTAAGTTTATGCTGCAAAGTTATCGTTAAAATTATATCAAAATTATTAAATATTTAACACTTTGTGATACTTACTGAGTTTGGGAAATAAGTAAATTTGTTCAAATTCACATGTTTTTGTATATTAGTGAATGTTTTGGATTGAGAATTTGTTTAAACCAAAAAAACCTGGTTTAAACCAAAAAAACCCGGTTTAAACCAAAAAAACCTGGTTGTTTGGTTTTTTTGAAAAAAACCAAAAAAAACCCCAACCCTGATTCAAACCGCAATAATGAAAAACTCTTTTTCAATCAAATCTAATTTGTTTAGTTCCCTAGTTATATAAGGAACAGTGGAGTTAAAATAACTTACATTTTTGCAAATTTTGTCAACTAGTGAACAATTTTTCCTGGTTCGTTTAATTTGGATCACATTTGGCCTACGGAAATATCTAAATCTAGGGGATTTATCAAATTTTAAACACTAATTTTTCATTCGGGTTAAAATAGGTTCAAGTTTTAACGCCTGAATGGTGTGGTTGTAATTGTACCTATTTACATATTTGCCAGTGATAATACTAAAGCAACGCTTCTCAAAACGAGTTATTCTATTTTTATCCTTATTTTTCAGACCAGAGTACCACACCGGAGAGCCATATTCTACAATGACTCTTATATAAGCCTATACACGATTCTTAGTTCTCTCGGATTGAAATTGTACTGCTTTAATTTCCTTAACATATTAATTGCTTTTTGGAGAGATAGATCAATATGGATATTCCATTTGACATTCTTGGATATGAATACTCCCAGTAGTTTACTATTGTCACATTTTGGAATTAATTCACCATTGATAGTTAAGTCAAGATTGGAAAATTTCTTATTTCGACTTAAGTCTATTGTTAATTGAACACACTTTTTGCAGTATCATTTATCATTATTAAACCATTTGTTAACATCATCAAGCAACCTTTGCATTTTGGGAGCACTGCCATATTTTACAACTTCTGCCAGTTCCACATCGTCAACGAATATTGTGCTAAGTTGGATGTGCTTTCATTATTAATAATTAAATTATATATAATAATTATTCATAAAGTTGCACTGATTTGTCCATTTGTTCATTTACTCCGACATACGCACGTAAAATTTTCGGTTTTTTCGGAATTTTTACGAAATATCTCGAGAACGATACAACCGATTTCGGTTCTGTTTCTTGATTCATACATGGTAGACATTCCTTCTTGGTATATTTGAAAGTTTTTGAAAATTCACTCAAAATTTTCAAAAAATCACGAAAATTATCGAACTGGTGGACACAAGATCATCGAATTTTTGCAAGGGGGTACAGAACAAATGCCTCCGCCGTATATTTGAATAATTCTGAAAATGTTTGAAAATTCACTTAAAATTTTCAACATTTTGATAAAATCTTGGGAATTTTAAAATTTTGCAAAATTCAGTAAATACAATTTGCGAAGACATTTATTCTGTACCCCCTTGCAAAAATTCGATGATCTTGTGTCCACCAGTTCGACGATTTTTGTGATTTTTTGTAAATTATGAGACATTTTTTGCAAATTTTGAGTGAATTTTCAAAAACTTTCAAAACCATTCAAATATACCAAGAAGGAATGTCTATCATGCATTAATCAAGAAACAGAACCGAAATCGGTTGTATCGTTCTCGAGATATTTCGTTTAACACGAAAAAACCGAAAATTGCAAGTATGTCGGAGTACATGGACAAATCAGTGCAACTTTTACCATATACCGTGTTGACTGAATGTACTCACATTTTATTAATAATTAATTTTTATCATTAAATTGCTAGATATAATTTTTACATATTGTGTTTTAAACATTAACATCCATACGTTAAGTTCAACAGAAAACATACCCGGGCCAAACTTCTTGAAGATATCATTTTTCTGGGCAAAGTTAGTCCTGAGTACCACTTTTGCTAACTTCAAGCTCTTCAAATCCAGTGGAAGAAGGAATGGTATGCATACAGTCATAACCTGGAGAATAATATCATTCGAATTCTTATAGCTAACGTGTAAAAGCAAGATAACTTTTGTGTTGTAAAGCAAGTAAAGCGAGTTAGTTTATTACAAAACTGAGATGAAAAACATATGGATTGACTGTATTTTAGTATTTCCTTCCAATACTTACTTCTTTCTTCAAATCCTTCTGTGCCGGATCCAGCAGTTCCCCAACCCTGCATAGCTTCTTTAAAGCCAGCCTCGTGCATTTAGGATGAATATGTTTTTTTACAATATAAGAGTATCCCTTAATCAGCATCCCGTATGAGAAAATTTGCTTGAAAAGCGAAACCTTGGCTTGGAGAAGGACAAGTACGACCTCCTTGTCATCATCGTGAAACCTCATTATCAACGTTCTGGCAAATTTGTTAGTATCTTTGAGGAAAGCTTTGGGTGGATTTTTCTTGTTCATTTGCTTGTTGGATTCCCAAGCTGCTAAAGTAGCTTGAGCTTTGCTCAGGACCTTATTTACAGCCTGGACTCGGAAATTAGCTACGGCGTGTTCATCATGAGGTCGACCTAGTTTCTTATGAGCGGAAATAAGGGCTTCAGAGAATGCAGCGTCGGTTTCGGAAGCTAAGGTGAATTCAACAGGATACTTTCTTTCACATTCCAGAGCAAATTCACCCGAAAGTAACCGATCACAAATTCTCTTTTTATTTTTCTGATGCTGGTTATTGATGGAAAAAAAGAGTTCCCTGAAAGTTTTGAATGAAAATAAATACATGAAAAAGGATCGGTCCAAATTAAACTTGACTAATTAAACATGACTTATTATTATTACAATACTTAATTTGCAATTCATACTTCAATAATTCTGCCCGCTGATGAGGACTTAAGTTTATAATTCCAATCCATTCCCAAAATTTTGCTAATGACGGTCGGTCCGATCGGATCATCAAAGACTTTAAAACAAGTTTGGCAGCAAAGTACACATCCATTTCATCAGAAAGAACAGCAATGGCTTGAATAATCCTATCCCTTAATTCAGGTTCTTTCTTGAACGATAACAACTCAAAGTACCCAGCGGAGCCGACGAGGTTTAATAATAAAATTGCATGTTTCTCTAAAGTTGGAGGATACGTTCTTATCACGAGGTTCATCATTGAAGTGGCTGGTATTTTTGGGGAGGTCTCAGGCGTTTCTTTTCGAATAATCACGAGCATGGTAAGAATCATATAAAGACTGGAGTGAAGGTTCTCGTTCTCTAATAATGAACTGTTTCTTTGAGTGGAATCCAAGAGGGTTAGAACATGATTCCAGACTGACAAAATTGTTACTTTACTTCCTTGGTGAGCTCTTTTTTTAGTGCTAGGCTTATTAAATTGGTTCAGAATACCCAGGAGAGTAGAGGTGAGGAACGCTAGGAATGTCGAGAGATTCTCCGGCTGAGCCTCATGCACCTTTTCAGAAATTTAGCATTCGCAATTATACTTAATTAACATTTTCGCACTTTTTTAGCCAATTATTGCAGGAATGATGTTTTATTTCACGTACCGAGTTTAATATTATCAAATAAACTTACCACAAGAAACTTGGTCAGCGCATCGAATATCCATGTGATGAACTTTACATTCCGATTCGCAAAAAGAGTAGCTTTCGGCACGGGCAGTCCCGTTTGAATTGACGGTACCAACCAAAGCCATTCAGGATTCGTCTGGAATTTCTGTCCTTCAAAAACCTACACGAAAAACAAAAAAGTAATATATCAATGAATGGAGTAAAAAATAACATTTTAAGTTCTAAAAACCTCAGGTTCGTGAAATATTGGCTTACAAATTAAAAAGTTCGTATTATTCCTGATTCAGTCCGTATCATTACCTCATCCAAAAACAAATATTTGAACTTTTACCTTAATGACCAGTGCAAAAGTCTTGGTATCATAGAATGGTAAAATACACTCCAAGATAGCGTCAACATTGAACCTCTCTATGTGGAACCTGTAAAGAAAACAAACATTGTATCCAATTCACCATTCCTATTGATTGTTGCCTTTATTTTGATTCTTTATACTCATTAGGTCTTCTATTCGGGACGGGACGTCCCGAGGTTTTCGCGACGGGACCGGGATCGGGACAGCTTCGGGACAAAATTGTTGTCCCCATATTATTTCGGGACTGAATCGGGACGATTTTTTTGTCCCGAGGATTTCGGGACGGGACGGAACAATAGGTCGGGACAGAAAAAAATACATATACAGTATACTATTGCTGTAAAAATGAATATGTATGGAAATCGTTCAGTTTAAAATTTGTTGTTCTACATGTAAATATTTTTTAAAGTAAATTATTGGAGGTATTCTTATAGAAATGAAGGAATTTGGAGCATTTCATAAGACTGGTATTATAACCGGGACGGGACGCCCCGAGGTTTTCGGGACGGGACCGGGACAGTTTCGGGACAAAATTTTTGTTATCATGTAATTTCGGGACAGAATCGGGTCGATATTATTTGTCCCGACGATTTCGGGACGGGACAGAATTCTCGACGGGACAAAAAAATTGTCCCCAGTAGAAAGAAGCCGGTTGGATTTAACCAAGGAGGGCGCAAGCTAAGCTCATATGTGGCCTCCCTGATTTCGTTCCTTATGTGGCCTCCGTGTAATTAATTCCATATGTGGCATCCCTGTTTTAAGTCCATAAGTGGCCCCCGTGTAGCAAATTCCTTAAGTGACCTCCGTGTAGCAAATTCCTTAAATGACCTCCGTGTAGCAAATTCCTTAAGTGACCTCCGTGTAGCAAATTTCTTAAGTGACCCCCGTTTAATACAAGGACGTAGCATACGAACTTGACATTGAAGGGGAACATTGGAATTTACTACAGACGTTCATTGGGAGGGAGGTGTCTTATGGAATTTGCTACACGGAGATCACTTAAGGAATTTGCTACACGGAGGCCACTTAAGGAATTAATTACACGGAGGCCACATATGAAATTAAAACAGGGAGGCCACATATGAACTTAGCTTGCGCCCTCCTTGGTTAAATAAGCCCTAATACTCATAATTCGTAATTTTTACAACAACAAAACCAACCTGTAAACAAGCCATTCCATGCATTTCAAAGGTGCCTTAATCATCATATACGGAGAAATGGCAACCAAGAATTCATTTATGACCTTATCCAGCCTCTCATTCGTATCTTTGTCTTGCACTGCTCTTTCCAGAGATTTCGCAGCCTCATTAAAAATTACGGAGTCAAAATACCCACTGAAAAGTCCCTGGTTTATTTCATACAGCTCCTTCAGCCCTTCTAAACCTGTAAGCGAACAAGACATCAAGACACCAAAGCATTACATTCATAATTACATTAAAATTTGCACCAATAAACTCCTCTATATGAAATGTAACAAATGTTTACAATTGTGCAATTCAATAAATAAAGATTTTATAAAAACTCAATATAATTCGATAGAAAAAATAGCACAACTAAAAACTCCAATGTAATTACATGTGATCAAATAATTTAAGAAACAACTTGACATTTACCAATCTGATAAAAAGTCTCCCGATCATATTTGGAAGCTTCATCCGCCGTGAAGATAATTGAAGCACGTTTCCTGTCTACGTCTAAAAGACTTGAGGATGGTACTGATAATGCTATCAGTTGTCTTTGCAAAGATGTGGACATGATGACAAAGTTTTTAATTCCTCAGTATTAATTCGTCTTCTAATCTCTGTCGTTGCACTGTTACTAATAATTATTATTTACTTTTAAATAACCATGATTGAAATCTAACCATTTGAACAGGTTACTTCTTAAAATTGAGATGTGCAGCGTGCAGCAGCAATTACCCAATCTCATACACGCGTATTTGTAACTCCAATGAGTTTATTGCAGCAGGAAGAATCGAAGAATGCTGGACCAATGGAAAATTGAATGTGGTTTTTAGTTGGTAATTACCTATACCTGCGTAGCGTATGTATTTTAAGCACTAAGTACTTACAAATTACATGCTTCTACGAACGACTACGAACGTCCATGCGTACGCTAACGATATAAGTCTACAAAACCCACTATAACTAAAGCATGGGAGAACAATCAAACTCAAACGCCATAGACATACTTTGAGCAGATTGGCTCAAGTAATTTACCGCCAAGAGATGGTCGAAACATTGCCATCTAGTCACAAGAAAGGTAACCTTGAGCCGGTGTAATTGTTCAACATTGAACATGTACAGAAGTTCATGTTCAGATGTTCGCACTCGCACTCTCCCATATGTTGTTAATATATTCACTTGCAAGGAAGGTGTAATAAGGTAACCCCAGGAGTGTCATTTGTCGCTCTGTACGTACATACTTTTACGTCTTTGCCAGTGTTGACCCTTATTTGATCATACTTCCTTCATTGTATGAATCTTAGACCATAATTTGACGACGATGTCAATTAAATCTTCGCTCTCCCACCTAATTACACTCCTATTGGTTTCCGTGTACCAATTACAACCAATACCATTAACTAACAGACTAATTTGAGGTATGTGTGTGTTTTCCATTGGCGAAGCCGCGGTGTCTTTCTATGTTCGTAATCCATAATTTATAGAAAGTGAAACTTCATAATTTACAATTCTATTCTATCCGTCCAACCGTCCACCAAAACGTGTGATTGGCATATCTCAATAACTTATTGTCGGAGGGGCGCATAACTAGTCACCAAATTGTGGTCAAACAATATAGTTGTTCCACATGATAACTTCAGTAACATGGGATCAAACGTTTGCGCCCCAAATTTATTTTTAAATTATTTGCTACAAATTTTAGTTCATGCCATTCCTCAACAATGGAATGATGTATGGTTATGGTTATGCTCCCAAAATATTATAAAATTGGTCTTTGGACGGTTAAACTTGAGTGAATGAATCGTACTTTGATGAATGAAGAACGAATGAATACAAATCAAATTAAAATACTCTCCCGAAGGCTGGTTTGTTTACAGTATATTAGGAAATAACAACGAAATAATCATCAGCTTCTTTCAATAGTTTTCTCGTAATCGTGCCTTCTTATTGTTAGCCGTTAGGGATGTGTGATTTCAATATGTTTCGCAGTGCAAATAAATTATTATTAATGCTCAAGTGCAGATATTTTCCGCCAGCTTTTAATTCAGCCGATCAATTAACCAACTTCAAGAATTAACATTAGAATACAAAGGACACCGCACAATCCTTACGAGAAAATGCCCTCTGTTCGATTTTAACGAAAAAATTACTGCAGGGTGCGCCTTGATGCGTATATCATTTTTGATAATTGCCCCGAAAAAATCTGACATCGGGATTCGGAGATATCCCGGGTCAAAGTTAGCAAAAAATGAGGGGGGGGGGGCTCATGGGGTACCAAAAAATTCAAACAGTGAAAATTAGCAATATTACTTCAAAAATGGCAAGAATAAAAATTAAATAACGTGCAAAAAAAATTTCAGCGAGATATGACCTCAACATTCCAAGATACTGACCTCAAGAGGTCAAAGAGCGTTGATACCGGTTTCATAATCTAAACGGTGACAAAACTGGCCCAGATTGGAATAAGGGCTTTAATTAGACACATATTAAGCGTGTGCCGAGTTTGGTTCCAGTTTGTGACACGATGACCCAGCTGTAACCCCCGAGGTTAATATCTTACCCATATCGGATTTGGTACCTAAAAATCATTCGAATTGGCGTATAGAACTTACAGAACTTAGAACTGAATAGAACTTTTGGTTTAAGCCAAGTATGTCCCTGTTCCAGCTTTTCACTCTCGTCAACTCTTCTGTTTGGTTTTCCCTTTTTGTCCCGCTTCTGTCCGCCAATCGTTCGTATCTCCATCTAGGGATGCCAATGGTCAGGTCCGGACCATTTATAATGGTCCGTGATTGGTCTGGTCCGGTCTGATCCAACACTTGGACCAGACCAGATACAATTGGTCCAGCTTCAGGACCAGACCAGACCAGACCACAAGGACCATGGTCCAAAAAGTAGGCAAAATAAAAAATTATGAGTTAACGAAATCCCATGGAACGAATTAAAAATGTCATTTCTGGTGATAAAACAAGAATTTCATTGGATAAAATGTGATTGCCTAATTGTACTCTATGGTTTTCTGGACCATGGTCCGAACCATGGTCTTTGATCTGGTCTGGTCTACGCATTCCAACTTGTATGATAATTATTTTCTACAATTTATTTACTACTACATTAGTTTTCAAGTAGAAAAAAGTGGAATTATTAAGGGGAAAATGAATACTGATGGAGAAACTGGAGATCGGGACCATTTTAGTTTTTATAAAATGGCCACCGTCTGTTTTCTCGTCCGCGAACAATCACAGTTTTTCCATAAACGTAAACGAAAAGGAATCATTTTCGGGATCGCCATGTCTCCATTGAGTTCTCCAAGTGCCCCGGGATTGCGCGCATAAACGGATATACTAGGAAGCACTGTCATTGTACAGTGGAAATTCACCCTCGCTATCATACACATTATAAGTTGTATAAGTTGTATGTTGTTATAACATCCTCTCTTCTAATTTGAAGGAGTGGCTAATGATAGTCAGGCACTCCGGAACGTCCAAAAAAGTGGGGGGACAACATTTTAAAATTAGTTTTCGTTACTTTGCTATTGGCCACATACAAACGTATGTATGTACATATGTATGGGGTTACACATTATTTTTCGTTAGTTAGCTCATATAATGTATAAGCATGCAAAATATAGAACTTTTAATTTTTGTTCCAATTATTTTAAAAGAACAAGTTTGCACAGAAGACACCAACTAAATCTCATAGTTTAGAATACTAAATACTATCAAAATTTTACTGATTTCAAATAGAGGTATCAAAGAATCATTGAACTGATTGGCGGAATGGTTCAATCTGTTCTTTCATTTTTGGTCTGACATGGTTCAAGTGTAGAACCATTCCTCTAGAACTGTTCCACAATTTTTGTCCAAGGAACATTCTCCAGTAGATTTACTTGTTTAGAAGTGCATGGCCTTTTCCATCCGTTGGAACAGACCAAATTTTGTGTCGCTGATTTTTTTGATCTAAATGTTTCACCAAATAACAATATTTCATGTTTATTATTAATATCCTGAAATAAACTCCTTGGGTGACGTTTTAATACTCAGTTGTACTCTTTTCAATAATATTGGCGCGCTAAAAACCTATTGAGTTTATAAATTGCTCCTAGCAAATTTTCCGTTAAGCTCGTAATACAGAAATGGTATTATCTGTCTGGTCCGACATTTTGGAACAGATTTATTGGCCTGCATGAATTTGGAACGAAATTCAAAGCAAAAGTTTCAAATTGTTCAAACTTTTGACCCAGGTCAAGATTTTGGCCTGGATCAATCTGGCAAGGGGAGGTCAATATGTTCGGCATACGTATTGGGAAATAATATTTCAAATTTAGCAATAGTAAAGAATGTTGGATAGAAAAATATCCTATAATTTTTTAATGGGATGCGTCGCGTTGAATACCTAAGTTACTATTTGAATAATCACGCTGTCACACAATTTCAACCCCGAAAGTATTGCAATACTGGCATAAAATCGTTTGAATAAGTTCAAAATCATGATTAAGGATGAAAACGGTAGCTTTAAAAAATCTAATTCGGACTGCAGTATGACCCACTACTTTCACTACTGAATTTTGGTAGTTACCTACATAAGCCGAACTTCACATGCATACATATACCAGGATGGAAAAGATATTTATCATTTGAGTAAACATTTTTGTTTAGAAGAGATAGGTTGTTGCGAGTTTTTTATATACAACTAACCACAGTTTGTGGAAGATTTTTTTAAAAAATTACACTTCATAGGAGTTTTGATATCAAAAAGTTAAGAAAAGGTTAATTTGATTCTTAAAAGTGGGGGGGGGGACAGCAGTATAGCCTGTCCCTCCCTGACGTTTTTTGGGAGGGACAATATCCCTCCTGTCCCCCCTAGTTCCCGAGTGCCTGGTGATAGTGACAGTGAAAGTGAAGGTGATGGTAAGAATCAAATATTCGCGCGCTCTAGACGCATCGACGACCATAGCGCTGCGGAGCTATAGCTATTGAATGTAACTATTTACTGCCATCCCAAATTACATTTGCCTTGCTGAGCCAGCAATTGCTGGTTGTGCAGTGCTAGTACATCTATATGTTGCAGACGCAGAATTGCAACTTGCACATTGCAGAGGGAACAGGGCAGTATTGTATACTCGTTCATTTGTTCAGTCCTACTCCTCGTTGAGTCCTGTCTACCTCTGCTGAATCAGTCAGTCCAGTCAGTCCTGAGCACCCATACAGTCAGTCCTAGTCAGTCTCAGTCCAAGTAACAGTCCAGCGAATAAGTCGTAGTCAGTCCAATGTATCCTTGTAATGACGCCAAGTTTGTAAATTTGCGATAAAAAACAAAACACAAAAATAATAAATAACTAGCGGGTGAAGCCACCGTCTACGTAGGTGGATAGCCCCCATTTCCCAATAACAACACCTACACAGGACCGTATCTTGATCCGTTAGTATTAAAATTCTCTTGCCGAAATGATTTTTTTTTCAAATGAAATGTTTTTAAAAATAATGCCCGTCTGCTTCTGCAACACAATTTCGTATGGTTATATTATAATCCAACATTACAGAACTTCTTTAAATAAACAATTACTTGTATAGGTTCCCTCACCATTGCCCATTATTTCACCTCGTTCTTGAGTATCATTTTCAATTGTCTTAATATATTCTTTTGATTTACCTCTCAAAAAATGCAACATACAGTTGACCATGCGAAAAAACGTATAAAAACAACGTGTAAGCTACTTGTATTTTTGTTGGCACACTTTCTTTGGGTTTGAAAATTCCGTTTATGCCAAAAACCAATCACATCAATGAAGTAAAACGAAATGCAATCGTTTTAACATTCCATAAAACTTTCCAGATTTTGGTTGTTCTACGTTTCAAGTATGTATTTTGTATGTATTTTCGTCGCCTGAAGAATGTATTTAGTATTTTGTAGTTTGTATTTTCTACGTTTTGAGTATGTATTTTGTATTCTGTAGTTCATATTTTCTACGGTTTGAGTATATATTTTGTAGTTTGTATTTTCGACGCCTGAAGAATGTATTTTGTAGTTTGTATTTTCAACGTCGAAAGAATGTATTTTGTAATTTGTACTCGGGGAGCATGTATTTTGGACAGCTCTGTCTATTTCCGGGAGTGGTTCAATTTGTTCTTTAATTTTTGGTCTGACATGGTCCAAGTGTAGAACCATTCCTCTAGATATGTTCCAAAATTTTCGTCCAAGGAACATTCTCCAGTAGATTTACTGGTTTACAGAGCTGTCCAAAATATGTGTATTTCAAATACATTTTTGAATTTTGTATTTTTGTTGCTAGATATGTATTTTGAAGTTAGTATTTGGTTTTATGTAAAAGTAAGTAATGTATTTTGAAGTTAGTATTTGGTCTTATGTAAAAGTAAGTAATGTATTTTGAAGTTAGTATTTGGTCTTATGTAAAAGTAAGTAATGTATTTTGTGGTTTGTATTTGGTCTTATTTAAAAGTAAGTAATGTATTTTGAAGTTAGTATTTGGTCTTATGTAAAAGTAAGTAATGTATTTTGTGGTTTGTATTTTGCCCTACGAAGCAATGTATTTTGTGGTTTGTATTTTCCACGTTTTGAGTATGTATTTAGTAATTTGTAGTTTGTACTTTCCACGTTTTGAGTATGTATTTAGTAATTTGTAGTTTGTACTTTCCACGTTTTGAGTTTGTATTTGCTACGTTTTGAGTATGTATTTAGTAGTTTGTATTTGCTACGTTTTGAGTATGTATTTAGTAGTTTGTATTTGCTACGTTTTGAGTATGTATTTAGTAGTTTGTATTTGCTACGTTCTGAGTATGTATTTAGTAGTTTGTATTTGCTACGTTTTGAGTATGTGTTTAGTAGTTTGTATTTGCTACGTTTTGAGTATGTATTTAGTAGTTTGTATTTTCCACGCCTGAAGAATGTATTTTGTAGTTTGTATTTTCCACGCCTGAAGAATGTATTTTGTAGTTTGTATTTTCCACGCCTGAAGAATGTATTTTGTAGTTTGTATTTTCCACGCCTGAAGAATGTATTTAGTAGTTTGTATTTTCCACGCCTGAAGAATGTATTTTGTAGTTTGTATTTTCCACGCCTGAAGAATGTATTTAGTAGTTTGTATTTTCCACGCCTGAAGAATGTATTTTGTAGTTTGTATTTTCCACGCCTGAAGAATGTATTTTGTATTTTCCACGCCTGAAGAATGTATTTTGTAGTTTGTATTTTCCACGCCTGAAGAATGTATTTTGTAGTTTGTATTTTCCACGCCTGAAGAATGTATTTTGTAGTTTGTATTTTCGACGCCTGAAGAATGTATTTTCGACGCCTGAAGAATGTATTTTCGACAGCTCTGCTGGTTTAGAAGTGCATTGCCTTTTATCCGTTGGAACAGACCAAATTTTGTGTCGGTGAATTTTTTTTGTACATGTTTCACCAAAACACAATATTTCATGTTAATTATTAATATCCTGAAATAAACTCCTTGGGTGTCGTTTTAATACTCAGTTGTACTGGAGTATGGAGATAAGCCCTAGGACATTTCCCCTTCGTACATAATCCCTCCGGTGATAATCCCTCCGGTGATAATCTCTCCATATGCATTCCCTCCTGCCGTTGGAGATTATCCCTCGGTCGCATAGGTTGGTTGTACGACAACATGAGTCACTGCAATCTAAGTTGCAGTTGCTATAGCAACTGTGATTCTTAATTCGTTGCATCCAAATCATAACAAAGGCAATAAGAAACTACGGGTATTCCTATTTCGCCAATTACAATGACTTGCTTACGTAAATACTTCTGTTTCAGACAAAGGGATTATAACCATTTTTGGAGGGATTATCTACGGAAGGATTATATCAGAGGGGTTGTCTCGGGAGGGAATATCTCCCGAGGGAATATCTCCCGAGGGAATATATTCGACCACGGTTGTACTCTTTTCAATAATATTGGCGCGCTAAAACCTATTTAGTTTGCTCCTAGCAAATTTTTCGTTAAGTTCGTAATACAGGAATGGTATTATCCGTCTGGTTCGACATTTTGTAAAAGATTTATTGGTCTGGCATAAATAGAGCTACTTTTGGGATCGGGATACACCCGGGAATTGGGTTCGGGATAGGGAACGGGTTCCAGTTCGGGTGTCTAATTAATGTTCTTAAATACTTTGGGACCAGGTTCAGGAACATGTTCAGCAGACCCGGGATTTCGGGATCGGGAACGGGTTTGGGAACGGGTTCAAGCTTGATGAAGGTATTTGTGTTCCCGTCGGGAACCGGGAACATCTTCGTTACCCCGTTACACGCTTCACGTTCCCGGGAACAACGCATCCATCTAGCGGAGAAAAAAATACAAAGCATGCACGGCTTCCCTCGTTAAAGTGTTGAGATGATAATTTTGCATAAGCGACTTGAGCGGTTTCGCACAATGTCAGTTGGGATCGCATAGTAGTGATTTCCGCCTACTCTAACTTGCAAGATGAAAGTCATTGGAAAACTCATAGTGGAAATCGTTTAAGCAGTCTTCCTGCAGGTTTTTCGGCAACGCAGAACAGACGTATAGTTTGATGACCATTTTTAATAATGCCTAAATCTATTGTTGCATGATACGCATGCGTAGGTATTGCTAAATCAATGAAAATGTGAAGAAAAAATTGATTTACACTAACGGCACTGGTCCCGGGAATGAGTCCGGGTTCAAGGGATTCGGGGTCGCGATTGGGAGCAAATTGTATCTGATTTCGGGTTCGGGTTTGAGATCAACGATTTAAGCATATTTAATATCTGGGTTTTTGTGCACCCGATCCCAGTATTTCGGGAACGGGTTCGGGTGTGAGTCCCAAAATCTTGATGACCCGATTTTCGGGATCGGGTTCGGGAATGGGATCAAACTTTTCGTTCCCACAAGTAGCTCCAGGCATAAATTTGGAACGAAAGTTTCAAAATGTTCAAACTTTTGATCCAGGTCAAGATTTTGGCCTGGATCAATCTGGCAAGGGGAGGTCAATATGTTCGGCATACGTAGCGGGAAATAGTATTCCAAATTTAGTAATAGTAAAGAATGTTGGATAGAAAAATATCCTCTAATTTGTTGATGGGCAGCGTTGCGTTGAATACCTAAGTTACTATTTGAATAATCACGCTATCACACAATTTCAACCCTGAAAGTATTGCAATACTGGCATAAAATCGTTTGAATAAGTTCAAAATCATTATGAAGGATGAAAACGGTTGCTTTAAAAAATCTAATTCGGACTGCAGTATGACCCATTCCTTTCACTACTCAATTTTGGTAGTTACCTAGATGAGCCGTCCTTGGCATGCATGCATATACCAGGGTGGAAAAGATATTTATCATTTAAGTAAACATTTTTGTTTAGAATAGATTGTTTGTTGCAAGGTTTTAAAATACAACTAACAGCAGTTTGTGGAGGATTTAAAAAAAATGAAGCTTCATAGAAATTTTGACATCAAAACGTTAAGAAAAGGTTAATTTGATTCTTAAAACTGGGGACAGCAGTATAACCTGTCCCTCCCTGACGTTTTTTGGGAGGGACAATGTCCCTCCTGCCCCCTCTTATTCCGAAGTGCCTGCTTTATTAAACGATACGGTTTTAAATCGGGAACGAACGTGAATCTTGTGACTTTGAAACGATGCAAGTTATAATTATGTGCCGGAAGCTGCACACGGAATAAATCATAGTGCCTTTGTTGATCACAACGAGGCGCTTGGAAGATCTAATCCGCAAGACGAGCTACATTAATTACAAGCAGTTTCATAAGTCTCAGAGAGTCCTCGAGATTTTTTGGTTCAGTCTCCTTAGCATTGCCATTTAATCCGTCTCAGTCCTAGTCAGTCTCAGTCTCCTTAGCATTGCCATTTAATCCGTCTCAGTCAGTCCTCAGTCAGTCCTCAGTCAGTCCTATTTCCTATGGAGTCTCTACTCTGAGTGAGTCCAAGAGTACACATCACTGGAACACGGAACTTGTGCGGATAGTAGAACGTGGCCGACGTCCGAAGATCATCGGCTGAACTTGGCCGACGTTCGTCGGGTTAACCTGAATCTAGCCGACGGCCGTCAGCCGAAATGTTGTTGAAGTTACCCGACACCCGAAACTTTTCGGGTAAAAAGCTGAACCTGGCCGACGGTCGTCAGCCGAAATGTTGTTGAAGTTGTCCGACACCCGAATCACGTCGGGTAAAAACCGAATCTGGCCGACGGTCGTCAGCCGAAATGTTGTTGAAGTTGGCCGAAGGCCTTGTTTCGTCGGGACGCACTTCGGCTGAATCTAGCCGATGTCTTATACTCGAATTAATGCAAACGTGACTGTTGCATCAAAATAATCAATGATATTCTTTTTTGCATCTAGATTCGTTTAAGTGGAATTTGCGGTGTTTTATTATATGAAATGAAATGATTTACAAAAATTGTTTTATATTCATGATTCGCACACACTAACGTGTCAGCAAGGACAACGTATTTAGACAGCTAGAACATGTCGTTTTTTCGAAGCTTGAGAAACATTTGATTAATAGTAACGTAATAAGCTTAAATTTAATCGTAAAAATGACAGCAGTTTAACTGCATAATTCCGAAAAAAGTAAAAATAATATTATATTTGCCCAATAGGATGAATAAAGTGAGCAAACGGTTGAGCACAAATTGGAGAAATCAAAAGCGAAAAAATGTTGTGAAACACAATCAAAACTCACGTACGAAGAAAAACCACCAGAATCCCAAGTTGACATTTGGGGTCCGAAGACATCAGCATCTAGACGCAATCCAAACATTCCAAGCTCTTTAAGCTTAATGTTGCTGTTAACTTGGGGTATGACTCATGAGTACAAAGGCCGAGCTGTTCAGCTTTCTAATACTTGCAATATAGATTGTACGCTTCAAATCATGTATTATCTAAACGAGTTCGTACCGACATTCCGAAAAATTTTACACGACCAAGTTTACACTCTTGCTTCAGTCGTAAAGCGCATATTTCAATATATCGATGGAGGGGAGATGGGTTATGCTCAATTGACCTGGGTGACAAAAATCCTTGGCATTACTTTAACTAACCACATTGATTTGTTAGAGACTGAACGAGAGCATGGAACTAAACCACTGAGTACTTGGTTTCGTGATTTCAGGCAATTTTCAAGGTGCCCAAATCGAGAATACTTGAATAATAAAACCGAAACAGAGACAGATACAAGTCTGGCCGAACTTATTGTAATAAGTCCTGGCAAACTAAGAAGTCGGCTGCTTAATGGTTACCTTAGTCCTTCCGGGTGCCGATTGTGTGGACGTGGAGTTAATTTAACGTACGAGTATGTTGTTCCGACGGTAACACCTCCATTTATTGTTTACAGTTGTGATGGACTGTTCGAGATTACATGTCCTGATGGTAAAATTCGGTGGAGAAATGAAGCACCTGAATCGGATTTATACTTGCAGCAGGATACTATGGGAAAATTATGCAACGTTGTAAGTTACACATGCACGTGTTCATACAGGCAACCACTACTTTGCGGTTTTAACACATGGAGATGATAAGTATGTATACGACGACACACTGAAAAAGCTGAAGTCAAGAAAAAAGTATGATCGAACAGGTGAACGTTTGATTTCATCAGTTTGGTTGATGTCAGCTATGTAATTTTTACCACACTGTATAACAAACATTCGCAATATGATATTTTTTTCATTATATATTCCATGCTTCAGAAATATTCTGTTTATATAATTGGGGAATACTAAAAATGTTTGTAATATTTGTCGTTTTGATCACTTGTTTCAGAAACGCATGTCACTTTCGATTTAAACCTCATACTCATGCCCTGTGCGCTGCCAACTAATCGTCATTTATATTAATTAGTCGATACTTTGCCAATTATATTTCAACACATTGATATTGAAAATATATAATGATTTCATCGAGCTGTTACAAAATTAAGACATTTTCACGTTACTAAAATTTTGTATCCGAATTATGACCACAATAAATCTAAAATCTTTCGTAATAACTAATTCATACGCTAGATGGTGCAATAGTTTGATGCCACTCTGTATACTATAGATTGACGTTCACAAGTAAATTTTGCATATATTACACACTGACCAAATGCCTTCGGCTTTGTCAATACAAAATACTGTAACGATTGTTATGGGAACAATCCTTTCCCTCGTGACCCAACTAACAAGTTCGGTCGCGCGGCCAGCGCTGATTGGCGCTGGTGAGGAAGATCACGAGAGTGGATGGAGAGTGGAAGGATGGAGAATGGGAACTCGACATTCGTGGACCAAACTTCAAGTTGGAAAGACCCTGGTTCATCGCCTCCCTTCTTCGGAGTTTTCTCTCTTACGGCCTGTGGCCTTAATTATTACTGTATTTTATTTATTTATTAAATTGATTCTCTCCTTCACTTATGTTAAATAAATAAGCCTTGTTGGCTAAAACTACACCATCTCCCAGCCTACCTTCAAAATTCAAAGGCCTTGCTAAGGAGAACTTCCCATTAATACCTACATACTGCTATTCAGTCTGTTAGTTAGTTTTTGTGGTACTTGATCATAACAACGGCAAACCAGTAAACGTTTGTGATACACATTTGGGACAGAGCGCGAAAATTGCATGATTAATATATTAAAAAGATTTTCCCAACATTGTTGCATTTATATTATTACAATGTAAACTCAATCATAAAAATGCCAAAAGATGGCATTCGTTTTTCATTGGAATGGACAGGATTAATTAGCAGTAACACTGGGTTACCATATTTGCAGCTACAACTTTAACCCAAACCTGTCTAACAAGAAAGAAACGTTAGAACAGGCAAGTTATTTCATTTTTATTTCAATGCATGTTTCTGCAATAAATAAATGAACCGCTATGCGTAACATGTGTTGTACACAAATGACGACGACCGCCATGGCTATCATTTTTAACTTAGTATATATGTATACAATATTTCGTGACAAGTTTAATTATTACAACAGGAAATTATTTTTTTCGTAAGATGGCTTGTTCACTTGCGTGCTACAGGGGTCGGATTTTTGTAGGAAGACGGGAAGATTCTTCCCAGGGAAAAAATATTTCTGGCGGGGAAAATCTAAAAGGGAAGGAATTTATTTTTAAAATCGTTGACCTTTTTTTGGCAGGGATTTTCAAATTTGTTGACGGGTTTCAGGGAAATTTATTAAGCAAGCACGGACTTTTGGCTTGATTAGCCAAATTTGGCAGGGATTTCACGTCTTGTGAGGGATTTTTTTTTGTCAACAGGGATTTTGAAAATCGTTGACCTTTTATTCAGCAGGGATTTTTGAAATCGTTGAGGACCTACCAGCAGGGAGATAATAGTCAGCAGGGAAATTCAGAAATTATCTTCCAGGGAGATTTACAAAAATCCGACCCCTGGCGTGCTACGTGGAAGAGGGTTTGATATGAACTTCAATTAATTTGAGTACAAGACATCGGCTAGATTCAGCCGAAGTGCGTCCGGACGAAACAAGGCCTTCGGCCAACTTCAACAACATTTCGGCTGACGACCGTCGGCCAGATTCAGTTTTTACCCGCCGTGATTCGGGTGTCGGCCAACTTCAACAACATTTCGGCTGACGACCGTCGGCCAGGTTCAGCTTTTTACCCGAAAAGTTTCGGGTGTCGGGTAACTTCAACAACATTTCGGCTGACGGCCGTCGGCTAGATTCAGGTTAACCCGACGAACGTCGGCCAAGTTCAGCCGATGATCTTCGGACGTCGGCCAAGTTATACTTTCCAACTTGTGCGTATGTACGTACAAGTACAGACTTAGAATAGAATATCGTAGAAACTCATAGGAAATATACAGGACAGGCAGGGTATAACAACATTACAAGTATAACAACTAGAAGTAGAAACAGAAAAACACAACAAGTACTAATCCTCTAATGTACGTACAGTACAGACACTACAGACCGACAGAGTACACCGTGACCGTGTGTGTACCATACATAATAACTGTAGGTACTTGCATCTCGAAAGTCAAGTTCTGAGTTCTGGCTTTAAATCAGTTGTTGAGTTTTGAGTTGTGGATGATCATCGGCCTCGGAATTCAACCACTGGTCCCTTCTTTATCTCATGTAAACACTTGAAATTTATTTTAAAAATTATAATAACATTTGAGAGAATGTAGAAACAAGTTAAAAATAGTTCTCGGAGCATTCCTCAGGTTTCTTGGGTCAAGGAAGGAAATCAAGATGAGAGTACTGAAGCAGTACAAAATGGTTTGCTCTCACTTGTTATGAGGAAGATCCTGTTATTATTACAAAAGCCGAGGAAAGGCCAGAGGCGAGTTAGATATACATAATCGTGTGGATCAAAATAAATAGGTAAATTATAGAGCCTTGTGAAATACCTGCACATTCAAATTAATTCAGGAATATTCTGCTTTTAAAATCCTCATGTCAATTATACCTCTTTTTTAATTCCTTCCGTACCACTTCCCGCTTTAACAATACTTCTTTTTCATTATGTTTTAGCAGTATCTATAAAGTTACTAAGTGAAACAAAGTCATCTCAACAATTTCTAATTTCTAAAACTTTCGCTGTTTGTGGCGTACAGTTACTTTTATACAGTAGAGAGATTATTTAATGCCGAATATTGTGTCAATTATTTACAATTGTATGGGAAGGGTATGAAAATGTGTGAGAAATTGTGATATTGCTGCTATTATGTAAATACATTAATTTTGTTGTTGCGTATTTTCATATTCTAGGTTTTTAATGATTTGAAAGCAGAAGATGAAGACACTGGAAGGGGAAAGGACGGAAGGAAGAATTTCAGGGGTCTTTTCAAAGGACAAGTTCCAACCTGGTTCGAGAAGGCTTTGACGACTGGTTTGTGCCATTAAAGCCAAAGTTCGAAGAGTGATTGTCTATTGTGTTTGTGTTGAAAAGTGCGGGGGTGCAAGTATTTTAATTTGTTATTAAGAATATAGTAATAAGTGACCAGTGCTACGCGCTTAGATTTAATAATGTCATTTCGCGACCCACAATCCAACCGCTATTACGGATCCGTTCCGGAGTCAAGTCAGGTCAAGAGGGTGTTGCTCCAGAGGAAGACCAAGGAGAGGAATGAGGTGGGGAATTGGGTTTGTGTTTACTTCTTGTCCCTGTGGGAATTTGTGTTTCCCTTTTCCTTTCCTTGGCTTTTAAAAGTTCCTGTCATTTCTTTTAATGGCATAACTCCTTTAACCATTTTTCGAGGAATATTTTTGAATCTAGTAAAGTTAATTTGAATGTGTTTTGGCTTTTAATTCACCTCTATTTTACCCTCCTGGAAGTTTTTACTTTTTTCAGTGCTAATTTTAATATAGTTTTGGTAGAACTTTCATTTTAAGTAAATTTAGATTTATTATTATTGTTTTAGTAATGCAATGTTTTAATTTTTCTTCAGAAACTAAATTATTATTGTTTTTATTTAGTTTCGCTTATTTATTTGTGTTTATTGTTGTTTTGATTTGAGCTTTGACCGGTTGTATTTTCATTTCCACTTAGTTTTTATTTACTGCGTGAGTGGTGAAATAATCATTATTATTTTTTTAAACAGAAGGATAACGAGGATAGTCCACAAGCACCAGATTCAACCACCGAACCTCCAAAACCTGCTCATGATTTTCAGGAGGGAGATGATGTGTTCTTTCAGAATGAAGAGGGGCAAAATATTTTAGGAACTATTGGACAAGTACGTAATTATGTAGATTACGCATATTATAAGCTAACAATAATAAGGCTCAATTTCTTCACCTGAAAAATCCAAATCAGACATCAACCCTTCGGCGTATAGACTTGTATGTTTAATAAATTTTGCGATGTGAAACTGCTGGAATTTTGAGGTTGCTTATTTAGAGACCCGTATGGTTTAAGGATTTAAAATTTTTCAGCCGATAAGCACTTATTTATATACACCTTGATAATTGATATTTGAGATGATTTAGTATCAGCATTTTTATCCCAATAACTTGTCTGTATTTGGATGATACCCTTAATCCAGCAACATAAATAAATGTCGACAACCTAATTTTTTCTTCAAATATTGCTCTCATTTTTGACGTGCTGGTATTATCGCTGTAACTAAATGTTTAAATTTTTCTATTGTAATCTCATTTGCAAGCACGTATCGAGAATATATTTGATTATAATATTTTTAATCATTTAGTGACCTTAGTATCTACATCTACGCACATTATCCGCGATGGACAAAATGAGTAGCCACAATGACATTATACAAGGTAGTTGTAGTTACATACAAGCATTCTTAAAAAACAGGAGCAGAACGGAAGCACGAAATTTTACAATACTTTGACAGCATGTAATACAATTAATACAATAATTGTAGTCTAAGGTGGTTCTGTTTTCCTTTGGTTTGTTTTCGATATTAGTTTCTGTGCATCAATTCTAACTTATTATTGTTAGTGGACGATGGACACGTTTTCTAGCAAATGTTTGGGTGATTACCAACTGTACTTGCATGAAAAAGTACCAATGACGTCATGATTTCGGATTCGGAACCTATGCATATATGTCGTCGGCTAAGAAGCAAAAGCAAACATTTAATCACAGTGAGAAGTAGCAGTAAACGTTTGTAAAATTACTGAGAAAAACTTAATGATGTGCTGATGATATTCGTAAATTGCAGCACTTATTACAGTGCGTCAATGTGACAGATTTTTCAAAAACCGAAGGCATTCACTTTTGTCTCTGATTGTTATGGCATAGCGTAAGCTTATTCTCACGTCGTACGCCTTAAAACTTTTATTGTGTTTCTGCATTATAGGTGACTCCTCTGAGATGCCAGATCTTGTTTGGTGATGGTACTCAGCAGTGGGCTCCATTCAAAAGAATAAAAAAGTTGTCTTGTTCTTTCAACGAACCCAGCGTTGGTTTCCCGGATTCAAGGGAGTCTGAGGCCAAGAAGAAAGTCAAGACGGAGTTAGTTTGCATTATTTGCGAAGGAATCAAGGTTAAAATTACATTTTTTTAAAAAGAAATCGCAATAAACTAATTTGTTATTATAATTAGCCACTCAATATAATTTGCTTAATATTCTTTCATAGAAAATTTCATCGAAGAAAGCTGAGTCTTACAGTGCGGACACTCCGTTTACATGTGCGAGATGTACCGCCGCTAAAGTTGTCCCAACACCTGCTAAAGTCGTGGCTAATCTTAATGAAGCGTACCAAAGGGTGTGGTTTGTTTCTCCATTTTAAAATTTTTATTTATTATAAATTATAATAATTATTAAATCAATAAGGATCAGTAAGTATCGTAGAATAAGAACGGGTTGTAACATTAGATAACAGCAATAATGGCTAACGTTAAGGTATGATGGCATCTAATCCGCCCCTCGCGTTTTCAATATTTTCTTTGCAGGAAAAAAAGGGCAAAATACGACACTGGGCAAGGGCATTTTTATATTCGGGCAAAGGTATTTTGGGCCATGAAATTTGGTTAAAATAGGTAATCTTTGCTGAATATTCCTGTGGCCTGAATAATACTGGGTTATTATTTGTATCTGATATACATATAGGGATTTAACATTGGATTTTATCTGGTATATTTAGGGTATGTCGATTGAAAATGCCCTGTAGTATTTGCCCGCCCAGCTGAAAATGCCCAAAATGCCTGCCCACATGCCCAAAAATTGGGCATGTGGGCAGCTTTTGAAAATGCCCTGATTTTGGGCATTTTGGGCAGGGCAAGTTGGGCATTTTGGGCATTTTCACTGCACCAAAATTGGATTACTAGCATATATTCAGAATATAAATCCAAATGCATGAAAGTGCAGCCAAGGAAACGTTACAAATGTGAATGTCTGGTTATTCGTTTGTTCGTAATATATTATAATGGCAAAAACAGCTAAATCAATTTAATTTCATTGACATGAAGTGATATCATTTATCACTCCTATGAAAATAAATTTCTATGTAAACAATAATATGAAATAAATTTACATATGCGTCACTGACGGGCGGGCAGAATTATTATTTTCTTTTGAAGTACGAACTCCTAAATTAAAAATCTGATGGTAAGGGATTATTCAAAATTTTAATGGGGGATGAAAATGAATTTTATACTCATTTTATTCTGCATCACTACTGTCTGCAGTTTGCAAGGATCAACCAAAAATGGCTCGAGTAAAAACCAATGTACATCCTCCATACAGGTCCCCAAATATTGTTGTTTCTAGTTTTATGGTGTATAAAACAATTATTGTATGGGTTCAACTTTTAACCGAAATGACATTTCTGATCGCAGTAATATACATGTATAGGGGTATGTGAATATTCCCAGGATGGTGGAAATTCATTTTCTTCTGCATTTATTATTTATTTCTGCAGTTTTCAAAAATAGTTCCTAGAATAATTTAATTTATAGCCGTATCGTGTACAGGTATTTCACAAATTGTAATGTTCAATATGACCTATGGTATCCAAACGTATTTCATCACCGGCTGAATTAACTTCGTCAACATAATGACATAAATCTAATAAAATTTTCAAGGTAATTTCGAACGATTTTTCTCCAAAATTACAAAGACATTTTCAAATCCATTGTCAAATGTATAGATTGTTCTATTATATTCCACGATTCTGCCCGAAATGCCCTTGCCCAATATGCCCTATTATGCCGCCCTCGCCCTGATATGAAAATGCCCAAAATGCCGGGCATTTTCAAATCGACATACCCTAGGTATATTATATGGAGTTTCCATTGGGACGCACCAGAAGAAATACCTGGTGAAGGGTGTCAAGAGTTGCCGATTATGTCAGAATATGATGTTGAAAGGTACCTATCGGTGATTTTACAAGGCAATGAGTAAGAGCAAATTCATGCATAAATGCATATGCTGACTAATCCTACGATTGGACCGCATTAAACATTTGATTGGAATCTGGTTTTGAGGTTGTTGGTAAATACAGAATAAGGAACAATAGAAGTACTTAGCGCTACCGTTGATAAATAAACAGAACTTACATAGCACAAATCCACTGGACTTCAAAACTAGGCAAGGTGTTACGTAGGCGATCGGAACAAAATAGGGAAGGAAAAGGTAGGCGATCTATCTGCCTAGTTTTGGGCTATAGATAGGGAATGGACATCCCTATATCCCAGAAGGTAGGGTCGTTTTTCCAATATTTTATAGGGAAGGCTGAAGGGTAGGCTATCCACTTGCCCATCACTGGGAAGAAGTACGAGGAATATAGTTGCTGTTAATTAAAATAAAACTGGTGCTAATAATGAGAAACCACGTAAGTAACACCAAGTATATTTTCACTCCACTGACAACATAATTGGTATTAATCAGAACTGCGTTCGGGTCAAGTGTTTTGAGTATCCGAACTTGAACTTGACCTGCACTTGAACTTTCAAGTAGATATTTGTCAGTACCCGAACTTGGCGTTTCGGGTCCCAGGAATTACTTGTCATACCAAGTCATATCTTGCAAGTACTCTTTCCTACACCCGAACTTGATCTGATACTTGAATGTCGGGTCCATAAATCTTGCGAACCGAACTTGGAATTGACTTGAACCCGAACTTGGGTATCAAGTACTTGAATCTTACAACTTTGAAGTCGCAAAAACACTCCAACGGGTGGAGCTAAGATTTTCAATTTTCGTCGTCTTTATTAAATTCAGATTCGGGTTCACTCATGGTTTTTTCCTGGTGTTACATTCTCACCGGACAATTTACTTCAACAGTTTTTCAAAAATGATGAAAAATTAGAAGAATAGTTTTAAGCCCGACGATTTACAGAGTACACAACAGTCACTCCAAATGAAAGTGAGCTCCAACTTCTGTGCTATACCTTTGCAGGCATGGTTTCTTGTAGGGATGCCAATGGTCCGCTTATTGGTCTGGTCCTGTCTGGTCCCAGATTTGTATGGTCTGGTCCGGTCTGATTCAACACTTGGACCAGACCAGATACAATTGGTCCAGCTTCAGGACCAGACCAGACCTGACCACAGGACCATGGTCTCAAAAGTACGCAAAATAAAAATTTATGAGTTAACGAAATCCCATGGAACAAGTTAAAGCTGACATTTCTGGGGATAAAAGAACAATTTGACGGGATAAAATGCGATTATTTAAATGCTCTCAATGGCTTTCTGGACCATGATCCGGAGTATAGTCTTTGTTCTGGTCTGGTCCAAACGACTGGATCAGACCAGACCATTGACATCACTAGTTTCTAGAATGCGTGTTGCAGAAGTGCGAACAACCGAGGGAGAGGAACGCACAAAGGAAGCAAACATTGGAACTAGGATACTTGAGTTGGTACTTGAAAGTACAAGTTCGGGTTCAAGTAAAATCCATGCCCAGACCCGAACTTGAACTTGATCCTTAGTTCAAGTCAATTCTGTGGGCTTGCACTTGGACCAGAACCGACTTGAAGTTCCAAGTTCGGATCCAGCAAATACTTGTACTTGTAGAAACGCTCATGATCCCGAACTTGCTCCGAACTTGACCTGACTTGGTACTTGTCAAGTACTACTTGAACTTGAGCGCAGCTCTGGTATTAATTAATGTTTCTGAAACTGGTGCGGACAATAAGGAATTACACAGGTTTCATCAAGTACGTTTTATTTTTACTTGCAATAAATTTGGTATTAATTGAACAAAAACTTTGGGGGTGCAATAGAATTCGGGGAATTGGACTCCTAATCCGTCGTTTCGGACGTTCAGGTTAGGTTAGTTCGACTGGAAAGCAGTGCCAATGTCACTGCGATCCTGCAGCACTCCTTTCCAGCCTACCTTCCGTAATCCTCACTGTCCTCAACGACCACTCACAACAGTTGTCACATGTTTGGGTGAACAAGAAAAGGTAATGGATAATATTTGTTGCAAGAATGTTTCTGGTGAGCCATGTTGAGCAAGTAAGACAAATTATTCGGGAATTAAAAAGTGAATACATGAATGTGATGTAGTTCGTTAAATAATAGTAATAATTAGAAATTTATGGCGTCAAGAAGTATGATCAATTGAATAATATAAATATTTGAAAAATAATTATATGACGATTATGAAAACCTCAATCATCTTTTCTCTTCTCATCCAGCCACGCAAAACAGATTTCATGGCTGTAATATCGCCTATCGGCGATATATCGGACCCTGTCTTCATTAAAATTAGATATGCCGGGGAAATTTATAACGTAATAATTTCAAAGCGATTCAATTAAATTTGTATCAAAACAAATCAGTTGTCAATAAATTAACGAAAAAGGTTATGTCTAAGCTTACTGCAAGCTCATGAAAGGCTATTTTCATATAACCTAACAAATTAATTCTCTGCGTCAAAGAACAGATCCAAGCAATCCTCCAAGTCATATTGTGCGGTGACGAAACTAGCGTTGTCATCCAAGTCAGCATCTTCTGACACGTACAATTCTTAAACAACCGAATTCGGTGGCTCTTCACCTAACTTGACACTACGCACTGCTTTGAGTTAGTATTTCATATCGAGTGTTATTTTCCGTAGTTGGTATAAATACTGGATCTGTTTCACACAGTTTACACAAAGTTTAAAAACAATCTTTTCTTAGCAGAAAATATTCCCAAACCTGAGCTCTGTTTCCATATTTTCCACGATATTTGGCGTAATCCTTCGAGTCATAAACTTTGTTCATGAGATCTGCATCTAGTTTTTTAATTCTATGTATTTTACCCCCTCCATTGATTCCGCTCATTTTCACTAATTAATATAAACGATTGTTGTTTCATTAAAATACATTAATAAACCGGAAATGCGTCGGATAGAAATAAGATGGAGACTGCACGCACAATTATTGTTGACGGTGGTAATACATGCGTGCAGTTGTGCGTACTGCGTACTTTATACGTGAAATGTTTCTAGTGAAGGAGATGTACAGCAGCACTTTTTAAGCCAGTAATGCGTGTATGCCATTTAGATGAATCCTTTTGTATTATTATCATTTAACCGCGCTAGCGAAGGCGCATTCAAAACAGGCCCAAGTATGGAAATTGATATTTGTGAGACACCGATATTCTCGGCACATTTGGCGATTTTTATCGCAAGTTTTATCGGTGGTAAAATGGCGATATTTCCGAAAATATCGTCTCGGCATTATCGTATTTGGCATCCCTATTACCAACTATATTCTCTTTAAGGTAAATAAGGTAAATACCTTACGCTAATCCTCATTGTCTGTACCAGTTTTCCTCCAATTAATATCAACTATATTTCGGGGTTCAGTAAGTGTCTGGTATAATGTAATGTACCAGGTATTTTTCCTGGTATAAGAAAAGGAGCTTTGTGTAGTGTGAACCAGTATAATCACAATCACAGCAAGTATATATTCGGGGACGTCTAATAGATAGTGAAGTATATCCTAATAGTGATAAAAACACTTGACTGTCTGCAGTCATTTAAAAAGTAACAAATGTTGATTTGTAGATCATATGAAATTGCGTGAACTAGACTATTAATTAAAACCCACAAATGGCTCATTTTTATTGAATTCAAATGAAATGTCTGTTATTATTCGTTTATGTAGTGACATATATATATTTAGAGCTGATCATATTTCAAGATTGGCCATTATCGCTGTTGCTAGTAAAGTACTTTTTGTACAAATACTGCGTAAATTTAAAAAAAAATTGGGGCATTTTCAGCCTAGTGGGCAAAACCTTGAGGGCATGTTCACATTCCCTAGCTAGCGCAGCAGTTGTGAAAGACACTTTTGGCAACTTTCGTATTCGCTTAAAAATGTATACATACATTCTATTTTGATTCGTAGCTCACAAGTAACCCTCGCCCCATGCCCACTCGGGATCGGAATGAAATTTTGTGGAAGCTTAGGTACCTAGCCCAATGTCCCAGCGAGAACAAAAGTTTGCGCGAGAAATCGCGCAGAAGTTTTAAATTCGAATTCGTGATTAAAAAAAGGTTCAAAGACTGACCACTATTGGTAACCAACGGTTTCTTGGCCTCCGGTTAACCAATTTTGATCTTTGCTGTTACTTGACTTCAGATTGATCAATATTTGTCACAGCAGCCAGGGTTGCACAAATGAAAATGCCTTGGGTTTTATGCCTGCCCACCTGAAAATGCCCTCAAAAAAGGCCAAACACGCCGAAAATGCCCTGAAAATGCCTTACTTTGAAAATGCCCGGCATTTTGGGCAGGCATATTCGGCATATTCAGCAGTTTGGCAGAAACATCTTATATGTACACTATGACCATTATTGATCCTCCAGCGTAGACATGGGAATTTTTTAATGACATATTCAAGCTCATCCAATCTAAAGAAAGTTTTAATAATTATTGATTTTCTAAAAAATCTAATTATCCTAATTTCATTATTTATGGTTATATTCTCTTTAAGGTAAATAAGGTAAATACCTTACGCTAATCCTCATTGTCCGTACCAGTTTTCCTCCAATTAATATCAACTATATTTCGGGGTTCAGTAAGTGTCTGGTATAATGTAATGTACCAGGTATTTTTCCTGGTATAAGAAAAGGAGCTTTGTGTAGTGTGCACCAGTATAATCACAATCACATCAAGTATATATTCGGGGACGTCTAATAGATAGTGAATTATATCCTAATAGTGATAAATAATAGTGATTTGGCAAGTGCCTATGAATGCATCAAATTTTGTTACTGAACAGTACTTGAAAACAGCACCAAAATTTCTATCAAAAATGAAGTTTCATTAATAATGAATTTTGGATTTTATAACTATTACTTAGATCTTGCGGTTATAAAATATTTCAAAACTACTTGAAGCTTGTATAGTAAATTTTTATTCCCCCAAGTAAAACACTCATTTATTCTAGTTCTTCAAAATTTTACAAGGCAAAAATTTACAATTTACGATGTTTGCTGATGAGTTTTGAAACTCATTAACTATGGATTTCTTGTCAGTTTTAAATATTTTTGTGCTGAATTTTTACTATAATGTTTGCTCTCGAAGTCTTATCATAATTATACATCATCATGTATGCGAATGGGATCTTCCAATAATATAAAATAAATAATGATCTATTTCATAAAATTGTCTATTTAAACATACTGCTTTGTGATTTAGTATGTAAAATTAGTAGATAGCTTAATGTCATATCGAAAAAATCAGGGAGAAAATGCCCAAAATGTCTGCCCTAGACTGAATATGCCCAAAGTGCCAAAAATGCCCTGGCATTTTGGACAGGCATAATGCCGAAAATGCCATGGCATTTTCAAGTATGCAACCCTGGTCACAGCTACCTTCATGACCTTCGAATGACAATTTAAATTAAAATGAAAATTTCTGATGGGATTTAACATTGGAAAATTTAGGTTGGTCAGTGGGGGACCGTTTGCTCACGAATTAGAATATCTTCTACTAGTACTAGAATTTCAGAGAAAATTCTGTGCGATTTCCCGTGCAAACCAGGGTGATATGGCCCAAACTTTTATTCTCGCTGGGACATTGGACCAGTAACCTAAGCTCCCACAAAATTTCATTCCGATCCCTAGTGGGCATGTAGCGAGGGTTACTGGTCAGTGTAATTTTGTCTTGTCTATATAAATACGATTTTATCAGTGAAATATTTTGGTTTTACAGAGCAAAGCCATCCCTCGTCAAGTCATCCGCCGTACTTCCAGTAGTTCCTCTGCGAATAACGTCCCTGTCCCTATACCTTCAAAGTCACCAATAAGCTTGGAGAGCATGAATAAAAGAGACAGCAGGCCGAAACAATTAATTTCATACATACCTCATCGGCAAGGTTCTCCTCCGTATTCATCCCCTCGTATGACCAATCATTCAGACTCCAACATGGAGCATTATTCCTCCGGACTGACCATGAAACCCATGAAGACTTCAGTATCCGTTCAGCTCAAGACCAGTCCAGTAAAAACAGGACCGAAAAACAATTTATGCTTCCATTGTGAGGAGCGCACTTGCCCGTATAATCGTGTTCACTGTCACATGTGTGAGAGATACTGTCATCTCATGTGCCTACAGCTTACTTCCGTTCCTTTGGAAGGAGACAAGTGCGTCTGATACCGTATTAAATTAGTAAAACTTTTTGAGTACACTTTTAATAGTTTATTAAAATGCTTTTATTTTTTAAATAATTCTATTTAGATTCTGGGATGTTATGTGTTCAGCCTGCGGTACCCAAAATGTTAGAGACAAGGAACAAAATCGAGTGTTCTCTGTCCGACGCAGCATCAATTCCTGGTCGGATGTGGTTCACCTCATTATAAATTGCCTCAAAGTGAAATCAATGGGACAACAATACTTCGATTTTGAAACTCAAATAATCCCATTCTTTGATTCCAATATGGATAAATTACACCTGCCCAGTAAGGTAAGTTTTACATTCAAATTTAAGACCATTAACATTTTGTGGGACAGATACAACTAGTCTTAAATTTTTTTTCGTAATAATTAATTTAAACTTTTATTTACGCTTGATTTTCATGATTTTTATAGCTTACAAATCTTAAATCTGCCAGCTTTTGTCGTATTATAATATTTAGTCTGACATACAATTTTTTCATTTATTATTCACTGTTACGCATTTACAGTTTACCTCGGTACATGAAAATGAAATGCAGTTAATTTTTCTCCAAACTTTTCCAGTTCAAATCTGCATCACCGGACGATCGCAAAAGTAATCTCCTCGCAGCTCTCACAAGTTCCCGTCTGCGTTTCACTAAGCAACAAGGTCCAGAGAAGATTCCAAAGTTGGGTGAAGCAGGCAAAACTCTTTGGGCACTTCGAAGTGACAAGTCTAACCAATCCGACAGCTCACCAGAAACTCCTGCAACAAGCTCTACATCTATACGACTACCCCGTAGGAACTTAATGGTGTCGCCTAGTAATAAATCCCCGGATAAACCCTCTGACATGGATATATCGCCTCCTCCGGTTCCAAAAGCATCACTGCCACTCTCGCTTAAAAATAGAATGGGTTCCAATTCATCAGCTTTATCCATATTTTCAATCCCAAATCCATATGGGAATACCAACAGTGTTTCTCCAGCTGTCAGCGCAAATGTCAATTATCCAAGAGTATTATCCAAAGAAACCGTGCTAAAAAATCCTATCACTACTAATATTGTATTGGCTCCTACTAATTCCGCAACTTCAACTACAGCCAGATTTTCCTGTAAAAGTATCACTACGACTAAAGGAACCACTTTTCAGGTATGATAATCTTTAACAGCACATATTAACAAACATTTTTAAATAATGCCTAGCTTACTATAATGTTATTTCTGTATGCAAAATATTATAAATCGATAAACAAAATCAATGATAACTTTGATAAGGGATGTGCATAATGCAGCAAGAAGGGAAAAAATGGATTCTTTTCCATTTAGTAACTGTAACCAAGACTGAATGAAATGGAAATGATATTGTGTTTGCATAAGTTTAAAACTTATAGAACTGTCGGGTATGCAAATAAGAGAAGTTTTTGCAGGAGCAGAATGAGGCTTGCATTCAGTTGCCTAAATAATTCACATCAATTACTATCTTGGATTTCTCGTAGTTATTATTTTCTCAATTTTTTGTTGCTGGTAACTGCACAACAATGAGAACGAGGGGGGAGTGCAAGAAAAAACGCAAAGGTTGGAAGGTGTGCTCAAGTTTAAATCTAAAAATTTATGGGGAAAAACAACTTATTAACTTGTGGGCAATAACAAAATATAATACTTACAACAAAAACCATTCTTAAAAGAATAAGTTTTAGGGAACCTAATTTTTTCTGGAAACGTACATAGGTGGAGGCCTATTTAATAATGTTTTGGCATTGCCATTTAGAAAGCAATTAACAAAATATTTTTATTTAAGCAAAAAAATATTTATACAATTATTTGATTCTAATTTCAAGCAAATCTATTATATATATATGGTATCTATTATCACGCAATAAGAAATTGTGGCGTCGCGTGTTGGACAAGGAAGTAGGTTTTTGTGATATGTTGTGGTACACAACTGATTTAAAATGCGGGTTGTTAATGTAACTAAATTATTTGTATTTGTAAGCACAAATTCAGGTCATCTTTATATACAATTATGCTTTACTTCAATAATCGCTGTTGCTTAAATTTAGACTCCACAGAAGGTAGAATCCAACCACCGCCAAAGACTGAGGATCCGACTGCCACTAAAGCCTCCAAGTACGGATAAGGAAAAGGAACCTCCAGCCTTGTCTCCAGCTCGGCCGGAACTGTCCACACCAAAGAAGAATCATACAAATAAAATAGGAACCGAAGGTCCACACCCACGTAAGAGACTCCTTTCCTCTGGAGGAGAAGACTCGGACAAAGATTCAACCGCTGTTCAGCCACCCAAACAATCAAAAAATGTTCCCCTTTCCCCAACAATGCCCCAACTTACAAAACAAGATCAGGCGTCTGGGGTACCTCTCAAGTCTCCAGAGCCTATCTCCTCTACAGCAGCTCGAGAAGCTATTGGAAACCCAGCTGTTCCATCTCTTCGTCTCTCGCTTACCAGAGGCCGACCGAAGCTTCTTCGAAGTACAGTATTGAATAGCACGAACAAATCAATCAGAGGGAAAGGTTCAAGAGGAAGAGGGCGACCCGTTTCAAGACTCATTCCTCCAAAAGAATCATCAAACTCCAGTCAGAATTCTAACGATTCATCTTCCAGATCATCCTTAGCAGTTACTCTAAATGGAATTTGGAGATCTGATTCAAAAGTTTCAATATCAAATGGTACTCAAACTAGCACTAATGGGTTGAAAATAAAAAAAGTTCCTTGGAATCCACCTCCGCCTCAGTCTCCTGAAGGTTTGGAAGATATGGAGGACGATCCCAGAAAAACATTTTATGGGAATCTTTTGAATGCTGCAATGTTCACTGGGCTCAGGGTTAAATGTCTACCAAAACCTTTTGAAGAGGATAGAGCGAAACGTACTGTTGCTGAATTGTATACAGAAGATGCTAATTGTTACGTAACTGATGAACCAGAAAATAATACAAAAATGGAAATTCCATCAAAAACAAAAAACAGATTTGGAAAAAACTTGGACGATTTGGAATCCTACGAAATTGCAGCCACTAAAATTGGACCGGATGGCATGAAAAAATACTTAGTCGTTTGGAAAGAACCCATTCAAAATAGGCAGCTGGATTTTGATGAAGAGATTGACAGGTTATTTTTTCGGAGTAGGATGGACACCAATAAGAATCACTGGACCGATCCGACTCATACGCTAAATGGATGTAGGATCAAGAGTGAGACGGACAAGAAGTATCCGACACTTACTACAATAACTAAAAATAGTAAACAACTGGATTCTAAGAAGATGCTCGCTATAGACGATGACATTACTATCTTGAAGCATTCCCCTGTAAAGTCATCCTCTTCCTGTGGGACTAGTTCAAAAAGTAATTGTAAACCTCCAGTGACTTGCGTCATCGATCTTACGGACTCTTCTTAAATTTTAACATTCATTGGATAAACTATTCGAATTTAAATCACTGCCAGATTGGACTGAATTCGAGTTACTAATTTTAGTGACAATAATAATTAATTTTAATTATTACTGTTTAATTAATATTGTAACTTCTTTACAATTAATTACAGCTATTGTTGTCATGTTATTATGTTCCCATTTCCAAATGCCAATTATATGTCACTGCCGTTTTTTAATTATTACAATCTTTTATATGTAATTATCCTGTACTTATGGTTGCTTAATTATTAATACATTGCAGATGTGTACTATGGAACATTTTTTGTTTTAAATGACTTTTCATTTATTATTTCAAAATATTCGAAGTTACCTAATTTCAATGTAAGTAAATGATTTTATTACTCATTTAATTAAATTATATTAGGGTATTAATGTATCTGGAAAAGTGATTTGTTTGAACAGCAGTCAGATCTGCTTCTGTTCTGTAATTATTAGCTACATTAATGTAACGTAAATGATACACAGGGGATGATAGGGGAATTACTGTCACGGTTTAGCGAAGTACGTTTTGTTGAAAGTTGTTGTAAACCGAGGTACATAAACGGTGTAAGAAGTTCAGGGTTCTGCTATACATACATGCGAATCGAAAATGTAAGAAATCTACGAAAAGGAGTTTTGGAGGGTATTAGAATTAGCTGATTTTTTCATATAAGTACATATAATAATCATGTAGTGTTGTTGTTTCCATCAGTTTGCGAGTCTGTAATTTGGTAATCCATTATTATATATTAATTAGCCAGTTGAGTCATTGGACTTGAGTGGGGCGGTTGTACTCATGCTATTACGGAACTGGAATAGGAAAAAATAGGCTATGCTAAAAGAATACTGTGTTCAGAAAACGTGTGGTTTTAATGCTTTTTAATTGTTGTCAAATGTCAATGACAGGTAAAGGTGTAGGTTTTAAGACGCATTGTGTATAGTTTCCCTGTAATTTAATTACCTTGATACAAAATTTACAACAGCCACTATTGACAAAATATAATGAATAGTTAAATTATTCTTTAGTACGTGGTTCTGCGAATGAGGCTGTATTGTAGATCGTTTTACACACTGTTCTTTAATTATTAAAAAGGCTTTCTGAAAATATTTGCCCATCATTTATGAATTCAATTGTGTGTAGAATGTCTCATATAATTTTCATCCATCCTCTAGCTCTAGCCGGCACAATTGAGTGAACCATAAGATTTTAAAATGTAACTGTAGCAAATTGAAAGTGAAATTTCACATTGGTAGAGGCTCCTAAACACCCGAAATCTACGAAAATAAGGGATTTTCATACTTTTTTTACAAAAAGTAAATTAATTTAAATCAGAAATCCAAGTGAAAACTACGGATAAAAACATTCTTTACACAGTGAGAGTGGGACTGATCCAGGGGCGAGTCAACTTCCTTGTACATACAAATTTATTTAATTTCTAGGTTGAAGCACACGTCTGTGAATATCTTTAATATTTTTTATGTGCTCCCCACGTCTCTTGTAACATACGCGAAGTTTTCTTTTCCAAGCTGCATACACCTCGGAGCACTTTTCAGGGATGATCTTCAACCACTCCTCCCTTAGACGTTTCCAAGGCCTCGACATGGAGGATACTTTTGTTTTTCCAAGGGTCTGTTTTACAACAACTAATCCAAAATCGTCCATGCAGCTGGTGTCCGGTGACTATACTGGTATTTCCGTATTCGAAATTAAAGTTATACCAGTTTTTCGGATGGAGGTCTTCTGCATATGCCCGGGTAAATCTGGCCATGTGGGAGCTTGCAGGATCATGATGCACGAAGACCTTTGATGTGTCCTCCCCATAAATTCGTGGCACTTCCTTTTCAAGTAAGGGCCTCAAAACGTGGTCAACATAGGAAGTAGGAATTTAGCCGACATCCGACATTTGTCGGAAGATTTTAGCCGACATTGTCGGATCAATCAGGATTTAGGCCGACAATGTCGGCTGGATTTTAGCCGACACTAGAAAAAAATGGGATAGTAGCCGATCCGACAAAACTAGATTTTGGCCGACATCCGACATTGTCGGATCCTCCTAGATTTTAGCCGACATTGTCGGAAGATTTTAGCCGACTTTTGTCGGCTAACATGGATTTTAGCCGACAAGCCAAAATTTAGGATTTTACCCGACATCCGACAAATATCTAGATTCTAGCCGACATCCGACATTGTCGGCAGATTTTATACGACACCTTGTTTACCGTTCCTACAAGAAGGTAGAGGACAGTGAATTCTTTCAGCATTGGAAACTTTATTTCCAAAGTACACTTAGGAAAAGCAGTTTGGGACAAAATGATATGTGAATGTCAAGGGAGCGATGCCCTAAATAAACTGACCGCTGCCCCTTGTGAAACTGTGTCTCTGCGGGAGACGTTATTACCATGCAGCTGCATGCACGGAGGATTTATGGCATGCAGCTGCATCCTGCTTACAGAATTTCATTTCTATGGAGTAACTTCGGTCCTTGACCACATTAGAAAAAACTTAGTTCCAGCCTAAATGTTTGGTGAACAACTCTAACTTTTCCTGCTCCTCTGAAGTTAATTTTCACTGTATTTGTAGCACAGTATTGAGAAAATTCACAAAATATTTGCAAATGTAAAGACAAATAGTGTTGAAAAAACGGATTAAATAATTAAGTGTTTAGTAGTGAAAAATTCGATCGATTGTTGGGCTGACTAAATTCTGTGAAAAATAATGGTACGAATACAATAATAATTACTTTTTCATTCTATTTATTTTATACGCTTGGCATTCCTTTATAATTTACCAATTTCACGAGATACGCCATATGGAATGACGGAGCTTGATGCCTTTCATTTTTAATAAATGGTATTTGATTCAACATTAAATGGGGAATCAATGTGTTGTTGCTCTGTACATGTGTCTTCATAATTTCTTCCAAAGCAGCGTCAAAAGATTAGAGAGACGAATATTCTTGAAATAAATCTGCTGATATCAAACTTTGGTTTATGTTCATGACCCCTTTGACCATACATGTACAAAGGACATACCAAGGTTACTTTTGACCCTCTTTTGAAAAACAATTTCATGTCAGGACCGTCATGTCAGTAATGTGAAATAAAGTAGACTAGACAGTAGTTTATAAATTTGTAGGCTTAAATGTTTTTTCAAAATATGACAAAATTCCTGTCAATAATACTTTTTAAAGCTTAGAGCAGCAATTAGCAAGTCTAGTGAAGTCAGCTGTATGTTTAAGCATCAAAAGTTAAGCCTGGTTCTAGTTTTTATTCTCCAGCTGGTTTCCTAGTCAAGTCTAGTCAATCCCCCTAGTCAGATACAGTAGTAATGTATACACTAGTACCACATGATTTTAAAATTGTGTTTGTTTTACAAAAATTAATAACTATTATACAACAGGTGAGCAGGATACGTATATTTTCAATAAATTCATATACGAGACACAAAAAAATTGATGGTCAAGACTAGGGCTTCTACTGGGGACAATTTTGTTGCCCCGCCGACAATTCTGTCCCATCTCGAAATCCTCGGGACTAAAACATTCGTCCCGATTCAGTCCCGAAATAACATTGGGACAAAAATGTTGTCTCGAAACTGTCCCGATTTCGGTCCCGTACCGAAAACCTCGGGACATCCCGTCCCGATTATAATCCAGTCTTCAAAGAAATGCTCAAAATTCCACTATTTCTGCGAGATAACCTCAAATAATAGCGAAAGTTTAATTTAAAAAGTATTCGCATATGGGACAAAATTTTTTTAACTGAACGATTCCCATACATTTTCATTTTTAAAGCAATTGTATACTGTAGATGTATTTTTTTCTGATCCGATCCATTGTTCCGTCCCGTCCCTAAATACATACCAATACGCATATGTCGATTCCATATACTAAAAAACTGGGAGAAAAAAATGTCAATTATTTCCTACCAAGCGAGGAAATCGCAATCCATTTTGTGAATTTTGAACCAGCTCGATGTATGCGTTTTTGAACAGCAAAGATCTGCACTTGGCGTTTAGAAGAATGCGGGAAGTTGTAGTAATCTGTGCTAACAACTATAAAACTGACCATGTTACATCCTGCCTTCTATATAGTGGTAACCTGCTCATAGTGGTCTAATGAGCAATCCCCTTCAGTTAAAAATACAGCTTGAAGTACCTGTATATAGTGGTCAACCAGTCAGAACGAAGGGATACAACTTGCGCAAGCCCGAACCAATGACACAGTTGCTTGAGTTTAGTTTAGTTAAAAGCTTTTGTAGGTTTAAGGCAACAGTTTTATTTTATATAAAAATTAGTGATGATTTTTAAAAAGTATTAAATTACTGATTTTCAATAACATATGCAATTAAAACTTGCACGGATTCGAGCTGGCATCCCTGTATTTGTATGTGTTTATATAGTGGCTTCTGACCACTATATGATTATACAGTGGTCCCTTCTCTAGTGGTCAAATTTTGTCGTCCCTAGGAAAACCATTATATACAGGTTTTACTGTATTTTGTTATGTGTAGTACAAATGTTTGTACAAGCAGCCTAAATGAATTGGGGTGTAACTTGGTCGCCCATGGGATAAGTACATACAAAAATTGGAACAAGAGCTTCCGAAGAGGACACCGTTCTACCGACGTTCTCCGCTTGGAAATTTGACCCACTTGGTATATGAAGAATTTGAGATGAACAGTCGTCTTCGCGACCGTATCGCGAGAGGGAAAAATAATCTGGAAGTTAATGAATATCATTCCAGTGTTTCTTGATTATATGCGTTTACATTTCTCCTCGTATGCGCTCATCATCAACAAAACCGTTTTTCGCGTATACAACTTGGCTGTGGTAGATGATACTACAAATATAATTGAGTATTATATCAAGAAAGTAAAACGAGACTTTTCCCATGAATTTCAAGTGCAGACGAATGGAATAGAAATTTCCAGACTCGAACGAGGTTATGAAATCTTGGTACTTGGTAAGTTCGACGTTGTAATGGCGGAAAACTTATACAAAACAATGACACTGCAAAATAGTGTATTATACACAAATTTTTGTTCAATGTTCAATTAATTTTAATTGGTTTAGGTTGGATCAAAATGGTGATGTCGCGCTTGAATAAGCGCTTTTCTACCAACCCTGCATCTCAGGGAAATGAAGATGATGATGAAGAAGATAATGATGGACCAGCTCACGAAGAAACATTTGGTATGGTATAATGCATGAACAAATAGTTTGGGTATTTGCCTATGATTTCTTGTTGTAATTACATTATTTATGTCTAATTTATATGACGAGTGTGTTATAAGGACATAATGTACAACAAACAATTATATTTATGTAGAAAACTACACAGATGATAGTGACAGGGTTCTTCCCGCCAAAAGCTTGTGCGTTGAGAGTGATGAAGATGAGGTTGAGGACGAGTGCGACACTTCTGGAGATTCCAGTTCCGCCGCAAGCACTGAAGACTCTTCAGACAACGCAAAACATAGTCAAACCTCTCGGAATTCAAAGCCTAGTGAAAGAAATATCTGAAGACCCTGAGTTTCAGAGCGACATTTGGTCAAAGAAGAAAAAATTTTGAAAGTGGATTGGGCGTTTGGACAATGTGTTAGATTCAATGAAACTAATTCCCTGGAATGCTACAATTAAGTATGAAAACAGAACGATCAATTTCATCAATAGCTGCGCCGTCGATACAACCATGCAAATACTGTACTATTTGTACAACTATACTCTCATGGGTCGACAATTCTTTCAAACGAAAAAAGACCTGCTCGCTGAAACTCTTATTGGCGTTTTTGACTACATTGATAATAATCACCTTGGAATGGCCAGATTAGTATGTATCCGTGAGATACTGCACTCAGAGGTAACAAATACAATTGATATATACAAGGAAGAAAGGGGAAAAGGCACCAAACAAGTGAAAGAATTTCCAAATTGACGACATGTGGCAATACTTACTGCGATTTCTTTGGAAAAATGTCTGAAACTATGAGCATGCTATCCCTTTTTCCCGCAAGCCCGAGTATGGTTTACGATTGGTTTCATAATAGATATCAGGAAAAATGTTCCCGATGTACAGAGCAATGTCAGATACAATTTTCATTTCAAGACCTAACCGTGACATTCTTTGTCTTTACATGCAATCCTTTTTATCACAAAGAGGTTATTGCAGTTGAAAAGGATCTACGCAAAAATTATACGATCAGTGGAATAACATTTCAGGTAGCCGCGTACTCAATGTACACGGGAAGACACTACTATGGTGTGATTTGTCACGAGAATAAGCGTTTTACTTACAATGACAAGAACGATCCTTTAAAACTTATCCCGGGCAAATAGCTGTTATCGACAGACGGAGTTTCGTCAGTATTTTGTTGCGGGAAGGAAATTTGTAATCAATAGAAGCTTGATTTGTTTAAAATCAATTGTTCCGAGCTTTTGTATTATATTCCATATAGTTATTACATTGCGTTGGTATTATATCGTACTAGCTTGTTAAACCGTTTCTACTAGAGATTAAATTCTTGCAATTACAACGTCAAACAATTATGTGTAGAAACTTAAGAGTCATGTTATAGTAATTATATCTGACAAAACAGACAATTGTAATTTCTCACAATTCTTAATTATGAGTTGGAATGAAACTACAACGAAATTATTAAAAATATAATGATTTGGATTTTTAAATTTTTTGCGTTTAAATGAAGTACATTTTTGTTGATTTGTAGCAAGTATTCTTTAATAAAATAAAATTTCAATTTCAGATTTTTGTTGAACCAAAATTAATAATTTAGTGAAGCGTCAAAATAGTTAAAATTTAAATACAAATTTAGTAGAAAGGTTATTGGTTCAGTTCTGCAAAGCAACGGGTCATTATTTTTTCTTACAATTAAAACAACGCTCTTCTCAGGGGTAACTTATTTTTAGAAGATAAATACAGGTCAGCAAAAACAAAGCAGCTCCGAGGCGAACTGGACAAGGAGGCTCCTTAATGCAAATAAAGTTAAAGATAAGAGCTAAGGTCAAAACCTCAATACAATTAGCATAAATATCGACTTCCAACTTTTACAAGTCCAGACTGTAAATACTTGTATAAAAACAACAGGCAATATAATATCATGTTCACCTAGCACATACATATTGTCGCGGAGGTGAACAGTCCGGGCAACAATATAATTTGTAATAAATTTTATTAAGGTCAATTTAGGGGAAATGTCCATGTAGTCATTGCATCCACAACAAACATCCTCCTTGCGGATTAGATCTGACGCTCCGGCTAAATTTGCTGGTCTGCTTGTGACTGCACGGACGGTTGAGTAGTTTGGAAATCCTTAGTGCTCTTCATCTTGGATGTTTGGGAGCTTGTTGTTTACCGATCGCTTGTAGCTTCCAGCTGTTGTCCTGGCATTGACTGTTCCGATGAGAGGGCTGTCGTCACTGGGATTGGAATTGACCCTTTCGACTCTTCCAAATTTCCAAAACTGTGGTGGCTGTTGGTCATCCTGAATTACCACTAGATCTCCCACCTCCACATTTTTCTCCTTGTTCTTCCACTTGGTGCGGCGCTGGAGTTGTTTCAGGTACTCCTTGTGCCATCGATCCCAGAAGTGCTGCTTCATCTGCTGTTGCTGTTGCCAGCGGTCCAAACGGTTTACCTTCAGGTGGGTTAGATCTGGGATTGGAATTGCCATGGAAGGCTGGCCCGTCAGGAAGTGCCCTGGGGTAAGGGCATTAAACTCATTATGATCCGAGGCCAGAGAACACAGGGCCCTTGAGTTGAAGCAGACCCCCACCTCCTTCAGGAGGGTGTCGTAGAGCTCATAAGTGGGGTAGTTTTTCCTATGGCTCTCTTCCGGTGGTATTTTGCCGACTTAACAGCGGCTTCCAATAATCCTCCTTGGTGAGGAGCGGCCGGCGGGATGAATGACCATTCGGTTCCCCCATTGGCAAGGGCTTTGATGACGTCGTTGTCAAAATGCTGATTCTTCATCAGTTTAAATAGCTCTTTTAGCTCACGTTGTCTTACTCGGCGAGACGAGAATCTTGTAAGGACTGCTAGGAAGGCAGAAGTTGTGAGGTCGCTGACGATCTCCAGCGTCACTACCTTTGTAAATAGGCAAACAAAGACTGCAATATAAGCCTTATTGGTTTTGGAAATTCTCCGCAAGGACTCCCGGATGAATACAGTGCCGGCATAGTCTACGCCAGTGTGCGTAAATGGTGGAGACATGCTTAATCTTCGCTCGGGTAGATCAGCCATCATCTGTTGCGGAGGGACTCATTTGTGAATCACACAGGATTTGCATCTATGAATGCATTTTCTCACATGTGTTATTCCTCTAATAACCCAATAACGGCGTTGTAACATTGAAAGCGTGAGGCTGGTTCCGCCGTGCTGCAACTGTAAATGTAGGAACTGAAACAATAGGTCTGTCACATGATGCTTTCTAAGGAGCAACCGGTGCCGAGTGTCAAAAGGAAGTCCGCCATCTTGATTCTCCCGCCCACCATGAGCAGGCCATTCTGGAGGAATGGAGAAAGCGAAAGGAGGCTTGATTTCTTGTTCAGGCGTTTCTGTTTTTGCAAAGCTTTTACTTCCTCCGGAAAAGCTGATTGTTGAAGGACAAACACTATCCGTTCTTCTGTATGTTGCAGAGTTGCAGTGTTGAGACATGACAGGACTTCTGTGTGCTGCTTACTCTGACGATTCAAATGGTATCTCCAGAGAAATATCCACCATGACACATGATGAATAAGACGGTTCCAATTAGAGTATTGTTGCAAAATTTCATGTAGATTTGGCTGGGTTGAACTAATTTGGTTTACCAATAGCACGGTCTGGTGGTCCGGTCTTTTTTCAGCGAGGAACTGTTTCAGGTGATGGGGCTTCAGACTGGGAAACGATTTCCCCTCCTTTTCGCAGTTTTGAGTTGGTTCCTTGGTTGTCTTGATGCACATTGGCTTCTCCACTAGAGACTGCAGGAACTCGGGTATATTGAACCATAACTTGTTTTTTTCAGAAAATCAGTAGTAGAAATGCCCCTGGAGGGCAAATCGGCAGGATTCAAGTCTCCGGGGACGTAGTACCAATCTTTCGCGGGAACATTCTCTTGGACGGTAATTACACGATTCCGTACAAAGGTCTTCCACCTTTGTGGCTGGTCCGCAGTTATCCAGGCAAGGGTAATAGTTGAGACGGTGAAAGCAAATACGTTGGTGCTTACTATTTGAAGAGCTGATTTAACAGTTGTGATGAGTTGCGCCAAGAGTACCGCTCCACACAACTCTAATTTTGGTAGGGATTGCTCCTTCGTTGGAGCTACTCGAGTCTTGGCCGCTTCTAGCTGGACAGTTGCATGGGTCGTCGTTAGTATGCGAAGGTAGACGGCCGCCGCAAAAGCCTTCTCAGATGCATATGAAAAACCAATAATTTGGAATTTTACCGGTTCCGAAGTACGTATCCAGCGTGGAATACGGAGTTGCTTCAGAGCTTCAATCTCCTCCTGGTATTGTTGCCAAGTATGAAGAAGATGATCTTGCACTTTTGAATCTCACGATGATTTGCATTTTCAGAGCTCCTGCACGAAACAATTTACTCGGACGGTTACAGGAGCTAGGAAGCCCAGGGGGTCGAAGACCTTGGCTATTTGTGACAAAATCTTCCTCTTCGTGGTTGGTACTGGTGTCGTGGCTTGCACTTCAAACCGAAATTCATCTTGGATGGGGCTCCAGATTAAACCAAGCGCTTTCATGAAGTCATCTTGTTCTAAGGACAGTGGCAGTGATGTTTCTCGTAGATTCTCCGGAATGTCAGCTAGTACTAGGATCCGATGATAACCATTTCCGTAGGTTGAAATTGCAAGCAGTTTGAAGTGATCCATCGCAGCTCTCTTACTAACACACTTGCTTCTTCTGTGGAATTAGCACCGGACATACAGTCGTCCATGTAGAAGTTACGGCAGAGGACTTCAGTTGCTTCAGGGTGATCCTTTCGATTATTCTTTGCTAATTGATGCAACGTCCTGACGGCTTGATACGGGTCTGACGCAGTTCCGAAGATGACCTTTCGAAGTCTGTAGCACTTGATAGTGTCATTTGGACCTTTTCTCCAGTAAATACGAAGATAGTTGCGTTGGTCCGGGAGTACTAAGATGTATAAATACATCTGCTGTATATCTATGGTGAGTGGCACCTTCCAATACCTCTAGCGGATGAGAATTTTGGTAAGGTCTTCCTGAATGACTGGTCCGATCATTAAATTGTCATTCAGGGATTAACCAGTAGACGATTTGTCACTGGCATCAAAAACGATAACGAAGTTTTTTGGTGGTGCTGCTCTCCTAAAGTACCGCATGGTGGGGAAGGTAGTAACATTGGTATACTGGTTGGAACAATTCCTCTTTTGGAACAATTTCCATGTGTCCATCCTTGAGGTCTTCCATGGCTGTGGTGTAGGAAGCTCTCAACTTCTCATTTCGGGAAAATTTCTTTTCGAGAGCATAAAATCTCTTCAGGGCCATAGAGCTGGAGTTTCCAAGTGATGGACATGACTCCTTAACGGGCAGTTCTACCTGGTAACTTCCGTAATCGAACCTGACTGTGGTTCTGTCGTAGTGTAGTTGGCAAAGGGTTTCCTCGGCTGTAAGCAGAATCTGTTCTGCAGGGCCATGTTCAACATCCCAAAATTGTTGTAGCTGAATGTACAGGCTGTCAGTTAGGTTACAGCGGGGTTTAGTTGGTTGAGCGGAAGTTCCACCTCCTACAAGCCAGCCAAAGCTGGACTCGTGTGCAACTGGCTCTCCCAACTTTCCGCGTATGATTCCGCTCCGGATAACTTCGTAGTGTAGGTCTGTGGACATTAAAAGCTCTACTTTCTTTGGGAGAAAGTACTCGGGATCGGCAAGTTCTGTTGTCGGCAGATGAATCCAATGGTATGGATCAATTTTCTCTTGTGGGTAGGCTCCACCGATACTCTTGGTCAGGAAAGTCTTTACATCAAATTTGATCTGTGGGTGGTAGAGTGAGGTGATTTCCAACGTGACAAATTTCCTGATGGTAGTCACTTTTTTTCTTTGGAGACCTTATATCACCTGCTTCTGGGGCAGCTTCTCCGGTACCAAACTCAGGGCTCTCACTAGCGATTCCTGGATGAAGGTAACATCCGAGCAATTATCGATGAGTGCTCTGCAATTAACTCCAACACCTTCGTGGTTCGCAATGGAGACGACTGCTGTAGGTGTCAAATTAGACTGGCTGGTAATTCCCGTTGCGGTATTAGTTGAAAGAGTGGAAGCTTTCTCGGGTTGGGTCTTTGGAAAGGATGTGTGAAGAAGGGAATGGTTTTTTTGGCTCCATAGTCGACACGTACGGGTTGATCTGCAGGCTTTCCATCCATGTCCAAACCATCCATGGATTTGATGGAGTAGTCTCTTTCTTTTGCTTCTAGTTTGTCACGATCTTCTTTGTATCGTCGTTCTTAATTAAACGTTGCTCACAATTATGAAGAAACATATCTACCTCTGTGATCTCGTAATATTGCTTGGTAATGTCGTCAACCGCAGTTGGGTCAGCAGCAGCCATGAACTCTTCGTAATTGTGCTCCATCTGTTCCTCCAGGTAGAGGGATTTACCTCTGATCTTTAAATACTGCTCTTCAGAGATCGTACTTGCAACAAGATTCTTGGTTACAAGTCCAGACTGTAAATACTTGTATAAAAACAACAGGCCATATAATATCATGTTCACCTAGCACATACATATTGTCGCGGAGGTGAACACCCTGAGTTCAAGTTCTTGCGAACCGTTCTGTATCCAGACGCCATCTCAAAATAATCATAAAGTGCAGGCAAATTTTAAAACCTGAAATGTGCTAAGCAATTTCATAATTACAGTGAATATAGAATTTGTTTGAAAAGTTACAATTAAACCACATCAGGATTCAAGCAACAACTTAATAATTTACTGCATTGCTGCTTTTGACAAACTAGTTTGTTCTGAATGGTTTTATAGAGTAAATCATGTTCATTTGGATTAAATAACAAAGAAAAACAGCAAATCCTTGAAGCTAAAAGATATAAATTAAAACAATAAACTAAAGTGAATTATAAGTAAACTGAAAATGAAAGGAGGTCACGGCGTGGCATGCATATTCTATTAGCTCTGGATACTGATAAATTAGGCTTACGTACGTACAGACGCATTGATTCAATCTACTCCTACTCTGTGCTAACAAGAACGTTTTAAGCCTGAAAAGCGCTTGACTGGAAATAACGCCCGAGGAACATGATAGATGTAGTAGTTGTACAATACTGTATGTACAACCAAGGATTGATGTAGAATACTCTATTTCCTGATTTCTAAATGATTCTTCATGACTTTTCAGCTCATTTTGATACCTAACCAGATCCCTCCTATAACTATCCCTACAAACGGGCCGAACCTATATTTCCCCGTTGCCTACATAAATTTAGCTTCTTGTCCGTATTCAAACCTTTTGCCTATACACTTACCCTTGCCCATCCTAGAACCGTGTCTATATTTTCCCAGATTTTACTGCGGTCTGTAAAGTTTGTATATATCCTATCCTAGATCTAGGCAAGGAGCCCACCTTTGACAACAAATTTGAAAATCAATGTCAAAAAAAGATCCACGAATTAACAAATCCCTGTTTACAAAAATGTATCCCGTATTCTTGAGAATTTCAATAAGATCAAGTAGTATATTCAAGACTTTAGTACAATCGAATGGTTCCAAGGGGGTTAATCTGTAATTGGAAACAACTGACTATCTGTTTCGCTTTTTTACACGAATTTCAGTCGTACTATGGTGGTTAGAATTTAGAAACTACACACATACTTCCCGTAACACTACGTACGTGTGCTGATTATGATTTACTAAAAAGCTTTTGTCGACAGAACTTATCAGTGATGCATTTTTAGCTAATCAGTTGAAGCTCCTCCGTTGATCTTGCAGTTTCAAACTCCATCTTCAAATTCAAGGGAATCTTCTTCACGGGGTTCTGCTACAACCAGCAAGTTAAAGGTGTTGCTAATGTAGATTTCGTTGTAAAAATAGACACCAAAATACTAAACATATTCGCCATATTCAACAGCATCTGTTTCAAAATCAACAAATGGAAATGATACAATTCGTCCCTGTCCCAGACAATAATTTTGACGACGCTTAAATAACACTTCGGTAGGAATTCACGAGTTAAATTCCTCTTGTGGCTGGATTATGTAAGTTGTTAGCAATGAAGACTAACGTGGGGTTTCATAAGAATTTACAATGATATCACACATTCTTCCAACTAATTCTATGTGACCATGTTGTAAGGATGTAAAAATGTGTTTGAATAAAAATAACTTTATCCATTAACTACACAGTTACCACACGCGCTTGATTACAAAATAGACATTGTTCCAAATGGAATTGAACGGTACTGGGGTTATTCGAATGCGGGTGGAAACTTCCTACCTTTTTATGTTATTTGTAGTTCTCCAAAATGAAATTGTTTTAAAATTATTTTGCTGCTCAATTATTCTCCTACGCACTTGTGGAACCTCGCAACATTTTTACGAAGAAACATTTCAATCTCTACTAGATAATTGTCAAACTTAAATGCACTGAATTCGTCCAAAGGCACGCCCAAATGTCTCACGGCATCTGCTAAATGTATGATACTGTGAACATTAAAGGAAATATTTTAAACCCCATACAATTGACCAAAACAATCAACAAAATATTTAAGAAGTGATTTGGTAGATTCATTCAATTGAGATTAAAAAGCATAGGTTTGCACAGGATTGTTATTGACATATGAAGGACCATAAAGTGGTTGTAATATTCCGCCGGAAGTATACTCTCCAAGACAAAAGGTCCGGTATAGAGGAAGAATTTGTGGAATTCGCTGGCTTTCCAGTTACTCAGTTCATCAATTTCCATAGGTTTTCGATTAAAACTAGAACTGGCGAAATCCCAAAGATGCTTTAACCGGTTGTAAATGTCTTCACAGCTTTGGCTGGGTGTCAAGTTAAAGTTTACTTTGACTACATATGTATATAATTGTATTTGATGTTATTGTGTACTTTTTATGGTATCAAGAGACTTCACATAACTTACTTTTAGATTACTCTCTGACCACCAGTAAGTAGTCGTACTTTGTAAAGACGGTCAAATTTAATAAAGGGTACTTTGTAAATTCGTTCGAGGGAAGTTGTTCAGTTCACTCGAATCCTCAACGTGCCTATTCATACCTAATTCCTGATTCTACCATCCTGAATCCTTCTATATTTTTAATGGTGCAGCTTCAAGCCTGTCCAGTGGACCTACTGTCTTCGTTGTTGCTAACAAACTGGATATTCGATGGAGGAGCAATGCTCAACTGAAAGGGTTCCCAGATTTCATTCTCTGGATCAAAAAAGGACCAGATCAACGCCAACAGTGAAGGTAAGCACAGCTCATACAATCTCTCGTCAGTTGGATTGTTTGACATGGTCACAGGCTTGTCTCAAAGTTCCACAATACTCATTTATTCGCACTCGGTTTTAATTACAGCGGCTACATCAAGTGTAACTTGGACACATCTAAGATTACAACGCTTCAATTTAATTTAAAACCCAATTTTTCCCTTCCTTTATTATGAGGGCAGTACCAGTAACATTTAAGTGCCTAAATTTTTTTTTCTCAATTAAAATTAATTTAAATAAAGAGTAAACGTTTCTCCCAAGTCAATTAGCGTTGAGAAAATTTAAAACTATAAGGCTTACGGCAGTACGCTTGAACTAAAATTATGACTGATATAATTTTCACAATTTACAGTTGCTAAGTTTATCACTGAACTATTTAAAAAACCACTGGGTCCACTAGTCTGAATTCTCTTCCAAAGTTCGCCACTTCTTGCTTTGATTAATCGTATTTTGTGGGAAAAACTGTTCACCCGCACACATTCCAACCTGTCTTCACTTCTCACAGCATAATGGCTGGCTGGAAACCGTTACATGCAACTGCATAAAGGAGACCTATGTGTGCACAGTAACGCAAAGTTCACGAGTTTAAAACGGACAAAAATATCGGTTTTTAGTAGTAGTAGGTTAGTAGTATGTAGTTAAACAGTATGTTTTAGACGGATTTCACACTTTTCGGACCAAAAGACTACCAGTTAAAAAAGTCCTGCGCTTATTGGATTGGATATCAGTTTTGAAATGTTATGTATTATTAGAGATTCTGCTGTGGAAGATTGTTATGTTGCACCGAAGATTGCACCTCGTTTATTGTCGATTGTTATCCCGTCCCGAAATAACACGGGGACAATATTTGTCTCGAAATTGTCTCGTCCCTAACAGAAAATACCACAACCTCCAGTCTTTCTAAAGAGTACCGTTCATTGTGACAAGACTTGACTGCGTGAATTTTGAATTTATTATTATTATATGATACTCTTCTACGGAGAGATATTCAGTTATTTAAACGGAATATTCCCAATTAGCAAATGTCTTTTTCTGTCCCGCCGTACTCTTCCGTCCCGTCCCAAAACATTATATGCACACACTATACATATTATTATATTTATGAGTACAGTTTGTACATATATCTAGCAATAAAAATCCAAATGAGACAGCTGGTAATTGTCCTATACAGCGTTTGGCTTCAAAGATAAATTTCAATTGGAAGTTGTTAGAATTTTTAAAAAACATCTATGATATTTGGAATTGAACTGTAACCAGCTTTTTATTTCATATTAGCTAACTTGCCATTGTAATTTTTTCTCAATGTTTTACTAATTGTTCAAGTTTCATTGCTGTAAACTGTACAATATTATTAGGAAAATCAAAATCCAAACATTTGTGTTAATTATGTCGTGCGATAAAATTTTAAATTTAAATCGGAAAGTATTGATTTAAATTATAAAAATCCAAGTTAAATAAAATAAATCTGGTTATTTTGAATTTTAAAAAACCCTGGATATATTACATGACCTACACCATGCTAAGGAAGAATAATTTCCCCGCCAGTGCTTCGCTCGAAAATATTTCCCCCTACTTATGTAAACAGACCCGGTTACGTAACGTATGTAATACGTATGTAACGGTTACCCCGTAGCTCGCTGAGACAGCGCATAGGCAAATGGCTCACAGGCTCATACCTTGACATGCCATAAATCCCCGGAAAGTTGAATATCACATTTGTTTTGATGCTTGGAATATAAAAATTCTCCTTTAAAACGGCCTTTTAAAAGGGATATACGGGTGTATTTCACAGAGGATAAAAGAATGAAAAGCATCAATATCCTCAACAAGTTCTTTGATAGTTTACAAATCCCATATTTATCCCAACAGGGGATACGGGTTGAATTTTGGTTTGAAAACCAGTGACGGGAAAACATTACTGAAAATATATTCCATTCTTTGGCTTACGTGGTTAACTTTATAAAACAAGCTAAAATATATGCAATCGTTCTACATCTAACAGACAGTCATCTTTAGGCACTAACAAGAGAGTGAAAAGTAACTATCACAATTGAGAAAAATACAATTTTTTTAAAATTAAATTTTCGGGGAATGGAAATTTTCTTCAAAAGAAGTTATAATTTGTGGAATCAAAGGCTTCCATGCAACGTCTAATAAAAAGCCATCATTGACGTTCATCAGACTCTTGTCGGATTGTTGAATTATTAAACATTTAATTTTCCTTAATAAATGATTTGGTTGTTTTATAACTGATTTGGCGTTAACCCAGTCGATCGAATGATTTCTGTTGTTATAAACATGTCGAGCAACTGCTGATTTTTCACGGTTTTTCAATCGAACATGGTACATGTGTTCTTTCAGTAGTGTATGTAAAGGGCGATAAGTCTCACCGTAATATATTTTGGCACATGAATTGCATGTAATCTTATATATGAGACGGATTTCTTTTTCTTCTTTATCCTTAATTCGAATCATTAATTTTTCAATGAAATTTTCGTCTTCGTAATCCGGCAATTTTACTGGATAAATGACCTAGGAATGGAATGGGGGCCCACTTAGCGTCTTCTTCGGGTTGTTCGTTCCCATTTTCTATTTTAATTTCAAGTTCAGAGAGTCAGTGATTACTTGAGGCTGATCCTTTCTTGTGGATAAATTAGATTGATAGTATATCTGTAATTGTCTTATTAATGTGAAAGTTTGTTCCTCTGTTAAAGCTGTAAAGTGCATCTACAAGTACTGTTACAAGAGTCATGATAGTGCTGATTTGCTTGTAAAAGAAACTGAAACTACAGTCAATGTATATAAAATAAGTCAACACATACATGCTCGACATGGCAGCTCTCCATAATCAATGTGGAGGTTTTTATGGTTCTGGATGCTGGACAAATCTCACACAATTTATCGATTACGTGTTCATGAACCGAATGAGCAAACATTGTACTACAGCGATGGTGATGAAGCACAGACATTAGAAAATGTGAAAATATCTATTCTAAGTCCTTATTTTAAGTTGAACGCAAAACGTGTTACTGAAAGGCAATATCTTTATGCAGATGTACCTAATTACTACTGTTTCACAGATGGAACTGATTTAATAACAATGAAGAAGAGCAAAGTTTGGAAAAAGCGTTGTCACGGATATGATCCACATGTTATCGGCTGCATGTTTAATGTGAGCCCTTCAAATTTACAAAAATACGGTATAAAATTACTTGTTACAGCTTCAGATTGGTGTAAAATTAAAGTTCGGATCACTCAAGTCTCACCCCGGGGTACGACGTCTTATTTCGAAGGACCAGCTCCGCTACCAGTGCACGTTTAATATTTATTCAATAATCTCACCCACACTCAACTACCCTTTTATGAGTGGTAGCCTTTGCTACCCAGTGTAAGGAAAAATAAAAGGGGTTTTGTAGGTAAAATGTAGAGAAAATGAAAACTGATTCTTTATTACAGTCAAATACGTCGTTTTTCCCTCACACCAGAAAATCTAATCGTCTTCCTCGCATTCCGCAATCACTTTCCGTAGCATTTCACTAACATTACATTACAATTCGTACAACTACGAATCAATTCACATTATATTCATATTAAATTAGAATCAACAATATGCACTCTAATGCACTACAACACCGAATGTGTGAGTGACAGAGGTGAGCCGCTCCGCAGACAAGCTATACGCTCTCCTCTCCACGTCTCACCTCGTACGTATAAAGTTCATTGCTGCTTCTCTCGAACTCCTCTCCTCTGCACTCGATTTTCACTCCGTTCTCTCTCTCTCTCCTGGCTTAGCTCGCATCTCACCCTGTTGATAGGCCGCCATCTCACCCTGTAACGCTATGTCACCCTGTTGATAGGTCACCGTCTCACACTGCAGTCTCATCTGACCCTGCAGCCGCGGCGTTACATTACTTCTACTCCACAAAAAGGGAGCTACATCATTTAATGGTATAAGCACTGTATATGGATGTGTTTGTGATTCATTCCCAGATGCTGGTTGGAAATTGAACTTGGTGGAAAATGACGAGCAATGGTACCATGCTATGAACAAAGCAATAATATATCAACTACCTAAGCAGTTGCGGCAACATTCTGGAATTATTTGTGTTTTAGGCTCTCCTTCAAGCGCTATAGATGTTTTAAACCACTATAAAGAGCATTTCATTGGAGACGTTCGTTGTGATCACACTGAAAACGTTGATGAGCAACTATACTTGCATGAAACAGAAGGAATTTTTAAAATGAACAAACAATCCGGCGAAAAGGAATGCCAAAACTACAAGGCTACATGACATCGACAATGTATGAGTCTTATGGCACTGACGAATAAAAAATATCAATTACAAGAAATTATGATAAACTGAACGAGCAGCAGAAATACGTGATCGATTTTGCAATAAAGTCAATTGAATCAAATACTTACACAAATAATTTTATTCATCTAAATGGCCTTAGGGGTATTGGTATAACATATTTGTATGAAACATTAATGATTTACGTTCGTGGACACCTGTTAAATGGGCTGCAAGGAATACCAATTGCAGTTGCTACAACGGGAATTGCAGCTACACTTTTGAAAGGTGGTAGGACTTACCACTCTCAATTTTGCATACCTCCGAAAACAAACAAGGATACCACGTCCTCAATGCGAGTTAACTCTGTAGAGGCAGATAGAATTCTCAAATCTCAGCTAACAATGTGGGATGAATGAGCGATGGCAAGTAAGTACAATTTGGATGTGGCTTCTACAAGAAATTCTGAATAATTATAAACCATTAGGTGGAAAATTAATAATTCTTGGAGAGGATTTTCAACACATTTTTAATGTTGTCAAGCGTGGGAAGCGAATTTCAATAATTGAATCGAATATCAAAAGCAGTGTGAGCTGGAATGTTTCAAAACTTTTAAGTTGAATGTAAATATGCTAGCACGGTATGCAGTGAAAAAGCATAAAGTTTTAGACTTATTGTCAGGGGAAGAGATATGTTACTGCAGTACAGATACAGTTGTTAGTGCAAATGAAAGTGATGTATAGAATTATCCTGTAGTATTTAAACTCAAACAATCCGAATGGAATGCCTTCTCATTTTCTAAAACTTAAAATCGAAGCAATAATTATGTCACTCCGAAATTTAAATACTAAAAGAGGTCTTTGTAATGGTACACGTTTGATCAAGGAAAATCTTATATTCGCTAAGGTTTTAACACGAAGGGCGAAAGGGGAAACCATGTGGTGTGGCCCACTCTGGCCCGTCCAGGGTAATATATTTAGGGCCAGGGTAAAAAAAGTTGCCTAAGGCCCTCATATTGCAGATATCATGTGTAAAGGCCCACAAATCTATTTTGAGGGCAAAGGCCAGGGTAAAAATTATTTTATTAATCCACCCCTGGTAAGAATCAAGTATTGGCGCACTCTCGATGCTTCGACGACCATAGCGGTGTACAGCTAGCTATTGCATGGAACTATTTACTGATTTCCATATTTACATTTGACATTCTGAGTCAGCGATAACTAGCTGTGCAGTGCTCGTATAGCTTTAATTCCATTCTTCAAAAATGCATTTTTGAATTTCATCCAAACTCCTGATCTTACTTTACTTATTAATGTATCAAAGACTTGTATCATTTTCAGACCAATTAAAAGCCAACTTTAATGACATCAATTCTCTGACTATTCAACTCACAAACATTCATTTAAATCATGTATACCAATGAATTTCTCTTATGAAATTTCGCATTATTATGAAACACGATATTAAAATATAATAAGAAACAAATGGACATCATTTTGATGGTAGCTATGTGAGATGTTATGCTGATCAGACCGCAACAAAGGGTTTGCATAGTTATCAATTGATTTGTAAGAACCATTAAAGCAGGTAAATGGTGACACCTGTCGAAGACGCATGTATTAGCATGTGTTTATGCGCGACCATTTTGATTTCCTTAGGTAAAAAATATCTTCAAAACACGTTATTCTGAAGAAGATCGGCTCAGCCGTTTGATATTAGGAAACTTAAACAGATCACATATACACAAATGCTTGCGCATACTTTTCCGACAGATGGCGCAGTTCATAGGTTCTTTGTGTAGCCTATAGTTTCCAATATTGTAGTACAATATTAATTCATCGCTACTTAAATTGTGTTGAAAGTATCTGTTATAGAAACCTAACATCAGTTAATCTGTCCCGTACGTTCCTTTCGCTACAACTCCTCGTGACTTTGCGAGTTAGCGAAAGTCACTCATTATTTTAGATACTGAAGTCGTTATGTTAACTTACGAATTCATACGGGATTTTATGGTAGAGTAATAGAGGGGCCGGGTAAAATAGTTTAAATAAAAATTAAGTAGAAAAATGATTCATGTTATGAAAAGGGACTGAATGAGTACTAGTGTTTCTGTTCGGTATCGGGAATTCCCGAGGTTCCGGTTCGGTTTCGGTTCCGGTACGGTTTCGAGTCAATGTTTTAAAGAACCGTTACATTTCGGTCCGGTTTCGGGTCATCGGTTTATGAACCGTCAAATTTCGGTCCGGTTTCGGGTACAAAAATCAAAACCGAAAGTTTTCGGGAATGGTTTGTTAAAGCTGCCGTTTTGGATGAAAACGCGAAACTTGCATTTGGCCAGCATTTGTCAACTATCATTTGAAAAGGTGACACAATTTTGACTTCTATAAAAATGAATCATACATTTTCTGTCTGTTCGGAAAGGAACCGGAACCGGTTCGGGAACCGCTTTTATTTTCCGGATCGGTTCCGGGAAGCCAAAAATGTCCCGGACTCGAAAATATCGGTTCCGGTTTTGGGAACAGAATTGAGATTTTTTTCGGTTCGGGAAAACGAGTCGGGTCGAGTCCATGTTTTGGTACCGTTCAGAAACACTAATGAGTACGTCATGCTAAATCATCCGACTGATTTCGAAAAGCATAACGTCATTTGTGGCATATCATTTAGTGTAGTCTGCTGCCTTGTAGAATAATTGTAGAAGAACAAACGTAAAGTAACTTGAATATTATTATTGACTGAGAAGTACCTGAATGTTCAGACTTCAGACCCGATAGGTTTATACAGAAAAGATTTGTTTTTGTACGCAAACCTGAACCTGAATTTTCATTTAGCTAATGACTGAGCCTTTACCCAAACGTGAAGGGTAAAAAAAGTATGTACCTGATACGCACCATGTACCTGAACCTGTACCCAAATACCCAGGTAAAACTTGTTCCCATGAGGGCATTAGTCCATACAAATATTTTCGCTTGCAGGAATTCTTGCAAATGTTATCGTTATTAAGACAATAATTACCGTCTCAGGACTTAGCCTTTGATCAAAGGTTTTAAATAACTCCGTTTAGTTATTTTATCTTCAAGCCCGTTTATTTATTACGCGAATGACTGCGAGTAACTAATTTAAGTACGTTAAGAGTATTATATCAGTGTTATCAGTTATTATTATTGACCTCAATAAAGATTATTAATATTTTATATTATTTATTACGTGAATACAGCACTCCGTTTTTTGTAGGAATTGGTTTTTCAAAATTACAATGCACTGAAAATGACTTCACTGTCAACGTTGATTTCATATGCCGCTTAGAAGAGAAAGAAGTTAGAAGAAGAATAAAAGTTTTTGAGCGTGCAAAATAATCGTGAAAAATCATGGTTCAGTGGATGCACGACTTAACCATTTCAACAACATTTACTGGTGCTCGAAAAAAAGGTGTTGTTATATAAAAATGCGAACACGTATAACAACTTGTAATAAAGATGACAGATAATGTTGTGGACACATGTAACTATGCCCGTATAGATTAGTTATACAGAAGCAGATATAATTGGAATGTATGCTGGATATATCAGTGTGAATAAAAACTCCATTTCCTTATACACATTATCCTTAAGTACAACAATTATTGGAGTGTGGCTTCGCTCATCCTATTTCTTACAAGATGGGATTAAATATTTATTATCTATTGCTCCAAAGTAACAATTAAGGTTAAGCTTCTGCTTATGCGACTTGGGCAAATCATACAAGACGTTCAGTGTAGAATGCTTTTAACCTATAAGCATTATATACGGATTTTGCAAGTAGAATAACTTTTACGCATCACAATTTTTTTTACCTTCAAGTTCAAAATGATCCGTCCGAGCAAAAAGCGTAACCATCATTAATCAGTATAATGCGCAGCGAGCTTAACCTCGCACACATTGACTGAGGGTAACCTCAGTGTGTTATGTACTCACTCAAGTGATCGTCTCACATGTGACCGTGATTTTAAACTATATCCAACCGTTCAGATATCAAATTTCTCATGCGAAACTCTATCTACGCTAAATACATTTTATACTGGGTTCCACGAATTCTCAAATCTCAATTAAATCTGTGTCAAGTGCTAAAATTAAGCTTCTAATAAAAACACAACATTTTGAAGTAAATGTATCTTTATATTTGCTTTTTTTAATTATGTATCGAAATAAAATAGTTGGTAGTAACAAAATGCTGGTGAAGTGTTGGACAACCAGTTTTATACTTACAGTTAAAATTAGTTGCTGTATAATAAGTAGTTTCACAACATTTATTTAAATTGTTCTATGCAAAGCAACCATATTCCCAATGATCAGTTTGTCTATGAACATTGTCAATACTTTGCTGGTTTAGCAACTTACTAAATATATTGAACAATAATAATCAAAACAAAAATAGATTGTGCACGGAATAAATTGTATTTTTGCGTCTAGAAGATTATTTACTGATTACAAAAATGTAAGGAAATTTCAAGGAATATTTTTCATTTCACTTCGGAGCAGAATGATAATTTAAACAGCTTAACGGTTTTCAAGTTATTTATATATATAATAATTAAATCTAATAATGACAATATTAGTTTATTATTTTATTTTTGTAGTAACGCAATAATTTTCACTATTGTTATTTAAATACGCATGTTATCATGATGTTTGAGCATTTTCTGAAATTCGTCACCAGTCTTAGAGAGGGAGTGCTTGGTATCTTGTGGGATGAAATCTGGCCCATTGTGTTCCGGCAAAATCCTCCGAGATAAAGAATCGTAGGTTAGTTTCGGGTACTTGATATGATTTGGGTCGGGATCGAGGTTGTCGAAGGATTGAGGTAGAGTGGAGTATTTATTTACCTTCTTCCGGTGCCTCCGAGGATAACCCATGTTTAGTTTCTCCTTGTCAGTGTATTCCCCGTAGGTCATCCAATCTGTCACTTTAGGGTCCTTGGACATGCCAGGGCTATTGTAATTGGTGTCATAGCTGGGATGGGGTCGGCTATCTTGAGAGGTTGACGCAGTGTTTTTCATTCTCGGACGTTTTTTCGGTTGGTTTTGAAACCCGTCGAAGCTACCGAGGTTTTGAACCGCTTGGTTATCAAAGGACGGTATACTGGGCTCTGGTAGTTTTGCTTTAGGGGAGTTGTAGTCGAAAATCGAATTGGTTTGCTCACTTTTGCTATTGGGTTCCCGTTGGTGGTAACTTCCCCAAGGTTCCTTCCAGAACCCGTCGTTTTGTGGGTCAAATTGGGTCTCTCCAGCCCAGTACGTATTTTTGGAGGGTGAAGTGCTTTGACTGTCTGGGCTATTGGTTTTAGGCCGACGTTTTCGGTACCGTCTGGGTGGGTTTTGGGTAGTGTAGTCATTGTGAAACTCGCTTGTGTCAAAGAATGGTCTTGAGGCTGGAGGATGAAACGAAGGACCGGGTATATCTTTGAGCTCTTTGGGTGGATTGAAAAATCTGGCTGGGTGATTGTCATTTGCAATATCGTTATTCTTAGGGTATTTATTACTAGTTGAAATGTAGTTATCTTTTGGCTGGTTTTTACGATCGTAACTGTAATCGCTTTGGTCACGGAGCTTGTGGTCGTAATTACTGCTATATTCATCTCGGGGATTTTGATCAAAGTTATTGTATTTGTTTACATCACGGCTCTTTTGGTCATGACTGCTTTTATTAGTATGATATTTACTTTTTGAGGGCGGGTCATTTATAAAACCTTGCCCACCGGGGTACTCATTGAAACCAATAGGAGGGGCCCAAGGGTCCTTGTTAGAATCACCCATTATAGGAGGTGGTTGACCTAACGAAGATTTTGGAGGACCAAAGTTGTGCATTGGATGGCCAAAATTCATAGGTGGTTCGTTAGGAGGACTGTACGCTTGGCCCTTCGGATGATCAGAGTGCTGAGAACCTGAAGACTGGTAAGGTTGTATGAGATTTTCGGAACCATATGGCTGTGGGGCATTGTGAGATGAAAAAGTTTGAGGAACATTGTGGGATGAAAAAGGCTGAGGAGCATTGTGAGATGCAAAAGGTTGAGGAGCATTGTGAGATGCAAAAGGTTTAGGAGCATTGTGAGATGCAAACGGTTGAGGAGCATTGTGAGATGCAAAAGGTTGTTGGGCAATGTGAGACGAATATGTTTGTGACATAGTTGGAAATGCGTAAGATTGTAGGGAATTCGTGGGTCCATAGGCTTGTGGGGCTCTTAGGGGTTCAAATCCATGCGGCCCATGTGCAATGCCAAAATTAGGAGGATTATTTGGTGGTAATGGTACAAAAGGAATATTTGTTTGAGCAAATTGCGATGGCTTTGAGTGCGGTACAGGTACAGCTACTGGGTACAAATTTACAGGTGGTCCATAAATTGGTGGTGTCACCGTGGGGTTGGCGAGATTATTTGAAGGCACTGATGTTGGAATGGCGACTCCGTAAGCAGGCGTTTGATTTGCAGGAGCTGGTAAGGGGTTTTTTCCTGACTGATGGTTCGAATAGCTCGGTAATGGGCCAAACCCAGGTGGGAAGTTAGTTGGAGCAGATATTGAACCATACGGCAACCCCTGACCTCCTGGCCCATGCCCTGTTGACCCATGTCTCAAGGGATGTCTATTAGGGCTAACGGGTGGTGACTGTACATGGTTCGAATCTGCCTCTACTGAAATTGTAATTGAAGGGTATTTAAAATTATCCGGGGGTGGTAATGCATTCGGGGGCAAGTACGTTGGCTGAGGAATGGGTCTCTGATAAGGTTGTGATGGTGGGGCATGTGTTGTAGTTGGAACCATGATATGATGCCCATGCGCAGTTGGCCCTGGTCCAGGACCTTGATGTAATACCGGAACATACATAACATTATTTTGACTCCCCATCACATTCGAGGGTACCGGTACTATCGGAAACGTTTGAGTGCCATACATTTGAGGTTGGTTACTTAATGGAGGGGGGCCAAAGACCGGACCATAGGAAACAAAGGCTGGAGTGTAGGCTGGCAGTTGATGTGTAGCCATGTGTCGGAGTGGAGGGGGCCTCCTGCCTCTCCCATTCCTCCCGCGTCTCCTCCTCTTCACTCTCCTCCCTCTCGGTCTTCTGGGTCCCCGCCCTCCCCTTGCTCTCGGCCTATCAGAAATTACCCTATGATTGCCATAAACCGTCGTGTAAACCGGGACCCGGATCCTCTTCCTCATACTATGTCTCACTATGGTTCTCTCTTGGGGAGTTGTCACGGGATTGAAACCTTGCATATAAACAATGTCCGACTTCGGATGAATCTGATTGGCTAGCACAGGTGCGGAGATTTGACTCTCTGCGGGAACATTCAAATCCGCAACTTGTACAACCGTCTGGTCTTTCTTCCGGATCGCTAATTCTTGAGGCTTAGGAAGCTCTTCATGCAAATTCGGTACCTCCGTCGACACAGGGTATTCTTGACTGTAGTCACCCCCATGTTTACCAGTTTTCTCCTGGCTGTGTAAATAATTCTCCAAACTAAGGTTTATATCACTTTCTCTGGAAGTGAGTTCCGGAGAGAAGGTAGAGCTCTGAGTGAGGAGGTCCCTGGACGGGAAGTTGGACACTGTCGATGGCACTGGCAAACTATTCACATCACACTGAGCCAATGGCCATTTAAACTGGAGCACCATTAATAAAAGTAATAAATGCTTGAAGATAAAAAGATGTCTCAGGAGTAATTGCCACATTTTTGATAGTACAATTTTTAGAATATCACTTCTATTGATACATGCTCCGAAATTTAGAGAAAAACTATGTCCTAGACGCGGAATCAGTTTCCACTTTTACATTGTTGGTCAATATATAAAAACTTAGGAATATAAGTACAGAAATAAAGGACAAATTTGATGGCGGTGCTAAATTATGGGAGAACTGCGGAGGAGCTGTGGTCAAGTCGACGTAGAAGTCAAAAGTGAAACTACAATTGGAGTTGCAGTTTGTTTTAAATGTTCTTCCTTCAGAGCATTCTTCAATAAATCCGTGTTTACAGCGACCAGAATGTTTAGGAGGATGGAACGGTACAGTTTTAAATGTGTGGCAGTCAGAGTTCAACGTGTGGATGGTACGTAAATAGCATAGGTTGTATAGACTATTACACTAAATTTCATACTCATATACACTACTTTCTCTGCATAAGAACACCCCTGGGGAAATCACAAAATTGTAATAATTCTAAACTTTATACTCCCAGGTAGAAAAATCATTATTGTTGGAAACGGGAATACAATCCAAATATGTTTGCACCTATAGAGAAGTTGCTCAAACAACAGGGTCTCTTATAGCTAGAGTGCACTCTACATACACTATAAATTGCAACTCATCTTTGCTTTAGTTCTACGAATATACGTCCAGGTACTTACAATTAATCCTATTAGTTAATGGTTAATGCTCATCTGTAACCCTATTACTGTGTTTTATGTAGATAACCACACAGTGTACTCTTTCTACATTAAACCCCTGAAAAGAGCATTGTTTCCACTGAGGAAAATGTTTGATATTCATGTTCCTTACCATAATGTTTACTTTGCTGCTTATGGTTATTCTATAAGAGGAAGCCATTAAAAGAGTCAAAAATAATAAAATTATAACTTTTAGCTATGCTGATATAAAGTGAGTGTACTGTATATTGTGTAGATGAGAAGGAAGAAAATAATTCTTTTTATCGAGCCAAGCAAATGCTGTACATAGGTAGTACTTGGAGAAAAAATCTGGCGTCGTCAGTCAAACATATGTAGGTATAGATAAATATTATTGTATTTACTGGGTGTCATATGCCACAAAATACATACATAGTTGATATATGGTTACTTTATCCTAGTCATGGAAGCAGAACAATAATATCAAATCCCAAACTTGTTCCCAGCCCAAAATGTGTGTTACTATCCGAGAGGTATGTCTGTATACTGTACATACATAGGAACTTTCTGGGCAAGCTTACTTTAATGCTACAGCATATATGCATGTATCTGTGTATCTCCTTTTAGGCATATTAGTGTTTACTTTACCCTGTAATTTTCCTTGTGTGACCTACCGTGGCCATTCTTTGTTTCCATCTTTGGGATGCTATCAGTTTTGATGATAGCTCCAGTTGTTTTGATTTCTTATACTGATTCTTGTCACTTTACCATAGTTTTATTTATTGTTACACATGACTTTTAAGTGTAGGTTATTTTATAGAGCAATGCGGAACTGCAATGGAAATAATCGTTCAACGCTCAACATTTAACATGTTACCAGTACGTAAGTACGTATGTAGACTTTTAATTTAATGCTGAAATTGCTTGTGGCATTATCAATGAGTTTATGTAAGCTAAAATGACTATAAATTATGAAAATCATATACTTGATGGGTTGTTTCATTGTAAATAAGTAAGTTCTAAGTTTTCGTGATAACAATTTAAATATGTACAGATAATTTTAATCAATTTTGTTTTAATATATAATTGTAATAATTATTTGCATTAATTGCTTTTAATATCCCTCCCTAACAATTATGCTGAGTTGAAAATTTTGCATGGTTTTTGAAATTTCTAAGGACTTTCAAAAGAGTTTTTGATAGATCTCTCCAGTGAGAATTGTGACCATGATGGATAGAATATAGATGACGGATGGAGGAAATTCATAGTCAAGAGTACCGAGGAAGAGGAATTCTGATATTGTGAATGTGTACTGGTTGATATGGGCGTTGTAAATGTGTTTGAAAACAAAACATTTGTAACAAAATTTCATTAAAATTCCTTCCCATCTTAAATTATTAGCTCTAGTAAAAATCTGTAATTTTCTGCCAACAAAATAAATCAGGACCAAGGATCGTGGTTCTTTTAAAGTTGTGAAACCAATAAAATTTAAAATAAAATTAACTGGTTTATAAAAACGTTTTCCTCCTATTGCCTCAAATTTTTCACTGCTGCTAAACCAATTTTGAACTTTAAATCAATAAATGTGAACATTACGACAATTCTGAACACACTGATCTATCAAATAGATCTTTGGATAGCTCATAAATGTTTTTTACAAATGAGTTAAACACTATTTCTGAAAACCAGAATTTGGACGGGTTTATCAAATCATCAAATAATTCCCATATTTATATATAAAGCGTGAACCACCTTATATAAGAAGGTTACTGTGTGTTAAAGTAAACACCCGTTCAGCAACAATATTTTACCAACTTCACTTGAATTACTAAAACAATACTCTGTATGGAAATGAGGGAGTCAAAGGAAGTTGTAATAATTGTAAATATTTTGTAGACTATTGGTATTTGTTGCGAGGACAACAAAATAATTAAATCAATGGCCTATAAGAGTTGAAAAAAGGACAGTGAGAAACTAGGTATGATATGGAGCAAAAGTAAGCCAAAACGAATGATCATAGGATCTTTTGCTACTTTATTTTTGACTCTCATCCCATCAAAGGGTCGCTCTTCCATAAGTTTAACTTGTAGTTTTAAATTGCGTTGAGTGGTTGTACAAAACTAATCGCTCAATGCTCAGGGCTTTTATTATGCCATTTGTTCACCAGTGTACGTACTAAATGTTCATAAAAGTAAACTCATCAAAGTAGATCATCCGTCATCATAATCCTCATCTTCATCACCGAGTAGCTCCTGGCCAGTAGAGCACAGTGAAACAATATCAAAGGTTTGGTTTTCATGGATTTCAGGTAAAAGTGTATCAATTAATTAACTCATCTTAACTTACTTTATAAGTATGGTCCCACTAATTAATCAGGGCTAAAACATACGTTCAGTTTTATTTCTGACCATTGCAATCTCGTACCACAAACTCTCTCAAATATTACCAATTTAACACTACTAACTTACTTGACTCCCAGTGCGTTTTTTTGTAGTGAAGTCTTCTGTACATATGTATATGTCATAAAAAGTTAAATCTATGGCTCAAGTTTCCAAAGCTATTATGAGTACAATGAAGTTCTGTTTTCGCCATAGTCATCCTATTATTTTCCAAGGTTAAACAGATTACTGGGAGATATTATATATCTCATCAAATTTGGGCTTGCTCCACATTTTGGGTTATCGTCACTCAAGTAAGGATGCTATAAAAGTATTGGTCGTGTGATAAGAAAACTATTCTCGATTCGATTTGTTGAATGTAACATAATCATTATTAAGTAGCACGCTAATTTATGAGTTAAAATTCGGCAATAATTATTATGCTATACTGTATTAATGAAATCAAAGGATTTTAGAGAATGAGAAGAGTATATAATATGATAAGGGGTGATTATGAATGAATAATATTACATCGTTTCGCATTGTTATAAGTAATAATATAAATATATAATATTTATAAATCAAGAGAATAAAGGAGGTAAAGAAAACTCTGTAAGACCTTACGGTAAAATCGGAGTATAAACCCCACATTATATTTTTTATATTTTATTTATAAATCAAATTTTGTTTGCTTTGTTAAGTAAGCATCTTTTCCAAGCCCAATAGTTTAAACGCTATCATTTAAACATTTTATTGAAGATTTGTATGATTTTTGTTGACATACTTTAATAAAGTGTATACAGAATCAATCTGCAATACCAGTTGGTGCAAATTTTTAAACAGTACGAGTGTCACTGTTATTTGAAAAGGAAATGAGATTTTATTTAAATTTGGAAGTATGTAGGTCTGTATAATCCAAAACTTTTTTGTAGTAGGCTTGTTTGGTACAAAGAAGTACATTTTCCTTTTCTTAAATCCTTTAAAAAGAATAAAATAGGTGCAAATTATGGAAAGTTCTTCTTTATTGCAATATTATTTAAAGAAAGTTTTTTATTCGTTTTTCTGTCCTAAAAATAACAAAAAAAAAAAAAAAACAGGACAATTTTTTTAACTTGTAAATAAAATTTGAAACTTTTGACGTATCTCAAGTAACCTGTAAAAATTTGCTAATCGTGTAACTAGTTTGTGGCAATATTCGGCGATTGGGAAGGCGATGCTCTGGCAGTGTCTGGCACATACATTTAGGGCGAAGATTTAAAACTATTCAAATTTTTATCACATCTTTGATAAACTAGGCAGAATAAAGCTAGTAGTGTCTTAATTTGTGATAATAATTCTTTCAGTTTAGGGTTTGATATGATCTTTAGTCTCTTAACTTAACAACATATGAAATTTAAAATAATTATGCAGACAAAAGTGGGCTCATTTCTGTTTCTAATTTCTTAGCTGCTACTTTGTTGAGTGTAGAGACAAAGATAAGTACATACAAGCATGCAGGGCGGGTCCTGATCGTTGAACTCTTTGAAATCCCGTTCCGCGTTTTATCTTTCAACCGTCCAACGAGCCTCGCAAACGTTTAAATGCCTAAGGTGAAAAAATTCATATTTTGACTTCTTGAGTCCTTCCCATCATTAGCGCTTTGTGTCTAAGGAAGTTATAGAGTGCATATCATGTATTTATTTTACTTTGTACATTTGAAACCATCGAAGGTTTTACGAAACTGTCGTTGGGTTATTTCTGAAGAGGTTTTGACAGATTGTTGTAATAATAACCGTGAAGGGAAACAATGTCTACTTTCCGATTCCTTTTTTTCAAACTGCACTCGTCCTCAAATGTTCGCATTCACACTTTAATTATGAATGGGGACAGAATATATATTTATATATAAGGAATAACTTTCTTACTTCTTACAGCAAGTACACTTCATATATGCAACATATGTACAACTCAAATGCTTTCACCTTGTTCAACAGTTTTTTTTAGTACTTGGATTAGTTCCTATTCTTTTGTAAACGTATTATATTTAAAAGGACTCAAATTGGAGTGTAGTCAATGTTATGATACGGATAATACAACACATGCCTAATTACACTTTACAAATATAATGGCCAGGAGTAAGTATGTATATGAACAAATTCCATTCAATCTGTATCACTGTGCCGCACCAATCTCCATACTTGACGTACCACCTTCTGTATGTATTCCCACTTACACGAGCTGTTACAAAAACATGGGGACTATTTATGCGCATGTTTTAATACAAATTTGACATGCCAATTAAGCAACGGAAGGAAATTAAAAACCTCGTCGTACAATGATGAACAATAGATATTCTTACGGATTTTACTCTGCCTCTTCTTTGACCCGCTGTCCTTAATGTTAAAAACGGTTTGTGGGTTGAGAATCTTGTATGAATAACTCCACCAACAAAGACATTCAAATTTTTAAAAGCAATAAGATATTGACATAATAACGTTCATCAAATTTGACCAGCATTGCTGATAAAAATTCCTTTTCCTTTTATACAATTTCCCGAATATTCAGGTTAGCTTCTAAGAACATCTGGAGGTTCCAATAGTTTTCTTAGTCGAGCCCAGAGATGTTCACCCGTCGACGGGTACCCTTCAAAGAAGCCTTCTTTCAGGGAAGGATGTGCTTGTTTCGAAAGAAATGAAGGGAAGGGAAGGAAGAGTGAAAAAAATTACGAAGGAACAAGTAAGGCTTCAGCGCATTAAGGAAAAAATTTAAGTTGACGGAAGGGTGCTTCCCAATCACCCTTCGCGCGCCGAATGTACCTTTCATGACAACTAACTCAAACGCTGTCAATACGCGCTTTTATTCACATGTAACGTACCAGGATCCTCTCTTCTAAGTTGAAAGAGTTGATAGTGAAAGTGGCCGTGATAGTAAGAATCAAATATTCGCGCGCTCTAGATGCATTGACGACCATAGCTCTGCGCAGCTAGCTTTGCATGTAGCTATTTCGTATCATCGCAACTTACATTTGCCTTGCTTAGCCAACAATAGTTGGCTGCGCAGTGCTAGTACATATAATACGATGGAAAGACGGTTTCTGGCGGGTACTGTAATTAATATTATGAAAATAAAATATTAAAGAAGGCGGAATTTTATGAAGGAAGAATATTACTGAAGGCTTAAGGAAGGATCTCAATAAAACAACTTCGAAGGAAGGGTGAAGGAAGGAATTTTGTTTCCAAGCCTTCAATCTGAAGAGGTATGAAGGAAGGAAATGAGTCTATTTTTTTGCATTCGAAGGATTGAAGGAAGGGAAAATCATTTGAACATCTCTGGTCGAGCCTACGTATTATGCAAGGCGAAGTTTGCAGCTGAAAGTCTTTTGTGTTTTTAATTATATTAATGCAATGCTAAGGTGACTGGTGGTTTCCAATGCGTAAAATAATGGCTCTTGAATTTCAATAAATATACAAGTTTTGTCACGAGTGCTGTTGGTGAGTGTGGATTTTCTCTTTAGAACCAAAAAGAAATGGTATCGCTTGGAAAGGTAAATGATTGTCATACTACAAATGGAAGCATATATTATTCCGTTGGTATCTTGGAAGGTTAACTTAGTACATTCAGGAATTATTATGGGACAACCACACAGATATGTACAATATTTTAGAGGAGTCAGCGTAGTAGAGCGTAGATGTAGATAGTAAACATGAAGAGGGGAAGTGTAGTACATCCAATCGAATATATAGAACATCGTGTTAAGTTCAGGAGGTAATGGGTAAAAAAGTCTTCAAACAAAGATGGGCACCTCGCCTGAAACTAGGCCTTGTAAATAGGCAACTAGGAAGGAAGGAAAGCAAAACGGATAGGTTTTTAGGAAAGGAACTAGGAAGGTTGTAGAATTTATGTCAAAACTAGGAAATAGAATAGGAAGGCTGAGAATATGTAAAATAATAGGCAAGTTCATAGAAAGGGTGAGGGAATTGGAAGGATCCTAGGAAGGACTACCGGGAAGACATATATTTGATGCCAACCAGCGGCAAGAGATGAAACTGGTTTGTATGATTACTGCTAGTTATTTGTATTGGACCGTACAACGTTGAATAAACGACATAGTCAAACACAAACTGTGAAGAAATTCCACCCATATGGACCCCACTAATAGTTAGAAGTCTAGATTCGGTGTTTCCGTTGATTTCATGTTGTGTTGTGAACAGGGTATATTTTTAGTACATTAATATTCTAAATGCTGCTAACGTAAAAATATATCTTACAGAAAATCAATCCAAACTTGGAACTTATCATGTGTTCGTCTAACAATATACATTTTAAATGATGACAATTATCATATTTACCCGTTTATGTTAATATATACATATTGTTCCTCAACGCTATGCGTAAAGAAATGTACAATTTTGACCCAACCAACTTTAAGGCTGAACAAAGGCAATTCAGGCTGAACTATTCATTTTAGGCCCTACTAGGCAATTTAATAATCTGACAAGGAAATAGGAAGGGCAATTATATGCCCATTTTTAGGAAAAAGGAAATCAGCAAAAGTCCGGTTTAGGTAGGGTATTAGGAAGGACAATCGAGATTACATTAAGAGGTAAGGTTTCAGGTGAGGAAAACCAGTTGCCCATCTTTGTCTTCAAATACATACAAGAATAAATTACAGTTTATACGTTTTTTGAAAGAGTGGGACACTGTGAGACAGAGTGGTTCTGTTCTAGTTTTAATTTCATCGGACCTCTTGTTATGACTGTATTTCTACTGTATGGATTGGACATTTTGTGTCTGGGGTGAAAACCAATATTTATATTGACTCTTTTTGACACAGTGAATAAAGTTTAATAATAATAATAATAATTTTAGTAACTTAATTACAGCACTGCTGATATAGCACTATATATAAGTATATTAATAACAGTGGTCTTTTTATACAGGGGCTGCAAATATTATTAACCATGGAGAACAGCGGGTCCAGCAGCATAAGCCAGTCCTGGATGAGCATGGACCTTGGCGACAGGTGCAGCAACGGGAGATGCAGCTACTTTCGCAACCGAGGAGGTTTTGACGACAGCATTGAATCCATTGACTGGGTCAGCGGGGTAGGTCACAGTACGGACAGCACCATCAGGTTCAACTAAGGAATATTGCCCTTGAACCACATCCCCAGAGCGGGTCTCCTGTTGAGTTTTGGAGTCTCCGGTCAAGCCGTCAGAGACGGAGTAGCCATAAGTAGTGTTTCTGAACGGTACCAAAACATGGACTCGACCCGAATCGTTTTCCCGAATCGAAAAAATCCCATTTCTGTTCCCAAAACCGGAACCGATATGTTCGAGTCCGGGAAATTTTTGCCTTCCCGGAACCGAACCCGAAACCAAAGACGGTTCCCGAACCGATCCGGAAACTAAAAACTGTTCCCGAACCGATCCCGAATTTAAAAACTATTACCGAACTGGTTTCGACGACGGTTCATAAAATAGAGCTAAGTTAAACTTAAATAAAACACAATAATACATTAAAGTAAGAAATCGTATTTTATTCAGCTTAGATTACACAACACCTGACATTTTCTCAGCAACTATTACCGAACTGGTTTCGACGACGGTTCATAAAATAGAGCTAAGTTAAACTTAAATAAAACAATAATACATTAAAGTAAGAAATCGTATTTTATTCAGCTTAGATTACACAACACCTGACATTTTCTCAGCAATTGAATTCATTTTTTGCTGTTCCAACTCGCTCGACGCTGTCCTTAACCAGGCTTTCAACAGCAATCTTTTTCTAATTGTTTCACCTTGTGTAGCCATTCACTTAGGCGTAGGTCGGACCCGAACGAAAATGCACGCTCAACGGGAATCCCGGTACCCGGAATGCACAAGAAGTCACGAGCCATCTTAGCTACATTAGGGTATTCCGATTCATGTTCCTAAATGTAAACCAAAAGACGTTACTACTATTTTTAGATGTCCCAACCTGTATGTTTACAGTGAGCCTATTTACATAAACTTATATAGCTAAATTATTCGAGGATATAGTAGTTTCATCCGCTACAGTTTCGTCTTCACAAACATTGTAGTGCTCGTTCCAATACGACAGCGCAGCCCTAAAAACAAATAATAATTGACCTAACAACCGTAAATTTTATTCTCTAGTGTGAGTTGTCAAGGCTTTTTCTGTTTATCTTACCGCTTATTTTGGCTAATAACGTGCTTGGATATTCCCACGATTCTATACCAGTGGAGTTTGTATCTGGGATCTCACACTGAAAATTTAGACAAATTCTTTAAAATGGAATCATCCGGGGAAATGAAGATATGCAAAACGTAGTAATAAAATGGCGTCTTAGGAAGTCCCATGATGTACACTAATCCGTCGGAGTCGGGATATTGTTTTTAAGCTTATCACAAGCAGCTTCTGCAGCATTTAGCATCTCAGCACTAACTTTTCCTTCTGGAAATAATGCCAAACGTTTAGACCAAATTGTTAATCGCACTAAACAATATTAGATTACCTTAAACGATTCAACATGCTCGTAAAGTGCAATATAAACGGCAGCAGTGAGAGCCATTGATGGATATTTCGATCTTGAAAGTTGCAACGTAACATTCTAAAACGGCTGAAATTTAAAAATATCGAAGTGTTAATGTGCGATAAATATTTCTGACTTTATGTTGGAAACTACTAACCTGCAAAAACGTTACCATGTCTGCTATTAAAAACTACTCTGATTTGCTTAGTAACAGCTTTCGGAGAAATTTGAAATCACGAAGAAGTAAATCAAATGCCTGTTTAAAAAATGTAATTCAATTTTTTATCATTTTTAAGAATTAAATCAGTTTAGTAGTTTTAATATCGTACTTTTCGATACTTAAACGCACGCTTCAGCATGAGATATATGGAGTTTTAGCTTGAGGTATTGGCAAGCGTCTCAAAACTTACCCCGGAGCAGTAGCGATTTCTTTATCTTCGATGTTCCCAGCCGAAGCTACATAAATATTTATATTTCATTAATGGCAGAGAATTCACGCAATATATTTGCTACCCATAACATGTGTTAAAGAAAGCGTACCCGGTTATAAATTGACATTTCCCCGGTTTCCATATTCTGATGTTCCCCTTCGCTAATTCTTTCTGGGTCAGATTTGCTGCATTTGTCGGATTCCAAGATATCTCATCCTCGCTGTCATCGAATTTAATTAGTATAGTCTGTTTTGCACATTGTTTTTAAAATATTTAGACTCGCCTGGCAAGAAAGATTAACAATGTGTGCAAGGCATCGCACACGTTGTTGCATTGCCGAAAATTGTAGACCCTGGTTGTTTTAAAAATGCAATCAAAGCAACGTTATCTCAACATTTACGCTTTTATGATTATAATTACATGAGATACAAACCTTTTCTCTTCTTAGTTTCGAATTCTTTCACGAATGCATCGCAATTTGACACATTGTCACACTTTATCGAAATGACTTTATCAATTATGCTGTTACTCGCAAGAACTTTGCAAAGTGAAGACGCTAGATTTTTTCCAGTGTGGTGTCCTGTAATCATGTCCAAATCTAGCATTATTTCTTCATACTTCCAATCGGTCGAAATGAAGCACGCAATTGTGCCATGTAAGGAAACAAAATTTTTGCTTGTCCAACAGTCCGTTATAATCGCTATTTTACCTGGTGAATTCTATTATTTTAAAAACAAAAGCAATAATAGTCGATATTCTCATTAGGCATATAAACTTAAAATTACGTTATTTAAGATACCACTGTCGTTCTTTCGTGCTCAAAGCGTTTTATACATGGTGATTTCATTTTGTCATTCTTGGGTATTGCTTCAGCTCTCCAATATTCGGAAAACTTGCTAAATGCACTCGATTTTTTGATACTAAACGGTTGATTAGAATTGATTACAAACTCAACGAGTAGGTTTTCAAATCGGTGTTGATCAAATCCCACAATAATTGCACTTGAATTTCGATTTACAATCCAGTAGTTTGTAATGTTGATGGATGCTTGATCGGAAGGACTTGGTGTTATTTTTGCTGGAACTGCTGGGAGAAAATACTTTGAAAGACTTAAATGAGAAACAGACAGTGACTGACACCACTGATCGGCAACATTTTTGAACTCGATCTCGCACTCATGAGTGCTAAGAGTCTCTACATGGCGCTCAGAACTCACTCAGGAACTCGAATCAAACAAGAGCTCGCACTCGTACTCATGAGTGCCAATGATGAAATCTTGCACTCAAACTCGCACTCAGGAACTCTTAGTAGAAAATTTAAAAAAAGTGTCATTTCAAGGAATCAGCCAAAGAACAGCACTAAAGCCGTCCACTGTACTGACGATAGCTAACATTTTTAACGGGAACGAAATCATCAACGCGCTAAATGCAGGCAAAATGTATTAAATTTGTAAGTACATACACTACATACGGGGGCAACATGCATTCCGTTATGGAATATATGAGTTCCAAATACTGCCCTCGCACTCTCGCTCAATGATTGTAATCTATTTTTATGGCACTCGACCTCACAAACTGAGTTCTGCTAGGAATGCCGCGGTCTCGCACTCGGGACTCAAATTTTGAGTTCTGAGTGCGAGGTGAGTGCGAGTTTTGCTCTCAAAACTCGTGAGTGCGCCGATCATTGACTGACACCGGTAACTTACATTCCGGTGCTGCACGTGCATTGTCCATAAAATTCGAATCGTAATAGAGTATCACTTTTAAGCGGAAGGTGGCAGGTAATGCTTAGGATTCAGGTTTATGGAAGTCAAAATTGTGTTGCATTTTCAAGTGATAATTGACAAATACTTGACTGCATGTTTCGGGTTTGCATCTAACCCGGCAGCTTTAATAAAATCTTCCCGAAAACTTTTGGTTTTAATTTTTGTACCTGGAACTGGACCGAAATTTGACGGTTCTTTAAACCGTCGACCCGAAACCGGACCGAAATCTAACGGTTCTTTGAACCTTTGACCCGAAACCGGAACCGAAACCTCGGGAATTCCCGATACCGAACAGAAACACTAGCCATAAGAGTACTGTGGGTTGGCATCGAAATCGTCAGACTACAGCGGCAGCTGAAATAAAATTAAGTGCATTGAATTTTACAGTATACGCTCTCGCTACAACTGATCCCTTTTAAAAAAAATTCTCAAAACGAGTGAAATATATTAAACAATAAAGCTTACATATTTCAACATTTTATATAGTGCTAATTTATCTCTTGTTAAGAACAAAAAATAATTCAAGTTATTAGTAACGTTGTCGCATTGTCGTTATAAGTTATAACTTAACTAGCAGTGGTATTACAAGCAGAGCGCACTGTCCAGGGTTATTATTCAGCATAATTTATAGTTATAATATATATTATATATTATACGTTTATAGACTAGGAGATACCAGCTTATTAGATCAATTTCTCCATGCTGCCAAAAATGGTTGAATTGAATGAAAAAAAATAAAGATGCAGTGCAGTCTCAATATAAAATACCTTATCAGATAATTACATCTTATATTCTCTATTATACTGTATTCACACAATGGCATTAATATTAAAAGCATTTGTCTCTAATGAAGTCAGATCTCCTTTGAAGATTGCGATTGTAGAGCCAGTAACAGGTTACCCGCTTTGTTTGCCCACACTATAGTAATTATTATAACTCACCTTTGACAACAAGAGCAGCAGCCAATCCGAGTGGATCAATAGCACCCGCGTTAACGGCAGCCAACAAGAAACCGAAAATCCAGGCCTGAAATCCAGGAGAAAAACGTAAAAATTACACTTACAATGTGTTTAGAAATCATGTTTATTACGTACCTCGGATATCATAATGATTTCGAAAAGGGAACTTTCGGGTCTAATAAAAAATAACGAAAAGATGGGGCTTAGAAAGGAGATGGGAGCAAAAGTCTAATCAACTCACAACAACACTTAAACCAGGGTCTAAGGTTTCCTAAAGTGTCCTATCGCTATGAAGGACGCCATACCACAATAATTTTTCTGACGGAAAAAAACTGTTTGGGCGTAATTTGATTTATGCAGGATTAATTGTCAGCCTACACAGAACTGTCTTTATGTTGTAACCGGGGAAAATGAGACACTTATAATTATGTGTATGAGTGGAAAATAACACTATATACTTACGTGTCTCTATTCCCAGGATTACCGTATGCCAATACATGGTGCAAGTATGAGGGAATGAGGGTTCCAAAATTACGAGAATTTTTATAAAATAAAATTTTAATTATTAAAGATTTCAGAGGAGCTCTTGAATGTAATGGTTTAGACTGAAATTGTACGGTATGACCAACGTGCTGGTGCAGAAGCTGGTTTTTAGATTTGAGAAAGTAATAACTTCAGAAATTCTCACTACCTTGCATCGTCGTATGGAAGTAGGCTACGTGAGCTATCTGAAGCTAAACGGGACAATGTGAGACTGTGTGTGACTGAAATGCTCGTATGACCAAATGTAAAGACATGTCAATAAGCCAGGAGGTGGTTTCTGGTAGTTATTTCTTGGGAGTGATTTATTTTTAACAGGAAAGGTCTATTTAACAATTTTATTTTATCATTAATTGGAATAAAGAAAGAACCGGTGAGGTAATTTAAAGGTTTAGGTTCTCGACCTGGAGTAATTTTAGAACAAGGTAATGCAAATGAGAGATAAGACGCTGGACAAATTTAAATGAAGTAAAGAAATTTAGAATAAAGTGGTATTTTTCACAAACAATATTTACGTGCATAAAATTCAGGGCACACATTTGTGCATGAAATGAAATCATGGGACGACTAACATCTACTACCGTACAGAAATTATAACTGACTTTTCACTCAAGAGCTTCCGCGTTTATATACACGGCTGAGGTATTCCAATCAGTGGTCGTCACGGGAACGGGCAAAACCCGGGTACTTGGGAACGGGAACGAGTACAGCAACGGGTACGGGAACGGGAACGAGTACAGCAACGGAACAAATATTTTGTTCCCAGCCAGTTTGGGTACGGGAACAGGAACACACTCAGGTGGACCCGACCACTGGGAACAGGAGCGGGAACAGGAACCGAGATTTTCGTTTTGTTCCCGTTCCTTTCGGGAACGGGTACAGTCTACGCATGATACCTGTCCCATACCTGTTGTTCCCGGGATCGAGTGGGTATACTTTTACCATCCTCTATAAACACACTCAGTATTCATCTTGGAAAACTCGATAGTGCATTATTTATGCAGACAATTCAATTTACATATTCCACTCCATTCTTTTTTCCTGCAATTTCTACACATATATTCTTGCCTTAAAGATAATAATGTCAGGGCTCCTGTTTCAGTACAACTAGGAGCACTGCACAACCAGCAATTGCTGGCTCCGCGAGGCAAATGTAAATAGGGGAGGCAGTAAATAGCTGTATACATACAATAGCACAATATTAGCACAACCCTAGTAAGAGTGTAGACTAACGTACGGTAAAATGATTTTTTAATTTAATTGTGCTTTAATTATTTTTTTAAATAATTATTATCCTCTCTATTAATTTGAAAGAGCGAACCGTGTTGGTGGTAGACGGCTGCCCGTGGCTATGTCGCCGCCCTTGCTACTGCATAATGCTTTAATTTTTGTTTAATTTAAAAAAAAAATTTTAATAATTTATTTAACCAGTTATTGCTGGCTCAGCCAATAAAAAAAGCGCGCGGAAATTTGAATCTCAAATTTGTATTACACCAAGACGAAGACCGCCCACTCTTTCAAATTAGTAGATAGGATTACGGTATTTTCTGAAGTGCAACATGTTATTATAATAAATACTAATATATTAGTTTATACTTTTGCTTCAAGTTTTACCCTTGAAAACTTGATTGCTCGAATTAATGTTTTTCTTCAAATAAGACTAACAAAGGGAAACTAATCCGTGCTGGCATATATTTTTCATATATATTGTATATCGTCGGCTAAATTCTAAAAAATACCATTTTCATTTGCGAATCCGTTTAAAAAGCATAGGTTCTGAAATGAAAATGGTACTTTTTAGCCAACGATATGTAGAATAATTATCTTGGCCAGCAATTGATCCTAAATATTAGTTACCACTTTGACACCCTCAACAACATTCAATTTTATTATTGGAAGAGCAACTTCAATGCTCCAATCATTGTTGCATCCTTTCTCAGTATGTCATTTAAAGTGTTGACATTCAGTCTAATCCGTACATAATCTCTGAAGAATTAAACAATCAGTTATTACGCTGCGGGGAAGCGTTTAGCTTCCATGCATATTATCTGTTTTTTATCTGCAAAACGAAGGGCTTGGTGGCTATTGAAATCCTGATAATAACTTTTATCACACTTAAGTACAATACGACTTGGACCCGGGAACGGGTACGGGTTCCCAACATTTTAAATTTCTGGGTACGGGAACAGGAACGGGTCCGGGTCAGGGTGCCCAGATTATTCAATTCTCAAATCAGGACTTTTAAGTGAGTTTTCAAAAAAATTAAAATCAGATGTCTGAGTGCAATTTAGCTATTTACATTTGGCTTGCGTATGCCTAAGAAAGCTTGTTCTGATTTCAAAATTTTGAATTAGATCAGAAAATAGAGTTGCCCCAATTCTTGCGGATCTTCATAAGAATCTAACAAAATATCTTAAAGAAAGTGGAACACACTTCGTTTGTTTATTTCTTGTATCTGATTTTAGAGAAACTCTTTAGATATTATTTCATTTATCAACGCTTCGAGTAAAAATGGAGCTAGAACATTTTGAACTAAAGCTGCAACTTTGGTTTTTCCTAAAATCAACGAAACCGCTATTTTATAATCTGGAAATATTAGTCTCACTAAACTAGAAAGACATTCCAAACTTCCGCAAGATTGGGGATCCTCATCCATGATACACCAGGGCAAATTCGGAAGCTGTAGTTTTGTCATCACTGTGTTTTAAATGCTTGAAACATTCAAATTTCAGATTCATGCACTTAGCACCTGTTTTATGATTTTCTGTCAAAACATTTTTAAAATCCGTGATACCACCTAACAACTTGTATCAAATCTATATGTTACACCAAAATAACCTCTCCTATGCTAGTACACTTTACAACTCCACACTGTAAAGAACTATTCTTAGGCATTCCAAACATACAATAAAGATTATTTTTACCGGTCTCAACAACCCAAAACAAAACATTCTAACTAAACTTTTAATATGAGCGCATGTACTTGTTGGATATCATAAACTGTTATTGGTAATTAGAAGTCAACCCTACAGAACTGTAATGTCGAACTTTACGAAATTCAACCGTTTAAAACTAAAATATAAGCACCGTTTTACATAAGGGTCCATGAGTATACAGTTTCAATTAGTATTACGATGAACTTTATGAAAAGTAATGGCAAATTTTAATCTTTTTACCCCAAAATGCTTCAAATAGATAATTTTGTCAGCTAATTTGAAATCAGGACTAAATTCAAGCTCATCAGGTCATCAGGTGACCCTAGGTCAAATCAGGACAGTCCTGACCAAATCAGGACTTCTGGGCACCCTGGTCCGGGTACGTATTTTTATTAAATTCATGGGAACGGGTACCTAAAATACTGTTCCCACCATTGCGGTTAGTACTCGGAACAGTTCAGTTCGATTCAAAATTTGCAGTTCAGTTCAGTTTGAGCAGTGAACTGAAACAAAAATTCGGTTTTGGTTCAGTTCAAGTAAAAACAGTTCAGTTGATGAACTGAACTGAATCGGTGAATCAAACAGTTCAGTCGCAGTGTTTGGTAAACAAGAACAATTGCGGATGTACACACATAGAGCTCCGAATTTAGTCATTCGAGTCAATCCCAGAAAAAACTTATTTCTTTTTCCTCTTAACCTGTTCCTAATCGCATTCACCATAGCAATCAGTGCACTGGAGAATGCACAAATTATGATGACGGTAAAGTACTCTGGAATGGCCCTGTTTCAGAATCTACGTTTAGTAATCCATTGCTTCCTTTTAGTATTGCAGCTTTACACTTTCAGTGTTTACAATTTACATTTTCCTTAGGATTCGTATCAATTTTAATTTTTTCAGCTCCGTAATCAAACCAGAATTTTAAGTAGCTGTTGAAGTTTTAAAGAAAGTAGTGCGAAATGCAACTTCTTTAGCCCCTAGCTTGGTCCAGCAACATAGCAATGTCCCATGGAATTATTAAAAGAAAAATTGTTAAATAATAAAGGAGCTAATAAACTGTTCATTATTCGTTAAATAACTATATATGAGAATGAAAGATAAGACTGTACGTTGGTGGCGACTGGCGACATTTCCAGCAAGGAGTCCGTTTGCAAACCGTTTGAACTGCAGTTTACATTACATGGTTCAGTTCGATTCAAATACTGAATCGAACTGTTCAGTTCAGTTCAACAGCTGAACTGAACTCTATTTATAATGAATCAAACTGAACTGAACTGAACCGAATCGGGGTATTTCGGTTTTGAACTGAACTGGTCCGAGTACTAATTGCGGTAATGGGTCCGCGTACGGGAACACTTAAGAGGAGTTCCCGGGAAACAGGAACGGCAACGGGAACAAACTTTTTGTACCCATGACGACCACTGATTCCAATAATTTACAAAACGTTTCGAATCTAAGTCTATTTTTCTAATAGTCTATAAACTTGTTCCTTAACTTCTTTCTTAATTTATTCAACTACGTCGTTTCCAAAGTATTTGTCTTTTAGGAATTCAAATACTTAATTTATGCAATTATGCATTCAATATAAATAGCATAATTTGTATGTTCATATTATTCAAATGGTGTAACAACACCTGGTTACAATGTAATTACTGGAGTCAATTTTTGTGAGTTTTAGGGATACTTGTACATAGATATTGCCCTGTACAGTCAGATTTACTACAGTACAACAGTAAGAAGCAATAATTTCGGATGAGAGACGCATTGTCAGGGTTGCAAAAAAAGCTGCAAGTGTAATAATGACTGCATAACATTCAAAAGCAATACGTTTTGAGTATGAACGAAGTACAGAAGGTACGAAACAATCGAAAGGTTGTCTGTTGTCTCTATTCATCCATACAATACTTACAACACACATTTTACTATGAAGACCATTTATTTTGGTAACATAATCCAAGAGCAAGTGAATTGGTTATAAATGACAATCCTTGTATGCGTCTCGCGATTTCAAAACCGTTGATATTTATATACTGCATATAATTACACATACATCCATCTTAATTGTAAGACAAATCAAAAAGCATATGACCGTACTTATCCCTACGCGATTTAGAACAATACAAGCTCTTCTTTTATCTACGAATTATTTAATAATAGAAACGTACAAGCATGACAGAATGTCAACAGCATGAGATAATACATTAAAGGCCATGCCAAACCTTTACTTTCCATTTCAATTGCGCTTTCCCAAAGGCAGGTCTGCATTCTCGAACTTAAGGAAGGAAAGTTCCATGTGCAATCAACATTTCGTTACATGTGCGTTTCTTTCCACTGTTGTAGCTACATCTCGTTTACCTTTGATTATTTATGCAAGTAATAGTGACACTGAGGGAGAAATTTTATAGAAGAATGTTTTAATGAAATTTTAAAGGGAATAGCACACTTCTACTTTCGCACTTTTCCAAAGCTTTCTTGCCGTTCCAAATACTTCTCAATTGTTTCAACTGTCATTTGTATTAAGACCTATTACTTACATCGTTTGATAATCAAATATTGCACTTGCAAAAACTGCGATTGTTATGAACGTTCATTCATAAATAAATTCTTTAAAATCCACTGGCTAATGTACAGGGTTTCACTTGCCACCCCTCTACCGTAAAGAAGTGACTCAAAAAATATTTGTGATTTCCCCAGTTTGGAGCAAATTATTTTCCAGTCACAGAGCCATGAAATGTCAAGCAAAATCGAGTGTTTTCAAAATATTGAGTTCTTTATTTTTTTGATTTTACATTGCGACGTTTTTCAGAAAATGCATTTGGGTGATTGCGTCGTATATCACTTATGATACTTACCAAACGTAACAGAGGTGTCCATTTGAAAACACCTTCGTTCATCCTTCAGAAGGAGAACCGTTTACAATTACCCGTTCCTTCATCGTTCCGTAAAATGAAGCCTTCTGAATGTTTATCCTTCCTTCGCCCTTCCTTCATTCAAAACCATGCTATAATCCTTCCTTCAGCCTTCAAAAATTATTTAAATTCCTTCATGCTTCGGGTATCATGCTGCCTTTGTGATATAAATGTTTCAGAATAACGTTAAGCCGACCCGCCAGAAAAATAGTTTTCAGTTGAGTAACGGTGTACGTACGTACATGAACTTAAGTTACGGAAGAATTTTGCCTAAAATTTAGTAGATGGAATTGCAAGTTCCAGCGGCGTTCGAAGGCGTAAAAACAACATGTTCCTTCACATTCCATTATTTCTGCAAAGAGCAGAAGCCTTCGTTCAGCCTTCGTTTCCTTTCCAGCCTTCCTTCCCTTCCCTTCATAATTATCAAAGATAACGCTTCATTCGTTCAAAGAAGCCTTCTCTGAAGGAAATCCTTCGAAGGATGGACACCTCTGAAACGTAACGTATAGACATGAGACGTTGCATACACTACGGTTTATACGTGGAAGAGTTCAGTTCCCCATAATCTGAAAATATTTCGAAGGTGATAGACATAAAATGGTTTCCACAAGTGCGTGTTTATCCTAAATTGTAAATTCAGCAATTAATTAATAACTCGTTAGAGTTAACACATATTTTTAAAGATTCCCAGCTTTGACGTCTAAGGGCTTATTGCCCTTACAGTTGTGTTGTCAGATCCGGAGAATGAAGGGGATAGACCGCGTGATAACCTACAAAAGATAACCTTTCTCTCTGGACAATTTTACAAAGAAGATTGTGGAAGAAAGTGCGTTCTGTTTTGGTTTAAACAGGACAAAATCAGGCTATTATATAAGCCAAGCTTTTAGTCTTCCCATTCTATGCCAGACCAGGAACAAGTTATCTTTTTCAGGTACACAACAATTTTAACAGTAAGCAACTAAATTCTTGTCTATAGAACTGGCGTTAAAAATTAACATGATACACAAGGTGAAGATGGGCTATGTATCTATGGTATAGCTCGGATGAGTGGGGGACGCGTGAGCCTGATGTTCCAAAATATTAAGAGATGCTATTCCCTTCTGCTTCTCCCAAGCTAGCAATCGTAAGCTTCTTCCACTATGCGTGTAATTAAATGCAGAGCAAGGGGAATTGTTTATTCTGGATGGGAAATGACTTTTTACTTTTATTTCCAAAATTATGAAAGTTTTCAAAAATGGAAGGAACTCAATAAAATAAAGTACAGCTCTGCTCAAAGTCCAAAACCTCTCTCTCGTTTTCTCTGGAGCTCGACCTCACGCAGGAGATCAGCCCAGAGCTTTTCCACCTTATCCACCTCCTCTCACTTTCCAGTACTTTACAAAGTACTCCTCCACATGACCTTTGAAATATCACATACATATACAACATTCCCCCAACACAGACACACTCACTCCAATACTCCTTCCCAATACATACACATGACCCCCCAACCTTAACCTACACAAGTGCTACAGGACATATCCTGCTACGAATGTATTAATATTTGTTTATGTAGCGTGAGCAATAATCGTTCGAAGATATTAACAGCAGAATTGAATAGCTAATATTGCAGTATTAATTAGTGAGTGAACGAATATGCCGAATCGGAGGTAAAGATGGGGAGAAGATATAGAGAGTTGGAAAGATGTGCAAAGGTTGGAGTCTGGAGGAAGATTCTCTGTCTGGGCATGAGAGTGTAAGATTCTCAGACCCTTTAAGGATAAGTTTGCAGGTGCAGGATGAAACAAAGTTATTCTTGTACAGCCAATGATGAGACAGGATCGGGACAGACAGGAAGTAGACCGGCGTACACGTGTTAATGTGTTTTGAATATGTACATACATTCGTACATGACGATATGAGTTTATGGGTATATTTTAAGCGTATCAGCTCAGCACAACGGAGATTTAATCCCAACATACTAGTAGACTTGGTATAAACTTTTAACACGGATATCTTAGCAATGAGTAGGGTATTTCGCTGGAAGCTTAATTGTATTTTCAACAATTATGGACCTTTGATTGCAACCTTAAAGCATTCTTTCCAAGGAGAATTTGAAGGATTTTGCCGAAGCAATTTGTTTTTTAAAAATTACAAAATGTATTGCAGGTACTCGGTGTAATTATAAAATTTGTGCAAACATTACTGTACATATATTTAGGCTTGTCATGAAACCGGACAGGTCCTAATCATATGTGGATGTTTTGAGGGAACCACTCTAGTGTTTCTGAACGGTACCAAAACATGGACTCGACCCGATTCGTTTTCCCGAACCGAAAAAAATCCCAATTCTGTTCCCAAAACCGGAACCGATATTTTCGAGTCCGGGACATTTTTGGCTTCCCGGAACCGATCCGGAAAATAAAAGCTGTTCCCGAATCGGTTTCGGTTCCTTTCCGAACCGACAGAAAATGTATATGATTCATTTTTATGGAAGACAAAATTGTGTCGCCTTTTCAAATGATAGTTGACCAAATGTAAGTTTCGCGTTTTCATTCAAAACGGTAGCTTTAACAAACCCTTCCCGAAAACTTTCGGTTTTCAAAATTTTTTGGCCTTCCTAAAATTCATAAAGACAACACACCATTCCGACCAATCAATGTCTATAGAGGATCAGTTAACTACAAACTAGCCAGAATATTAAACAGATTAATTTCTCTAACGAATCAATATCCACAAACAACGGTAAGGAATTCTTTCGAATTAATGGATATGATCAAAGATATCAAAATTCCTCCGGAATCCATTCTAGTATCTTTTGATGTAAAAAGCTTATATACAAATTTACCATTAACTGAAAGTATCCAAGCAGTAGAAGAAAGACTAAAAACATCTTCAGATTGGAAAATTCAAGAATTTGAGCTACTTACAATTGAAGACATTATATCTCTCTTGAGAATCTGTCCCAATAATACTTATTTCCAATATAACCATGAAATCTACTCACAAGACGATGGCTGTCCAATGGGATCACCTATTTCAGGAACAATTGCTGACATATTTTTACAAAAACTAGAAACTGATGAAGTGGTAAATAACTCCAAAATCTTATTCTGGAAACGGTATGTTGACGACGTAATTGCTATTGTTGATAAGTCCAACAAGAATGAAATTCTTAACTATTTAAACTCCATATCATCCTCAAATCCAATTTACAATTGAAGAAGAGCAGCATAACGAGATTCCTTTCTTAGATGTTCTTATAATGCGCAATGCAGATGGCAACATTGAAACCAAAGTCTACAGAAAGAATACACACACAGATAGATATCTAAATTTTAAATCTTTTCATCACACCTCCCAAAAAATTTCAGTCGTAGATGCTTTAGTTCACAGAGCTTTTAAAATATGCCACCCAAAATATTTGGAAGCTGAATTATTACACATCAGAAAAGTACTTACAAGAAATGCATACCCGATAAAATTCATAGAAAAAAAAATCAACCGAATGAGAAACAAGTTACATCCGAGGAGAACCATAGTCGCACAAGCAACCATGATCAAAAATCATACAACACCTTTATCTGCACCAGACACATCAATTTTTGCTCTCATCAATCATAGAAACAGAAAACAAGATTGAACCATGGATTCTAATTCCATACATAGGCAATATTTCTAATAGGATCGCAGGATACTTGCGAAGAGTTTTGAAATGGAAACCTACTTTCTTACCGGGTATAAAAATCCAAAACTTAATGAAAAGTTTAAAAGATGGAGAAAATTCTGAGAATGCTGGAGTATACATCATACCTTGTAATACTTGCAATTCAATATACGTTGGGGAAACCTATAGGCACCTAAACACAAGAGTACAAGAACATAAAGATAATGTCAGAAGAAAAGAATATAAAAAATCAGCTATTGCAAGACACATAATAAGAAACAGAAGTCATCATATTGCATGGGACGATGCAAAGATTGTTGTTCCCGAACATAATCATTTCCTACGACAAATAAAGGAAGGTTTAGTTATCCAACAATCAAAAAAGTCATTGATGAACGTCAACCAAGGTTTTATTTTAAGCAACGCATGGAAGCCAATAATCCCGAATTTAATAGATTGATCTTGTTTTTAATTTAAATTGTTGAAAAAATAATTATTTTTTGCAAAATATTCACAACTCAATAATTTTAAATTAGAATAATGTAAAATTTTTATAAATACTACATCAAACAAGGATAGCATAGTTAGTCATAATTAAGCCCTGAAGATGAACACTGTTTGAGTTAGAAAGCTTGGCAAATAAATTGATTCTAAGCAATATCCACGTATTCCAATTATTTCAACATGGTTGATATTATTTCGGTTTTGATTTTTGTACCCGAAACCGGACCGAAATTTGACGGTTCATAAACCGATGACCCGAAACCGGACCGAAATGTAACGGTTCTTTAAAACGTTGACCCGGAACCGTACCGGAACCGAAACCGAACCGGAACCTCGGGAATTCCCGATACCGAACAGAAACACTAAACCACTCTTCCAAATTGTAAGACCAGTCGTGATCAACAGCATATAATGGATACATAGAAGAGCATTGGCTGAAGTGCTGTTTTCCCAAACGGTTTAATTGGAAGATTGACCGGTCCCTTCACTGGACGTCGTCATGATGCCCATATACTACAACTTTCCGGAGTTGTTAAGGAATTTCGATCAAGATTTGTTAATGGAAATGGAAGTTGGTACAAATTATACGGTGATCCGGGATATGGTAATTCAAAGTTCATAATTGTAGGATATACACAGATTGGTGCTATAGAGCATCAGAAACAGTTTAACAAAGTCATGTTTAGCTTAAGCGTGAACGTAAAACATGGATTCGGTAAGATATTACAATTATTTGCATGTAACGATTACAAAAGGAATATAAAGTTGCTCCACCAGCACCTTAAAAGCAGTACGTTGTATGGGCAATATTAGGAAATTGTCATAATTGTTCGCGAGGGATCCAAGTCCAATGCATTTATTGTTCAGCTCCTAAACGCGGGGGTTACCTGAACAAAGCACAATACTGAAATACGTGTACTTTAGAGCATCTCGGGCGGTTAAAATTTACGGGTAAGCCCGCGAAAAGCCCGGCCCGCACGGGCTTCGAGCGGGTACGGGTAAAAATTATTACGTTTGACGGGTTACGGGCGGGTACGGTCTTTTCATCGCGGTTAAAAAAGCCCTTAAAAGCCCGTGAGAAATTCCATTAGTTGTGAATGAAGGAGCAGCGGTTGTGAATGTACTTGAATGACTTGAACGACAAGTTATATATATTTACAATCATAATTGAAATAAGTAATCATACATATAAACTTGAGTGCCAGAATAATTTTGGTGACTGAAATAGAACAGTTATAATTACTACTACTCCTACTTTCCTACTGTTGAAATATAACCGTAATTTAAGGTTCCTTAAGGAGAAATCTTGGAAATACGATTCTATAAATTTGTTTTTTAGTGGTTTTGGTACAAATGTTTCTTGTACGAATTTTTCCTTATTTTCCAAAAAAAGTTGTCCCCATGTCCCGACTTTCGAGACGGGACCGGGGACAACTTTTTTTAAAAATTTTGGGGACGGGACGGGGACACTGTTTTTGTCACCGTGTCCCGATTGCCGGGACGGGACTGGGGACAAAGGCTTTGAAACAATATCGGGACGGGACAAGAAGTTTGTCCCCAACAGAAGCTCTGATTCGGTATGATACTCTGCATTTCCTCAGCCGGAACAAAGACGTAGTATACTGCCTCAATACGGGGAATGGACTGATGGGTATTGGTCATGTCTGTCCAAACACGTGTGGACGTCATGTGGACGACATCCAGCATATGTATACAACACATATATCAACCACACAGAGCTTCACATTTGTAACTTCACAGTTCAAAAAATTTGTGTATGACATGATCAAGTGAGAACATAATATGCGCCCGAGCGGGCTTCAGATGATAATCTCCAGAAAGGGTACAATTTAAATTACATTGGAAAACATATCTCGGTGTTCCCACAAAAAACAACTGCTTTAAAAATTTGCTTCAATGTCCCATGGATCATTTTAGACTATAATAATTCATTGATTGTTAATTAAATTCAACAATTGGTATTTTAGAACAAAATCATCGCTCCGGGATTATGTCAGGGTCTCGCGTAAGGGGCGTCGTTAATCGTTGCTCTCTTTATTGTATTATCTTAGGGCTCATTTCAAAAATGTCCATTGCAAATCTAAAGAAAATGTTTTGATAATTTTGACAAGTTACGGCTAATAGTACTGACTGTTATGTGTAAAAACATTGCCTTGAAATTTGTGGAACGGTTTCGCGAGAAAACAAAGATTTTGTTCCTTTTTATATACTTTTTACGTACGAACGTGGACCCATTTTAACCAATTTCCCAATTTTAATCAGGTAGCAGAGGCGGTATATTTTCCCTACATATCTCTTCAGTTCGTCGTTGGATGTCTTAAGAATGACCACACACACTGTTGTATTACCCGGATGAACATCGGGATGAACATACCAGCTTCCACTTTAATGAAGGACTTCGGTCGTCTTCAATTAACACTAACTAAGATCATGATCTTGATCTTGGCGTATATCAATATGAGATAGGAACGGATGTCCAAAATATGTGAATATTAAATAAATATGAAATTCAATTAATTAGGTATGAGAATCAAAACGATAAGCCAACGAATAAATTAAACCATTGAAACTGATCTGTGAATAATGAGAATATTAAAACATAAGTGATTTATTTATGAAATCAAAAGAAACTGAAAAGGAATAAAAGAGAGATTAAAATTGAATGGAGTGATCCGAAGACCAGAACAAGACTAAAAGTATATTCTTACAAATCTTCTGGACTAGATACACTAGTCCTAATCATCGCTGACTTCTAAAAATAATACATACATAAGAAATATTTAACGGAAGTTACCAAGGCCGCTGACTGGATGCAGTCAGCAAATAATAAGAATTAATTATTTTAACTCGCAGGCTAAAGTGTACTTTAAATTGATCCTTAATTAATGTATGGAAGAACATACTTAATTCATCTTAACCTAACATCCCGGGCCATAAAAGGAAAATTTGGCCTCAAATTTTGACGAAGTATAAAACAAAAAGAAATACAATATATGAATAGTGTAAACAGTTAGGTTAAAAGTATCAAACTAAAATGAGTTAGTGAAAAAAATTTTTTTTAACCTTCAAATGTTAGTGGAATGCACAAAGGTGTGACTAACAAACTATATGTAAACTGAAGTGAGACAAAATTCAAAAAAAAATTATCTATTATAATCAAAAATACCAGAAGAGAAAAAAAATTTATTACTTATTGGGAAAGGTGATCTACCGCTTTGGAGAGGGTAGTAACTTGACAAGAGGGGTTTAAAGGAAGCATAACCTGCGTCCCAGTTGACGGGTCGCTGGTAAAGAATGCCGGGAGAGCATGATCTCGCCGTCCTGTGATACGGCGGGCCAAGAAAATCCGGCACCCGCCGTAGCAAAAGAGGCCTATGCCGATTAAAAATGTCATAAGAAAACCAAGGACTGAAAAAATACGGAAAATAAATGACCAAGGGCCAGAATGTACTTCAAACTCCAAAGGGGGAGGGGATGGAGGCAAAGTTGTGACAGGTAGTTGTACCTGCTTGAGAACTGTTGGTAACATTGTTGAGGGAATTTCAGAGCAAATTCCGTCATCAATGTTGTTAAAATAGGAAGGTGTCGTATCAAAGAGGGGTGGAGGAACGGTTGCCATGACATACTCATGACGAATAGTTAAATTAGAATTAGTAGAGGAAGGAGAATCGGGGAAGGAGTTGGATGGGGATGGAATATAATCTAGAACTTTAGTCACAACAGGAGCAGCGACAATAAGTCCAGTACCGGCAGCTAACATTTTTAGACCGGAATGTTTCTTAGCTACATTATTCTTAGAATTTTGAGCAAAATTAAAATTGTCATGCTTATCGTACAATTGGGTGTCCGGAAGTGTGTGGTTACTTGTGGAGTGCTGAAGGGGTTGTAGAGCAAGTCGAGAACTGGCGGAAGATGCATGTTTCAAGGGGGTAGTTTTCTTATTGGATCCCATCAGTTGGGCGAGATTGGGAAGGCTTCCCCAACCTCCGGGGATTGGAGCAGCCTCAAATCCGGTGGAGCAGAGGAAGAAGAACATACAGATGAGGAATGTTGAGTATGTAAACGTGAACCGATGAACTGTCCGGTTTCGTTGAGCAGTAGCTGGGGGTAGAGATGTGTGATTGGTAGTAGTGACGCTGTGATTTGCAGGATGGGGTCTGAATGAAGGTGAGTTTCGGGCGAAAGAAACTGTGGGGTTTGTAATGAACGGTGTTCCTTGGGTCTGGAGTCGCTGACGACTCTTGGGCTTGCGGGAGGAGTTCTGAGCGTCGACGACGTGTTGAGGCACGGGGGTACCGTCGGCGTAGATTGGGTAATCACGATACCTGGGAATTCGTTGGGAGGTTGATTGAGGAGCAAGTCGCACCTTTTGTTGGGGTCTGAATGCTCCGCGGTGTTTGTTAGGGTTAGTTGAAAACTGGCCAATGGATGTATATTGGGGGCATTGTGGAACGGGGTTAGCCCGACGGCTATTTCCTCGGACGTCTGGGGTGGAGACTTGACTGCTAGAATCGTATGCTTGGGCTTGCCGAATAGCTTCTATGACTGTTTCTTCTGCCGGCTCAGGAGGTCCATTGACATAAGGTCCTCCTTCAGGAATGTCGAGATGACAATCTGCGCGTCCACCTGGATTACTGGAACAGCACTCAGGTGAAGAGGGGGTGGATCCCTCATTTCCTATAGTAAATTCCGGGATTGTACTGCATAAGAATAGCTTGCTGAGCAGTATGTCGCTCGAAGTTGTTCCATTAATGGGGGAATTGTGCTGGGGAGGAGTATCCCCGCCGCCACATGACGAAAAGTCCGATGGTAAATGGGAACAAGAGGATCCGAGTGAGTCATCATCTGACCCTGCAGACTGGTGTACTGAAAGGGAAAAATCCGAACGGTTGCTTCGGCCACGGGGCAATATACCGGTGTCTGGGGAAGTCCCGGAAGTTGAACCGGAATGAGCTCTATCCATGGATTTTCGCCCAGTAGGATTGAGGTCCGAATTGCTAGAGTGGAGGAGAACTTTTGGACTCCCGGAATCGTCGGATAAGACGGGAGGAGTGGGTTTGTTGGTGGAAGAAAGCTGGACATGATCCGAAGGCATTAGGTAATTTGTAAAGAAGTGAAGCACAAAAACGGGTTTTTTTGAAAAATGGAACTGCACTGGGAAAGAACTGAAACAAATGTTAAATAAAAACACCGAAGGCACGATGAGTTGGGAGTGGAAATTTTTTTGTGTACTCGTGCTTGAATGCGAGCAGAACGACGAGGAGGGGGATGAGACACAGGGTGAACTTTTGAACGGGGTGTAACAACTTTGGAAGATGTAGTTGGAGTAGAAGTTTTGGTTGAATGACTGTCGGACGACTGAGAGAGGGAATCGGAGGGTGAAGGATGCATATAATCCTGCCAGGCTTGAAACTCATCCTGGTCATCTGTCGTATATATGTACTCAGTGTGGACAATACCATCACCCAAGTCTATGTTTACAATCTTAAGTTGAGAGAGGTGACATTTTATGACCGGACGGAGTTTGTGGGAAGGAAATGTTAGTACAAGATCAGCATTATTGAATTTGTCTATATAAGTTATAGTATAGGGACCTATCCAGCGACAAAGAAGTTTGTCAGATAAGCCTATTTTGCGTTGGGGGAGGAAGTATCTTACATGAGAACCGATTTTAAAGTCGAGGGCATTATACATGGAATCAAAACGTGCCTTAGCCTGAGCTTGAGCACTTTTGATGAGTTGCGAAATACGATGATGCAAAGCTTGCACCTTATGGGGAGATAATTGCTGGAAGGACATAAGATTATTGGGAATAGAATTAAGAAGAGAAGCTGGAGGAGCTCGGCCGAAAAATGCTTCGAAGGGAGAAATTTTTGTTACTGAATGTGCTGACGTATTATATGCAGCAATGACATAGGGAGTAAAAATATCCCAATCTTGCTGATTGTCAGATACGAATTTACTAAGCATAATTGCAATGGTTTGGTTGAGTCTTTCGACCGAACCATGTGAACGGGGATGATGTGGCATACTTACATTATGGGTAAATTGAAACGAGAAGGGAAGAAACTGCTGAGGATTTAAATTCCGCAGCTCCGTCGGAAATGAGCGTGGACATTCCAGGGAATGCAAGAATAAAAGATTCAAGCTGCATTGCTATATGGGAGGATTCTCGGCACGGTAAAAGTGCTGAGTGCACCCATTTGGTGAATAAATCAGTGAGGACAAAAATGTAAATGTTTCCGCGTATGGTTTCACGGAACGGGCCAAGCAAATCCATGGCATATGTACTGCCTGGAGTTTTGACTGTAATGGGTTTAAGGCTATCCATACGGAGTTTTGTCAAATGTTGACGACTTTGACAATCACCGCATTGAGTGCAATGACGAAAAGTATCAGCAGTCATCGCACGCCACCAATAATAGGGGCGGATACGGGCTAAAGTTCGTTTAAAATTTAAATGACCAGAGAGGGGATGATTGTGAGCATTGTGTAAAAGGGTTGGAATTAAAGGATTGGGAACAAGAAGCAGTTTGGGAGCTCGGGGGTTGAATTGGATAAAATAAATGCCATCGTTATTGTGTAATAATTTAGAGCGTTTTTTATTTAAAATACGGGAAATGGTTGGGTCAAGTTTTTGGGCATCAAGAAGATTGGTAGGATCAATCAAAGGAACGGAAGGGGATGATTCAAGTGCAACTAGCCCAGGGATGTGTAAATCGTCATCCGTATCTTTGGGGGTTGCAAGGGCGTAGGGGCATCGTGAGACGCCATCCACGTTGCGGTGGAGGGAGCCTTTTTTATATTTAATAACATAACGATACTCCTGTAAAATAATGCTCATACGAGTGAGACGGGCAGAGGGATCCCGTTGGCATTTTAAATAGCATAATGCATGATGATCAGAGACAATAGTAAAAGGGTGAAGATAGAGAAATTCACGAAACTTTTTGACAGCAAAAAAAACAGCTAAACATTCTTTTTCAGTTATGCTCCAATTCTTTTCTGCTGGAGTGAGGGAGCGTGATACGTAAAAAATGGGGTGTTCTCCATCATCAAATTCCTGATGGAGTATACCTGCTAACCCTGCATTGCTAGCATCCGTATATAAGATACAAGGCTTCGTCTCATCGTAATGACGAAGCACAGGGGCGGTACAAAGGGAAGTTTTTAATTCATCAAAAGCTGTTTGACAATCGGGGGACCAATGATAAAGGGAATGATTTTTTAATAATTGTTGTAAAGGAGCAGCTTTTTGAGCAAAACCGGAAATAAAACGTCTATAGTAGCCGATAGTACCTAAAAATTTGCGGAGGGAGTCAATGTTATGGGGCCGGTTTTATTGCATTATCGCAGCAACCTTTGCAGATTCTGTGGAGAGACCTTGCTGGGAAAGAAAATATCCAAAAAGGGCATGTTCTTGCATAGCAAAACCACATTTGGCTGGATTAAGTCGCAGATTAGCTAAAGAGAGGGCTGTGAGAACTAAATCGAGAGCAATTAAATGGGATGGAAAATCTTTGCTATATGGAATGATATCATCAATGTATGAAACAGCATGGGTAAACCGGAGATTACCCAATGTTTTCATAGCTAAGCGTTGAAAATATGCGGGAGCGTTTTTAAGTCCGAAACAAACACGGAGATACATATACAGACCGAATTCTGTAATGATCGCCGTATAATGTTGGTCGTCAGGGTGAATAGCGGCTTGATAATAACCACTAAATAAATCCAAAGGGGAAAAATAAGCAGCATTGCGTAATTGAAATAAAAGGTCATCAATACGGGGAAGGGGAAAAAGTTCATCCATAGTGACTTTATTCAACTTCTTGAAATCACATACTAAACGCCATTTTGTCTTCTGTTTGACAAGAAAGACGGGAGTTGAATAGTTGGAATTATCACAAGGGACAATAATACCAGCGTCAATTAATTTGTCAAGTTCAGCTTTGAGGTAATCACGTTCAGCCGTGCTAAGTCTATAAGGCTTAGCCTGAACGGGGGTGGAAGAATGTAAACGAATACGCATAGGGGGAAAAGTGCAGATTTTTAAATCATGTAAAGACCACGCAAATAAATAGGCAAACTTATTTAGTAAGAGAATTATTTGAGATTTCTGTATAGGGGTAAGTTGAGAATTTATTTGGATGTGTTGAAGTTGAGCTTGTGTAAGTGGAGGAACATTTGTAGGAATGTCGGGAGGGAGAGTTAATGGAGCAACGGCCTCATATGTATTTAACGTGCCTAATGTTGTACCTGCTGGTAAGGTCTGAACTTTATTAGACATGTTACATACAAGTACATGACGGGGCGGCATATTTACGAGAGCTGGAAGAAAAATATTATACTGTGTGGAGATGGATGAGTTAGCTACAAAACAAAGTGATGGGGATGCATAAATGGGTGTAGTTGGGACATAGAATTGACGTCGCAGAGGGAGTTGGAGAGTAAAGAGAGATTTTATGGGTACAGAACAACCACAATGTGAAGTACAAGGAGCTGTATATGCGTGTCGGCGTATATAGTGAGAGTGTGTGGAGTTGAAGAGGGAGTGATGATAAATGTCGACTGTAAGTTTATACTGTGAAAGAAAAGTGCAACCTAATATGAATGAGGGTGTGAGAAGATCCAAAACTTGAGCTTGTGCTGAATATGGGACATTGTCAATATGAAAATGTAGCATCACAGTAAAGCGTGTACATAAACGATTTTCGTCTGCAGTTAAAATATAACGTGGAGGGCAAGGAACAAGTACTGAATTAAGAGGAACACTTTGTTTATGAATTAAATTGTGAGAAGCTCCGGTGTCAATGAGAGAGTCTAGAATTACATCATTAAAGGAGCATAGAACGTAAGGGCAATGAGATGGGTCGGACACATTTATTGAGGAAATGTTATCAATGGATAAGCTTGTTGAGGAGGTTGTTGCGTCTGAACTTGGGGTTGTTGTTGTGGAGGGGTGAGCGAAATCTCGAGACGTTGGACGTTCGAGCGGGGATGATTGTTGTAACCGCCTCGGCGGTTGTTGGAAGGATTGTAATTCTGAGGCATTAATGGAGGGGGTCGATTGTTTTGATATCGATTCTGATTCTGATAATAATTTTGTTGCCGGGGGCCCTGACCTTGATTGTAAGAGCCCCTTGCAGCGTTTCCCGAACGGCATTCACGAGCCATGTGACCTTGACGGCCACAATTATAACACTGGATGGAACGATTTTGGGACTGATTTCCTGAATTATTATTATTGTTATTGGGACGGAAATTTCCACCCCCACGAGAGGGTTGAAAATTTCAGTTGGCTTGTTGAGCCTGGTTATTTGAATGGGAGGGAGCGCCACGGCCACGGCCGCGACCTCCTTTACCACGATTGTTGGCAAAGCTTACTTGAGCATTTGGGGCGTCACTAATGCCAAGTTTCGCAATTTTTTCTTCAAGTGCTTGAATTTTTGATTCAGCCGTATTAGCAGGGGCCGAAACGGCAGCGAACTCTTTTTGTTCACAGAAACGGGCTAATGCTGCCATGCTGGTGTAACTATAACCAGCGGCTTGTGCTTTCATTTGAGGGAGTAGTCCCTCAAGGCCCCAAGCAACCTTGTCTTCACTTGACATACTGGGGTTGTAGCGTGTGCAAATATAATCAATATCATATAGAAATTTTGCACAACTTTCGCCTTCTTTTTGGGAGCGAGTTTTTAACTGATTAAGGTAAACCGTGCGATCCTTCGCATAACGGTCCTTAAAAACTCGAAAAAATGAGGAAATATCGGTGATGGTGGGGGGTTGTTTGGCTATTTCGGCTTGATACCAAGTATAAGGATCACGCACTTATAAATTCGGCATATGACCTTGAAGAGTTTTCCAATCCCAAGAATATTGGGCGACAACTCTTTCAATGTCAAGTACAAAGTCATTAATGTCATGACAGGTGGGATCGAATTGACTTAACTTTTTAAATTGAACAATTGAATGAATGGGAGCTGTGTTAACAACTACGGTGGTTGTCGACGTGGTTGCCATGACCTTACGTAAATTTTTTCTTGCAAATCGGATTTTTAAATTAAAAGAAATGGGATTGAAATAACCGGTTTTGAATGGCTTAGATGGAAGTAATGGGAACGGAGGAGGGCCGGGAGTGATGTGGATATTATCTACAAAATCCCAAAAACCTAAAAGATCAGGCTCAGGAGTTTTGAGGAATGTTTTACCGTTCAAAATTTGACTATGAAAGTCGAGGGTGCTAAGTTGTACAAAGGGAAGTGGTCGCTGAAGTTTACTTAAAGGGGGAGGTATCGATGGTAAAATTATCTTTAATTTTTTGCAATTATTTCTGCTTCCATACGATGCAGATTCCATCCAGGATAGATGAGGACAAAGTTATAAAACTTAGCGGTTGAAAATGTTTTGGTTTAAGGTTAATGTCCAAATACACGCTGGATATAGCTTATAGAAACAAAGTGGTCTTGGTCAAGAAACTGATTGACCAATATTGACAAATCTAAGAATAGATAATTGTGACCACCTGTGGTTACTGTAAGGTCAAGTAGGTAGCCAGTTAGAACCAAATATCATGAATGTAAGTCATAAAGGTGTCATTCATATAAATCATCATGGACTTTCTCGGATAATGATTTTTTATGGGATTTGACATTCAAATAGTTTATTTTGGACAGGGATGAAACTCATGTTGACGTCACAAATTTGTAAAAATCACCAAAAATGTGAGCATCTAGATAACGTTTAATCATCATGAAAACCATATACTATTGGTACCCTTGATTCTTAAAGTTCTATACGACCATAAGTTACAATGCGTAAGCTAATATTCGAACGGTAGCAAAAGTAGTTGATGATTTTATATTATAAAAAACCAAACAGGAGTTTAGTTTGCGCAGTGATTGGCAATGAGTAACATTTGCAACTGAAAATATTTTGGTGCAAAATTTTAGTTGTTTCAACAAACGCAAAATTCCAAGAGAACTTTGTGTGGTCCATGCCATTTGCAGCTATTGCTCAAAGAGATTCAACACATTTCAGCTGTTAGTGACAATGATGATAATATAAACCCAGGAAGGTCAGAAAGGTTGATATTCCAGCTGTCATTAAAGAATTTCTGAAAATATTACTCACACTTCATTGGAAAACTTGCCTATATTTTTAAACGAGCACAATCGGCAGTTACCCAAAACTTTATTAAAAATGGAATAATGTACTCAATTAGCCAACGTCAAGTCCGGGAATATTTCCAATTGAGGAATTACTACAGATAAATGAATCCATATATGCAACTCTTCTTGTCATTGCAGTATTTGTTGGAAACTTTAAACGATCTGGCTGTCAAAATTGTGTCAAAGAGAACATACGGGAACTATCGAAGCCACGTTTGAGCTCTTAATGAAACCCCTTACTCTCAAATCACTCAAAAAGTTTGCATGTCTCGTTATCGAATGATTTATTACCCACGGCTCCTCCCGTAAAAAATTGACCCATCCATACGCGCGAAAATCGTATCGCAATGTTTTTCCATTGCGATAGAAATCTATTGATCTAGAAATCCTTTGCTCTCTATCTTTCTCTCCATAATATATAAAATATATGATAAGAGAGATGGTTAAAAGACGTCCGTTTACTTTTAGTGCCAAGATAAGAGTCCCATCTTCTTTATTCAAACTAACAGTTATCAGCTTACACACGTTGCGTCTGCGCACTAACATTACACTTTAATTATACATAAAATAGATAATACTTATTTGCTAATCCTTCAGTATCCTCCCATAGAAAAACAATCAATCGTCCCCGATTGATGTGTGAGGAGACTTTTTATAAATTCTTTAAAAAAGTCAAAATAACATGTAGTAGGGCACAAACAAAACAAAAACAAATCACATAAATTCGTATGTAAGTTCATCTAACAATGTATCATGATCATATACATAATTCAGCATACAATTCTTTCATATAATTCTTATAAATAAAAATATGAAAACAACAACAAAAATCATGTATATTGGCATTGTTGGTGCTTTATCTTCTCTTCGTCCTCCTTGCTGGCATTGCAACATGGGTGACTCGGCTTGCTTTCCATTGATGTCTATTTTCTGGAAAATCTTGAACAAAGCAATGCATAAAATCCTCGGTGTCCATCGCGATCAGTTACCTCATGATCAAATGCGATTATTAGACGAGGGGAATATATTGAGAACTGTGATTATCAAATATACTTCATATGCTTGATTCGTTTGGAGCAAAACCACTCATTAACAAGATTTATGTTTCTCCTAATTGTTAAATGTTTTTTAGAACTAAACGCAACCTTAAACTATACCACAGTTATACCCTATCATATATTACATCTTGGTCCTTAAAATAATCGAATACCCAGGATACTAACTATTCCTGGTGTTGCTTCATATGGTCCGTAATTTCCTCCAATGTTCATAGTGCGTCTTTCACAAATGGCCTTCTTGTAAATGATCCGAGACACCAACGGCGTTTTTGATATAAGTTGAGTTAGCTGAGGATGACGTAATGGTTGACCGGAAAAAGAAGAATAATTTGAGGAAAGAATAATATCTGAGAATGTCCTCGCCTTAACTCAACTCAACTAATTCTAGCCAAAAAACACGGTTACTATCCGAAGAACACTTCAGTACTCTGCAATAAGGCAATTTTCTTAAGATTGAGGAAAAGAACCAAGTCGACTTTTTGAAGACTCCAATGGGATCAACTCACAGAGTATAAGTTTTGTCGAGAGTAATGAGAAGAGAGACTCTGGAATCACCGTGGCAAACTGTAGGAACGAAGTGAAGGAAACGTTGAAGGAATGTACTTTTTTTTAGAAATGTGTCTAAGAGATGTGATCTTAATTTGGAATTACCATTAGGCAGCATGGCCTCTCCTCTCTAACATTAGTTTGTTATTACAAAACGTCGTGAATATTTCTCATTTAAAGTATTTCTAACGGCAAGGTAAAGAAATAGGTCAGTTAATTAGCGTGTCTTATGGATTTGAAGGTTAGTCTTTGTTGAGGTAAAGTTGAATTATTGTTAAAAGGATCACCCCGGATGCTCATTGACCCGGAATATATCCATAAGAAACAGTTTGAAGATAATAGCCATCTAAAAGAAACTCACCATAAAAAGGGTAAAAAATAATTAAACCAAATTTAGATTATTCCAATATATAATCGTTGTTTCTTCAGTGTATTTCTCCTTAGGCTAAGAGTTATTACGTGGTGTGCACTCAATAGATCATGCAAATGAATTTGGACGTTCCCTCAGGTGTAAAATACTTAAATAAATAAGAATATAATATATATAACATCAAAGTGTATTATTTCCAGGAACAATGGTATTGTACTGCATTCTTTTATAATTACTTCAATCCTATCTTTACTTCTGGGCAGAGTTGTATCTACTTTGTCCAAATGTATGAGTGATTAGGTTTACCAAAAGAAAATATGCAAAAAGTATCCAAAAATAATACGATACACAAACTCGTCGCTTTTGGTCATGAGGAACCTTTACCCGGAGATCCTTGGATCTGTAAAACACTGTTTGTGTCTGAGTTCTCTCTCAGTTCTGATATTTTCGTTTGTGATAATTTCTGGAAGGCGAGTTCTTCATATATTTCGTCTCTCTGTTGGCCTCTCTTCACGGCTTCCTAGTCAAACTGACTAAGTTCCTAGATGAAGCGAGCCTATTTGAAGACTCTCGTAGTGCGTCGGGTTCACCATCCTCCGTTCGATCAAACCGATCAGGGGAGTAATCAGTTTTCATCTCGAAACGGTCGCTAAAATAATCATCATGGGCGGATGTAAAAATGCGGGGCTTCCCTAGTGATTTATTCAGGGGCACATCCCCTCCCCCACTGGCATCTTGGAAACTCTTGGCTACAGAATTCTCCCTTGTTCCAAGAGTTGGTTTTGATCTGAAGTTTTCCAGGACTGGCAAAGCTTGGAAATATTCATGTAATGTTAACACGGCTTTGCCTGGTTTGACTTCTCGTAATCTAGAATTCATTCTCCCGACATGATCGTATTCTGAGGGTTGGAAATGATCATCGGGTAATAATTTGTGTGGTGAGGCAGGATTATGAAAATACTTCTCATCCCTGGTTATATCTAAGCTTGTCTCGGGCTGGGGAGCCTTACGTTGAGACTGAAGTGTCGCCCTCATTATTGGAAACTGAGAGAATATCTAAGTTTGGATTTCCTTCTAACTTAATTAATTTTTCTTCTTGACCCCGGGGTTGGTCGGTATTAGATTCAAACAATGGATTTAATATGTGCGGGGATGGTACGCTGAATTCCATTGATTGATTAAGCTCAGCTTCATCTTCGATGCTAATGAAAACCACCTTCTGGCTTTGATTTCAATCAGAGTTATTCCCGAGGGTGGGAATTTTAACTTCGTGCGGGGCTGACACTTTTGATGACACATCGAATATGTCAAAGTGGTCCTTTTCAGTGTTGTCTATTTCCGCGCTGATCCATTTCTTCAGACTTCGGGGTCGGTCCGAAGTTAAATGTAATGGCGGAAACGAAAACGAATTTGATGACTCCGATTTAACAGAAGAATGATTTTGAAATTCTTCCTGCAGTTTGATTCTTTTCCTACCGCGGTTTGTTTGATAGTATCCCTGAATGCCCCTCTTGTGGGAATTCGGAATTTAATTCTATCGCTGATTTTGTGGTGGTGTCCTTTTTCAAATACTTGGGTTCTTCTTGATTCATTCGTTGTATAAACCTGATTGAGTTTAAGATTGAGGTGGTAGATTCTATTAAGGTCTACTGAGGTCCCTACAGCTCCAATTACTGTTGAATGCCAGCTCGCATTCCCCAGAACCGTTGATACTATTCTTGGTTGCATCTATCAAAAACCCAAAACGGTGATTAAAGTTGTGCTCGAGGAGCATTAGAGTGTCCATATTTTCAATAATACAGAACCTATAATTATGCGATGTCGGAAATGCTTCATCAATGTGGAAAAATAGGATGGCTGATCTACTGTATGTTCTTCCAGAGCCTGGTAAGATCATCCCAAAGGGTCTGGGTTCGTGGTGAATTACTTGGATGCTTCGCGGACAGTACTGCTGTAGATAGTATACCGCAGTTGCTGACATCGTAGACATAGCCGCACCAGAGTCCACTACAACCCTCATCTTCACCGGATAAGAAGCAGTTTTGGGGCAATATATTTCGTTATTAGTGCGGTACGTGTGATTCCATAACCTTAGGAATTCTTGACCCATCTTTTTTCGTAATTGGAAATTTCTTCCTCGCTTTCTGCATTTGAGTATACTTCATTTGTTGTTGATTCTGGACTGGTTATGAAACGTAAAGCCATGTATTTTTCTAAATGATACTGTGAGGTGCTTGTCTGCGATTTCTCTTGGTCTTTGATAACGGAAGATTTTCGGGGGATATCTTCCTTAGCCTTCACTATTTTCTTCACATTCTCAGGGATCTCCTTGGGTACCCTCCTTATTGGGGTAGGTATCCGACTATCAGAGCTGTCCAAAATACATGGTATTTTAAATACATGTATTTCAAATACGTACTTCAAATACATTTTTGTATTTTTGTGGCTAGATATGTATTTTGTAGTTTGTATTTTGTCTTACGAAGAAATGTATTTTGTATTTTGTAGTTTTTATTTTGTCTTACGAAGAAATGTATTTTGTAGTTTGTATTTTGTTCGCTATATGCGCTACTTGTGGTTTTTGTTGGCGCACTTTCTTTGGGTTTGAAAATTCCGTTTATGCCAAAAACCAATCACATCAATGAAGTAAAACGAAATGTAAGCGTTTTAACATCCCATAAATTTAATAAGGTTTTAAATGTATTTTGTATTTTGTAGTTTGTATTTTCGTGGCCTGAAGAATGTATTTAGTATTTTGTAGCTTGTATTTTGTACGTTTTGAGTATGTATTTTGTATTTTGTAGTTTGTATTTTCGACGCCTGAAGAATGTATTTTGTAGCTTGTATTTTGTACGTTTTGAGTATGTATTTTGTATTTTCGACGCCTGAAGAATGTATTTTGTATTTTGTAGTTTGTATTTTGTACAGCTTTACCGACTATATACTTCATTTGATTTCGGAGATTTTTGTCTGTTTAGGTTCGAAGTTTCGTCTGGAATATATTGGGACCTAATTTCGGATTGTAAATTCAAATCCAAGATCTTCTGGTGAATCTTCTTAGACAATTTTCGTTGAGGCTGTTCAGTCTGTACGTCTCTAACGCCAGACTTAACAGTTTCTCGAATTGTTTTGAGGTGATTGTTGTGGTTAATGATTTTGAAGTCCTGGGATTGGCCGGACACTGACGGTCTGCGGGACCCATATGACTTGCTGATGGGGTGGTTGTTGAGGGTTTTGTAAAAATTGAAGTGGTTCTTAGAAGTTCACCTGCTGCGGATTTCTTGGGACCATGGTCTGGTTCATCCAAGCAGGTTGTAGGTCTGGCCTAGTAGTCTCGGTGCGATTTTCGCTATTCTGGTTTTGTAAGATAAATGGCTGTTGTTCGGGTACAAAGGTCTGAATTTCTGACTGTTGAAATGGTTGTGGGCTGAACTGCGAGAATTTTGTGAACTGTTGATGTTCGAGGGATTGGTTCTGAGGTAGGAGGGACTGTTGTCCCTGACGTACATCAAAATTAGTTCGATCTGAAGAAACATTATTATTATTGGTGTTACCCATTGAGAATCCTCTCCGTGGTCGTTCCTCAAATAACTCATCAAGGAGAGAAAAATTTCCCTTTGATAAATTCCTACGCATATCCGCGCAATGCTGCATGACGTGGTTGGTCCTAAGGCAATAGTCGCACTGAATAACGGTGGTGAGCATTCGGATCGAATTGTCCTGTAGCTGCGGAGCCTGAGAGACTGAAAGGTGCCACCGTACACTTCTGATTAGGGCTGTACTCGGGGCCGTAAAACAAACCCTCCAGGTTAGTGGTCAGCTCTTCTGTGGTCTTTGCCGATGTGCACGCAATGGCAGCAAAGTTTGAAGGAATCTTCTTCCGGGCTTCTCCAATGAATGAATGTTTTTACAGAAAGCTTGTTACCTAGATAGTGCGATATATTACAATAATTAATAACGTCACTACAGTCCAATTTTCATTCTCGTTTCACAGTGCTCGTTAATAATAAGGAGTGCTTGGCATGCTACCTCTTGGGCGTTGTGTGAGGTCATTGAACTATAAAAGTTAAAAATATGAAACTTTAAATAAACGGACAGAACGTGCCCTTTAATAATAAGGATACTCACATTCTGCTGACAAAAATTTAATATTACACAAATAATGTTTCGGTATTTAGCTGGTTTCACATTGAACGCAATTTCTACTTTTGCTCCCTTTAACCGACTTTTTGTCGCACTCATAGTTTCCTGCCAATTCACATGGTTGGATACTTTTAGGTTGCCAATCGATGGAGAATTTGTAGCTATCGAAGATTTCTAGATTTGGTAAATATTTTCGCATCGCTACTACATTGAAGGAAAATTTTCCGAAATCAATGGGCGAGTGAAATGTTGAAATGCGGCACAGCTTGTTTTACTCATCTTTCAAAATTTCTTTCAAAATTTCTTTCAAAATCAATTGATTACTAATTTTATTTAAGGTGCAGGGTATTTCATATTTATGTTATCCCTCCATTACCAATATAATGACGGTAGCTCAAAATATGCAATTTCCAGTTTTTCAGAATTTGATTTGTTACATTGATTTAGGTCAAAAATTGCATTCATAATCTGCATGACCGTGGTACGAACTCGAGATATTTTAAGGATTTTATTGAAAATAAGTTTTTGTTACCACCCTATTTTTTCTAAGCTATCTTTTGACGCTTGTTTGTAAGATATACCACTGACTTTTCGAGAGCGATTGAGAGATACCTTGTTATTACGATTGAGCAATTTCTTACCTACAGAACTGTGAACATGGCTTATAATAACAGGTAACATAATGCTGTGAAAATTCATCATGCGGAGAGAAAGTGACAAAGATGTGAAAAAAAAATCTGATCTTGAAATATTTTCGTGGAGGGCTTGGTGCTCATAAATCTCGCGAATTTCTAGCAAATTTCATGGGGATGTATGATCATTTTAGAAATATCAAAAATTGCGGTCTAATGACCTAAAAATGGCAAGATTGAAGAAAACAAAAACAAAATTTAATGCAGCGCTTTATAATTAATTATTCAGAAAGTTTGCCTCACATTTCTGGTTCGTCAAACCGTAATTTTCGACTTCGATTTCGACTAGGTTATTGCACTCATATGAATCTTGTATTTGACACTGAGCTACAGCTGTTAACAGTTAAGCTGTACAAAAATGCGTTGTGAAAGATATTTTGTAAACTGCAGACCGTTCATAAAGTGTGAAAAAGTGGCCAGGTCAGAAATAATTCCTCTTTTTCGCAAGCTTAATGTCCACAAGCGTGCTATCCGTTCTTAGAGGCGACGTCCACCAGTCTAAACATTGGCGCCTGTTGTGAGTCTCTCGGAAAACCCATAAAATTTCTTAAAAACGAGCGGGATAAAATGTTTGTGAAGTTTTGACTGGGAACAAAAGTACAAGAGATGGAATGTCGACTATGTCATCTAAATATAAAGCGGGGGTCTATTTTAAAGTCAACGAACAGTACGTACAGACGCAAGTTCCTCGCTAGTCTTGATTGACTTAAGACGTTGATGTAGAATATCTGGTCAGGACAGCTTCGGTTTTGGCGAAAACAAGCCAGGGATTCGAGACGAATTTGTTTATTTTCGCACCAGGGATAGTCTTCTACATATTATTGTAGTAAAACGTTTGGAGTAGGGATTGATTAGGGCAATGCCTCTGTAATTTCCTGGTATAGACTTCTCCTTTCTTATGTTATTAATTTTTATAAGTTCGTTGATGATCTTGTCTGTGCCCGGGGCTTTATTGTTTCTTAATACCTTAATCGCACCTTGTAGTTCCTCAGGGGAAACTACCACCTCTAAGCTGGGGTCTTTTTTTGAAAATTCCTGATGAGGACCGAAAGTTTTCATTGGCATATTTTCTTTGTAAAAAGCATGCCAAACTTTCTATTTCAGCAGTTTCTGAGGTTGTATTCCAATTCTAAAGTTATTGAAGGCTTTCCAGAATTGGAAAGAGTTTTGAATCCTCGAGTATGGCTTTAGTTTCTTCCAACATTTTTTTGCTTGATTAAACTAGAGTGAATCTTTTTATGTTCGTGATAAGTTGTTGACTTTGAGTCTTTGTTGATTTATTTGGCTGCCTGCATTTCCCGTCGTACAGTTTGCTTTGCCAATGATTCTTCTTGACGGTAATATGGAACTTCATCTTGGAGTTCTCGGCGGTTTGCTGTAAAATCGCAGACATGTTCATAATGCTCATTGATCTCAGTGCCTTCATAATGGGATATCGATAAAGCATTATGTGTAAATTGTTCAGCAAATACAGGGTTCCTGATATTTTCCTTGTTGCTTGCTCAATAGATTTATGTAGCCCCCAGCTAATTTTAAGAATTCCTACTGTCCGAGAAGATTGGGGGACGTTTTCAACTTCAAACGTTTGTACGTGTTTGTCTTTACAGAGATTTTTGCTTACCCATACTGAGCCAATCACACTGTTTCTTTGAGAGGAATAGTATGTATAGTTCGCTGGTGTGTATTTGATTTTGTTCTTCCATTTAGTAGGGTGAGGTTAGATTTTATTTTAGTTTCGGTAAGTTTTTCCACCTTTTATTACTGATGGTATCCTTAGAAGATCGAAGAATATTTAGATTAGTTCCCAACAGGTTGTGCTGAGCGTCATTTACGTTTTCAACACGGGCATTAAAGTTCCGTCCTACGATTACGTCTTGACAGCTTGTCAATAATTTCATTATACCTTGTAAAAAGATACTCATTTATGTTCCCGTTGGAATATATATGGTTAAGATTACTATAACGTTTTGTTTACATAAGAGGGTTAATTCTACCACTATGAATCCGAAATCCTCATACAAAATATTGGGATTATGAAATTTACCCTTATCAATTAGCACCATTTGACCACCACTTGCTCATCCTCTATTGTGAGATCTACTTGCTTTAACATTAATGATGGTATAATTTTTCAAGAAAGAAGTTTGTAACTTAAGCTTACCGTATTCTGCCCACGTTTCAGAAATATAAATAATATTCCCAGAAATAGTATTTAAATCTGGGGTGTTAATTCTTGAAAATTTGTCAGACCATCCCAATTCCATAAGGATATAGTAAATTGCTCATTGTAGTTTATTGGAGTAGAAGTTATGGGTGATTCACGTCTTCAGGCTTTTCGAGGCCGGAGTCCAGGAATTACATTTACCTCGACAATGTCAGTTCCATCTGATTCACAAACTAAATCTTTCCCTACAGTGGTGATCAAGAATCTATTCGCATATATATTTACTTTGTACTTAGGTTTTTTTACGATTTCTGTCTTCCTATCTTGAAAAAACATTGGGCGTCCAACTTCAATTGACTGGCACTGTACCACCTGAGCTCAGACTTCGTAAATTACATTTGTGTACTTTTCTTAGGAATCTAACTAAACTTATCCTGGTAAACCGTAACTCAGATAATACACTTATATAATTATGTCAATTGTTCCTACAGTTGGTAAACTGACTCGGCCTACTCTTGATAGTACTTGTGAATGATTTTGGTTCTGTAGTGTCTGGAATAAAAACCAATACTTGTATTGATATCTTTGATACTGAAATAAAGACCATAATAATAATAATAATAATAATTAATCACGAATTAATCAAAATCAATATTATCAAATCGCTTTATGATTTAGTAATTAGATGCGACGGACTTTCTGAAACATTCCCGGTGACAAAGAGGGTCTTACATTCTTAGCCCACATATAACCTTTTTCGTGTAAGAAAAACTTCAAAACTTGAACTGGTTTCTAAACGGAGTTGAAAATCGTCGAGTACAATTATTTTTCAGCCTTCGGGATCCTTTAAGAAACTCCAGGCATGCGTTAAAAAAATCAACATCTATATCCAACGCACTGATTAGCTCAATAAACTCAGCCAAAATGGAATAATGGGACAGTATAGGTAAACTGTTAACTACAATTCGTACTTCCCATTTATGAATATTTGGAGCCTAAATCTCCTTGAAGAAGTGGAAAAGATCCAACAATTCTTCCTCAAAAAACTACTATAGCTTCCGAATTCAACCCCAAGGTATTAACTTTGCGCTGAAACAGGGAATCTCTCCAATACTTGATCCGCATACTAAATTTGGACGAGGATTGTAAAGTTAAAAATTGCTTTGCCAGACTCCAAGAGCTTTCCAAAACAGGAAACAAAACATAACTGTGTAGTCCGAAATCAAAAATTGTTTTAAGACATTGGATTTATTTCGGTATTGAAAATACTCCAAGATAACCTGGATTCCATTCTAGAAACCTTTAAAGCCTGAAGTGAGACGGAGGTTGTACAAAGAATGCTAGCGTCCTATTTCTCTCGTGAATACAAATTATTTAAAATGTACCAATCGAATGATTTAAGATCCAATGTAAATATGAACACCAAACAATTAATGGCACAATTAAGGAATTACCGCTACACTTTCTAATATAATAAATATAAATTACTTTTTAATTCTGATGCCTGTATTTTTTGTAACGGAAATGAAACTAATGACCTATACCACTTTTTTATAAATTGAAAAATTCAACTCCCAAAGGGATACTTGCATAAATAAATATATTCTAAATATAGGAAGGGCAAATTTCTGGTCTGTGTTGAATATTCAGGAAATGAAACTCGTGTACAAAATTTTAAACTATGTAAAATAGTGTGTAATTTAAGCCACACTAACTAAAAGTTATGTGATGGGCGAGACCCGATTAAGATTGAATAAATTGAATTGAATTGCTTTCACTGCTTCATTTGTTGAAATGAAGTATGGCTATACCCAGCCTAATAACATCTTTAGAATCGCTTTTAGATACAGTGATTACATCTTTCTTTAATGGATTGTACTTGAAATCAAAGTTTTCCGGAGTGTTTATAGAATTTTTTGCTCCTATTATAAAAATGATAAATTTCAAGCGGATGTGTATCAAATCACAGGTTAACATAAAATCGTTTGTAAGTGTTACTGCTACAACTTCATCTTCGGCTGGATTCATATCAACATTAATAACATGTAATCACCTTTTTCACCTACACCACAACACTTAGTAATGTTTTTCAATTTATTCTATTACCTTAAACAATTCACAATTCATTTACTCTAATTAAAACTATTCGATTTTTTGTAATTAATGCGATAATAAGCGGGTTGTAAGGGCTAAGGCCAAATCGACCTTTAATAAATCTATCTATCTATCTATCTATAACATGTAATCTCTGCCCACCACTATCCCTACGTGGATACGCTAAACAATCTATAACGACAATTCTTGGCGGTACTATGTGGCACCTCACTTCTATACGAAATACCTTTTCTAGTGGCACAAAAGCATTATACTATGAAAACCAGTGATAACTGTTTTGCCACTGTCTGAACTTGCTGACGCTGCGACTGGGTCCATCTGTATCATAATATCTTGAAACACGAAAAGTTTCTTTAGCCAATCAGATATTTGAAAATCATACATCAATCTTTGATTGCCGCTTCTTCCGTAGAGGAAGATTTCCGTATAGGACGATGCATTCAGTTTGTATAAATCTCTAGTCATGATGTATAAATATTCACAAAACATATGCTCTACTGAATAGTTTGAAGGTGAGGATAACTTAAACATTATTGTGTCTCCTTCAATTCATTTAGCAGGGCTCAGATCTAGTAAATACGTAGACAATAAATCCGATCGTGTACAGCAGATTGACCCAGTACCCCACTCGTCATCCTCTCTAATAATTACAACTGTACATGAAGCTAGCGCAACATCTTATTATCGAGAGTCCAACTCAAGTCTTGTAGCTAACTTGTTTCGAAAATTAGTGTTTTAAGGGCAATAATTATAAGATGCATTAAAAGGTAACTGTGAATCCCGACATGCCGACATTGAATGATTGAATGAATACTTAATAGTTTCACATAATCTTTATATACGTGAAAGAAACTATTTATTTATTTATCTTTGTTTTTAACAAACAAAATACACTTGTTTAGAAAACAATCTCACGCTGCGATGCTTTTATAAATACACCCGTTTCGTCTATTTGACGATCTGCATCGTTCTTCATACAGCCGGAAGGAAGACTGCATGGACGGTTGAAAGCTTCATTTGTATTAAACCACCCAAAGCCACCACAATAAACACAAAACGTCGAACCCTCACTCCGTACAACGTAATATAGCTGTTGCATAGATTCTTATTTATCTACTTCCCTATAATCGCCATCATTTCCAGCAGCTGCGTCGCCGTTATCATCATTGTAATAACCACAATATGCTTAAACGAATTTATACGATATGCCAAATCCATTGTCACTGGAAATTTGAGTAAGTCCGTGATTGCCGTTTCTATCAGAGCATCAAGATGATTTGCCAGGTACAGTGGTATATCGTTTTGATACAATGAAAAAGCTCTATACCTGGATCATTGGGTAATATGGTCTTCAACCGTTTAATTCGAGCTGTTCACATACTCCTAAAATAGTCAAATTCTTTGCAATTACACAAATATTGGATGGTATTCATCTGAAAACTTGGCATTCATGTTCCAGCATGAACACCTTTGAACCATTGAGCTTACAGTAAACGGTACTATTTTCTCTTTGACAAATACATCAATTCCGGTATAGCTTGGTTCAATACTGGACATCTCGTTATGTAATACAGCTCAATCAAACGTTTTTAACGATTCTAATAACATCTTTTTCTGGGATGAAATTTCAAATAAATGTATTTCAACTGGCCGTGATATCCGAGCTTTGAGAAAACATTTTTTACGAGTAGCCATAGCTTGGCAAAACATTTTGACCTTAAAAAGGCTTCACATCGCACAGGCACCATCGTGATCTTAGTACGTCTACCAATTGTTATAGTAAGCAATTCTTTTATGTTCATAAAAATTGATTAGGTGCTTTAGGTTCATGAACTCTATCAGAAGCCAATTCTTTGGTCTTAATAGATGAAGTTCTTATTCCAGGACGTATAATTCATTTGGTTACTTTTATTTTTTAAATCTGCAAGGAAACAGTAAAATCGTTATGTTAGGTTATGAGTGTAAAAACAGTCACAATTAATGCATGTCATTTAACTACTTGTAGGAATATTATAAACTTTAACTAATTTGTGCATATGTGCGGGATAAAAAAGTGTCTCAAAAAGATTGCAAGGTAGGATAACAATGATACGATATTGTATGTATTTAGAGTACGAGCTAAATGTAGGAACTTTTCGAGGACGAATTTGAGGGAAGGGTTTTAGATCCTATTAATTGAATAATAAATTAATTTAGTAAGCACGGAGTCCATGGGAAAGGGCAGGAACACCAATACGATCATAACCAACTCCGAGGGGTGAAACACTTTGAGCAACGCCAACAAAACGACCACCCAAAGGAGCACGAGTATATCCAACTGGAGAAACTGCCTTAGCTGGAACAGCGGCCTTAACCACAGCTGGGGCAGAACGGTCAACAATGGCATTGAATCCATTGACGGCATCAGCAGTGTACGTCACGGTACGGATGGCACCGTCGGGCTCCACCAAGGAGTACTGTCCCTTGACGACATCTCCATCCCGAGACTCAGATTGGGAATGTTGGTCACCGGTGAGAGAGTCCGCAACGCTATAAGTATAACTGTATTGTGGGTGTGGGTCATAAGCCTCAATGGTCTTTGCAACAGTTGGGGCAAGGCCCTTGGCAATAACTGGAGTATGAGCAGCAGCTGCATATCCGTGAGCAAGGGCAGGTCCAGCATATCCGTGGGTTACAGCTGGTCCAGCATATCCATGGGCAAAAGTGGGTCCACCGTACCCGTGAGCAAGAGCAGGTCCAGCGAGACCACGGGAAAGTGCAGGGCTTGCATATCCGTGACCAAGAGCAGGTCCTGCGTATCCGTGGGAAAGAGCGGGGCTAGCGTAACCATGAGATAAGCCTGGTCCAGCGTATCCACGGGCAACGCCAATGGCACCAGAATGGCCCAAAACTTGAGTTTGTGCAACGGTGGCGAAAGCCAAGAGAGCAGCGACCTGCAAAATAAACCTAGTTATTTGATTTTTTTCTTTTTTTGGAACAAATTGCAGGAAAACCTTATCATAATTATAAACAGTAATATTTGATTAGAACCAATATCACCAAGTTACACTTCATTCCAAAAAATACAGTTATTTAATTAATTTTACAGTTTGCGAAAAACATTGCTGGCACTCAAAGTCGATTAAATAAACGTTAACAAGCCAAATCCATGAGAAACTTGAAATTAATAAAAACTGAATGAGCGTAATAGTGATTATTAAACAACAAAATATTACAAAAACAATATGGTACATAACTAGAAGCAGTGTAATGCTCACAAATAAAATTATGTAATTCAAATACAAAATTATTATTCCTAGAGAGGTTCCTATATCTTCACAAGCTGTCCAATAATTAAAAATTAAAAAATTTATTGCCTGGATCCACAAAAAACTCACCTTAGTGAACATTTCGTTTAAAAAATGTGAGGATAAAACCGAAAAGATAAGAGATGCTGGCACATAAGAGTTGAAGAGTTGAATGATCAAATCCTTTAGAAGTTGACTCTTTTATATGCCACAAAAAACAACTTGGCAAATTTCAAAAGGATTTTGTTCTGATTACCTCAACGACCCGAAAAGTACCTGTCAGCTTCCCAATCACTGTCTAATCCAACGGGGCCTGACAGCTCTACACTTGGTCGCTTGTCTCCAAAAAGAAGTCAGGTACATACAACCTTATAGAAAACAAAATCTGCAAATTGCCTAAAGTGATTAAGCAAAAGTCAACTGAATTGGACCTGCCCTTACATTAGAAAATTAAACTCAGTGTGAATTACAAAATGTCCAAATCAAGTCAAAAGATAATCTTAATGTAAATGTCAATCCTTCTTTCCTAACAAAAACCTGCACTGTCCCTTAAGAATAACATACATATGTATGTATGTATTTATGTATCTATCTATACAAATACCCAATTTTGAAAGTTCCCTTAAATTATATGCCCATAACATTCCTTATAGCTCAGTTATTTAAGTACGCATTCAATAAGCAATAATTACTTTTTTTCCATATTATTATTAACTCATGATGCATATAAGTGTATCAACTCTTTGTGAGTACATCCCATAAGAATCCGCAAGCGTCTCAAGGAGTCAAAGTTACGATAGGAGGAGGAAGAAACGATAGACACAGATTCATAATTAATAACACCTAATAACATGCTCAGATCTTGTTTTACATAACATGTAGGTAACATTTGAGACCCTTTCACGCTAACCTGGTCCTTTACAGTCCATGCTTTGTATAAGCCTGTGTACTTTTGTGCTGAAGAAGTATATAATATCAAATGTCTATAATTATATGATTCAATCCAAAGAGTAGAATTGCAATCAAACAATCTATATGATGTCTCCACTTTCTTTTAAATGTACAAATTACGCATGCAAACAAAAATACATGGTATCTGGGCTAAGAAGCTAGAAGAACCCCATTCAGAAATTTGAAGCTACACCTTTAAAATTTTTAAAACCTGTACTCTTTTACAATTCTTTAAGACTTTTAGATACTCCTTTTTGTTTCTCAACAATTTGGATACAAAAGTTATACATACACGAAATATTGCACAGAGCATTGCTACTGTATCTGTTCTTATCATCTGTTAAGGACCAAATCTTGCTCATTCTTGATTAAAACTCAAAATTCTAAATTGTGCAACTATTTTGGATTTTTCCCGTGGTTGAAGTGATGATATAATGATTTATTCACTTTTATTGCATACAAATTTGGCGAACATTTGGGTTTTTAATAGGATTTACAACTTTACTTGCGACACTCGATTATTATTCTTAGCAGTAAATGTAGATGAACATATCTAGTGCGCAGGTTGTTCATAGATACATAAGAAAGAAACTCGCTCTGTGAAGAAACTTCACTGACTTTATTTGTTGACAATAAGTGTTCGCTGATGTTACTTACTTCTAGTCACAATCAAATATTCCTTGTTCACACTTTATTAAATGTGTATGCAGCTTTAACACAGAATACATATGTACGTGTATTTAACAGAAAGTATTCGTGTTGATTTTTAACCTCGGGAGACGTACGCAGTGTGTGTAAAGGCTTAGAATGTAAATCGCTCAGAGATTTTAAATGACCAGTCAAACGAACAAGAATAACTTGCTGTTTATTTTTCAATGGACTTAACACTCAGTAGCATTAGTATATGGCCAGAAACTTGAAACTTCGTGTGCACTAGTGCTGGCACGTACGATATGTCGAGACGATATTATCGTTAATATCGCCAATTGTTTACCGATAATAATATCGATAATTATCGACTTTCCAAACGAGAATATCGGTCTATCGCATTATTTTTATTTTTACCTTTTTTCCCCTTTGTCTACTTTTTTCCACTTTGAATTTCAAAATTTCCACCGCACATTGAACTCGCAATTTTTATAATTTTACATAGATGCAAACTCCTTTAACCATTACCTAACCCTAAAGCTGCCAGATCCCGAAAAACAAAAGAGTGGACCCTGTGATTTTATTTTAAGATTTATGCAGGTGTGTAAAAAACCGTGGAATATTTTAAAGAAATTCGTTATTTTCGATGAAATGCTTGTTAAATCGCTTCTAAATATTCCAACATTTTTTACATTCCCAAATAACATTTACTGAGCAAATTGTAATGTAAAAACCATGGAATACACTTCTGCCTTGTATTTTATGCATCAGGCATCATCCGCATGAAGCCTTTAATACATTCTGAGGCTACTTATAACACGCCCTTCCTTCGCCTATCATTTTAGAAATTTTTTATGAAGCCTTCGCTCATCCTTCGGGTAAAAATTCAGCCTATCTTCCACATTCCTTTTCTGGGCTGAAAATCGGTCAGCCGCCTTCAATAAAGCCTTCCTTGAAAGCTAGCTTCGAAGGCTGGACATTTCTGGCTTTACCTATTGCTAATAAGTATTAAATAAGTTGTTTAATTGGCTGTATATGTGGTGGGAATTTTGAAATTTAAAGTGGAAAAAAGTGGAAAAAGTAGAAAAAAATGTGGAAAATTGGAAATGGCCCGGATTGTAAAATCTAGCCTCTCGTTTTTTGAAATCTTACTTTATTGTGCTTCAAAAAAAGTTAACCCGAATTCGGATGTTTTGTGAGCAAAATATTGGTAGTTTTATCATGTTTGCACTGTATTGAACAATAAATACTACATGGTAAAACAACTCTGATCTTTACTGCGGAAATCTTGTTAATTTCGCGCATATGCTTTTTTATAAAAATAGTTGTCGATCGGATATCACCGATAATCGCCAAACTCAAAAATCCCGAGACCGATATTCCCGATATCGAAAAACTGGCGATATTTGTCAGCACTAGTGTGCACACATGAATATTATGTACTAAATATTACCATTATCGTCGGCTAAAATAAAAAATGCTTACAAGCAAAGTTTTCCGATGTAAACTCCAGAACTAAATGAAAATTGGTGGAATTGTAGACACTACTAATAGTGTTCACACAAACCACAAACTTCGTGCCATCTCCTCTGGGTTCGGGCAGTAGGGACATCTGAAAGTTTGATTTTTTTTTGAAAGTTTGACAGGGGGGACCCTTCCTCGCTTGAATTTTACCATGTTAAAATCCCATAAGAAAAAATCCATTTTCGCAACTCGAATAAAATCCAAACCAATGTTAAGACATGTCACTATACATAAGTATATGTACAATCAGCGCTGCACCTGCTTTAGCGCGTATGTACGTGTTAATATAATTACATTATTAAAGCGAAGCGCTTTTGTAAAAATTTATCGTTTTTAATTTTGTTGCCCGAAGGGCTTGTAACCGCGGGGCTGTTACATGGAGAGCGAAGCGAGTATGAAAAAGTTACACACGTATTATTCCGTAGTGTCACAAATGCAACAAACCTGTATTCTTACACATGGTTATACTTTGGAAAGGA